>JARGCV010000041.1:15175000-15915000 GCA_034064705.1 Bothrops alternatus
AGGGCTGTGGCAGTCTGTGCATATTGATGATCTAAGAACCTGCAAGGACATGGTCTCGGATATAACATCCCTCCGAAGCATCACCATCAGCCAGCTGTTTTCTGAAAATATGGGAGTGTCTGCGGAGAATCCTGAAAGTAAGTTTCACCTACATGTTTATGTAGTGCTTAATTCCAACAGTTTGTAGTAATTCCCATCATCGTTTTTAGAGTCAGGTAGCATTCCTGTACTAGATTTTCTTTATCTTTGTAGCTGCAGGGACAGAGGAAGAAGAAGAAATAGAGCAGGAGATGGAAGTGGAGGCATCACCAATATCCAAACCAGAAATACTTGTAAGTCTTAATGTGCCTCACTCATTCAGTTTGACTGTTTCCCTTCGATCTCGGAGCCAATTGAAACAACCTGCTTTTTTTGTTCAGTGAAATTGATTATAGAAATAACATAACACATGTTTTTCACATATTTGTATCTAGATACTTATGATTAGCTATCTGTTCTAGCCTTGGGATGATTCACACATTGCCCTATTAGAGTAACATGCATAAACATCAGATCTAATCCTTATTTGTGATCACTCCATAGGGATCACTATTTGTGAACTTTATGAGAGCTCCATTAGCTACTGTTTCAGAAGATTATATAGATGGGCAATAACCTATGCCCTTTCAGTTATGCAAAGGTGTTCTTTCATGTCTGTTTTCTCTAGAAATGGAACTTTCTATACCTGGCTGCCTACCTCCCTAGTTCCTAGTGCTGCATTGTTTTTATTTTACTCAGGTGTTTATCCAGGCAAGATCTTTTTCTTTTTTGGTACTTGGGTGATTGTTTCTCCTTTGTGCTCCCAGGCATTTGGGTGAACCCAGAAGTGGGCATCTTAGAGCACCAGAGCCTTATCTGGCCCTCAAACTCTGTGTGTCTTTTTTTTTTGGTGAAAAAGTTGGTGAGAAAAAGGCTGACGTAATTGCCTCCTGTTGTATAGTGGAAAAGTAAAAGTAGTGCTATGTAAAACAATTCAAACGATTGTTCTGATCCCAGTGGTTGTGATAAAATGTTGGTCTGACCATCAGAGAAATGTCCTGGAGACCAAATGGCCCTGTTCCAAGCTTGGAATACCCCTTTTCAACTTGAAAAGGCTGTTGTGCACTTAGAACTTTTCCGCTGATAAAAAGCACTGTTCTGGCAAATTTCAAATTTGGTGGTATTTCAGATTTTTTGCACTGTTAGTGGGGAAAAAATTTCTAGGAATCCTCCCCCATGGAAGGGAAACATAATGGTCCTGGACATTTGTATTATTATCTCATACTTTTCGATTGTGATGCTCAATTCAACTATCAAAAGGCTGTCCAGCTCAGTTTAATCAGATGCTCATTCACATATCAAGGAATCTGATAACCATAGAGGAAATTATTGTACATGTTTCAGGATATACTAAAAGTTTTTGAGATGAGATGAGATGAGATAAGTTAACCCTTTATTGTAATTTTTTTACTATGTGCACAAAGGCACACATCAAAAATGAAACTAATAAGTTTTTTTTCTTCTTCTGTGTCTGGAAAGTCTCAGGCGTTGGATACTACCGTTCTTTTGAGGAGTTGTGTTCAAAGTGCTGTCGGCATGCTAAGAGACCAAAATGAGGAAGCTGGTCGTAGCGCTAAGAGAATTGAAATTCTTCTTAGCCTCCTATCTGAGGAAGGTATATAATACAAATATGTCCAGAAGGAGCATGGTCTTTTGTTAAAGTGAAAGATATTTTAATGCAAGTTCCTCATTTATTTATTTATTTATTTATTTATTTATTAAATTTCTATGCCGCCCTATTCCGGGAACTCAGGGCGGCTTACAGCATAAATAGAAATCCAATAAAAACTAAACTGTACATATATAAAAATATAAAAAAGAAGAACCCCTAAATTAAGAACCATTCATTCAGCAAACGTACACACAGACATACACTGGCTAGGGGCAAGATGTCAACCGCCCCAGGCCTGCCGGCAGAGATGGGTCTTTAGTAGTTTACGAAAGGCGGAGAGGGTGGGGGCGATACGGATCTCCGGGGGGAGTTGATTCCAGAGGGCCGGGGCCGCAACAGAAAAGGCCCTTCCCCTAGGCCCCGCCAGGCGACACTGTCTGGCCGACGGGACCTGGAGAAGGCCGACTCTGTGGGCCCTAACCGGTCGCTGGGTTTCGTGCTATGTTATATGAATGTTCAGGATACTGAATGTACAATAAAGGGTAAAATAAAGGATCAGTTTCTGTTTTATAATTCTTAGAATGTATTTGCTCTGTCTGTGACTGTGTTTGACTAGACCCCATAGAAAAACAAAAGGTGAGAGCTTGCCTTCCTCCTAGAGTTCTTTGGAAGTGTCAAGTAAGTGTGTTTGTGTGTTTGTGTATGTGTTGATGAAGCAGATTGTTGTTAGCCTGAATCAATCCACTATAGGATGATGCTTCTTCATTGAAAATTATGGACCATAATCTACACTCTTGTTGAATGTGAATTGGTAGATCAATCATTTTATTTCCCAGTCTAGGGTGAGAGAAAGCGAATGTATAGGAATCCTATAGAATAGAGGAATCCTGCAAAAGGAGAGGGGTTTCAGTCTTATTCACAGCTGCATAATGACTCTTTTTCCCCATGCCTGGTATTTATTTATAGCCTACCTTTATTTATAACCTGCCTTTATAGCATACTATTAATAGTGGTGAAATAAGTGGCATCACTAAGTAGTTAAAAAATAGAAAACAGAAAAGGAATAAACTGATACTTCTCACAATGGGTGTGTAGACTGCAAATAATTCTAAAATAATCTCAAATTATTGAGGGTAATGCCCAAGTTTGTAAGTCATGTAGCTCTTCTTATGGAAGCAAATCTATGATTCTATGTAGGATCATCAAGCAAAAGACCAGGAAACGTTAATTTTGATTCAAAATCTGAATTACCCATCAGTTGTTTCTTCCATGTTCTTCGAAATATATTCCTAAAAAGTGGCTATAAAAACTTTATAAAAATTAAAATTAGGCTGTCCTGTTGTTTTTTCAGGCAACTTCCTGAAGATTACAAAGAGCCGTCTTACTTGCCTTTTGAAGAGACAGGAAGAGAATTTTTTCCAGGTGAAGGAGTGGGTGCTCCGGGAGGCCTCCAACCTTACTGCCCTCCAGGAAGGAGGAACGTTCAGGTATAATGTATAGATTAGGTATTTGCTATGGGTGTTATGTTTACCTTATATGCAGCTCTATCATTCATCTCTGTTGTATTTGTTTCCTGTGTCATATTGCTACTCTACGATTCATCTCTATTGTTCCTGTGATGCATTTTATTTATTTTTATTTATTTATTTTCCAATTTCTATACCGCCCCTCTCCCGAAGGACTTGGGGCAGTGTACAGCCCAAAATTAAAAACATATCAATATAAAAATTAAAATAGTTAAGAATTAATTAAACAATTTGGCCATCAATCCCATTTAAAACCCAATACATTATATATCTTAAAAATAACTCAATCCCCTAAAACAATTTTAACCTTGCTGGTACCAGAGCTTCTATGCCAGGCCGGCCTGTCGAAAAAGGAATGTTTTCAATTCCCGACGGAACGTAAATCCGTCATCGTATGCAGTTCGGGGAGGAGCTCGTTCCAAAGCGTAGGAGGTCCCACAGAGAAGGCTCTCCCCCTGGGGGTCGCCAGCCGACATTGTCTGGCCGACGGCACCCTGAGGAGGCCCTCTCTGTGGGAGCGTACCGGACGGCGGGAGGTATTTGCTAGTAGTAGGCGGTCCTGTAAGTATCCGGGTCCGATGCCATGGAGCGCTTTAAAGGTGGTCACTTAACACCTTGAAATGCGCCCGGAAGGCCACTGGCAACCACTGCAGCTCGCGCAGGAGCGGTGTTACATGGGAGTGGCATGACGCTCCCGTCACTACCCGCGCAGCCGCATTCTGGGCCAGCTGGAGCCTCCGGGTGCACCTCAAGGGGAGCCCCATGTAGAGGGCTCCTATTCCTATTGTTGTATTCCCCCTCTCTGTAATAACATAGCTTCTGCACAGTGATGCCTTGTATTTACTGACTCCACATGAAACATGGTGTCAGAAGTATCTGAATCTGTGCTGTCTTCACACATTTGATGCATGCCAGTCTAGCACTTAACAGCCCTGTCCTGCAAGCTGAACATTTGAAGAAAGAAAGCCAGCATCATGGCAGCTGCTAACAGCATACCCCTGCCTGAGGCAATGAGGGTGAGTGGAGATTGCAGCAGTAACTGGGCCAACTTCAGAGCAGAGTTTGAGGATTACTCCCTAGCCCGAAGCTTACCTGACAAACCAGCAGCAGTGCAGGCAGCCACACTGAGAAGACTTATGGGTAGCGAATGCCTCCATGTTTACAAGCATAATTTAACCCTTACAGAGGAGCAAAAGAGTGATAGTAAAGCCATCCTAGATACCTTAGAAGTCTTTTTCATACCCTCTAAAATGTCACATATGAAATATTTGGCTGCTGTAAGCAAGAAGAAGGTGAAGCAATAGACAGTTTTGTCACACATCTAAGAGAAAAAGTTGCAAGCTGTGATTATGCGCTATGTGAGACGAAGTTATTCGAGATAGAATAGTTCGGGTATCACTAGTGAAAGCACACACTGCCGCCTTTTGAGGGAACGTGATTTAAGCTTACAAGCTGCAATTGAGATATGTCGTATGACAGAACTTAACAGACAAAGGGCTGAGAGCCTTGGAGCAGGATAAACAGATTAGCAGTGTCAATGCAGCCTCCAAACAACAGCATGAAGAACTATGAGCACAAGCATCAACACAAAAATCATCTACATTCTACACAACTGAACTGGGAGCAACCCAGTATCATGCAAGTAGTGTGGCAGTGTGCATGTACAAGAGAAAGAGCAGTCTCTTACATATGGGTAAACCTGCAGAACATGTGGGAAGCCAAATCATTTTGCACGAGTGTGTCTCTCAAGTAAAATGGAAGTGAGGAAGCTGCATCCAATTGAGCAAATGTCAGATCCTAAGGACGCACACTGTGGTTTACACAAAAGAATGCATTGGTGCTGTAAACTCTTAAGGGCAAAAAATAGTTCGTAAATTTCAGATTCAACTATATAATCTAGCCCTGCCAGTTGCACTCGGATGCAACATATGATGTCATGAGTTTAAAGGACAAAATGAAACTGGCACCTGAGATACCACTTCAGCCTAGTAGCACTAAACTGAAGTTATATTCAGGAGAAGTAATGGAATTATTGGGACTTTTCCAAATAGAATTCAGTATACATGGGGGCATCCACAAACTTGAATTTGAGATTGTGGAAGCCGATCAGAAACCACAATTGTCTGGATCAACTGGGTTTGATGCAGTTCACCATGCTGGCTGAGTTACACAATGCCGAAATTCACCCCTGAAAATTCGTGGCAAGGCCACTGACAAAACAGCAAATCCTCCAAGTCTACAATAAGGCTTTTGAGGGCCCCATAGTATCTGTTCCAGGAGAGGTACACGTTGACCTTGATCCTGCCATTTCACCAGTACAATGTGGTATGCCAATAGCCATTAAACCGCTGGTTGAAGTGCAACTGGACAAGTATGAAGCTGAAGGACATATTATTTCAGTATCTGAGCCCTTTGTGATATAAGGTGTCCTAGAAAAGGTACAGTTTAAGAGACAAGTATTCAAGACAAGATATGACAAATCAGCCAGAGATTTGCCAGAATTGCATATTGGGAACGTGACCGTATGAAACTGCTGCCTGGAAATGAAACAAGTCACTGGAAAATGGGTATCCATTAACAACAGGTGGCACCAAGCTCCTATCTAGTGGACATTGATGGAACTCTCTACCGTCGCAATCATGTGTGGCTCAGCAGCCTGACTCCATATCCAGTGGACAGACACAGCTCACCTGGGCCACACTTACCCACTGGCAATAGGGAATGCACAGTACTGATGCTATTAGACCAATGTTAATAACAGTCCTGAGCGAGCCGGTATACCTGACAGCAGTCAAATGCAGAACGTCCCAGTAAGTGGTGAGAAGAGCCCAACAACCTCAGCGAGGTTGGAGAAACTCTTAGTACAAAGAGGGCCAGACGGTCGCAACCACTCAACAGACTCAAACTATAGAAAGTGTTCTTACTGGTTCTCATCCAAAATTTCATAATGTTGTTTGCTTAATATGAAAAGGGAAAGATGTTATGGGTGTTATGTTTACCTTATATGCAGCTCTATCATTCATGTCTATTGTATTTGTTTCCTGTGTCATATTGCTACTCTGTGATTCATCTCTATTGTTCCTGTGATTCCTGTTGTTGTATTCCCTCTCTCTGTAACAACATAGCTTCTGCACAGTGATGCCTTGTATTGTATTTACTGACTCCACATGAAACACCAACCTTACTGCCCTCCAGGAAGGAGGAATGTTTAGGTATAATGTATAGATTAGGTATTACATTCAGGTACTAATCAAGTACTCTCTGGAGCCACCTGGTGGTTTTTATTTAACTGATTTGCTCAGGTTGAAAAACTGCCTTGACTCCAAATATGGCAGCTTGTGGGAGATTTAGTTTAATTGCAATTTGTCCCTTATTGAACTTTTAATCTATTTTCAGTAATAAAATATGCATCTGGGGTTTTAAAATTTTCTCTAAGGTATCTAGGAAGTTAAACAAATCAGCTGAAACAAAAAAAGACATTTGGTTTCTTTAGAATGTGTTTTTCCTCTCTTGACTTATATAGACGCACACTGTGGAAACGTATCCAGAGTATGGTGACCCCATTTCTGGCCTACATGATATCTATTTTGGACAGAGATTATAATCTGGATTTGCTGGTCGAACCAACAACAAAAAATTGTGTGAAAGCCTTGTGGTTATTCATCTTCAATGAACTAAAACTTCTAGACATCCCTTATGTCATGGGTCAGAGCAGGTAAGGTATGGGAAGAAGATGGGGACAAGGTTAAGAAACAGATTTGTTGATCACAGAGAGAAGTAAATGGAATTTGAAGGAATAATTTGAAGGAATAATGTGATATATACCTATACCAGTGATGTGCAATTCTTGTTTAGCTTTTCATTTTTCAGTGAACATGGCTTATTAAAAAGATTGGCTCAACAGTTAACACCTCTGTTGAATATAGCTAAAAGATAGGAAAAAAATCTCTCCAATCGCCAACATTTTGATAAAAGAGTGAGGTAGAGTAAACAGAGTTTCAGTAGAACAAATTGAAACAGATTTGTTTTATGTGATATTTCTTTTATTCCCTATATAAAAAATGGTGTGTATTAAATACATCCACCATATAATCATCAATCCATTCAATGTCTGTCTTTAAACTGATCACATTTTTATGTATACTTAAATTAAAATATATTTCATTGTACCTTGCTGGATTATTTTTTACATTAATCCATTCAAAATGTATTGAAAAAACACCTGTTCATTTTAAACTTTCTTCTTTAGCTCTCAAACAAAACCAATTCAGGTGCAGAATTACATGGAAGTGTCTACAGGGGCTGGCAATAAGATGCCTTTCAGCTGGAAGATAAAGGATTATTTGGAAGATCTTCGGGTTCATGCACAACATATTACTAATAATGAAGGTGAGAATACCAAGGGGAAGTTAAAAAGAGGTCCCTTTGTTTGAAAAACCTGGGAAGATTTGGCTCAAAGTAGCGCCTATAATTTGTAAACCGATCAATGGGCAGAATAAAAATTTGATAAATTAAGTAAAAAACAAAATCAAGAAAATGGTATTTTTCATACTAAATTTGTTTTATGCTTTAAAGAGGACTGGTTGACTTTATTTCCGCGGGAGATGCAAAACAATTTAAATCCCATTTTGTTTTCCAGCCCATGCAGAGAAGTTTCTAGACATCTTTCAGCAGACACCCCTGGGGCAACACATTGCTTGCTACTCGGAGGAAGAGAAGGCCATCTTTTTTCACTGCTATGTCAGAGACTTTATTCTCCTTGCAATGGGTGTGACTTCAGAGAGAGAACTAAATGTGCGTATTTCCAATCCTAGATGGCTAGATATTGGAGTCAAAAGCTTGCTTCATGATGCCCAACAGCTGCGTGCTGTAATAGGTGCTGGTTAGTGAGTAGACTTGGCACTTAATTACCACAATATGACACGCAGATAAATGTGTCCCATGTATTGGAAAGACTATTGAAATCCTTACGATTCATCAGGTGATTGTGAGGAGAATCACCTTCAAAACTGCTGCTGTATATTTTCAGATGTTGCAAGCGGCCCTCTTGTCATGCGTGGAAGAAATGAAGGCCGCCTCTTCTGATGCAGGAACAAGAGTGCCCTCCCTTCCTTGGGTCCACCTTGGTTATCATCAGTTTAGGAGTCGTCTGCAGAACTTTTCCCGGATTCTTGCTGTGTACCCTGAAGTGCTTCATACCCTTGAACAAAGAGAAAAGAACAGAAGCTGCATGTTGCACAGCCAAATGGTGGGTGGGCTGTAACATTTAATCTTAATAGGAAAACGTGACACCTGGAGTGGGGTGGGGGAAGTGGTATTCTCTCTGTGTTCTTAATCAGGAGAAATGAATCTGTCTGCAAAAAAGAAGCTCCAGGCAGGTCTTCAAAAATGCGTTTATGGGCTATATACCCCTAATGATTGTATTTGCTTTGTAATGGGAATACACGGGAGAATCTCCTAAGCGGGGTCAAATAATAGAATTGCTTTTATAGGTGTTCATATATAATACTTACTCTCCCATAAATAAAATTGAAATAAGATACAGGTAACTGATCTCAATATATCGTGATGAAATTACAACAAAAGCTTTTCATTAAATAAAACAAAGGTTGCTAAACAAGGCAGTTGCTAAATGAGAACTCCTTGTATTTATTTAGGGAACTATTTATGTATTTGATTTTTATATCACCATACTTGTCAGATTATTTAGCAAAGTATTTAGCAGTGTATAAAACCATAAACACAATGAGGCAGTGAGAGCATCAAAATCCAAGTTGGTCTGCTTTACCAAAGGATGCTTAGATTCGATCATCTTAATGTAATTCTCGGTCCTCATGGTAGGACGAAGTGTATGTTCTTACATTACACGTGTGTGGTAAGAGGCTTCTTTATGCCTGTTTGCCATAGATGCTAGATGTGTTTGCTGCACTGGCCTGTACTGAAATGTTATCCTCGGCAGTCCTGACATGGAAAACCCGTGCATGGCTCCAGCAGGTGAAGGACCTTCAAATGCCCATTGAACTTGTATGTGCAGCAAACTGTAGTCGAGGCAGTGGAAGCCAATGTAGCCAAATGCTCCAAGAGGTCAAGTAAGTAAAATTTCAGGGTGGTAGAAAATGTTATTTTGTGTCTACGTTTGATGGTGATAAGATCATTTCACTATTGAACTTATCTATTGTTGATAAGTTGCTGACTTTTTTCCAGCCAACTTTATAAGTTGACTTCCTATGATAATCGCATGCTTTCTGAACATCTTTAGTTCCTGTTGTCTCAATCCTAACCTAGGTTGGATCTGAACCTGCAAAATGGCAAGTGTGGAATACTATGTTTGACCATCGTGATTTTTTTGAAGCTAGATTGGTTCAAGAGGACTAATGTGTACTTCAAGCTCTTTTGGCAAGAGCAGATGCGTTTGTTCCTCTGCCCTGCTGCACTTGATCACATCTTAACCCCAGTTTTCAAGATGGCCTGGGTCAATTGTTAATTTCCAAAGTAACCCTTTGTTTCTACTTGCAGTCGGGCTTGCAAGTCAATTCATAGGTTTATTTGCTTCCATAAAAGGCAGTACTGATCTCTTTATTATATAGTTAGAGTCCATTTGTTTTTCAGTTTATTTTTTTGATAGTATGCTTTTTTCTTTTTAATAAATTAGGCTTTTTTTCCCCAATAGGAGCCAATGGAGTAGGGTGTTCTCAGTGTCCCTCTTTGTGGAGCATGTGCTGCTTGGAGCAGAAACTCTGATTCCAGAACTGAAGGAGCTGGTGAAGAAGTATGTCATGAAACTTGACAAGGTAAGAATGATAGCTTCACCTGATTGGAAATATTACTTTAAGTGTTCATTTATTTAGTTGGTTGTCAACAATATAAGCATTCCTTATTAATTAAAAAATCATTTTTTCTAACCAATCATGTATTTGTGCCCAAATTTCCTATGCCTGGCAACCAAAGCTGTGAAACTGATCTGGTCAGATTCAGGCAGCAGAGTCATCTGACAGGAGGGTTCCAATCAACTTAATTAAGACCCGGGCTTGTTAATTTGTGATTAGCACTTTCTGGAGAAGGCTTTGAGAAAAACAACCTCTGCTCTGCGTGGAGGGAAAATAAAATAAAAAGAAAAGTAAAATAACGGGTCAACCACAAAACACTGTATGAGAGAACTTTATCTGAAAAAGACGGCAGCAACCAGTGATCTTTACAGTGTCTTTTCCATTTCTCTCTGTCATATGTTCTCTTAGTGATCATTTTGTTTCCAATTTAAGGGCTGAACTGTGGTTGCTAAGTGAGGAAAGGGTGTGCAGTCTTCTCTATTTAAATATTTAGGTTAATTACTCTATGTCAACCTCAGAAGCTATACTTTGTTCAATTGTAGGGAATAGGAGTGCCCCCCCCACTTTTTTTTCTTTTTGGTAAGCTGTTGCTTCCTCTTCCTCCTCCTTGCGATCTTCATTTGCTGAGTTTTACTTCCATAACATTGTACGTATTTCCAACTGGGATGACTTCATTGTGTATTTCATTTCACTCTGTTATATAGTAGTTATTTCTTATTTGTAGTTGAAGAGTTAAATATATTTTGATCAGGAGATCCATGGTCTACTCTATACTAAGGAATGTGCCATTTGTTTTGGAGGAAAAAATAAGTGGAGTTTTGGGATCAATTCATTCAGTGGAATTTTGAGAGCTACATTATGGGCACTGTTATATTTTATGAGTTTGGCCAATCATAAAATACCCATTCATTAGATGGCAAAATGATGAAGCTGTTCCTCACCACACCTGCTTAAATTCCCAGGATATTCTTTGCTTATCCAAACAAGGATTGGATTGTTACCGTCCAATATCTTGTTTTCTCAGAATGCCTTTGAAGTCTCCTTGGATCAAAAAAACATCCTTAGAAATAAAAACAAGTATTGAAGCTGATGCTTTACAGCGTGTGTTGGCTTTCTGTTAACTTTTAAAATTAAAACAATACTTTATTATTTTAATAAAGAATATTTACATAAGCAAAAGACAAATGTAAAGTAAAAAGAAAAGGAAAAGAAAAAGAAAAAGTACAAAGAGCTAAATAGAAAGAAAATGTAAAGAAATAATCAGAAAAAAAGTGACTTCCGGCCTTCTTTCCAACATTATTCCTCCTCCCTCTTTGATATCCCTTCGGTCCTCTCTTAATCTTTTTTCAGTCATCCTACCCATAAATCACTACTTTGCTTTTTTCTATTTTCAGCAAAAAGTCTACAAAAGTTTTCCAGTCTTTTATAAAAATAATTGTTTTAACCACATGGGACAGTTTCTAACAATTCTGCCATCTTCTCAATCTATTCCAATCTATTGTGGGTATTTTGATGTTCCTCCATTATAGGTGATATAGTAACCTTGCTGCAGTTTCCATATATAAAATCACCCATAAGTCTTTTCTAATTGTCTTACCAGTAAATCCCAGTAAAAAGAGATCTGGTTTTTTTAGTATTAATATTTAAAATTCTTTCTATCATTGCATGTATTTGAATCCAAAATTTTCTATATTTTTCACAAGTTCAGAAGGCAAAGTAAAATGTCCCTTCATGTTTTTCACATCCCCAATATTGATTTGAAGTGCCTTCATGCTCCTTTGATAATTATCTATATCCCTCTGTATTCAATTGTTGTTTTGACTTTTATCTTGAATTCTCCATGTTCCTATATTAATAGATCTTGATACTTAACCATTTTTCTTTGCCTCTTGTTTCAATTTTTTAAAATGTTTCCTGTGCTGAGACCAATAAAGATATTTTCAGGCACAACCTGGGCTTGTATTTATTCCATATTTTCACATAATGATTTTTAAAATCTACATTTACTTTAACTTAAAGTAAAAGTTTAACATAAAAAGCCATGCCAATCAAACCTCTGATTATGTTACTCTAATTCTAACATTCTCTTATTTTTCAACAACACCCACTTTTTCATCGAAACCAAACAGCAGGCTGCAAAATACAATTTAAAATCAATAATCTTAATCCTCCTCTTTCCTTTGGATCTTGAATAATTTTATATTCAGCTCTTGGTTTTTTTTATTATGCCATGTAAATCTAGATACATCTTTTTTATCATTGCTTAAGAGGCAAATCATTTTTCAAAATAATTGTTTGAAATAAAAGCATCATTCTAAAGTACATTCATCTTTACCTCAAAACTTCTTCAAACAATGATAATTGTAACTTTTCTCATTTTTAACAAGTCTTTCTTAATTTCATTCCACATCTTAACATAATTTCTCCTTCTGTCCTGGCCACTTTTTACAGAGGCACAATTGAGAGCGTTTTAACAAACTGCATCACTGTTTGGTTTGGTGGTAGCATTGCCTCAGATAGAAGGTCCATACAGGGAGTGGTAAGGACAGCGGAGAAGATTATAGGAAGCTCGTTTCTCATTATGCAGGACACTGCTTAAAAGCACTATGTACTTAAAGCTTGAAATATTGTTTAGAGACCGCACACACCCACTTCATGGGGTATATTTCTGTTGCTCCCCTCTGGGAGGAGGTTTTGAAGTATTTATAGCAGAACTACCAGATTCTGTAACAGCTTTGTTCCCTGTCTGGTAAACTCACAATATTCGTTTTTCTCACCATATATAAGTATACATCCAAACTAGACTTTGTTGTTTCTCTGGGTCATATATGTGTTTCTATGTGGGTATATGCTTATTATTATTTTTTTGTCATGTTTATGTAGCTTATATTGGAGGTGGTTACCCTTTGAAAGCTGTATGAAGCAAAATCTCATTTTAATGTATGCCGATTAGTGTACGTTTAAAGTGACAATAAAGTTATTATTCAATTTAATTCTATTCTAATTATTTTAAAATAATGTACAATTTATAAGTCATTTTAATATGCAGTTATTTTGCTTTTTTCTCAATTTTAAAACCAGTTTTTGTAATCAGTTTTTTTTATCTTTCATCCTCTTGTTTTTTTCTCCTTACTAATTTAAAATTAAAACTGTTTATAAAAGGTTTGATATTTAAGCATTTTAAATATTTTTTAAATGGTAAGTGAGAAAACATGTTGGTCCTACACTTCCACTTTTGGAAATTGTAATGATGGCATTTCTCTCCCCACTTTCCCAGTGTTTTCAATGGGATTCTGACATCAAAACTATGAGAACATTCAGTGCAGTGATGAAAATGCTATGTCAGTGCAAGGAAGATGCCAGTCAATCATTTTGCAGGTAATGCTTTAGGAATGGAATGATCCGTATTATAAGGAAGGCTTCAAAAATATCACAAATGTTTTCGTTTCTGTTGAACTTCAACCTGGCATTTAACAAAAAGGTCAAGACCTATAGTAACTCAACCTGGCTCCCAAAACTCTTTTTGTAGATAGAGGCAGCAGAGGTAGGAGCCCTTATGAATGACCCCTTTCTGCCTTTATAGATTTGTGTTTCCTCTTCTACTCTTATCTCTTCCTGCCCCATGAGAGTGGAAAAAAAGCAATGGAAGCAATGCTTATACAAAGTCACAGGCATAGGTTCAGAATATGCACCAACATCAAACCTATTTCAACATTCATCACCATGTTAGTCCTAAACTAATTTAAAAAACCAGGCTATAATATAGTGGACTGGCATACAGTGGCAGTATTTACAAGTTGTTCATAGGTGAATAGTAGAGAAAAGAAGGTATATTTTGAAATAAAATTCTTGCCTAGAAAGTAAATAGCCCGAGCCTGCAAAGATGAAGTGAGGAAAGCCAAGGCTCAAAATGAACTAAGGCTTGCAACCAAAGTCAAAAATAACAAAAAAAGCTTCTTTCAACATGCAAAAAACAAGAAAAAAGTGAAGGAAATGATTGGTCCATTAGTGGGGGAAAGTGGCAAGAAGGTGACAAGTAACAGGGAGAAAGCAGAACTATTTAACTCGTTTTTTGCATCTGTCTTTACAAAAAGGGAAAAAACAGACCAACCTATAAAAAATAGTGCCATAAAAAACAAAATAGAAACGCAAGTTAAGATAGGCAAGAAAGCGGTAAGTGAGCACCTGTCCAGCC
Source organism: Bothrops alternatus (assembly GCA_034064705.1). Lineage (NCBI taxonomy): Eukaryota > Metazoa > Chordata > Lepidosauria > Squamata > Viperidae > Bothrops > Bothrops alternatus. The sequence goes on from JARGCV010000041.1 coordinate 15,189,239, forward strand.
TAGACGAGCTCAAATCACCAGGACCAGGTGGATTACAACCCAGAGTTCTCAAGGAACTGGCAGATATGATCTCAGAATCATTGAACTATATTTTTCAAAGATCATGGAGCACTGGGGAACTACCTGAGGATTGGAAAAGAGCTGATGTAGTTCCCATCTTCAAAAAAGGAAAAAAAATGGACCCAGGAAATTATAGACCTATCAGCCTGACCTCAATACCTGGGAAGATTCTGGAAAAGATAATCAAACAACGAATCAGCGAACCCCTAGAGGCAAACAGTCATTACTAAAAGCCAACATGGGTTTGTCAAAAACAGATCATGCCAGACAAATCTTATTGCATTCTTTGACCAAGTGACAAAATTAGTGGACCAGAGGAATGCTGTGGATATAATTTACTTGGACTTCAGTAAGGCATTTGATAAAGTAGATCACAACCTACTACTTGACAAGATAGAAAAATGTGGGGTAGACAGCATCACCACCAGATGGATCCGTAGCTATATCTACATGGAGGGAAGTGTGTAGTGGGGTGCCCCAGGGCTCTGTTCTGGGCCCAGTGCTCTTCAACATCTTCATCAAGGATTTGGACGAGGGGATAGATGGGGAACTCATCAAATTTGCGGATGACATGAAGCTGGCAGGAATAACCAACACTCCAGAAGATAGGTTTAAGATACAAAAGGATCTGGACAGACTTGAACACTGGGCACTATCTTAGAAAATGAAATTCAATGGTGAAAAAAACAAGGTTCTACATTTAGGCAAGAAAAGCCAAATGCACAAGTATCGTATGGGGGTACCTTGCTCAATAGTAGTAACTGTGAGAGGGACCTCGGAGTCCTAGTGGACAATCACCTAAATATTAGCCAACAGTGTGCTGCATCTGCCAAAAAGGCCAACACAGTGTTGGACTCCATTAACAGAGGTATAGAATCAAGATCACATGAAGTATTAATACCACTTTGCAATGCCTTGGTAAGGCCACACTTGGAATACTGCATCCAGTTTTGGTCACCATGATGTAAAAAAGAAGTTGAAACTCTAGAAAGAGTACAGAGAAGAGCAACAAAGATGATTAGGGGATTGGAGGCTAAAGCATATAAGGAAAGGCTGCTGGAATTGGGTATGTCTAGTTTAACGAAGAGAAGGATGAAGGGGGGACATGATAGCAGTGTTCCAATATCTCAGGGGCTGCCACAAAGAAGAGGGAGTTAAACTATTTTCCAAGGCGCCTGAAGGTAGGACAAGAAGCACGGATGGAAACTAATCAAGGAGAGAAGCAACCTAGAACTAAGGAAAAACTTCCTGACAGTTAGAACAATTAACCAGTGGAACAACCTGCTTCCAGAAGTGGTGAATGCTCCAACACTGGAAGTTTTTAAGAAGAGACTGGACAGCCATTTGTCCGAAATGGTATAGGGTTTCCTACCTGAGCAAGGGGTTGGACTAGATGACTTTCAAGGTCCCTTCCAACTCTATTAATTATTATTATTAACATTAATATTATTATAAATTATTATTATAAATCTAAGTCAATTGGTATCAATAAAGATTATTGAGAATCACTAATAAAAGAGACAGAACTTCAGATTACTTTAATCTTCAGTATACTGAGTAAAACTATGCCTGCTGATTCTCAGGGCTAGATTTCAGGATTCAGGAGAAACATCTCTTCTGAATGTGGTCACATGCTTCTTAAAATTAGATTTGTAGTTTGTAGTTCCTATTCTTTTTTTTTAAAAGATATTTTATTGGTTTTTTAATTTTTAAGAAAAAGTATTCAGGACATACCGTGGGGTTTGGGTAATCAGACATTAAAAAGTAAAAACATAAATAAACAACTCAACTTAATACATTCACTGTCCCCTCTCTATTTCCCTCAAATAACATAATACGTTTAAAATATTCCATTTCTAAATTAAATTTCTATTACTATTAAACCTGTTTTACAGTTTATCAGTTTACAATTACCATAATCAAATTTAACTTTAAATCAACAAGTTATCAATTCAGGTATCCCTTCCAGATGTATTCTAGTTCTTAATCTCTCTCATCCCTCCTTTTATCACCAATCTCATTTTATTTCTTCTTCCACTACACAATAGCTGTCTTAATTAAAAAATAATGTTAAACCTTAATTCATTTCAATTCATTACACAAACTTCAAATTTCATCCAATTAATTATTATACCTTATCACATCTATGTTATTGTACAAAAAGATCATCTAACTAATTTAAAACACTCCATTAATTATTAAAACCATCCCAATCCTAAAAAAACCCCATTTTTCAATTACAATACATAATTTTCATCAAAATAAATCTATTATTCCAAAAAGTACATTCTTAACCTATTTAAAATATCTGTTCTAAAAATCACCCTCATATATATATATATATATATATATATATATATATATATATATATATATATATATATATATATATATATATATATATATATATATATATATATATATATATATATATATATATATATATATATATATATATTTCTTGTTTCTAACTCTAAATCCTTAAAACAAGCTATAAGTCCAACATTGCCTTTTAATCCATTACACAATTTTAAATTTATCTTTTCAGTCTAATTCTGGCTTTTTTTCTGTGCCAAGCAGGTTTCCATAAAGACGCTTCCCTTTCAGCCAGTAGATCTATTTTTGTTGCTTGAAGTAGCCTTTGAAAGGATAGAAATCCCATCCTCTGCATTAGACATCTATTTCTCTCCTCCTTGAAGCATTGTTGCTTTGTAGTTTGAAATCTCAGTCTTTGCTTCTTCTGTTCCTCTAAGTTGCAGATGGAAGGTTTATAAGATAGAATAAGTTCCTCTTTTATCTCTGTTGATTCTTCTTCTAGTATGTTTTGATTTATACCATAGTCCGGTGTAGCCTGGACATCCATTTGAACGTTTGAAGTGAAATTTCTGGATCTTAGTTCTGTAGTAAACTTTTTCATTGTAGCACCATATTTCTGCAGTAGCCTCATAGATATTTTCCAATATAAGTGTACAGTTTAATTGTGACTGAGGTTTCTCCATTTTGATAGTGATTAAAAAGAGTCTCTTTTTTCTTTTTTGTGGAGGCTATATTTGATATAATTTAGGCAATATCCACCCCCACAGTTCCCACAGCTGCACAGCTTATCTTTTCTCTTCAAAATTATTTTGAAGGTCAGGTCTGTTCCATCTTTAAACCAAGTAACCAGAAGTTAAGTAAATTTACGCCACTGGATGTCCTCAGTAAATTAAAAAAGGTCTTTTCCAGACACCATTTCCTTTTTTCTATCTTTTAAAGTATAATGTGAAAAAGAAATAATCTTCCAGCATAGGCTGATAGTACAGTTCTTAGAAAGAGAGGAAAAGAAAAAAAAAATTTCTGTACCCCAAAAAATATAGAAGTAAAATATAGTCTTTAAAATTTTGTTCTATTTTTATAGAACGCCTTTCTTCCCAAAGAATGTAGAAGCTGCCTTTTCAAGCCAGGGAAATAATTCCAACAAGGCTCTTTCAGGTAGCAAAAACAAAATAAAATAGAGAGAGTAGCAAAGAAAAATCTCACCCAGATTCACCACGGGGGCTCTTACAACTTAGATATTCTTTGACTTGCGGTTTGAAGCAGCAGAGTGATCGGACATTTTACTGGCCAATCTTCTTCTCTGTCGGCCCTCAGAGATGGCTCAGACAGCTGAGGGAGCTGCCGCTCCTCAGCAGCTGAGCAGAGCCTCCTCGCCAGAAGTCGCACCCTCTAGGACAACTTTTGACCCACATAAGGGTCTACCGGTGGACGGAAGGCTAGCTGACAAGGAAACGAATCTCCCTGTGCGACTAGAGACGCTGTGAACCGGAACCGGAAGTCTGTAGTTCCTATTCTTTAACAGCCATGAAACATAAGTGATGAGGGCTCTTTTTAGCTTTTCCTATGAATCAGTTGCATCATTACATGGAGGGAAAAGATCAATTTATGGTGACTCATATGCTGGTAACTTTAAAATCAAATTATTACAGTGTGTTTTGTCTGTGGCTTTCCTTAAAGATGGTCCAGAAATTGTAACCAAACCACAATGTAGTACAACCTCCTAAAGGTCTGGCATAACCTCCCAGTTGAAATATTTTTTTCTAGTTGTTGGTGGCTTTGTGGTACCAATACAAGCTGATCACAATGAACTTGGTTTACGACAAGTTTAGTTGAGGATTGCTTATTCTGACAGAATACGCCTCATACTTTTAGATCACCACTGAAACACTCTTGGTGAATCTTTGCATATATTCATTAGAATAGCTGTGATTAACTCTACTTTTCCTATGAGAGAAGTTATATAGGGGAAGGTACTGACACCGAGGTTAAAGCAAACCTCTCCTTTTGAAGCTAGGGCTTAAAGCAAAGTTATTTGCTAAGGCATTTTAATTGTAATTTTGATGCTTTTATTATATTTCTGGAGGCAGCCCTGGACCATGTTAGGAATGGGCAACATACAAATACTCTAAATAAGTAAAAACAAATGTGAAGGGTAGAACGGGGCTTATCTATGCTACTACTTCATTGTGAACTCTGTAATTAAGTATATATTGCTATTTACATGTTTCTCTCTTGATTTCACAGGTTTGGTTTAAGGTCATGCCCAATATGTTTGGGCGATCCTAGAGATCCAGTAAACCTTCCTTGTGATCACGTATTTTGTTATGATTGTACCAAACAGTGGCTGGGGCCGGGACAGATGATCTGTCCACTTTGCTTGATCAGTCTACCAGATGATTACAATCCCACAGTATCTGAGGAGCACAGGTGAACCTTGTCCTTCTTATCCAGCAGATAAATTTTTCTGAGGACACTCAGTTGCTGCATTGGCTCTGCATTTCTTGGTAGTTTACTAGATAAATAATAACTTACCATTTTCTCCACAGCATTTCCATAAAGAAAAACACCCAGTTCCGTAAATTATGCAACAATTTTTTCATAGACCTGGTTTCCACAATGTGTTTCAAAGGCAATAATCCCCCAGAGAAATCTGTGATTGAAGAGCTATTGAATCTGATGTTTGTGCGCAAGTCAGTTTTGAAAGGTATGATCATAACATCTGTTGAGATTGTTCTAACCTAAAGGGAAGGATTGTACTGTTTCTCCAGACTGATTTGCGTTATATCCTTAGGCCCTGAAAACTTACATACCAAATCTTTGTCCCCCTTTGATGATGTGGTGGATAAAACTCCTGTAATCCGTTCTGTGGTGTTAAAATTGCTTCTGAAATACAGGTAAGATTTTCAACTGGGATGCATAAATCAGGGCAGAACATTCTATTTCAGCATCTCTGTTGCATGAACTATTTTCGTTATAGGCCTCATTACTGTTCAGACATCATTTTTTAAAATTTAATTGATTCTTCTCCCTGCTCCCTTCTACAACTGCAGAAATGCATCCTTACGACCCTGGGGATATCTTCTTTATTTCCTGAAAATTGTTAAAAATAATAAAAAAATCTCTACATTATTTGTGGATAAATGGAGGTTTCTCTTTTCATAGCTTCAGTGATGTGAAACTCTACGTACAAGAGCATTTATCACAAGTTGAAGCAAATTACATCATGGACAAGGAAGATAAAACAGAGCTGTACATGCTATTCATCAGTTGCTTTGAGGTAACTGTCTTTTTCAGATTTCTTTTAGAGGGAAATGTGGCCAGTGGGACAGTAGGTTGATGAGGAAGAGTATTATATTGCATGAAAAAAAAAGTGTGCTGCTCTCCTTAAAGGAAAAAGAGAAGGAAAGGAAAAAGATATTTGTTCCTAAAGAATCTGTAGTTATCTTATTTCTGCTGTTTTTTGGCTCCTGTACACTTTGATTTTCTCAAAAAATTGTACATTGTGTTTAGGTCAAACTCAAAAACATGATTAAGATGCTGCTGTTATGCTATTGTATCAGAATCTGCTATCTTGTAGTCAACTTTGGTTCTTAATTAACTTTTACAAATCTAGAGGAAATGACTGAAAATTTAAAAAGTAAAGTGAATCAGTGTCTTTAGTCAGTCCTTCTCATTTTCCAATTTAGTTTTACATTCACTAAGTTATCAAATGCTGAATCTAGGCTTGTTAAAGCAGCTTTTCATAGACCACATTGTGCCAACTTTTATTAAAATCAGCTTAAATCATATTGCAGATCATTGCAAATGAACATAGTTTATTAATTTTACTAACTGGAGATTGTCACCATGTTCCTGATTTTAACAAACCAAATGATGTATGTATGCACTGTATGTATGTATGTATGTATGTATGTATGTATGTATGTATGTATGTATGTATCTTAGTTCTTAGTACCAGGTCTCCCTGTAGCCCTTTTTTTCCTGAATGTTTCACTTTCATCTGGAATTCTCACTTAAGAAATCTTTTCAGTTAAGGCCATTCCAGTGAACACATGACAGAGGCAGTTTCCAGTTTTGCCTGCACACAAAGTTTCTCCCATAAACTTTGGTTAAAAGTGCAGAAACCTTGATTGCACCTAAGTCAAAAGTGTAAACTTGAAACATGCTTGGGCAGATTGGATTTGGTAAATCTACTAGATCCAAAACCTACCCATTGCCCTAAGGCACCTACCCATTCCCTTAAGGCATCCACCAAGCCAAGGGACAATGCTCATCCTTAAGCTGGAATACTATTTTCCCCTTCATCTGCCCTAATATGAGGATAGTTAAACTTAGGGGTTGTCATTATCTCCACTGTTCTATTGCCTGCTCCCAAAGAGTAGACCTAATTATTTTGTTGAAAATATTCCAGATAGGTTCTTTGAATATGCCATCCCTGAGGAGCTCAGTAAACTGTCTAAATTCTCGATCCAGCATTTTCTTTTATATATTTTTTTTCATACAGAAGAGTTAAAAATTGCTTAATTTGGAAGCTTTAACTGGTATAAAATAATGTGGAAAATAATTGGAAAATATTCTTTTATTTTCAGGATTCATTGTGTGATAAAATAGAAAATTTCCCCAAAGAAACCAAAATATGTTTCTGGGCAAAGGATGGGTATTTTCTGGAAAATTATATTCATCTGTGGAACCGCCGCCATCCAGTCTCCCAAAAAATTACCATTGAGTATTTGCAAGGAATTGCCAACCTCCGTCTATGCATGGATAGAGCTGCAGAGGTGATCTTTGAACTTCACGAAACTTCAGGCAAGTGGATTATGGTAGCCACATGGAAATGCTAACTTTCCAGAGAACTCCCATAAGCAAGTTCTTACTCAGTGGGGAAAAAATTGGAAAAAAATTTTTTTTTTTTGTAAATACAAAACTTTTCAAGACAAATTCTCTTTGCAGGATACGTTCTCCATCTTTTTAGAACTGCTGTGGTATAGTTGGGAATTAAATACCAACTTTTCTTCTTTCTGCAGACAATAGTGAAGATAAAGAAAAGCAAATCTACTTGGAAAAAGTGAGGCAGTTTTTCCACTGTATTCAGAATAACTGGCCAAACATTTACCTTGTGCGAAAGCTTGCTAGCCAGTATGGGTTGGAATTCACACAGAAGCTTTTGAGTAACCACCACTATCACTGGGTATTTCCATCAGAAATAATTGAAGAGCAACAGGTAATTCCAATATATTTCTGTTAACAACTTATAAGTATTTCTGGAATAGCAATAGCTTCACAGTGCTTTATAGCCCTCTCTAAGTGGCTTACAGAGTCAGCATATTGCCCCCCAACAATCTGGGTCCTCATTTTACCAACCTCGGAAGGATGGAAGGCTAAATCAACTTTGAGCCAGTTAGAATCACACTCCCGGCAATGGAATGCCGAGCTAGCCTGTAATACTGCATTCAAAGCATTGCGCCACCACACCTCTTCCAAAGACGGCTTTGAATACATAAATGAATGGGTGTCAGAAGAAATTTTTTGAAAGGATCTTGGTTGACTTACCTTGATTAGTTTGTCTTGCTGTGAGATACTAGTGTTAAAATAGAATGGCTGGAGAGGCAGCTAACTAAGATTAAACTGTCAAACAGTTCTGAATGTCCAATGGATTCACATGCCTGTTTGCTTTATGGATGACATAAAGTTTTAACTTTTAGAAGTTTCCAATTGTCCAACTTTCTAAAGAAAGTCTGAAAATCCCATTGACTGTGGTAGGGAGAAGTTAAATGAATGAGTGAATTAGTACATGCAGCATGCCTTTAAGAGTTTTTTTTTAATGTTGTGGTTTGTGGCCTCAGACACTCCAACCTGGTTGCATTGATCGATTCCTGGTTTGTGGCAAAGACTACAAAGCCATACGCAATGCTGTGGGGGAAGCATTGATAAAATGCGAGACAGAAGTCATCTCAGCAGCCCTGAAGGTAACTTTTCTTTCTGAGCAGCTCAGCTCTTCTTGGTTGGCAGGAAGGGGGCCTTCTCTGATTTGGTAATAAGCACAAAATACTAGAGGATTTCTCAGATGCTCCAGTCATTTCTGTTTCTATTAGCTATGCTGGACAAAAAAAGAGAGATTTTTGTTGATGCTGTTTTTCAAGAGCCAAATGGCATTCTGGTATTTTTTTCTTCAGTTTTAGATACCCAGCTTGAAAATTTGGAAGGAAGTTTTGCTGTAATTGTTTACAAATGAAAAACTATTCTTCCTTCAGAAATAGCTCATAACCTGCTTGAGCCAGTGAACCCCTTTGTGATTTAATTCTCATGGCAGCCATAGGGAAATTTAGTCAATTTACTTAATCCTCTCTGTCATTCAAGATTACCTTATTTTCAGTTTTTTTGGGGAGGGGGTGTCTGAATTTTTCCAAACAAAGCACAAACAAATGATATTGTAATCATTTCCTAATTTTATTTTCTTGGACTTGGAGGCTTCCCTTCACAAAAAGTTGAAGCTCATGCTGGCATTTTTCATAGCGGTGTGCTTAGTTATCCATAACTGCTTTAATTAATGGAATCTGGGGAAAAATACAGTGGGGAATAAGAAATATGTACAAAGGATCTGAGTTTTAATCCACTTTGGTCTTATCAGGATCATTGATTCTAATTAACCTGATATCAGTGATTTATTTTGTAGAATGCTTTGAATATTATGTTTGATTGGTGTGGAAGACAGATCGGCTTATAAAGAATAAAGAAAAACTTAAAAAGATAAAAAATAATGTAGTCCAAATTATTGCACTAGTTGGTGGAATAGATTGGACTGCCAGATTGGAATAGAGATTCTTATGCAAATCTGTGCCATTCCCTTGCCTGGTTTTCCCTTCACAGTTGGTGAGAAAACTTTCACAAAACAGCTTGGTCTAGCTGCTTATAGGTTAGTCTAGGAGGATTTAAACTACTATGATTCAATAGCTCTTTGGAATTTGGAGTGTAAGGCTGTGTTTTATTAATTCTGGTTTTATTCTGTGCTCTTAATCATTCTGTTACCAGCCAAAGATGGAAACTGTACTCCTAATTATCTTGTCTCTTTTTAATAGTTTCGGCTATTTGTATCTTTCCCTTCAGGTGTATAAGGACTCCAACTCTGCACTGGCAGTTCATTTTCTTTTGACTATCTTCAGAGAGCTCACATCACTGTATAGATGCAGAGACCCAAATACTCACCCTAAGCAGAAGGTGAATTCGTTTTCATTGTGATCTGCAAATAAGGGCTATTTTAGATGGAAAGGTCCTGCTAATCATAGAAACGACTGGGCTGAACTAAATATAGGTCGGTTGTGCGCAAAACCAAGTATTCTGTGTTTTCTTCTCAGGAAACTCACAGCAGCAGTTTTGAGCTCAGATCATTTCATGGTCAAACATTTTGCACGTCCCGAATGGATTGTGCTTTCTCTCAGCTGTTTCCATTTGGAAAATTTGTGACAAGGTTGTACCTATAAACCAGACTTGGGCATTTTAAGGCCCATGGGTCACATCTGGCCCGTGGGCGGTGGCAGGGGGGTGGGGGACAGGGTAGTGATGGCCTTCGACAACAGTCTCAGTTTCTCGTGTGGCTCCTTGGGAAAATTAATTGCCCGCCCCTGCTCTAAACTAGATAGGATTTCCATATGTCTGTTTTCTGTATTGCTACTTGTGTTTTATGTTAGTGGATTCATACCTGTCCTGAGGTCTCTTAGTATTACTATATTGTTATTTTCCTAGAATCACTAAAGCAGGCAGCAAACAACTGTTGGTAACAAAGTACAATAATATTACATGAATGAGTGTGTAAATAATTAAATAATTAATCATTGTTATGTAACAGATTAAGTCTTTTGAACCTGTGGGAAAATCTTATTTACCTTTTTTTCCTCCTTTATTCAGCAATGTGATATAGTTAAAAAATTCATCCGGAACTCCAAGGTTCTTCCATCTGCAGAACTGAAGGCATTTGCTGAATCTCTTGTGTCTAATCAGCTCCCCTTGCTGACCCTGCCCCCTCTGTCTTTCGGCCACAACACGATGGTGATTGAAATGGCAGTTCACACTGCAGTTGTTTTGTTTTGTGGCCAGAATCGAATCCTCGAACCTCTGAGGAATCTGGCATTCTCACCTAATACCATGCTGGTAAGGAAGTTCATGTTGGACTTCTTTTTAACTTAAAGTCCTTTTTTAAAAAAAAAAAATACATCCTGCCTCTTTGTTAACTTGAATATTCAATAAGATTAACAACTACTATAATATGTAATGCAGATTTTAAAAAAATACAGAAATGAACAATGCTCAAATTAATGAGCAAGATATCAAGGCTTAGAGAAAGCAATTCTAGAGGCAGAGAGAGTGGGTATCAAACCCTCCATAACTTGGGAATATTCTGTGGCAAGAGCCTCTCTTACATACTTTAACAACTGGACGGATCCATCAAGGGAGAGGCTGTCCTTCAGAGAACCACACTGTAGGCCATTTAAAGCAGTGTTTCTTAATCTCGGTGACTTTAAGATGGGTAGACTTCAACTGGCTGGATAATTCTGGGATCTGAAATCTACCCATTTTAAAGTCACCAAGGTTGAGAAACACTGATCTAAAGCATTAAATACAAACACCAACCGCTTAAATTATGTTCGGGAAACATTTGGTATAGGTACAATGGAAGTGCAGGATCTTTTAATGGTTAATAAATTGTACAATATGCCAGTTAAACCTTTCAGACATTCTTCAGAGGTAATGCTGGGCAATAACAGTAGCACTTAGACTTATATACCTCTTCATAGTGCTTTACGGCCCTCTCTAGGTGGTTTATAGAGTTAGCCTATTGCCCCCAACAATCTGGGTCCTCGTTTTACTGACCTCGGAAGGATGAAAAGCTGAGTCAACCTTGAGCCGATCTGGATCGAACCTCTGGCAGTGAGCAGAGTTAGCCTGCAATACTACATTCTAACCACTGCACCATCATGGCTCAAACAAACTAGCTTATTTCCTAGCTTCCCCTTTTGTTTATTTATACCTTTACAATTTCGAGATAATTCTCAGTGTTTACTTTTTAATTATATGAAAAAAATGACTTTGGAGCAGTTAAATCAGTCAGAAATAATCACTGTATATTATTTAATATCATGATTCAATTTTCCGTCTATCCTTTTACCAGAATGCTTTTCTGCCAACCATGCCAGAAGACATGTTGGCTCAAGCTGTGCAGTGGAGCTTAAGGGGAAGGGTCCATTGGTATAGTGAGTATCAACCTTTGAAGTATATGATGGGAAAGTCATAACAGACATATCCAGAATATAGATCTGAATAAACTTGGCTACAACCAGGAACTTATTTTCATAAGTCATAGGGATACAAATAATGTCCATTTTGGTGATGGTCCTCAAATGATTAGCCTTGTGACCTACATGATGATATTTAAGAAAATGTCGTTGGACTATAAGAATATAGGTCTGGGGTGAAAGTGGCAGGGGTGGGCGTGGAGGGGTGGAGAACTATTGACCATTTCATAGAAGGGCAAGCTAAAGCATGTAAAATGGAAATTAAACCTAAATGCAAGATAAAGGTGTCATTGAGCTCGAAAACACAAACCCGCTCTGTTGAAACCAACTGTTCTCTTTCTACACTCAATCCTTATCTCCATCACAAATGTCTCTATGTAGGATTGCCCTCTCCCTTACACCCTTCCTTTTTATGAATATATATACAAGGCAGCCTTTTCCTTTCTTCTGTACCAACTGACATTAGTCTAGCTCTGGTTTCTAGCTTCTTTATGAACCAAGGAGAGATTTATACACAATGACAAGAGGTTAAGAGCATGGCATGTTGTAGAGGAAATGAAGGTGTAAATTCAGTGGTGCCCATATTCTTCTACCTGCCAATTTAAACCATTTGCTGTGAGATCAGGGATGTCAATTTGTGATAGTTTAAAGAAGCTCACAGACTATGATTTACAGAAATGGGAAATATTTGTAAAGAAGTTTACAAATAATCCTGCCCTAGTGGTGACATGCAACAAGAAAGTAAAAGCATCACTGTTTTCTGATCATACATATCAATGCCATGTAACAGATACAGTGATAATCTGCAAAATTGCTCAATCCGTCTCCGAAAGCAGCCAGCAAAATTTATTTTTAAAAGGAATTTTCATCAGGCAATACAGTAGAATTGGATGTTAAAGTGTTGTTTGGCTCAGATGCAGTTTTAGTTGGAGAAAAGTAGAAAAAAAATTGGAAAGATAATACTTTTAGTCTTGCTGCTATATTGATGTACAAAACCTTTTCAGTTGCACTTGGTTTCTACAGCACAGGTGTAAACATTTCCCCCTGAATAGTTCTCCCATTATTTTCTAAAAAATAAATGCTAATGCAGCTTTCATATTTACTTCTGTTTCGTATGATATTGCTGTTCTTGAAGATTCAAAAATTAAACTCTTCAATGTTTATTTAAGTTCTATAATGTCTGTCTCATCTAAGAGACTGGGTCATAATAAAACAATAAACACACAGGAATAAAAGAATAGATTAAAAAGACTCAAGTACAAAGATAAAAGGTACAAGTTAAAAGTAAAAAACAAAATTAAAAAAATAATAATCTTGAGGATTTCACAGCAATCTTTCTGGTATTTAATTAAGGAAAATATGACATGTTATTTGCATGTTGAATGTCTTTTTTTCCTTTGTTTTATTTATTTTTTACAATGTCATTAGCTTTTTGAAGTTAGATTATAATGATGAATCCTGAGAATAATTAAGAATTCTTGGCAGCATTGTACTGATTTACTTTTTGCTTTTCTTTATTCAACTAGCATGTCCAAATGGTCACCCCTGTGTTATTGGAGAGGTAAGAAATGGAAAGAGGGAAGGAGGGATATATATGTATGTATATATTTCCTCAATATTATATATTTCTTAAGGCAACATTTTTTCAGCCTAATTAAGTCAATATTATTACCTTGATTAATAATTTAGATGTGACATTCTAAGCACATGGTAATTGAACTAAAATGAAACAGTGAAGAACTATTTTTGTTCTCTTTTTAATATTTGCTTTTTTTTTTCCAGTGTGGTCAACCTGTGCATCATAGTCGTTGTGTTGATTGTGGTGTTGAAATTGGAGGTGTAAACCACAGGCCAGTGCCAAACTTCCAAAGAGCAAGGTTTGAATTTCAGTTTCTTGGAATTCTGAGAGAAAATTTTATTTGTAAATGCCGATGAAAACAATGAGGCATTTACTGATCTTTTGGGTATACAAATGGGTATACAAATAGTTTCCCTGCCTGGCAAATTAGTTTGAATATCAACTCTGGACTCCTAATGTCAGTTTTCATTCTGAGTAGCTCTAGCTAATTTTGATCTTACCATGCCTACTCTCCTAGTCTCTTTGGTCTGAAGCCAGTTCATCAGTATTTATAACGTGATGAACCTACCATGCAAAGGGATAGATTAAAATAATGATGATGATAAAGTTGGAAGAGACCTTGGAGGTCATCTAGTCCAAACCCCTGCTCAGGCAGGAAACCCTATACCATTTTGGACAAATGGCTGTCCAGTTTCTTCTTAAAAACTTCCAGTGTTGGCACATTCACCGCTTCTGGAGGCAGGTTGTTCCACTGGTTAATTGTTCTAACTGTCAGGAAGTTTCTCCTTAGTTCTAGGTTGCTTCTCTGTTTGGTTAGTTTCCACCTGTTGCTTCTTGTCCTGCCTTCAGGTGCTTTGGAAAATTGCTTGATTCCCTCTTCTTTGTGGCAGCCCCTGAGATATTGGAACACTGCTATCATGTCCTCCCTCGTCCTTCTCTTCGTTAAAGTAGACATACCCAATTCCAGCAACCGTCCCCTAATCATCTTTGTTGCTCTTCTCTGTACTCTTTCTAGAGTCTCAGCATCTTTTTTACATCGTGGTGACCAAAACTGGATGCAGTATTCCAAGTGTGACCTTACCAAGGCATTTTAAATATATAGATGCAACCTTGCGTTCTTGGTGCTCTCTGAGCTTGGTTGTTGTCTTGCAGATGTTTCAGTATTCAAACTAGGTAACATCTGCAAGAAACATCTGCAAGACGACAACCAAGCTCAGAAAGCACCAAGGACCCCTCCTTTCAACCCTGATCTACAAATATGGAAGTGTTTGGAGTTCAAAAAGGAGAGTGTTGCTATTGCAAGGCAAAGTTCACAAGGAAGTCAGTGGTTGTCAAACAAGCTAAAATTTCTGAGAGTTCATATAAAAGATTTTCATATACTAAGAGCCAATTACAACAGTTTCAAGTATGAGTCTATAACTGTTAGTTGTCATCATGAGATCTTCCAGATGGTGGAAGATTCTCACACATAGGCTGAGAGAGAACCCTTTTAGAATCCTAGAGAATCTAAGCTCCAAAGCTTGGAGATTTGATGGGATTCCCACCCTTTGTTGTTTGTTTATAATTACCACAGTCATAACACATTCATTCTCTGAGAGCTTTGTCAGTCCTTTTGAAATTATTTACTGTATTTTGTGTCCTGCGTTAGATTCTTGTAAAGGCACCACAACAAGCTTGTCACAATTGCTCCACCTATTTGTGAGCCCCATTTAGGAGCAGTAATTAAGAATTGCAGACCCTAAGGCAGCTGTAGCCTTTTCACCTACATTCCTCTTCTGAAACAAGAATTTCTCTGGCGTCTTCACATCTTGTCTCAAGCATCTCCAGCTCCAAGGTTTTGCCACATTGCTGCCAGCACTTGGAAATCACTAGAAAAATCAAACCTTTTTGAAAGGTCTGGCCCATTTTTCCCATTCAGAGCAAAAATCAGGTGGCAGTTCTGGCAATGTACATCTTCTTCTTGAACTCTCCTCGAAATAGTTTCTTTCTCAAGAGGAACATGTTGCCTTGTGTACCCCCCAAAATCGGATGCTTTCAATCCAGGTATAGTTTCATTCCCTATTGACGCTTCACCTGATACTCTATCCTGCTTCTGTTCTTGAGGAAACCTCACCATCCTGTAAGTCCAGTCAGCATTCTTGTGGAGCGCTACTGCATAAGATATAGGAAAATGTACTTTTATTTTCTGAATTCTTCATCGTTTGAAATCCAGTAGTTCCTTATCTGGATAGGTTGGAGTGTTCTCTTAAGGCTTTTCCCATTGTTATAAAAATGATGAAGGGCATTCAGGGCTGAGTTGTGGTCTCATACCATTTGTATGAATACGTACTAAATCTGATCCCTGTGGATGCTATCAGAATTATTTCTCCTGTAGTAGGTATCCATTCTCCTAACAAAATCTATTTATTCTACTTGAGTACTTACTGCATTATTGTTCCCCGTCTTATTTTCTTCTTCTGTAACACCTTTTACCTTTCCATTTTTTCCCTTATGGAAAAATGGTTACCCTGTATTTTTTTGGCTTGCTTTTACTTCTCCAATTCCAAAGTCTATGGAAAACTTCATGAGAGAATTCATACTTTCTCTTTTCTGGAAATCAGCCATAGCTAACTGAAGAACTGTGATTTATTTAACAACTCTGGCAAGAAAGATCATAAAATGGGGCAAAACTCACTTAACAACTGTCTCGCTTAGCAGCAGAAATTTTGGCTTCAATTGTGCTCATTAAGTCGAGGACTATCTGTATCACTTTTCTAGTTGTTTGAGGAGCTGGCATTACTCTTTAAAGCCCTAAGAGATTGACAGACAGACAATCTAAGGCAGAGTGAGTACCAGCTGAGGAACTGGGGGTGCTTCTCAGCCTTCTGGCTTTCCAGAAGTAGCAGAAGATTCTTTAGTGATATGGTGATGCCAATGGAAAGAGTAGAAATGAATTGTTTTTTGCTCTGCTTTTGGTCCCCCCCCCGGGGTTTAAAGATGAGAATGGGAGTATGATCACTCCTATTTTCCCCAGAGAAATGGGATCATTTGGTGGCCAAATTCATCAGGATGTATTAGTGAGGGGTAAAAAGGGAGCATGGCTTCACAGGTTGCTCATTCCTGCTACAACCAGTCTCCACAAAGATCATCTTTCTGGCAGGCAAAGGAGGACCTTCTCTTGCGTTCTTCCCAGACTCTAAATTGCCTTCTGTCCAAAGCTGAATTTGCTTTTCATTCCCTTGGCATTAAGGCAATCAGAACCTTGTTGAAAGAAAAATCTTCATGGTCCAGTCTAAGCTGGGAATAAACAAAATGGAGACTGCTTTGAAAGAATGTTGTAGTTAGTAGAGCCAGACAGAAATGAGGCACTGGGAAAGTTGACCACATGTAGCTGGGAGTGGTGGGCTTTTATACCTTCTTGGGCGTTTGTGTTTGAGGTTCTTCCTGTTTGAGGCTGTTCCTGTGTCATGAACTTTGACCTGAGATTCATTGTGCCCTTTTGGTATTCTGATGGTGGTGGGTTAATCCTATTATGTCCTAAAGGTCATGTCCTGCTTCTCTGGGGCTGTGGTTGATGGCTTTGACCTTTGTTGGATTTTTGGGTGACGGGTTGCTGGTTCTTATTTTATCACTCTGTTGTTATTAGCTATTGGATTTTGAAAATACTGTCTTGAATGGGCTATCTATAGGTAGTATTTGCTCATGAATGGGCCTCAGTCTTTCTGAATGGGATTATCAAATCTGCATTTTTACAGACCTGGCTCCTGAATTTCTGGCTGGGGCTATTACGAAAAACTAGGCCTGCTTTTCTGCCTTTAAGTTCCTTTGGGAAAATATAATATTCTGCCTTTTTAATATTCCACAAACTATTTCCTTCTCTTGGGGGGGTGATGCTGTCCTGCCACAACATGCATATCTCTTTTGACAGACTTTCTGTTGTTAATGAATTTAACATTAATTTTCGGAGTAATGTTCTTAACTATTTAGTTTTTGGTGTTTTTTTTTTTAACAAAAAAATCCTAGCTGCCTCACTTCTTGAACAGAAATGTGGAATACAAAGCCAATGAACTGCTATAAAATGTAAAACAATTCTGGGATTTTGTCATTATTCTTCGTGAATGTTTGCAAGATTTTAGCTTTTTCTAGTTTACTAAATGTTCTAATTGTTAATGTAATTTTGGGTGCTCTGTATGTTGCTTAAGGAGCAACAGTCAAAGTATTTCCTATATCCTCCAAAATGCCTTCCTTATGTGAAATGGGAAGCAACACTAATTTTTTTTCTGTTTTATTGTGGAAGCAACCATTCCATAGCACTTACAGTTTTTGAGTGAGATTGTAATGAATTAGCAAGACTTCAGGACTGTAGATTTCAGCAGAGACAGTTGTGCTCAGTCCAATCTGAGATAAAAGATGGGGATATTTTTTTTCTGTAAGTTTATTTGCTTACAGCAAATTTTTCAGATTATTTTCTGTCTTTGTGCTTAGCCATGGGATGTAACTGGGGAAACATGACCACCATCACCATCTTCTTGCTTTCCTGTCATATAGGAGAAAATGGTTCTTTTGTATACACAAAGCAAGGCAAAGTACCAAACATTCAATTTTTAGTTTTGTTAGTCATTCAAATCCTGTTGCCTAACTCCCAGGTTTGTTGCTTTCATCACATTTTTCGGGTACAAGAAAAAGTAATTTTGAGGACCTCTACTAAATTTGGCTGCAGGCTTCCCAACAATAATTACAGCAGCCAACTACTTGTGCATTTCTTCTGTGTATCTCAAACATCTCATTTAGATGCTTCTGAATGATTGATACTTCAGGATGTCTGCACAGACTGGTCAACCATCTTTCTATCTACTGATTAGGCCAGTGGTTCTCAACCTTCCTAATGCCATGATTCTTTAATACAGTTCCTCATGTTGTGGTGACCCCCAACCATAAAATTATTTTTGTTGCTACTTCATAACTGTGATTTTGCTACTGTTATGAATCGTAATGTAAATATCTGATATGCAGGATGTATTTTCATTGTTACAAATTGAACATAATTAAAACATAGTGATTAATCACAAAAACAAACTGGGTTTGAAGATAAGCAGTAAGATGGAAAGAAAATTAAGCAATGAAACTGAGAGTTCCTGGATTAGGATTTATTACACCATCACATTAAAAATAAAAGTATTTCCAATCTTGTTGGAAAAACAGTGGATTCACTCCTACTGATAATATTATTTAAATCAGGGCTTTTCAACCTTTTCACCGATCGTACCACTTTTAGAATATGGCAACATTCGAGTACCACCAGTCACTTAGTGAGGTGTCAAAAACTTGACCCAAAAAAAAAAAAATTTGGAAAAAAGTGATAAAGTACAGGTAGTCCTTGACTTACAACAGTTTGCTTAGTAACTGTTCAAAGTTACAATGGCACTGAAAAAAGTGACTTATGATCATTTTTCACACTTATGACCGTTGCAACATCCCGAGGGTCATGTGATTTACATTTCGATGCATGGCAACTGATTCATATTCATAGAATCATAGAATCATAGAATCGTAGAGTCATCGAGTCCAACCCCCTGCCCGAGGCAGGATTCCCTAAACCATCCCAGACAGATGGCCGTCCAGTCTCTGCTTGAAGACCTCCATCGAAGGGAAGCTCACCACCTCCTGTGGCAACCTGTTCCACTGGTCGATCACCCTTACTGTTAGAAATTTTTTTCTAACATCTAATCTGAATCTTTTCCCCTGCAGTTTCATCCCATTGTTTCTAGTCCTTCCTTGGGCAAGTGAGAACAGGGCTAATCCCTCTGCACTGTGACAGCCCTTCAGGTATTTGTAGACAGCTATCATGTCTCCTCTCAGTCTTTTTTTCTGTAGACTAAACATTCCCAATTCCTTTAACCGTTCCTCATAGGACATGGTTTGTAGACCGTTCACCATCTTGGTAGCTCTCCTTTGAACCTGCTCCAGTTTGTCAGTGTCTTCCTTGAACTGGGGTGACCAGAACTGGACACAGTACTCCAGGTGAGGTCAGACCAAGGTAGAGTAGAGGGGAATAATAACTTCACATGATCTGGACTCTATGCTTCTCTTGATACACCCCAGGATTGTGTTTGCCTTTTTTGCAGCTGCTTCACACTGTTGCCTTATGTTCAATCGATGATCCACTAGGACACCGAGGTCCTTTTCACATGTACTGCTGCTCAGCTGGATTCCTCCCATACTATATGCGCTTTTTTCATTTTTCTTACCCAGATGTAGTACCTTGCATTTTTCCTTGTTAAATACCATTTTATTAGTTGCAGCCCATTGTTCGAGTTTCTCTAAATCTTTTTGAATCCTTTCTCTCTCTGCTCTGGTGTTTGCAATCCCTCCTAGCTTTGTGTCATCTGCAAATTTGATCAGTTTCCCCTCAATTCCCTTATCCAAATCATTTATAAAAATATTAAACATAACTGGGCCCAGAACAGAGCCTTGTGGCACTCCGCTTGAGACTTTCTTCCAGTTGGATGTGCAGCCATTTATAGCCACTCTTTGAGTACGGTTACTAAGCCAGTTATGAACCCACCTAACAGTCACCCTGTCAATCCCATATTTGATCATTTTTTCAATGAGGATGGTGTGAGATACTTTATCGAAAGCTTTGCTGAAATCCAGAAATACTATGTCTACTGTACTTCCCTGATCAACCCATTCCGTGATTTTGTCATAGAATGAAATTAGATTAGTTTGACACGACTTGTTTGTTACAAACCCATGTTGACTGCTGTTAATTATTGAATTCCCATCCAAATGCTGACATATATGTTGCTTAATGATTTGTTCAAGAATCTTTCCTGGTATTATGACAGTCACATTGTTCCAGGATCATGTGATCACCTTTTGCAACCTTCTGACAAGCAAAGTTAGTTGGGAAACTAGATTCACTTAACAACCATGTTACTAATTTAATCTCTCTCTTCCTCTTTCTCTCTCCCTCTCTGTCTCCCTCTTTCTCCCTCTCTCTCTCCCTTTCTCTCCCCTTCTATTTCTTTCTCTCCCTCTTTCTCTCTCTCCCTTTCTTTCTCCCTTTCCCTCCCTTTCTCTCTCCCTTTCTTTCTCTCTATCTCCCTTTTTCTCTTTCCCTCTCTCCCTTTCTCTCCCTCTTTCTCTCCCTCTCTATTTCTCCCTCTTTCTCTCTCCCTTTCTCTCTCCCTCTTTCTCTCTCTATCCCTCCCTCTTTCTCTCTCCCTCCCTCTCCCTCTTTTTCTCTCTCCCTCTCTTTCTTTCCCTCTTTCTCTCTCCCTCTCTGTATTTCTCTCTCCCTCTCTCTTCCTCTCTTTCTTTATCCCTCTTTGTCATCTCTCCCTCCCTCTCTCCCTCTCTCTCTCCCTCTCTACTTTTCTCTCCCTCTCTTTTTCGCTCTTTCTCTCTTCCTCCTTTCCTTCCTCCCTCCCTCCCTCCCTCTCTCTCTCCGATTGGGGATCGATTTGGAGGCGTGGAGCGGCTGAGGGCTGCCCGTGTGACTTTGAAGTGGCCACTTTTGGAAGCACCAAGGCTGCTCCAGCCAGGCTCGAGCCGGGCAGAGTGGGCAATGGGAGAGGAGTGAGTCGATCACCTTACCGGCAGCCGGGACTCTGGTGCACCTTCCCGGCTAGCGGGGCCTATAGTATCAGGAGCCCCGTGAGGGGGCAAGCCGGCATGAAAAGCCAAACCCTTTCTACAAGGGAGGGACGTGTTGAGGGAGTCAACCAATCACGGGACGTAGATTCTGACGGACGGCTGGCCTGAGCCAATGAGGCGCCAGAGGACTGGGAGCCATAGTTGAAGGCTGAAACCCCTTCAGCTGTAACTGCTCGCACATGTTTGTGTGTGTGTGAGTGCGCTGGTCCAGATCAATGCCGCTTTCCAGGAGACTGGTGCTTCTTCGGGGCTCAGGAGAAGACCAGGATCCGCTCCGGGGCTCAGGAGAAGACCAGGATCAGCTCCGGAAGAAGTGCCAATCAGGCAGAAAGGGGGAGCTGATCCTGGCACTTCCCCTGAACTCTCCCAGCCTCGGAGGAGCGCCAATTAGGCGGAAAGGGGCCGAGCTCTCCTGGCCTCAGAGAAGCACCGATCAGGCAGAAAGGGGCGCTGATCCTGGGGCTTCCCCTGAGCTCTCCCGGCCTCGGAGAAGCACCGATCAGGCAGAAAGGGGAGCTGATCCTGGCGCTTCCCCTGAGCTCTCCCAGCCGCAGAGGAGCGCCAATTAGGCGGAAAGGGGCCAAGCTCTCCCGGCCTCGGAGAAACACTGATCAGGCAGAAAGGGGCGCTGATCCTGGGACTTCCCCTGAGCTCTCCCAGCCTCGGAGAAGCGCCGATCAGGCGGAAAGGGGCCGAGCTCTTGGCCTCGGAGAAGCACCGATCAGGCAGAAAGGGGCGCTGATCCTGGTGCTTCCCCTGACCTCTCCCAGCCTTGGAGAAGCGCCGATCAGGCGGAAAAGGGGCCGAGCTCTCCTGGCCTCGTAGAAGCACCGATCAGGCTGAAAGGGACGCTGATCCTGGCGCTTCCCCAGAGCCTTGCCAGTGGGACGTGCACCTCTCGGTGTCATACGGTTTTCAACATTTCGCTTGAAGCAGGGATGGAAAAAGAAGAGTCCCGCTCGTCACGAACTGATAGCAGATGGTTATTGGCGTCGCAGCTCAAGGCGCGTGACGAGGGAAAGAATATGATTAACACCGCATGCGCACGCGCATGCACATACACACATACACAGCGCTTGTCTTCCACCACATTTTATTCACATCAATCTTTTTTTTCTTCGTAATATTGGGAGTTGAAAATAGCAACTCTACACAAACGCACACACAAACATGCAGGTGGGCAGGCCCCCTCTCTTCATTCAGTTCCTTTCCTTGGCTTGTCCACTGCGCGTTCCTGAGGCGGTGGTGGCAGCTTTGGCAGTGTCTCGGTTCCTAAGACCATCGGAAATATTTGTTTTCCGATGGTCTTAGGCGATCCCTGTGAAAGGGTCGTTCGACCCCCAAAGGGGTCACGACCCACAGGTTGAGAACCGCTGGATTAGGCCAACCTGGGATAATGCAGCAGTCACTGCTTTCAGATGGAATTTGATACTACCACCCCTTTTTCTTTCCATGACTCAGGAATATACGAACAAAACCAAAAGTTTAAGTTTAAGTTTAATCAAATTTATATGCCGCCCTTCTCCCAAGACTCAGGGCGGCTCACAACAACAATACAATAAAAATTTAAAAATTAATTGCATTCACACAACATACAAACACAATCAGCAACAGTCGCTGATGGAGGGACACTCCTAGGGCCCAGGGGCAGAGCACAGCTCATACGCCCCAAGCCTGTCGGCATAGATGCGTCTTCAGCAGTTTCCGGAAAGCTAGGAGGGAGGGAGCAGTATGAACCTCTGAGGGAAGCTGGTTCCAGAGGGCTGGGGCAGCAACGAAGAAGGCCCTTGCCCTAGACATTGTCTAACAGACGGGACTCGTAGGAGGCCAACCCTATGCACCCTAACCGGTCGCTGGGATTCATGAGGCAGAAGACGGTCCCGCAAGTATCCTGGGAGGGGAAATGTTTTCCTTTCCTGCCAATTGAAAAACCCAAGGTCAGCATAAACCCATAATATAGTAATACGTTTGGGGAAGCTTAGGCATTCTGAGGCAAGCTCCCCTACAATTGGCATCAAAGCTATCTGTTTAAACAAGAAATACGACAAAGGGATATTTTACCTGATTCTACACATTCTTACTGCTGCTAGATTGGCATATGCACAAAGTTGGAGGAATAAAGAAACCCCAACAAAGGAAGAGATACTATATAAAATATTATCGTGTGCCAATATAGACAGGCCCACAATGGAAATGAAGGACAAGACTGAATCAGACTACTTTGAAATCCGGGACAAATTCTACTATTGGTGTGAATCAAGGAGGACTGTTCGGGTCTAGTGTTAAGATAGAAATACATATAATTTTAGGTTAGTAAATAGAGAAATAAATTCGATATTGTATAGAAAAATATATATGTATATACAGAGATAAAGAATTATATGTAAGAAGAGGAACCAATTGTTAGAAATACTTACATTGGAATGTTACGTTATGTCCATTTTTTTAACTGTATTATAAATAAAAAAACTTAAAAAAACTATCTGTTTAAACAGTTCTGAAAGTTTTAAAATTACAACAACAAAGAATACCATAGATGGCTGTTAAGGTAGAAAAAAATGAGACTTAAGAATAGGTCTAGCATCCAAGGTATTAAGTTTTTTGACAGAAACTAGGGTTAAGCTCACACTAAAGAAAATCAAACCCTAAAGAAAATCAAATTCTCTCTAGTACTCACTGCAGCTGGAAATTTCTGTGAGCCAAATTTCTTCCTGAATCCTGGAAGAAATTACAGTGTGTTCCAAGGGGGAGTCAAAAGAAAAAAAAAGTCTCCATTAAACTCCTGATTTGCTATCTAACATCAAGAGTGGCTAATCACTTTTTTTCTAGAGATGTGAAGATTTAGTTTACCGCTCATTGTGGATGCTTTTCTTTCTAACTGGAATATTTAGAATTCACACTGTTAGAGGTACCTGTCACATCTCATTTTGAATTCAGCACTATTAGCATGTAGTTCAGAAGATAATATGGACGAATAATGAGGTTTTTTTTGGTTTCCCTTTTCTCCTGAAATTTCTCTGTATCAGTCCATTCTATTCCCTCATGAATAGGGAACAAAACGAATAGAATATTTGTTTAAGATGCTTGCTAGGATTACTTCAGCAATCATATAATGTATATAATTTGGTTTGCAACAATTCCTTAGTGAAAGTAAATACTGCTAGAATGGAATGGAACAGAACGGAGTAATAACTTTATTGTCACTTTGAATGTACACTAATCGGCATACATTAAAATGACATTTCGTTGCATACAGCTCTCAAAGGGTCACCACCTCCAATATACACTACATCAGTGGTTCTCAACCCTTTTCAGGTTGAGACCCCACTTGCTCCGCCCATGTGCGGTGTGACCCGGCATGTGCGCGCGTGCACCGGGCCGATCCGTGCATGTACAGTGCGCGCGCCCAAAAAAAACCAAAACAAAATGGCGGCCCACGACGGGCCGATCCGCGCATGCGCAGCGCACGCGTGACGCCCGAACCGCGACAGGCCGATCCGGGCATGCAGGGCGTGCGTGCGCCCAAAAAAAATGGTGGCCCGCAATGGGCTGATCCACGCATGCGTGGCGCACGCGTGACACCCGAACCGCGACGGGCCGATCTGGGCATGCAGGGCGCGTGCGCGCCCAAAAAAAAAAAAAAAAAACCAAAATGGCGGCCCGTGACGGGCCGATCCGCGCATGCGTGGCGCGCGCGTGACGGCCCGAACCGCGACGGGCCGATCTGGGCAGGCAGGGTGCGTGCGCGGCCAAAAAAATAAAAAAATAAAATGGCGGCCCGCGGTGTCCAGCAACCCCTGCGAAACGGGGTCGCGACCCATAGGTTGAGAACCACTGCACTACATAAATATGACAAAAATAAATAAATAAATACAGAATTATGCATATACCCACATACGTTATATGACACAGAGAAACAAGTCTTTCTGTGTATTACGTAATATAAAGATAGTCCTCACTTTGAACCACAATTGTGCCCAAAGCTCTTGTTGTTAAGCAAGACAGTTAAGTGAGTTTTGCCCCGTTTTACAACTTTTCTTGTTGCAATTGTTAAATGATTCATTAGAGTTGTTAAGCTAGTAACAAAGTTGTTAAGTGAATTTGGCATCCCATCATAAATATAAACCAGTTGCCAAGTATCCTAATTTTGATAATGTAACCAGTGGTGGGATTCAAATACCTGAACATCCGGTTCTCTGCGTGGATGCCGGCCTGGTCCTCCGAGGCCTGGAATGCAGTTCCGGAAGTGACATCCATGCACTTCCTGTGGGCTGTTCTAGGCCTGGGAGGCCTCCACCTGGCCTAGAACAGACTTCCAGAAGTGACATCCATGCACTTCCAGTGGGCCCTTCTAGGCCAGGGAGGCCTCCAGGCCTCTGAGGCCTAGAACGGACTTCCAGAAGCAGCATGGGTTCAGCCGGTTCTCCGAACTCAACAAAATTTAGCTACCGGTTCTACCAAACCTGTGCGAACTGGCTGAATCCCACCAATGAATGTAACCCTGGGGATGCTGTAATGGTTGTAAGTCACTTTTTTTCAGTGCTGTTGTAACTTCAAACAATCACTAAATGAATGGTGGTAAGTTGAGGATTACCTATATCTACCCAATTTTGGATGATAAATACTTCTTTATAATTCTCATTATCTGGAAATCATTGCAAAATAATAGGAAAATGTGCAAATTTCCCTGTGTGATATCTTTGCAGCAATATTCGGGACAGGACTCAAACGGGCCACATACTTGGAGATCCTAGGAAAAGGGATCCAGTGATCACACCAGAGAGGGAGTTGTCTCCAGCTGCCCTAATTCTGATTCGCTTGCTCACTCATTTGGCATTGCTTCTGGGAGCCTCAAATGATGCTCAGGTATTTGTTGTGCACAGAAATTGCAACTTATCTGCTTTTTTCTGAAATGCAGTATACATAAACAGACAATGACTTATCTAAAATGGAATTACTTAAAACAATCAGGTTTTCTCAGTATTATGAAAAGAAATAATTATAGATGCTAAGAATACAGGGCCATAATAGTAGCCATGTTATAGTAATATAGTACTAATTATAAAATAACAATTTCATTAAAGCAGCATAACTACAATTCTGTGTTTAATGATCATGGAGCATAAGATGCCCTGGGTCCTGCCACTGTTCCATGCATGCTTCGAAGTTGCCAGGAAGCAAAATGGAGACCATGATCTTCTAGAGCAGAGTTTTTCAAACTTGACAACTTTAAGATGTGTACACCCATCAAGCATGCTTAAAGTTGCCAAGTTTGAAAATCACTACTCTGGATGAAGTCTGATAGTTTCCTTTCCCTCAGATACTTGGCTTCACTTCTTTCACACCCATCCTACTTTCAAAAGTGGCCTACATATGTCCACCTTACACTAGAATTAGCTGCAAATGTGATTTGCTTAATCAAATCTGTAGATGGCTATTTTCTGTAGTTAGGGGTTGTAGTTAGCTATTCTCTGACTTGCACTCTTGACAGAAAGTATGCAACCTGAAATGTCTGGGGTCTTTTTGTTTTTGATGTGGGTGCTCATTGCCCATAGAGAAATATTATTGATATTTTTAATAATACATTGAAAATAATTTGCATTTCAGAACTCAATGAAAAATGTAATCATGTAGCTGTTCAAAATTATGTTTTTCACTCAATTCTAAAATACAGATTCCTTTAGTTTCAATGTGTTATCAAAAATATCAGTAATGCTTCTATGGGCAATGAGCACTAGCATCAAAAACAAAAACACCCCAGGCATCTCAGGTCGCACACTCTTTGCCAAGAATGGAAGTCAGAGAACCAAGATGTTGGACTGGCACTTGGAAAACTCAAGCTTAAATCTATCTTCAGCCATAGAATTTGCTGGGTGATTATCATTCCAACTTACTTTTCAGGGTTGTTACTACAGGAAAAATGGAGGGAGGGAGCCCTATTTTATGCCGGTTTGAGCTGTTTGTGGAAAGATGGAATAGAAATCTTAACAAATCAATAGATTGAAAGAGTAGTGCTTGATTGTGGTAGCAGAAAATTAAAGTCCAGAGAATTGTGGGCTCCCCTTATATAATAGTGTTGTATTCATTTATTTATAAGTTAAAGGGATATATTTAAAATATTTGCTTAAGTACCTACCTTTGTCATTAAATGTTCATTCACAAGTCATGTAGAGAAGAATTCTGAATAATAGGTTCTGTTGTTTCAGTCTGTCTTGCAGATCATAAAGCCACAGGTTCAGGATCCAGTAAACTTCTTGCTGCTGCATATTAATAAAGATATAGAGCAGCTGATGAATACTCTTGGGAAGAGTGCTGATGAAACCACTAATGTCATCCATCTCATTCTGTGTAGCCTTTCCAAGGACCAACATGCAGGACAATGTAAGGAGAGCAGCTTGCTGAATGTTGCTTACATTTCAAAACATAAGATCGCAGCACATGGTTTAATAATATAGAGTTTAAAGCAGGGGTCTTCAAACTTGTCCCTTTTATGACTTGTGGACTTCAACTCCCAGAATTCCTCAGCCAAGAACACTGGCTGAGGAATTCTGGGAGTTGAAGTCCACAAGCCATAAAAGGGCCAAGTTTGAAAACCCCTGCTTTAAAGGAACTGGGAGAACCAGTGATCAAAAGTGATTAAATATTATACCCCTAAGAAATCACTGTCAGTGGGTGATTGGCATACTTGGCTTTTCATCTGATTTCATAGTCAAACTCATTTCATTAAGGAATTTAGATGTGTTAGATAACTTATGTATGTCCAAAAAGTCTTTGATGATATTTCCTCATTAACCTGCATAATACTGCATGATAATTGTTATGATAATAAATAATGAGAGGGAGAAAAAATAATGGTGTGTAAAACTCACCCACCAATATTTTCTGTGGATATATTGTTTTTACAACCCAGTAACTTGCATTGTTCGTTTTAAATCTTGAGCCCACTGAATTCCATGTGGTTTCTTGTATAGGTTTGGGGAAATCACTTCTGTGTCTGTAATTCAACTGTACTTTGAAGTGTTTCACTGTGGAAAGAACATGTATGTAGTCCATGCAGAACTCTTTGTACTATTCTCTTGACACAATAGCAATATAAGGAAGAAAAGAGGTTTATTTTATTTCAGAAATTGAGCATTGAGCTACACCCCTCTAAAAAATCTCAGAGTTTTTCTTCTGAGTCAAAGAAGCAAAATAACTGACTGGTTGGGGGCCAAATAAATGCAATAAATCTTTTGCAGGGCCAGTACGTTTTGACAGTCAGCTTTCTACGAAACAGTACAGAAACAGTTGGGAAGAAAGTGTTGCACGCACCATTATTCTACCTGAACTAAAGGTAAAAAAAGGGAAAAAATGCTTCCAAAGAATACATTTGTCAGTCAAGACAAATAATAGATATAAAACTATAAATTATTTATTATGAATCTCTCTCTCTCCTCTATGTGTGTGTGTGTGTGTGTGTGTGTGTGTGTGTGTCTGAATAAGTGAGAAATGTGACAGCTAATTCAGCTAAACAATTGTAGGCAACAATATTCACTAATTTTAGAAAGGATTTCTAGCATGCAGTTAACAAGCCAGGCTGAATTTTAAATTAAAATAGGTTTTATATGCTTTATAGTGCATAAACAGTGACACTGGGCAAAATGTGGATTACACATAAGAAAAACAGTATGTGTTCTTTTTCTGTGCTATAGACACAAAATCAACTGGCAATACTATCTTGAGTCTATACATCATAATAATGTTATACAAAGCTATTAGTTGGGGCTCTGTCGTGTGTTATATTAGCAATATGTAACATCAATTACTAGAAAATAAGAAATTGCTGCTATCTTCCTCAATGATCTGAAATAAGCAAGGTATTAACTAGTTCTGTTTAATTAATTAAGTACATTTGTGAGATTTTGTTCATTAGTTTTGAGTATACTTCATACCAAAAAGAGAGAGAGAGAGCTGGCATATCCTCCATTTTAACTTTCCCCCAATCCTATACTTAAGAATTAATATATATACAGCCTTGCATAGAGGCAAACTCAGCATCCCCTGGTTAACTACAGTTCTTGGGGTGAGCTCTGGATAGAGCTGTGTTCCAGATCACAACAGACAAGGAAGATAATGTGTCAGGCTCCCAGGAACCAGGAACAACACATGGAGTTAATCCTGAGTTGTTTCCTTTATTGTTCTTCACCTATAGACAGAATTTTGCTAGACTAAAGCAACTATCTGCATAGCTACATATATACTCTATATATCTATAGAGTACTCCCTATGCTACGGAGGAGGTTTTTTAATCCTCTCCCTGCAAACCAAACTTTACAATCTCTGCTGCCTGTTTCCCCTTTGGAAAGCAGCCCGAAACTATGTTCCACCAGATATTGAGACACCTTTTGTACCTTAACAACATGGTTTTAGTTTTTTAGCTCGATCCAGAATTTGGCAAAAGCTGACCTTTATATAGCTCTTATTCAGAATAGAGACCTACGGGACACATTTCAGAACCACAGTTTTGAACTATAGCTTTTAAGAAATTATCATTCAGCTTTTGAAAGCTCAGGATATTTGAATTAAGAAAGTTACCAAGGTCAGTCACTCAAGTTTTCATTACAGCTGTGCAGATTCCGGGGTGAATTCTATAATTCTGATATTGCTTTAAAAAAGTTGTTTTTATGCATTCTGTTTTTATGATGCCTGTCACACAACATGCCATGTTTTCTAAGCAGCTTTTGGATAAAGCACTTCTGGACTTGAATAAGCAAATCAGTGAAGATGAAAGACTTTCTTCCAACCCTGTAGTGAAAATAATTTATGGGGACCCCACAGTCTTCCTATCCCGTCTTCCGAAGGACAATACTATACTCTCCTCTCGGATATGGAGTTGCAAGAAGAGGATCTCAGTCGAGCATCTGGCTCACATTGTCCAACTGAAAGGTGGCAAGGATACTGTGCCCATCTTGCAGAAATTTTTGCAAAAGGTGAGCATGTCAATTATCAGCGTTTAGGTCACGGGATCTGTGAAACAGAAAATATGCATTGCTGGGATCTAGTTGTCAGCTGCTTGTCCTAATTAATTGTCCAACACAAAAACTTGTGTCTGCCGTCTCTTTTTGTTTTAGTTTTATTAATGTAACCGCTTTGATCTAGGAGCAGAAATTCTTTTGTCAGCTGCTTGTCAAAAGCCGAGCTACATCAAACCATGCAGAAACTTTGAAATATTAACATCACAGCTGCAACATAAGAAACCTCTGTGCTGGTGTTTCTATAGCGCTGTCATCCAGAGACCCAAATCTGTTCTAAACTTGGAAGGTGCCGAGTCCTGTCAGATTTAGATCAGGCTAGTTTTTTTTAAATTCATGCTTGCACATGTGAAATTAATAGTAAAACGTAATGATGGGAGAAATACATGGCTGTTTGATCATTTACTTGCTAATCCAGCTGCTTTCTGGGTCATCCACAGAAATCAGCTGCTTTATACCCTTGTAGCAGGAATGGGCAGGAATAAACTAAATCACAGAATCACTTCTCTTAACTGGATGTGGTGGTGGGAGAAATTATTGTTGTCTTATTTTTGATTAAGAGAAAAAAATGTAATGTTAATTGCATGTGAATCTCTGTTGTGTGCATCAGGCAAACAGTTGAAAACAAATCAACAATCTTGGCTACTACTTTTTAGTTAAAAGAAAGAAAGAAAGGAAATGTCTTACTAGGGCCAGCTCTTTCTTGAGAGTGGCATTGTCGTCACAAATAATATTGCATTATTAAGGTTGAATCAATGTAAAACTAACTTTAGCTCAAGAGATTTATTCACAAACATTGCACCTTCTCCAGTGCCCCATCTAAATAGTGTCCAATCCCATGTAAAGTTACTCGAACAAGAGGTTGGACTAGAGGATCTCTAAATTTCTTTCCAACCCTGTTATTCTATATTCTATGTTCAGAAGGTTTTTAAATTCACTTGTTCTCAACAACATTAAAGTGCAATGTGCATCTTCTGGCTAAAAAGAATTTACAGTCTAAAAGCTGTTGATGATTGGGTTGCCAGTTGATTGTTTCCCCAAAGGTAGAACAAGGATAGAAAGAGGAACAATCAGTATTTGTATTAATGAAGCATAAGAGGGAACAAGTTCATGTCTGAAATACTACATTTGTTGATGATACAGTAGCTACTTATTATCACACACTTTTCTAAATTGTCAACAATATTACTTTCTCAGCTTCATGGACAAATTTCAGGATTTTTCAGAACAGAAAGTAAATATCAATGTTGATTAATGTTGATCTGTTAACCTTATCCACGTGCAAAACCAGGAGCACATGTCCCCAATGCTGTCCCACCTTTGAGAAAACCAGATTTTATGTATGCATATGTGTGTGTACATAAATTAAACTTATACAAACTAACAAACTAAATGTATAAAGTATGTATGGTATTCTTTCTTGATAGTTAACTTGTATTAATTCCTAAAGACTTGGCTTCTACTTTCTGATTTGACCTTTTCTGCCTTTAGGAAGCTGAATTGAGGCAGGTGAAATTTCTGCCAGAAATTCTTGCTCTGCAGAAAGACTTGGTGAAGAGATTTCAGAACATCTCAGAAATTGAGCATCGCACAATTGAAGATTTTCTCAGCAGTTTTTCCTCAGGTGAGATTCTCCCGTGCTCTCTGGTTAGATAGCAAAGTTTAAGAGCGTTAAAGTATTTACTTAATACCAAGCACATTTAGTAAATAAAGGTGTTTAAGCTGATTGGAGAGTATTAATCTGTGCAAAGTCTGTGCTTAGCAAGCATTGCAAACCTCGGTAAGGAAAGGAAAGGAGAGGAAAATGGGATCGATCACAGTTGCTCTGAGCTTCCTCCTGTGTGCAGGAAAGGGATGCTTGGATACAGATGTAAGCAATCCCTTCTTCCTTCTGTATGGAAGGCAGCTCTTGAGGGCATCCAGGAGCTGAGTTCACAAAAAGGGCTTCCCCTGCCAGAAGCCTCCCTGTTGACCCCAACTGGCCTTCTGAGGATTTAGGAAGGAAACAGTCTGGCTTGTGGGCCAATGATGCCCCATTTTTTTTAATCAACTTGATTACTGGCACAAATCATTTAAATTTGCCTTTTCTTCATTTCTTTGTTCTGTGATAGTAAATCATCAGGACTGATGCAACCTAGATCAAACAAAGCTAGTATTTTTAAAATTCTCATTCAATGTGGGAACCAGGTACATAAATCCCTCCTCCCCATTTAGCAGTCCTCCACTTAGGATTAGTTATTTAATGAGAGCAAAAAGGGCTGCCTGCCGTAGTTGGGCTGCAAATCTGGAGCAGAGATCCTGAAGGTCTTGACCTCCACTTCTGCAGCTCTTTGGAGGAGTTCTCTTCCCTGCATGGAAGGGAGGGGAAGTCTTCTGAAGGGCTGCAGAAACACAGGTCAGATCTCAAGAGGTCTGTTTTTGTACCTCCTTGAAGAAGTTCTCCTGTGTGCATAGAAGGGAGGGTAACTCTTCCAAAGAGCTACCAAAACAGAGGTTATACATCGAAGATCTGAGCCCCATTTCTGCAGCCCCTCAGATGAGTTCCCCTTTGCATATAGAGGCAAACCAAACTCCAGTGGGATAGAGAAATAAAGCTCAGATCCCAAAGATCCTAGTTCTGTTCCTGCAGCCAACCAGAGCACTTATCTTCTGCATATGGAGGGAAGATGAATTCCTCCAGCAGACTGCAGAAATGAAGCTTGACCTTCAGGATCCAGGCTTCATTTCTGCGGTCCACCACTGAGGTTCCTTTCTGCACAGAGGTGGTGGTAGAAAGAATCCTGTGGAAGCCTGTATAAATGAAGGTTGGATCCTGAAGATCCAAGCTTTGTTTCTGCAAGTTAGTACAAGAGTTCCCTTCCACTCATGGAGGGAAATTGCTAGCCCTCCTTCAGCTGGCAGCTCTAGCACTCTGTCCGCTTAACAACTTGCACAGTTGCTTAATGACCGCAACTGGGAGAGCTGGGATTGTAGTCATTGAGCGAAGGGGTCAGGTGGGCATCTTGTTTAATGACCACTTTGTTCAGCGACCAAGATTCTGATCCCAATTGTGATCATAAATTGAGAGCTACTAGTAGATTATGCCTAAGGATAAAGACTTAATGGATTTCATGTCATCCTGTTGGGATGGTTAGGCATCTTCCCAGATTATAGATCTCTTTCTGAAGTATATACTAGCTAAATTAAACCTTTGAATTAAATGCCCCAGAGCTACTAGGGCCATTGGGGTTGTCAGAGATGAAATAATAAGTGTGACTGACAGCCATAAAAAATGGTGTGGTATCTTGTGCTGGGTAGATCTTAGCTTGCTGCAGCAGAGTTCTTTTTATAATCTCTTTTTTAATCAGAAAGCAACAAATTTTGGCAATATCCCATCTGTTTTTACTCTGTTTCTTGCATTCTCTAGGTGTCAGATTACTAATGAAAGGCAGAGTGGAAAAATTTCTGGATGTGTGGAACAAGCTCAGATTATCCATAGAAACAAATGGTGAGACTCGAGCTTAATTTATCAGTCAGATCAAATGGGAACAATAAGGGATTCCTTGATGCTACCAAAAGAAAAAAGCCATGTTTTATTATGTTCAACTGGCCTACAGACTGTAGCCCATAAAGCCGAGGCTGTAGCTCTCTAAAATTTGCTGACCTCGTGCATCCTTCATCATTGGCCGTGCAGTTAGGGGTGGGGATGGGGCGGCTGAAGGAATTGTACATCAGCAATATTCTGGGGGGGCACATGTGATGGCAATAAATCATAATATAAGCCAGAAGTGATTCAAAAACAAAGGGGAGTATTCAACAGTAAGATGGCGTCTCTGGCTTCCAAAGTTTTCTGGTTTCCTTCTCCCCTGCAGGTCAAATTAAGCTTCCTAAAGATTATTGCAGTTCGGACCGCACTGTGAAAGATCCATTTGAAATCCTTTTGCCTCGTCGGAGAGGTCTAGGCCTTTGTGCCACATCATTGGTCAGCTACCTCATTCAGTTGCACAATGATTTCATCAACACCATAGCAAATGATTCAACGGATGCCAATAGGTATGCAGTTCTCTGTTCTCCCTGCAGCTGACAGATACTGCTGAGTAAACAGCATAGTTAATTATCTCTTCTTTTCCCTTCTTACTTCTCAACAGATACTCTGTCAGCCCTGCTGAAGTGGCCGATCTGCACATGATCAGTTACGAAGTAGAAAAGGATTTGATCCCAGTCATCGTGTCCAACTGCCAGTATAGCGTGCAGAAAGGAGGAGAGGCCCTGCAGGAATTTGACCTGGAAAAAATCGAACAGCAAGTTGTCAGTAGATTCCTACAAGGAAAGCCCAGGATCACATTGCAGGTATGTGCACCATGATCATATTTTCTTGGGGGGGGGGGGAAATAAAGGACAAACCTGAAAGGGGGCAAATCTGAAAGAGGAACATCAGGATTAAAAAAAGATAATTGTATATGTTTATAATTTTGCTTTACAGAAGAAAATTCAAGAGCAAAACCAAGAAAACAAATACATAAAGCTGTCTGAAATAAAAGACTGTCCTTTTTAATAAAGGACATATGGGGACTGTCAGGATGTACCATAGAAATGTGAGGCAACTAGTTAGTGTTCCGGAGCCTGTGAGATCCAAACTGCTAGTCCAGAAAAGTCTCTTACAAAGAGCTATTGACCAAGCATTTGCTTTGTTCCCTTTCTTAATAGGGCATACCCACACTGATACAGAGATGTGACCAAAACTATGAGCATCTGTTCAGCAATATCAAGACAAAGCTGAAAACTCAGGTGAGCTTTTGAAAAGAGAAAAAGACAAGCAAATCTCACTGTCATTCCATTTTGTGCTTATTTACTTGATTGTAAACCATGGGGTGTTCAATATGCATTGCTTATAGGAAGGTGTGTGCTTACTGTGCTGGACCAGTATAACTCTGGCCAGAGCATATATTAGCTTAAGAACTGTGTTAGAACATTTAGCGTTTAAAGGGTTAAACACTGTCTCCTTAAGAGATGGCTTCTAGGGAATGTAGTCTAGTTGTTAGTCAGTCCTATATCTTATCTAATCAGTGGGAGGGGCTTCAAGATTTATGACAGGATGTCCTGGCTACTACCAGGGTTGTAAAGTCTTTGCTTTAA
This sequence comes from Bothrops alternatus, assembly GCA_034064705.1. Lineage (NCBI taxonomy): Eukaryota > Metazoa > Chordata > Lepidosauria > Squamata > Viperidae > Bothrops > Bothrops alternatus. Next base: position 15,224,245 of record JARGCV010000041.1, read on the forward strand.
TCAACCATCATGTACCCATGGATTGGCATCCGTTATCATGCCTAGCTAAGATGGGGAATTATTCCTTTATACCTACAAGAATGGACAGATATGCAAATGACCGGATGTAGCTACTGCAAAGTAAGTCTCTGCTTAGAATTACTAATTTTTGTTTAAAACCATTTCATGGAGTTTATGCTATCTGGATCAGAACTATAACACATCTCAGTTCATGGTTCCAGAAAAGTAAAAAAGGAATAATTCAACTCTATGCATCTGCTTGGCAAAAGTAAAAAAGGAGATATTATTACTTTCCATGCTTGGCAAAAAAACTAAAGCTGTATCTTAACTGGCTGCTTGCTATTAACATTCCCAGAAGTCCTGCATATAATGCATGGATACATCTGCTTGGCTGGAGTAAGAAGGACTAAAAATAGGTCTCCATGCTTCAGGAAAACAATTAAAGCTGTGCCTTTACGCAAAGGTGAAAAGAGACGTTAAACTGAAGCAAGCCTCTTTCCCCCCCCCCCCCTTCGTTCGCATGCAAACCAGCATGATTAGAATGCCAGGAATGTGTTGCTGGGGAGTGAAGAGATGTGTATGTGTTGAAGGAATGCCTTTCCAACAGAAAGGAAGTAATTAAGCTCAAAGTAAATAGAGATAATTTACCTTCCCAACCAAAAGAGGTTGTCTCCTTGATGAAAGTAAGAAAGAATTCTGTTTGAGTTTCACTTGAGAAATTATTCAGAACTGGCTTAACAGACAAGCTAACAAAGGAATACCCCTCGTGGAAGCATCGATTATTAGCCGGGTTGTAAATAGGGCAATTAATTGCTATGACAGCTGGCTCTTGCTGGGTGAAAGAGACCCCTCCCCTTGAGATGCCAGCAGAGAAACAAATGATTCAAGCTTGTGTTAACAACATAGGCCAGACTAGTCACAGTGCACCCTGGTGGCCAAAGAGGGAACTTCGCTGAAGTCCTTACCCAGACAGTGCACCCTGGTGGTCAAAGAAGTTACTTCCCTGAAGTCTTTATCCATGCTGACAGTGCGCCCTGGTGGCTAAAGAGGGAACTTAGCTAAAGTTTCCAGAAAATTTACTGTTCAGTTGAAGTAATTTTATCTATTTTAGTTATCTTGGGAGTCTTACTTATTACTTAGTAGAAAAAACTTTGTATGGAGATGGAGCAATGGTGAAAGCAGCAGCTTGCTTGAATATGTATGCAGTTTTACATTTCTTACATGCCCTGAAGAGGTGTCAGATGGCATAAGTGCCTTTTTTATAGAAAAATGTTTCAGGAATATAACACCAGTTGATCTTATCTCCTTCTATTACAGAGTTCTCTTTCAAGTTCTAAAATGGGCATGATCAGAGGAGACTTGGTGTCGTACACTGACATCTGTGATGCACTCTCAGTCACTGAAATTATTTTAGGATTCTTGGCTACAACTGGAGGTGACTCACATATGACTTTGACTGATTACAGTGAAAATGTCCTGCGGATGAGCAATCAGATAAGTCTGCCAGTGATGAAGGTGAGTGCAGGGGATCAGAGGCTCACCTTTCATCTCTGCAAGAGGAAAGAGAAAAGCCAGTGAAGCTGAGGCTATATACTGTATGTGTAGCTCAGACTGAGAAAGGTAGCTGACGTTTTCCTCACTTAGATCAGATCTGTACTATTCTGATCACTGGAAAAAGTTTCTAAACATTAAGTGGTAAATATCGGTCTTGAGATTATAGTAGAGAATTATCATTTTATTTGGACTGTGCTTTGGTAGTGTTCGGGTGGTGGAAAGGAAAAGCATAGTACGACTGGAGAGCTTAAAAAGATCCCTGATGGATCAAGTAAGTGCATTTCAAACAGGTTATTTACTTACAAGAAATTTATAAATAAAACAAATATATCCCACTGTTTCTACTGGCAGCCAATGGCCGTTACCACATTTTAAGTAGTACTTTTTAGGATTTATTAAGCAAATTTCCAGGTTGACCAATTATAACAACTATAAGTAGCTTAACATCTCTGGACATAAAATAAAGAATAACATCCAAAAGATGTACCATCCAGAGGAAACAGTAGAGATAAAAAAACGAGTGCATAGAACATCCTACTTCTAAATGTGAAACATAATTAAATCTTAAGTTCAAAGCTGGGTTTTCGAGTGCAGAACAGATTATTTTTAATTATTGAGAAAATGCTTGAAATATGGATGTTCTGTAATTCTGTTCCAGATTCAAACACTATTCAGAAGAATTCCGTTTAACAATTGGAATAGTTTGAAATCTCAAGATAGGAAACATCACTAAATTAATATTTGAAATGTTTCATGGCAAAACATTTTGTGCACCCCGGCTTCTAATTTTTTAAATATTTGATCTTGCTGCTTGTAGTTAAATGTAATATTATAATTAGTCCTGCCTTTTAAAAAGTCTACTTCTTTGTCTAGAAGACTACTATCATTACCAACTGGAGCATTGCTATAGTCACCTAGAAAAACCCCTTTCCATTGTTATAATCACCTAGAAAAACCTCTTTCTTCCCAGGATAGCCCTAGACTGGGCCAAGACATTATGGTGCCAGGGATGTAATCCACAATATACAATCTAAGTGCCCTTGCATTATAAGGTGTTGAGAGGCAGTGCAGAATGTTTGTTGTCCTTTGGCATCAGCTGTCTCATACAAGAGTTGAGTTTGGTGTTGGACTGCACAGAATTTACATGAAAAATGTTGGCAAGTGCTCTTCCCATTAAAAGATTTCTAGAATTTATTAGAAAAGTTGGTATTAATATTTGGCTTTATTGCCTAAATGGACATCCATTAATGCTATTTAGAAATACCTTTGCTTTATCATTTGCAAAATAACCCTTTATGTTTGTTTGTGTACCTTCTTCTAGGCACTGAGCCGATGTCAGCTAAAGCATGCCATTTCATTGTGGCAGCTCCTTTCTAGTCATAAATCAGAACAGCTGATGCATTTGAAAAAGGTAGGATGTGGATAAGGATGTGCTCGCTAGACACTTTTTGTCGCTGTTTTCTCTCCACTCCCCGCTTAACTGTTTCTCTCCGTCTCTTCCTCATAATGTATTATCCAGGATCCTTTTGGAGAGATCAGCGCAGACTATAAAGAGGAACTCACAGTGGATAGTATCGGTCTTCTCAAAGCTTTCCTCACCCAGACAGCGCTGGAGTCCTTCCTTCAAGAGTTGCATGAAATGATCATGCTGAAATTGAAACATGCCAGAACTGGAGAAGAGTACAGTCCTACGTGGAGGTAAGAGTATGAGCAGCCCAATCCCTTTAAGAGTGAAATACATCCTGTTTTGCAGAGTATCTTATTGTTTTGGGCTTATTGGTTTTCTTTTTTTCCAGCCTGAAAGAAGCATTTATTCCCTATCTTGAAGGAAAAGGTAGCAGTGAGCTTCAGGACTTGGATGATATGTTCCCGGAAGATATCCAGGTTTCCCAGTGTATCGCTGCCTGGAAAATAGCTGCTACTCTTAGACGGGGTGGATGCGGTCCAGGAAATTAATCCAGACACCTTTTCACTCTTCCTCACTCTTCACTGATGAGCAGAGCAGTGTATTTAATTGTTGGTTTTTCTTTATACTTGTACAAAAAGAAAGGAAGGAAATAACAAATTTTTGCACTTAGGGTGATCCTAAATTAAAGGATTGTGGTGCTATATGTGAATAAATAGTGATGCACAAACATAAAGGAGTTGGTGCTTTAGATAATGAAGGCTTTCTAGAAAATACAAGTTGGATAGCTACACTTCATTCAAAGAAAAGTATTGTCATTGTTAACAGATTTCTGAAAGGACCATGTAACGTCTATAACTTTGGGTTTATAGACTTCATTATAAATTTTCCTGTTTAATCTATTTAGAATTGGCAGGGAGCAGAGAAACAATCTTCTTTCCCTAGACTTCCCTGGATTTTATAAATGCTATCAGTTGTCTTTTTTTTTAACCAGGGACATAATTTCTTTGTAATTTTCTTTTCTCATATACTTCTCTGAGACTACGTATTTGAGCAAGTAGATAGAATCAAGCAAGTATGTAAGTGAACCATCCCAGTAATGTTTTACCGATAGTCTTCTGAATTGAATACTATATGAAACAGGCCATGAGGTTGTGCTTTCTTTGATTTACTGAGTTTTTTTTCTAAGCAGTTTTGGAAATTATTTTTTTTCCTGTTAAAAGATGCTCTAAATAAAAGACTGAAAGTTTTTGGCTGCCAAAGATAAGTATGTATTTAAATAGTTCCATTCTTTTTTAATAGTTTTTAAATATTTAATTGACATTTGTATCAAGTTATGCATTAGGCATTGTCATTCCAGCCCTCTAGGACTTAAAGAAATGGAGTTTGTGTTCTTCCTTCGATTGTACAGGAATAATGTCTTAATACAGGTAGCTATGCTGGCAGAGAACAGTATGCCTCCACTTTTTCACTATTCAGAAATTGCAATTTATAAAAGTTACTTTCTAGTCTTTTTTATTATTTATTTATTTATTATTTGGACTTATATGCCGCTCCTCTCCGAAGCCTCGGAGCGGCTTACAACATATATAAAACAATATTTACAATCTAAGTCCAAATAAAAAAAAAAGCATTAAGAATAAAACCCAACACACATTCATCATTCACACAACAATCCACAATCATCCCCAGGCCTGCCGGCAAAGATAGGTTTTAAGATTCTATCCGGAGGGTGGGAGAAGCGCGGACTTCAGGGGGCAGTTGGTTCCAGAGGGTGGGCGCCACAACAGAGAAGGCCCTCCCCCTAGGACCTGCCAGACGACATTGTTTCGCTGATGGGACCCGGAGACCGACCCTGTGCACTATCACCGGTCGAAGGGAAGTATGTGGCAGAAGACGGTCCCGTAAGTATCCTGGTCCAGTGCCATGAAGGGCTTTATAGGTAATAACCAACACTTTGAATTGCGCTCGGAGACCAATAGGCAACCAATGCAGCATGCGGAGAGTTGGCGAAATGTGGGCACAACGTGGAAGGCCCACAATTGCTCGCGCAGCTGCATTTTGCACTAATTGTAGTCTCCGAACACTCTTCAAGGGTAGCCCCATGTAGAGAGCATTGCAGTAGTCGATCCTCGAGGTGACAAGGGCATGTGTGACTGTGAGTAGAGACTCCTGATCCAAATAAGGGCACAACTGGTGCACCAGGCGGACCTGGGCAAATGCCCCCCTCGCCACAGCCGACAAATGATGTTCCAATGTCAGCCGTGGGTTGAGGAGGACTCCCAAGTTGCGTACCTTCTCTGAGGGGTTTATGAATTTACCCCCCAGGGTAATGGAAGGACAGATTGAAATGTCCTTGGGAGGCATCACCCACAGCCACTCTGTCTTGTCAGGGTTGAGCCTCAATCTGTTAATGCCCATCCAGACCCTCACAGCCTCTAGACACTGGCACATCACCTCAACTGCTTCACTGATTTGGCCAGGAGTGGAAATGTACAGCTGAGTATCATCAGCGTACTGGTGGTATCTCACTCCATGCCGGTGGATTATCTCTCCCAGTGGCTTCATGTAAATGTTAAAAAGTAGGAGGGAGAGAACCGACCCCTGAGGCACCCCACACGGGAGTAACCTAGAGGTGGACCTCTGACCCCTCACTAACACCGGCTGCGACCGACCAGAGAGATAGAACCACCGTAACACGGTGCCCCCCCTCCCAATCCCTCCAGCCAGCGCAGAAGGATACCATGGTCGATGGTATCAAACGCCGCTGAGAGGTCAAGAAGCACCAGGAAAGAGGACTGTCCTCTATTATTCTTATAATAAAAAAATCCTTGTTACAAAAGTGTTCAGATAATGTTCCTTATTACTTATATAGTACCTTACAATTTTATTACCTTTCTTGAGCTAGGGAACATGACAGTCTGGTTTTACTGCTTAACATTTATAGTTAATTGACATTTAGCAATTCACCAAGCTAAAACCGTTAACAATTTTACCACAGTTTTATTCAAAGCAGGGAGCTTTACCTCACATCTCATCATTGCTATGTGAATGTAATCCATGAACCATAGATTTAATTTGTTCAGAGATTCTTTGTGTGAGAGGAATCTTCTATAAGAATTGGGATATCACCCACAATTCTAATCATTGGTGCGAAAGAAAAGTCACCCAACCTGCCACCTGTAAGGAAAATTGGGAAGATGTTGCTCTTCATGTGTTCTAATGGTAATTCCTCCTTTCATTTTAGTTAATGAGAGGGAAATCTTTTCTCTGTTCGATGGTAATTTTTCCTGGTTTATAGTATGTCCAATAAAGTCAGTTCTTTTTCCCCCTTTATGAAATTCCCTTCATTGGGGTTGTTTTTTTTTTTACTTAAGTTTCCTGGAGATGTACTCTTAAGATTACACATTCGGAGCCGCAGAACAACGAGATTTTCCATTTCTAATTAGGAAACAGGAAATTTGTTTCCTCATCAAACTAATTACCCATAGCTATCGCTAGAAATGGATGTAATTTCTGGATTTATTCACAAGCGTGTTGAACACCAGTGGCTTCGCACCAGAACTGCCACGTCTGGGCTAAATCTCGAATGGCAGACGTTATCTAAAACCATCTCCCTGTTGCCATCTAGTCGTGCGCTAAGCGCGTATATGGCTGCGGACGCTCTCGGTCGAAAAAGCTGAGAGTTGTAGCTGCCGCTATGGACGCTCCGTCGGAGCAGATCCAACCCGCCTTGGATTCCAAGCCAGCAGGGTCGCTCATGCCTCCGCCCTTCGGTGCAAACAGGAAGCCCAACGAAGGGACGGAGCGCCGGGCGTCCTAATCGTGCAGGAGGAGCTCCCGAAGTCCCAGGAAGTAGGCAAACCCAGGGCGCGGACGCAATGACGGACGGGACGGGAACAAGCGAGGAAGAAGGAGAGACTTTGCGGCGCTGGGAGCGGTAAAACGCCAGCCGGGGGAACCAGGGATGAAGAAGGGCTCGGGAGATCTTCCTGCTACCGGGGAACCTGGGATTTGTATTTCTTTGAGCTACTGAGTCTGGCTCCGCCTCCTGGGTCCCTCGTGGCTGCAGAGGGATCAAGGGCGCCTGCCTGCAAGCCGCCGCCTACCTGGCGGGTTGGGAATAGGGAGGGCCGTTAGGGGCAACTGGCTGGACTCCCCCCTGCCCTGAGCTGAAGAGGACTTGTTTCTACACAAGAATGCGAGCAGCCCGGAGCATGCAGAGAGGAGGCGGTGTGGTGCCTCCTTCCCGGAATTCGGGGCTCCGGATCTAGACATTGTCAGCTGATTTCCCCCGGGTTCGGAAAAGGAAGGGAAGCCTGGCTGGCACAGGAGCGCATCTTTTCCTGTGTTTCTCCCTTTGGAGTCCAGATCACCACACAGCCCTGCCTACAGTGACATTTAATCCACCATCTGAAAAAAAAAAAGCCCATGAAATCCATCAACGTTTTCCAGGGCACAGAACAAGTCAGTAAAAATCAAAAGCTGGAGCAGAGCTCTTTGGAGAAAGATGCAGTTCAAGTAGAACATTTCAGCATAGAAAAGAGAGTATTTTGGGTAGAGAACCAAAGGATCACAGGATAGCAACACAATCTGATAGAGCGTTAATGAAGATGGAGAAGTTTTTCTCTCTATAGCTCAGTTCTAGAAGCAGAGATCATCCCATGAAAAATAGTGGGAGACTTAGAGAAGATGAAGAAAATACTGTAGGACACTTAAAACAAATTGTTTGAGCTCTCCAGTTCCTGTTAGTCTCAATAAGTAGGCGGAAGGTCACAAGTTGTCCATATCTGGAGACCCCCAGGATTCCTGTTTATGAATTGAACAGTGGGATTATTGCCACCAGGATATTGAAGATATTTAGCCCCAGTATAAGAGGCACTATGCTTCCACGTACAGTTACTAGACAACTTGAGCGGGATACTGGGTTCATTTCTTGTTTATGGAGTCCCCACATCTGGTCAGCCACAGTGGAAGCTAGCAGATTCATGTGGCTGTTTTTATGTTCTTCAGTGGATTAATAGTGGAGGCATAGAATAGGGTAATTTCTTAAGTTCTTTGAAACCAATAAATATTCATGATCATTTGAAAAAAAATTCTTTTTCAAAAAATTCAAAATAGTTCAATATTCTATTTTGGAAGCATCATTTGTTGGTTTACATGCGTTTCTCTCTCTCTCTTTCATTTATTACCACTTTTTATATCACCCATAGTGCTTTTTGCCTTAAATGATACTGGGAACAGGCAGGTTTTATCTAATCCTTTTGTATTCTTTAGTCAACAGATCCAGATGAAAGAAGATGTGATTGAACAGGACACAGAAGAATGGCAGAGCAATTCCTCCTTTATTGGACTGGAAAGAGTTGGAGGAATGGATTTGTCTTATCTCAAAGAAGATGCCACACGTGCCTGTGCTTCACTAGTGGTGCTCAGCTACCCAGAACTTGAGGTAACGAAGATAAAAGGCTAAAGGCATTACAAGGGATTTTTGCACATCTAGGATTAATATATTAAGAAGATTAAAAATCCAGTTTCCAAAAGTTTGACTGCCTGCCTTAGTAACTTTAATTACTGAGTGGGTTCCAGCTACTGAGATATTTGTTTCTGTAGTAGGATTGAGGATAAAATCTTAGAAGCAATTCAAGAGTCAGTGGTGAGTTTTGGGACTGTTGTCAAATTTAGATGTCCAGCTATTGTCAGTTTAACTTGTCACTTTTCTCCCAGTCCTCTGATTCTCAAATTGGGAAACGTTGAGGACCATCAATCCATCAACATTCTCTAGGTGAAAAGAGTATATAGCATTTTCAAAGTTTTGTAAATCTTTGCCAATTTTGCTATCTCAGAGTGAAGTTTTGGAATTATAATTTTACTTCTTATCAAATTCCCATATGCGTCACAGTTGCCTACAAGAGCATCTCTTCAGACAATGGTTACTTTAGAGCAGCATCTCCCAACCTTTTCTATACCCCGCACCCCTAGAACGCTTCTGATATAATCTCACACCCCTTACAAAAGTTCGAAATAACGGCAACGAATTATGCATATACACTATAATTTTGAAAACCCAAGTTTTCTCACCCCCTGGAATATTGTCTCACACCCCTGCTTGGGAACCCTTGCTTTAGAGAGACTCAGAAACCACCAGATCTGATAAAGGGCTAGATTAAAAGATTTTCAGGTGTATTTTTGATTTCTCCATAGAGAATGAGCTAATGTATGTAAAAATATATCAGTTTTACCTTCTTGAAAGCACTTTTAAACATTGTGTTGAAAATACAGATATTGTTCAGTGCCATTTTAGTTGCAAGAGAGCACAAATGTGATTATATCTGCCCACTACATTGAGCAATCAAAATATTCCTGGCCTTGGCTGCCAAATACAAAATTCTGGAGTTGTTGAGAGAGAAAAAATTGGCAGGAGATAAGCTTTTTTTTTTTTCCAGCTCTGAGACTTGAAAGAGATAATCTCAAGGAACAGTTTGGTAGACAAAGGAAAGGGATGTGACACTTCTTTAAGTTTTAATTGAGATCAGAAGCAGGAAATCCTTTTTCTTACCTGGGTTTTTATTTCTTTCTTGCTTAATATTTTAAGTAAATGCTAAATGTTTATTTACTTTTATTTACATTTTAAAGAAGTCTCTAGAACTGTAGGGAGCAATGTGATATTGCAATAACAGTAGATACTTTGCCTTGCAGAGGCTTACAGTGCTGTATCTGTTTTCACCCTATATTTGCAAACACATGAGAAGGTTAAATTTGAACCATTTTGTTGATTTGTTTAGGGCATGCCAAATGGGGAGCTCCATTCAGTTCATGGGTTGTGGTGCCCATATCTAACCTAGATGACCTTAAAAATACTAGTCTTGCTCCTTGGCAAAAATGTCACTTTTTCTTCTGTCATCACAGGTCCTCTACGAAGACTGCTATGTGGTGGCTGTGAATGCTCCCTATGTGGCAGGATTCCTGGCTTTCCGAGAAGTCCCTTTTTTACTGGAGGCTGTACAGCGGCTAGAGACACAGAAGCCTGGCCTCAGGCCCCAGGTGGGATAGTTTTTGTTAATGAAAGGAGTGCTGCTACCTTATGCCAAGGATATATTTCATCCAGAATTCCCCTCCTTCAAAGAACTAACTTCAAGACTTCTGGCCTCTAGCATTTTGTGGCTTAGTCCCTGTGAATATGGATGTTCCATTTAGGTATCTGTAACTGTTTTTCTCTCACCTGAAGGCCAGAAGTCCTAAGAACATCTCTATGATCTCTCTAAGAGGGCTAGGCCCAAAGCCAACATCTTTAAGCTATTCTACAGACCCAAAAGGACAGCTGCTCCAACCTACCTAATTTAAAAGTGTTGAGTCATCCAGTCAGAATCAAAAGCACCCTTCCTGCCAGGATGAAACAGCTAGAGAGGCTTCATTTTAGGAAACTGTGGAAGGCCCTAGCTCACCAAGACAGCACAATAAAGTCCTCCAGCAACTTTTCTCTCATAAAACAGATGCAAAAAGAGATCCTTGGAACTAAAGCACCCTGCAAATGTGATGGGAAGACAACTCCCATAATTCCCAGTCTGCACAGCCATAACTTGCATTGGCTTGAGAGTGATAGTATTTATAAACCCATACACCTGGATAACACAAGCTAGGGTGGGATCTCAACTAAAAAATGAATATGAGTTTGAACATGTCACTTTTTTATATATATATATCTGATCTCAAGGGAAGTCAAAACAATGCACTTGCACAGTAGACTCAAAAATGTTTTTCAGTGACTGAGATTCTGTGACTAGGTTTCACTTTATGGAAGAGGACCACCAATGTTATTTGCCTTCTTTTTTGATACTTTGGGCATGCAGACCAACACAGGCAACACTGACATCTCCATTACTGAAAAAGCTTCCCACTGTGTTACCTATTACTGAAGTGCCCCTTTGTGGGGTTTTTCCCCCTAGGTGCTTCTTGTAGATGGAAATGGCATCCTGCACCACAGAGGTAAGTTTCCTGGGCCATCCTTGCTAGTAAATCCTTTAGATTTACTGTACTGTAAATTTGCATGTAGATTTAAAATAAATCTTTTAGATTTACTTTCCATCTCTGAGATTTATTTATTTATTTATTTATTAAATTTCTATGCCGCCCCTCTCCCGTAGGACTCGGGGCGGTTTACAGCCCAATTAAAACAGATAATAATAATAAATATTTAAAAATAAATTAAATTAATACATGGCTGTTACTAAAACCTGTTAAAATCCCAATTCTAAAACCCGAACAACCTTGTTTAAAAAATTTACATAGAAATTTACATAAAACCCGAGGAGGTCTAGGCCAGGCCGGCTTGATTGAAGAGATGAGTCTTCAATTCTCTTCTGAAGGTGCGGAGATCATGACACGTCCGGAGTTCTGGGGGGAGCTCGTTCCACATCATCGGTGCCCCCACAGAAAAGGCTCTCCCCCTGAGCGCCACCAGCCGACACTGCTTAGCCGATGGCACCCTGAGGAGGCCCTCTCTGTGGGAGCAAACTGGTCGATGGGAGGTATTTACTGGCAGAAGGCGGCCTTGTAAATAACTGCCATGTTTAGAGCATGCCTGGTAGATGCCAGCATGGGGAGTCATTGGTTGATTTCTCATTATTGTAGTGTTTGCAGAGCTCTTGGGGGAAAGAAGTTATCTGTGTTTATCTCCTTGGCAGTTGTCAGAGAGGAAGGAAGGGCAAACAAAAGAATTCCATCACCTCTCTGTAGGCTGATCTAGCCTGCTTGCTGACAGTGAAAAGTCTGTCCTCCCTCGTGCCCAAAAGGAACAGCAGAGTAATCAGTTGGTATTTTGGTGAACATCAAGAAATGCATTGCAAGATTGACAGCAGTCTTATTTCCTTCTCGTTGGTTTCATCATGGTTTGCCCTTCCTTTGGGAGCTTGTTCAAACTCCTGCCCTTAAAAAGTGGTGCCAGATTTTCTCTTCACAACAAAATTGAAACTTCTCTTACCAGTTTTTCCCCAATTTCTCCTTCTTCTGCATTATATTCAACAGGTTTTGGCATTGCTTGCCATCTTGGTGTTCTCACAGGTCTTCCCTGTATTGGTGTAGCCAAAAATCTCTTGCAGGTTGAAGGTTTGGCCAATGATGAGATTCACAAGAAACAAGTAAGTGTTGAAAGGTGTGAATTATATTTCACATTCTTAATTCCATACAGTAGGGGGATGTTAGAGGAACATCTTGTCAAAATTGGAGAAACTGCTATGTACAAATAGCTGTTCTGGGTTTTTTTTTTTTCATTTAAAATAAGAAAATGATGGTGTTACCTACAGGATGAAATATGTTCAGACTGATTGACAATTATGTAGTGACCAAGATGCTCTGCTCACTGTATTAAAAAAATACAGTTAACCTTGGCTTCCTGCTCTGTGTGTGTGTGTGTGTGTGTGTGTGTGTGTGTGTGTGTGTGTGTGTGTGTGTGTTGCATGGTTTGACCCATAAAGATTATTGCAGGGGAAGACACTTATTTCTATGCAGAATAAAACCTTTAAAGGAGAATTCCAGCCAAGCTATTTTGATTTCAGACTTTTATTTAGAGATGTCCTGTATAGAACAGCAATGGAGAAGAAACACTGATACTTGACTAGCACAATCCCCTCCTATTTTTTTTTCCAGAAAAGGCTACAGTTTAGGAATTAATCTTGAATTAATCCAATTACTTCATCTGTCCCAACACATCTGCTGTAGTAAATTTCTTTCTCCATACTTCAGATCCAAGGTCTTCAGGCAGGAGGAGATGCATTCCCACTCACAAGTACTTGTGGGAAAATCTTGGGTATGGTAAGTACTTTTGGGAAGGCAGAGGATGTCTATTGGAAGTGGAAAGGATCTAAAGAAATGAGTGCAATAAAAAAGAAAGACGGATTTATCCTCAGTCACTGAAGCAGTTTTTGCTTTCCAACATGAATATTGTCTTAAGTATCAGATTTTGTCTGGGGTGTTTATAGAAAACTGATTAATAAATGTGAATGAATGAATGAAAGCTGCATATTCACATTTTTCTTTCTTCCGTTTCTAAATCCAGCTTCTCATTCCATTAGCTAAAATTTTCCACAGAGCTATTTTGTTAAATAGAAGAGACACCTGTTCATTCATGTTCCTTGGACGTTGCACAGTTTGCATGTGTCTAGCAGTATCTCTGTTTCTTATCTGCCCAGGCGTTGCGTAGCTGTGCCAAGAGTACCAAACCTGTGTACATCTCAGTAGGCCATAAGATAAATCTACTGTCAGCTGTGCGCCTGGTTCATTCTTGTTGCAAGTATCGGATTCCTGAGCCCATCCGGCAGGTATGATAGAATGTAGATACCAGCAACCTCAAGCTAAGCAACTTGGTCAACTCTCTAAATGTTTGGATTTCAATTCCCAGAGTTCCTAACTAACAATGACCATTGCTAGAAATTCTGGGAGCAGAAGTCCATTCATCATTCTAGAGGACATCCTTGTTAGGAGAGGCTAGGAAACTAGATGGGGGCTTGGTGATCTGAGTTCTGCTCTATCAGATCATTTTGAACTTCATTTATTTTACTATTATACTTCACCAAATACTTCTGGAAAGTCATAAATAGGCTGCAAAATTGACAGCAATCCTATTGCTGTTTATTTTCAATATTCCGTCTCCTGAAAATGTGCAAATAAATCATTTTAGGGCTTGATTTGGAAATTTAGAAAATGACATAGTTCATCTGGGACTACATAAGCAATTATGCAGTTTGATTGAATCAGAAGCAAGATATAGTAATTTCAACCGTTAGGTTTCCTGTTGATTGAAAACCAAAAATAGATTGAACATTTTTAATTTAAAATAAATGTATATGAAATTTACATTTATATCAGACTCTTCCAAAGAGTTGAAACTTGCGCAGTATCAGAGAAATTGAAATAGGAATTTTAAATTTTATATTTTAAAAAGGAACACTTCCTTTTTAAAACCTAAAATTTACTCTGGATCTGCAGAAATGGTATCTGCTCCATTTTCAGGGAGATCCATGTTATCCCCTTTTTTGAAAAAAAAAATCTTTAGAACAGTAATGTTTGGATTTAAAAGCCAGGATGTATTCTCAGTGAATAAGCACCCCATATTTAAACAAAAGCTCTATACAACTAGTACTTGGATCACATTGCTTGCTCAGTGAATAGGATCTGCTGGGCCATCTGTACTGCTGATCCTTCCAGGAGTCTGCAGGCTACAGAGATTGCTGAACCAGAATGCAGCCAGTGGATGGCAGTGCTGGATTACCATTTATGTACCTTTTTGTCCAGTCTGACCAGCCTGATGTTTTCTATTTTTTGATACTCCTGGCATAATCCCCAGTCTCTAATGCTATTGCTAGTCTACTCCAAAAATAGATGCAATCTTGAAGGATTATTAAGCCAACATGACCCACCTTATTGATTAGCCTCTTGGGTTAATAAGCTAGATTAAGCCGTCTTAGCAGACTGTTAAGAGTGAAATGATGCTACAATCTAAGAGGACACTTTGCTCTTCCCTTTCCCTGCCATGGAAGCAAAATGAGGGTGGTATTAATAATCTTTGATGAAGAAGCAGGAAAATGAAACAGAAGGCATGTTATTGAAAAGGTATTGAAATGTTCAGTATTGCCATTTCCTGGATATTGAGCCAATTGTATACCTAGCCATTGCAATCTCTGGGCCATAGCATTCATCACTGAGAACACAGTCTTTGGTCAAACAGGAATAGTTATTTGCTAACTAGTTTTTTTTTTAATCAATTATGGAGAGAGATTTTCATACAATGTAAGGGTCTCATCTTAAGCCATATTTATTTTCATCCCAAACTGATTATCTTTTGTTTTTAATCATCTCAAATGTAATTTTATTAAGAATTTTAATTACAATAGTAAAAGCTAATACAAACTAAACTTAGAGAAAGAGAAGAGAATGGAAAGAATGAATGTGCAAGAAAAGAGAACAAGAAAAGAGTATATAAGAGAGAGAGAGAGAGAGAGAGAGAGAACTTCCAACCTTCACCACAAGTATAACAACTCTTCCAAAATTAGTCAACTCTTCATCTCATGTGAACTAGAAATAAATCTGTAAAACCTCAACATTTCAATCTTAGTGTCAGCAAAAAGTCCATAAAGGATTGCCAGAATATCGCAACAAAATATTTTAACCTTGATCAAATCAAGCAACTATATAGTTCTTCATTTTACTTCTAACAATCTTAATCTTTCATTCAATCAAAAGTTGTCATAGGATTTTTCCCCAGTTCTTCTTTATCCTGTCATACAGATTTCTTTAAGGTTTTAGCAAGCCTCTTTACTAAATCCAATATGAACGCATTTTCCATGTCATTCTCTTGGCGAATCATTTGTATTTCCCTTTCGATTTTTAAAACTTCTGCCAGTTTCTATTGTATATCCATTAACACATCATTTTCCAAATCGTTATCTTGGTCTTTCATTTGTAGTTCCATGTTCTCTACTTTATTTGATCACATAAAATTGGACCCACATCTTTCATTCCTCCATTAACATGTTTTGATCTATCCATAGAAGCATATCATTACTGACAGTGTTGATAATGTAATTATTAACTTCTGACTGCATTCTTCAAAGATTTCCTTTAATATTAACATTTGTTATAATGTTTTGTATCATTTTGTAAGTCTCAGGATTAACTGACATCAGCCTTTGTATTTTTTTTTCCTGGTTAAAAACTTTATTCCCCTCCAATGTCCGGTTTCTGAAATCTTCGCTTATCTTTTGTTATGACTTGCCATTGCTAGGATAACCAAACTATACCTGTTTCCTACAAGAAGTTCTTTATTTTTTTATAGATAATTCAGAAACCTTATTTTACGATATTGTAAATTTACCTGGACCCTTAATCAATTTTTAACTACCTTAGATCAAAATCTTATTTAGCTTTTCACTGTTTATTTCAAATTCTTTAAGTTCTTAAGCTTTTAAATATATTTGATTCAGAGTTGGAGATAAACTCACCCGAAGAGGTTTTTTCAAACCTATCTCTAGATCTAGTTATATAATAAGCAATTTCTGAAAGCAAATAGAAAGTGAGGTTTGCAAACTTAGCGTTCTTTAAAAGTCTTCACCTTGGTTGGGAGGGCTTTCCTGTGGTCTCTTAGCCAGGAGCAGCAGCCATCCGGAGCCAATATGGGCAATCTGCTTATATCTAGAGGTTCCAAGGAACTGGTATGCTCACCAGTTCCATGGTCTTTGCTGCAAATGCCATCTCTGCTTTTGCAGAGCCATCTTCAGTTTTTAATTATCTAAAATTCTGTTTCCAATTTTCTGGTTATTAAAATGTTTTGCAGGTGCTTTTAAAGTAGAAAAGTTGGCTAAACAAACAAAATGGCTAAATGGCATTTAATTATGTTGGAGATGACTGGCTTTTAGCTTTGGTTATTGCCAGTAATTATTGGCTTGAGCCATTTGTGTTCAACAGTTTTTGCCTTGTAGAATTGGTTGGTATGGAGCCAAATGATGTAAATTAATTTTATTAGGCAGATCTAAAACAAATTAATTTGTCATAACAAATGTATCTTAAATGTTCAAGCCCCAATTCTTTTAATGGACATGCAAAATAGCCAAGGTGATCTTTTTGTCCCTCGCCCCGTTCATGAGGGATGTAAGCTTTTGTGTTACAGAAAGTTATTTATCTGCTCCCTAACCTGGAAGCTTGAATCATTACGTACCAATAGTGAATGATTCCTATCTGTTCTTTCATATAGCATAGTTAACATAATAGGTTAAAACAGTAATGCCATTCTAGATCCTATAAGATTGCAGTTCCCATCACCATTGCCATTCTAGAGCAGACATGTCAAACACAAGGCCTGGGGGCCGGATGGGGCCTGCAAAGCCATGCTGGAAACAGTGAGGGAACGGCCCCCACTGCCTTGGCCCAGGCTGGCCGGGAGGGAGCCAATGTACAATTTTGTGGTGGCCATCTATGCTGAAACGCATTCAGCCTTAGCTCCACAAGGCCATCTGGAAACAGTGAGGAACCAGCTCCTGCCTTGTCGGCCCTGCACCCTGGGTGCATGCTGGGGAGGTGTCACCCTTTGTGAGGAATGAAGAAATGCACCATCGCCTGGAAATGGCCCTTGCCTACTTCACCTATCCAGCTTGATGAGCTCTGGGGGAGGGGGTTTAGCAGACAGTGAGGCTCCTCCAGTGGACCATGCCTTGGCACTTGCCCCGGTCCCACCCCCTTCTGCCAGAGGCCCTCAGATCTGTCCCACTCCTGCCCAGGCCCCCACAGGCACCCTTGAATTGAACGATGTAGAGCTAGCCATGCCCACCCAATAGGCCACACCCACTCCATCCACACCCACCCAGTAGGCCACACCCACCCAGGCCACACACCCCCGCCCCCCCGAGGGCAACTGCAATGCTGATGCGGCCCTCAGTGAAATTGAATTTGACACCCCTGGTCTACAGGGTTCATTGATTCAGTGTCCCTCAACCAAAGGATTTAATGTTTGATGCCAGCCTGCATCCCTCCCATTCCCTCCATTGTCCCCTATTTTGTGATATACCAGAGGCAGCCTGAAATTCATAATCTCTGCCGAGTACTTGTAAACTGTCCTGTTTCCTAGGAAAGTGAAATAAAATTTTGGCTGAGAAGACCTACATTAAATGGACACAAGGAGCATTGTTCAACAAGTAAAACACAGTATAGTTGTAAGGGGGATGGGGTGTTAGATCCACTTCACCCAGAAAGTTCACTAGGTCATTTGGAGCTAGTCTAGAGTTATCAAATCTGGGCTAAAAAAAAAAAAAAAAAAACAGCCTCTGCATACTACTAAAGGGATCACCTTTGCTGCAGTCTAGTGGTTGTCCAGATTTCTGCAGCCCAGATTTGGTAGTCTTAGGGTAGTTACTTTCTTTCAGCCTGATCACTCTTATATACTTCTTGTAATGATTGTAGAGAAAGGATAAATCAAGAATAACAAAATGAAGAATGTGAAAACGGTAGGTAAGAGTAGCCGAAGGTAGAATATATAGCGGAATTGAAGAAAGCAGCGCAAGGATAGGGTGCCTCCAAAGGAACTGCTGACTTAAGGAGTTAAGTCAATGAGATAGAACAGGATTGACCAAAAGTGATTCTCAACACATCTGGGCTTCCAGATGGGTTAATTTCATACCTATGTATTTCTTGCTGCTACTCCAATGAAATCAACCTGAGGAAGAAGATTCTCAATTAGATCCTGCTCTGAGGCTATGATAGGCTTGAGAAACCTGACTGCCTGTATGCACACATGGGGACATTTTGTCTTTTCCCTTTGTTTTGCTGTAGTCCTTTGCCAGAGCAGCTCAGTGTTTCTGGATCACCTTCCCTCTTCTAAGGCATGTCAGTCTATGATGGCAAAAATCAAAAGGACTCACGCCTTTTATTAAAAGGCTTTGGTGACAGTGAAGTGATTACGCGAGTGCAACTCACAAAAGTTGATGCCTTTTAATAAAATTTGTTAATCTGAAAAGGTACTACCAGACTTCTTGATTTTTTTTATCTTTCCCATCCTGCCATTTGTTGGATGCATTGTGCTTCAATTCCTATTGCCAGCAGACTGACGAGTCTGGGAAGTTTCTCGTTCATCTTTAAAATATGTTCTGTGCAGACCTGCTTATGGCCCATTGAGATGAATCATTCCAAATTCAGACAGCCATCAAATTTCTTCAACCTTCTCATCCCTTACCCAGTTCCACTGCAAGATTAATTGTACCAGATGCCAAAGCTGTCACCCAATTTGGCTTTGCTCCAGAATTTGGCAGCAGTTCTATATGTATTGAAAGACCCAATCCTAGAAAAGCAAGCATGGTGTCCATTAACACATTTATTTCCTTTAGGTAGCATTTGGCAGCCCACATCAAACTGCTCAGTTTGCTTTGAATGAAATAAAATACACATTGTCTGAAAGAGGCAGCTTGGCATTCTCTTGCTTCTTTCTCTCTCAGAAAAAAGCACAGTGGAACTGGTTCAGATAGAGAACGTAATGTGGCATGTATAAGAAGCTATCGGTTATAGGCCTTTCTCCTCTGGGTGCAGTCCCAGCCTGGTTCCCAACCTCTTAAATGAAAACCTGCTATTTAGTGGATCTTTTTAACAATGTAAATTGGAGACAGTAAAGTAAAAAAAACAAAACGAAAATACCCTTATCCTGATGTGGTAGTTTTATTCCAGTCAGATGTCCTTACTTTCAGGAAAGGAAAAGAAATATACAGTTGCTATCCACATTTTTAAAGTATTTTATATATAGTAGTTCGACTCATAGTCTGACTCAGAATACGCTTCTTACATTTCCATGAACACAACTGAAAAATAATATTAGCTAGGGGAGCCAATGGTCTGATCCAACATGGGTTTTCGTATAAATTATTTGCAAGCTTTTGATCTCAAGGTTACAGCAAACAAAGCGCTGGGAGCAACCGCCTCCCAGCGCTCTAAATAGATGCCTCCCGGCCGGATCCACCCCCCACCCACCTAACCAGCATCTGGCACAATGAGCATTCATAGTCAGTTCACAGCAGCAGCCTTCCGACCCTGGTAAACAAACCGGCATGAGCACCAGCATGACAGCAAGGCAAGGGAAGCGAACGTGGGTTTTAAACTCCCCGCCGTTTCTCCACGCCAATCAGCTGTTTGGCGGAGTGCTGAACAGCTAAGCCGGCAAATCTGAAAGTTCAGCCGGCCACTGTTATCGAGCAGGACGGGCTCGCAGCTGCGTTCCACAGGGTCCCCGGCCAGCACACAGGTACGAGGGAGGAAAAGGGCTGTCTCTGCCGTCCGTGCTGCTGGTCCCATCCGCTGCTTCCGGTCACCGCCATCTGATCTTGCCCCCTCCCCCTCCCGTTAGTGGCAAGTTCACGGGCTTGACACCTGCACCAGGCAGCATGGCAGCGGCATGTAAAGAACCCACAGGCATGCCCTGGGCTGCGGAGGTTACCCATTATTTTTTCATGTATAAGACGCTGCACTTGTATAAGACGCACCTGATTTTTGAACAGGTTGTTTGCAGGAAAGAATAGTGTCTTATACACGGAAAAATATGATATATCATGAGATGTAACCCTCAGTTCTCTTTGGGACAGAAGCTGCTTTGTGACTGGCCTAAATCTGACTAGGACTGATATTTGTGAGATGATTTTTTTTCCCCCTCTAGGTATAGTAATGTCAGAGCCCAGGCGCCCTATTCTTTCTGCCTCCTCCCATTCTCCTAGAATCCTAGAAATTGTCACTTGCACCAGTCAGCCTAATTAGTCTCTTGTTGTTATTTTCCTCTTGGCCCTGATTATAGGCAGATAATATAGGCAGAGAATATGTCCGGAAACATATGGAGGTCGACATTGCTGTGCCCCCTCCTCAGCCAGAGAGGTAGGTGTTTATGCAGCTGGAAAGCTATATGTGCCACACACACCCCAGTCAATCTGCTTTTTTAATGCTCTTTGGGAAAGGCATTAAAGTGGCATCCAGGGTCTGTCCTGTTCCTCAGGACCAGCTATTTCTGGCAGAGCATCCAGAGTCGTTCCAGGACAATGACATTTTATTCTTAGAAATCCGTCTTCCAGTGAGTAGCACTAGTATGGGTGAACTTTCTATGAAGGAAAAAAGGAAGAAGAAGACGAAGAAGTGGAATTTAAGATCCAGCCTCTACAGATGGATTGGGATAACATACTCCATCTTTACATAATTTCATCCCAACATCTAATGCTAGTACATAGATTTTTGTCACGACCCATGTTTGATCACTTGCTTCCTTCTTTAGAGGCCAAGATCTGGAAAGTGCCAGAATGGGAGAAGCTCACAAAGATGAAGGCAAGCACTAAGGTATGACTGTTCCAGGGCGGGTGCTTAAGTTGGTACAATTTCTCACTCCAAACCTTATACTCTTTTCAGATTCATTTTTTTTTTCATCTTAGTTTGACCCTGTCCTGTTTTGTACCCTTCTTTCCTAGAGCTAATCACAAAGATGAGCTTTTATCTCTACGGCTATCATCCTGGGGACGAGAATATATCCTACTATTCAACAAAGCACTGCCCAGAGGTCAAAGACAACGAAGACAGCTCTTTCAAGAGTACTTTCATCCAGGGATTTGCCAGCTGCGTTTTGGAGCAAGAAACACCGTCTTAATAGAGTGGGCCTGCGCTTTAGGTGAACACAAAAGGCAAACAAAATGACCCGGATAAGTAGTAATCTAAGGCAATGATGGTGGTGGGCAGGTTGCCCTGTATAGCCGACAGATTTACTTTCCTGCTGTGCAGAGAATCTTGGGCTAATTCCTCAGGGAGGATTTCTTTTTTCTGCCATCTGCTCCATTCTTTATCCTGAAATCTCCTTTCAGTACACTGAAAATCCTGAAACTTAGGATAGCTTCCTCAGTTTTGGTCCTTTCCAGATGTGCTGCCTGGGAATTCTGGTGGTTGAGGGCCAACATAACTGGAAGGAAATAAGTCATTATGTACCAGTTTAATGGTCATAGGCTCGGACTGATCCCTGTAAGCAAAAAATACATCTCCTAACACTGCATTACATTTTGACAGAAGACCCTGAACGCTGACTATCGTATGATATTTTGTTTTTAATGATTGTGAAATGTTGTTTTCTATTTATTTCATTTATCCTGTTTGTACACTGCACACTCCTTGTGACAGTGTATGTGCATCTATGATGATGGGGGTATATACTGGTTGTTGTTTTTTTGTAAAGTTTTTATTGTTTTTTTTCATACAATTCAATAGTATTTATTCAACAAACGTGTTGTCTGAGTTTATCATTCACTAATACAAATTTAATTCCTCATCCTTTCTTCTTCTCTCCAGCCACTGATAAAATAAACCGATGGGGGTATATACTGGTTTTAATAGGTTGAATAGCGTGAATTATTCACAACAATTTGGTCAATTTTCCTGCCATGAAATAGATGCTGGTTAAACCTGTTATTTAGCTAGAAAAGAGGTGGGGTTATCTTTGAAATCTCAGGTCCCTTAAATACTCTTTATATTCCTTTTTCCCCATTTTAGCCAAAGGAATGTCTGAAAAGGGTCTACAACGATTTGCCAAGGCCAACTCACCACGGCCAAATTAGCACGGCCAACTCCCTCTGGGACAACTTGTTGCAGGACAAGAGACACTAATATCAAAGAAACGGTGGAATAGAATCATTAAAGAAAGGGTGCAAAAGGAGGGACAGATTGAAACGTGAATGACAAAAATTACAATATTTTTATTTATTTATTTCAAATAATCAAATAAATGGTTAAAATGTCCCGCAGTGAAGTTGTCCCGTGGCAACTTGACCATAGCGAGTTCCGTAGCGAGCTGACCGTTGTGAGTTGGCCACAATGAATTGGCTGCAGTGAGCTGTCCCATTCCATACTGAAGAGGCACAGTACGTTGTCCTGATGCCTCACTGTCCATCCTTGTGTTATTGCTCTCTGCCTGGAATGGTGCCGAGATTTTGGAAAGACTACTGATGCCGTGGTAGAGCTAGGCAGTTGCTAGTTCTCAGGCCTGTCTCATTTGCCCACTCCTTGTCTCTCTTCCCCGAGAGCAGGTACTCATCAGTGCCAGAAATGAGTAACTTGTTTCTAGGTTACGCACTCCTAGAGTTCTAATTTCAGAGTTGTTGTTTCAGGGCTTCTGTTCTCTAGTACCATCTTACTGTGTTGCATCAACTGTGCAACAGCTTCAAAATAGAGAAGAGAGTGTCTAGATTAGCACAACTTTGCTCAGGCTAGTGATAAGGCTAGTGAAGAAATCAAATCTGTTTACTAAGGAGGAAGTCCTGAGTTCGGTGGCACTTATTAGAAAGTCAGCAGGCTGCAGGTTGCAGCTTCTGTTCCCCACGGTATTCTAGCATCCACCTAGAAGTGCAGAAACACTTTCTGTCGATAAACAATCTCCGAAAACTGCTTTCCTGGAGATACTGAAAACATTGCTCAATTAATTAATTAGCTACCAGAGAGTCTGTTAATGAGCTTTTCAAATTTTCCTGCATTTGTTGGCAGCTCTAAAGGTTTTTATCCTCCTGCCCCTCTCCAGGATAAATGAAAACAGTCTCTGAACATTAATGGAGCATCATGAATGTGGTTCAATACATTTTTTCAAGTTATAATTCAATGTACATTTTAATCCTTTACTCCACATATTTTCCCATTGATCAAGCATTCTATTCAAGTTTTCTCCCATGCAGTCTTAAACATACAGGTAGTCCTTAAAGTTCGACCAAAATTGAGTCCAGAATTACAGTATTAGTCATTGCAGTCTTTAAGTGGGCCACCATGTAACTGCACCAAATTTTACAACCTTTTTTTTATCGTAGTTTTTAAGTGAATCCAATGGATGGGCTTTTTTTTTGCCAGAAACCAGAACAAAATGCCAGAAACCAGCCAAAAAAACACTTCAGGAAAGGCCTCTGATGCCAAAATGGAGGCCGGGGGCACCACGCACATCAATCCAGAGCTCATTTCTCGGCTGCAGAGGCCTAAAGGTAAGGCTTCACTTACCTTTCGTGAAGACCTCTGATGGCGAAATTGAGGTTGGGGATGATGCGAATAAGTGGCGGCGAGTGGCTGCAGAAGAAGTGGGCTAGCGAGGAGAGGCAGATGTTGGGGCATGGGAGGCATGGCTGCAACTGTCCTAAGGTAAAATAAGTGCGGGTCACGTGGGGCAGCTCCACCCCCCACCCACATTCTAGCTTGATTTTTACCCAAGTGCCTCGCCCCACCTTGTGCAACCAGGAGCAATGGAGTGGGTGGCGTCTTAAGTAGGGCTTATTTTTGGAGTAGTGCTTATATTGGATGCTCGTGTAAAAATCAAGCAAGGGTATCAGTTTCTTTAGCATTTTGCAACAATTTATATTTAATTCTTGGTTTTTCCTTTACTGTACAAACTTAGAAATAACTTTTTACCCTCATTTAAATGGTCTATCTGTCATCAGTATTAGTCCTGTCTGAACAAAAATAACATCTAGGTAAAACATTCATGTTATTTCATTCAAATTCTATCCAATAATGACGCTTATAGTTTGTCCCACTTCGATAAATCTTTTCTAATATTATTCCATATCTTAACATAATTATTCTGAAACAGCATATAATTTATATTAACGTAACAACCAGATATTTAAATTTCTTTTCAATTTTCAAACCAGTCTTGTTCATTGGAATATTTTGGTATTGTATAATTATATTCTTAAATAAACATCTGTTTTTTTTCAGATACTTATTAGACTTTGTCAGAGGCATGTCGTTTTATACAAGGTTGAATAAAAATTATGGACATAACTTTCTCCCCTCTCCACTGCTTTTTAGCTTACACATCATTCATTTCCCTGGTTTATTTGCATATTCAAAGTTTTTCTGTTTCATACAATTTAATCTCCATTTTTCTCACAGTAAAGCTAATTACTGTATGGAATAAAATAATTTGTCATTACCACTTTGCTAGCATCCCAGTCTAAGTCAGTTCCTTTATCTAAATTGTTATTAAAGAATTCAGTTAACCTCATTTTATAGTCTTCCACAACTTTTCCTTTTTGTAGTAGTTTTACAAAATATTTTTACAATATTTTTGCAATATTGCTTCATTTAATCGCCAGTTAAAAGCTGTAGTTTTTTTTTCTTAAATATTAAACTGACTGGGTCTGTTTAGAAAAAATCTTTCATAAAATATCCACCTTAACAATCTTATTTATCAAGCTTTTTATATATCAATTCCTGAGAAAGATTTATGTCTTTCTGAAAAAAAGTATATTCTCTACTGTTTCCATTCTTTTGTCTCCAAGAGTCTATTAGCAGCACATTGTCCAACAAATTAAAAAAAAAAAAAGGCCGGTAACTTTCCTTGGTTAGAATTGATTCTTTTGGCGAAAGTGCTGTCGAATTGTGGGCAAACTACTCCATTCCATTTTCCAACAGAACTCAATTCTTATGTGAAAATATATATTGTTTTTTTAAAAATCCCTTTATCATCATTTGGGACAGGGGTAGGCAACCTTGGCTCTTTTATTACTCGTGGACTTCAACTCCCAGAATTCCTGAGCCAGCATGGCTCAGCTTGGAAACCTCTCCCTTTCCCCTCAGCATGGCTGGCTCAGGAATTCTGGGAGTTGAAGTCCATGAGTCATAAAAGAGCCAAGGTTGCCTACCCCTGATTTGGGACATAATGGCCAACAATTATAGATTTAATCTTTTGGATCTCTGCTTCATCTGCAACATACCTACCATGCTCATTAGAGAGAGCCATAGTTTTCAGTTGTGATCTAATATATAATGCAACAGTCTTTTTGAACTTGTTGATATAAATTCCTCACCCAAAGCCTTATGTATGAAGTATTTTACATCTTCTTTTCCCCTTAGATGTGTTTCCTGCAAATAAATTACATCCTGATTCAATTTTCTCAAATATTCAAAAATGTTCTTTTTGAGATGCATCGGCTCCATTTGTATTCTATATTATAAATTTGTAATCCATATTTAGACAGTCTCTTCTTAAAAACTTCCAGTATTGTTAAAAACTTCCAGTGTTAAATATAAATAGCAAGATCTTTTTTTCTGAGACTATTGAAAGGAAAGAGAGTGAGACCAGGCATTTTCCCATCTACAAGACATACTATTAAGCTCAATTTTTTAATTAGTATTTAGCTGGAAACTGTGTCAAACGAGCTCTCCAGTGAGCCTATCTGTACAATGCAAGTGTACATGTGCTTCCATAAACACGTTCAACATTTGGAGAGAACATCTTGCACGTGGAATATCTAAGGATGATTCATACTCTGCTAAAATGAAGAGTAGCACTGATGGTGGGGAAATCGTGGTCTCAGTGTGGAAAATCATCTTGTGTTTTTTTTCTTTTTTGTCTTTGATACAGCCACACGCAAAGCACCACATTTCAGTTTGTAAGAGCCCAATGATAGCTTAGATTTAGATAATCTAAATTTAGGTAATTTAGAAACAAAATTGATTTAAAAGTGAAATGCTGAAAATAAATCTTGACTTACCAGTTTTGGTTAAATGATGGGTATGGATACCCATGCGTATTATTGGATAAGGTAGCAAAAATGTGCTTCCTGGAATCTGTTGTTGCATGTACTGTAAAAAAAAAAAAAGGCTGAAGAGCTATTGGGGATGTTGAAAGAAAAATATTCAGGTCTGGTCCAAGCCAGGAATAAACAAAATGGAGACTGCTTAGGGAAGAAGGTTCAGTTTATTTAGTTGCCAGAAACTTCAGTAACAGCAGAATTTTTCTGGGGTGGCTGACAAGGACCTGAGAGTGGTGGGTTTTTATACCTTTTTGGGCTTTTGTGTTTTGGAGTTGTTCCTATTTGAGGTTGTTCCTGTTCCTGTGCAATGAACTTTGACCTGAGGTTCAGTGTGCCCTTTTGGTATTCTAATGGTGGTGGGTTAATCCTATTATGTCCTAAAGGTCATGTCTTTAGATTTTGGGTGGGGGGGTGTAGATTTTAGGGGTCTTCATCTTTCTAATCCCATCAGCTCCAAGCTTCTTGGCCCCAATCTTTCTGAACGGATTATCAAATCTGCATTTCTACAGAGCTGGTCTGCTGAGTTTCTGCTTGGGGGAGATGAGTTTCTGCATTTTAAGATTTTCTTCCATTATTCCTTTGGGGAAATATAATATTCTGCCTTTTTTAATATCCCCCAAACTATTTCCTTCTCGGGGGGGGGGGGGGAATGCTGACTTCCTACAAAGAAATAAGGAAGAAATTGGGGGTACTTAGTGAGAAGTGTTCTTAAATGCAGTATGTTACTTAAGCACAAAGGTTGTCATCAGTTAGCTGGTGTGATGGGTGTCTGCCTTTTGCTTGAGGGTTCCCCCCCCCTGCTATTGAGTCATTCCAATGTCTGGCTTCTTCTCCCTCCCTCCCTGTCTGCGTGATTGTGATTGCTGCTGTCACTTTCACACCTCCCTGGGGAACAGATGCTGAATTCCCAGCTCCCTATGGTCCCAGCAGATGGGTGGAGAGAGGACTTTGTGTATTGGGTGGGTGTGTAGCTTGCGGAAGCCAACCATCTGCTCCCTTGTTTTGCAGGAGGCTCCAAGGCCCCGGGTTAAAACACAGGCTTATGAGGAGCTTTAAATCTTCCCTGCCAGATCCGTTGTGCCACCTGCAGCCTGCAGACAGTCATATTTGGCCTCCAGTAGTTGAGGCTGTAATGGCCAGCATGGTGGTTGGCAGGATTGAATAGCTCACCCTGAAGCTGACAGGAAAGAGGATTTGGTCGTATTGCTTACACAGAGACGTGGCAGAAATCAGTCTGCAGATCCCTGGGAAATGTGCCGTCTATCTTGTCAGCAAAAGCTTAAGCCGACCAGCCAGAGCTTGTATTCCTTTACTTCTGTCTATTTCTGACTCAAGTTCGACCCTGGATTATCTGGCTCAGGATCAATACTGACATCCATTATCCTTGGCCTATGACTGCATCTACAAGATCTCCTCCATTCAATTATCAAAAGCTCCCTCCCTTCCTCCCTTCCTTTTAAAATCCTTTTAGTTTTGACATGCAACTCTGACTTTGCCTCCAGCAAAGTTCCACGAGTCTCATCTGGCACCCTGACTTCATCCCATGTAGTAGCTCTTCTCCACCTTTACTTGGGTCATGATCTGCCATTTCGGCTCCATCGCCTGCTCCCTTCTTAAACCCCCTTAAATTTGTGTTGCCATCTTGTTAGATCTTTCTGCAACCGTGCTGCATTTTTAACATTGAAATTTGACGCTAGACCAAAGTTCCTCACCCGACTGAATTTCCAAGCCCTCCAACAGCAGGGATGCCTAAGGCAGGTCAGCACATTTTTCCAAGCCCCTTTTGCTGAGGCAATTGATGCAGGAGGCCATGCTACCCCAGCCATTGCAGCTCGCGTTCCTTTGAAAGCAACCAAAGCTTGTTGCTTCCGACAGAAAAGATGCTCAGCTGTGATCCAAAGGGGTGGAAACACGGGAGCTGTTAAGCATCTTGCAATTCAGCCATTTTGCTATCGCAAAGGGTCCTTGGTAAACAGCTACTGCAAAGGCAAATACAATCTGGCTGAGAGCAGTGGTGCCATCTGCCCACAGCTGTGAAGGTGTCAGAGCCTGAATCTCCAAGCCACCTGCCAGATGGCTCCATCCATCATTCTAATGCTTCACTTGTTCCTCCATACAGGAGCTGGAAGCAGCACTTACTGTGGTCCTGCAGGACCATTTGGAAGGCAGCCTGCCACCTGTCAGTGGGAAAAAAGAGAGCAGGAAGCTAAGAGTCTCCTGCCTCCTCTGCTTCCTTGGTAAAATAGAATAACCCGAGCAAGGCTTGACGATCACTCGGGGAGAGGCAAGGGGGCTGTGGAAGACGGTGGATTTGGAAAGCCACAGAATGAGATGACTTCATCAGCCTCTTCCTTATGGTTTCAGTGCCCACGTGCATGTTGGGCACAGGAAGGAGCCTTTGGAGGGTTCAACAAGAGCCCTATAGCACCCCCACATCTTAGAAAGACCATCATTATAATCATCATCATCAGCAGCAGCAGCAGCAACAGCAGCAATAGCAGCATGTTCCTTTTCAGAATGGATGCCTGACTCCATTTTTCACTTGCAGTCCCTGATTGGAGTTTCTCCTTTATTGACCAGCTTGGGTTGGTTCCTCTCCCTGCTTCAATTGTGCCTTCTCACCCTACACATCTGGGGCTCAGTCAATGAATCCTCTTCAAAGACTGACGGTGGGAAGAAATCTGTGGGTTTCAATCCAGCTACTAGTCTTGTTTTCTTATTATTATTTTTTTTAAATCAAGACGATTCACACATCACTCTATGTCAGAGGGTGGGGAATGATGGTCCTTTGATGACTTGTGGACTTCAACTCCCAGAATTCCTTAGCCAGTCATGTGACTGTTCAAAGTTACAATGGCACTGAAAAAGTGACATATGGCTGTTTTTCACACAACCTTTGCAGCAGTGATCACGTGATCAAAATTCAGATGCCTGGCCAATGGGGAAGCCAGGTTCACTTAACAACCGTGTTACTGACTTAATGACTGCAATGATTCACTTAACAACTGTGGCAAGAAAGGCCGTAAAATGGTGCAAAACTGACTTAATAACTCTCGCTTAACCTCAGAAATTTTGGGCTCAACTGTGGTTGTAAGTCTAGGGCTACCTGTGTATTATTCTATATTATTTATTTTTATTTCAATACCACCACAATCATGCCTGGCCCTGAGCAACTAAGAGACCACCCAAAACAGTCATAAGATTAAAAGTGAAGCACAGCATGGTAAGGATAATATAATGACAATATAATCAGGGATATATATCTGTGCTTTGCTGTTCCAGAGAGAAGGGGAGCAAAGACTAAGAAAGCTCACCCCAGAGTTCCTGCAGATGACATTCCTAAGAATGGGACCTGGAGGCAGTCTCCAGATTCCAAACAATGGGCAGATTGGGAGAAGATAGCCCCACAAATATTCAGGACTTCTATAGGTGATCACTGTCAGCTTGAATTGCAGTCTTGTATATCAGGTAGGGCTTTTAACAGATTAGGGACCTAAAACAGGGAATGTTAGTAACTCAAAGTTGATGCAGTGATTTGAAGTTCCCCACCTCTTTCCTTCAGGAATTTGAATTTGGTCTCCTTACAGAGGGCAGCAGGAGGCAGCCACCTCTGGTGACAAGTGTTGGAGAAGGAGATAGCAGTGGCAATTTCCTGGCAGTTAATCCTTGATTTCCGTGATGTTTTGTCTGTTGCAGTTCACTCTCCACAGCCTTCTCCAAGAGCTGCTTAAACCATTTGGCTGTCTCAGGTTTTGCAGAGGAACATTTGCTATAGCAGTGGTTCTTAACCTTTTTGAACTAATCACCCCCTTGAGCCAATGAGAAAGTTGTCATCGCCCCCCTCCCCCAACATAACCTCTCAATCACAACATAGGAAATAATTCTTCAATTTATCCAAACACTTTTTTTGTTTTCTTTAAAATTGTCATCAGGACATATCGATGCAAATAATTTATTTCCAGTCTTTTTCCCATATCTCAACTGTGTGAAAAAAATTGGTGCCACCCATCACTTTATTCCATGTATTTCATTATTATCTTATTTATTCAAGACACTTAAATGTAATGACCACTGAAAACAAAATTCAATTGCAAGAAAGTGAAATGCCCGAAAAGAAAAACAGTAACATTTAATGATTGAATTACAAGTGAAATTTAGGATGCAAAAAGAAATATAAAAAGGGCATAAGAACAAACCGCAATGCAGAAACTTGAGAATTTCAAGATGAAAACTCTGAAACTAAATTAAGATTTGAGGAAAGTATATATAGTCACGCACACTCTAAAAAGGATTAAAAAGACACAAAGAAAATATATCGAACTGGAGTGCACGCTAAAAAAGTACAATACAAAGAGATACACAAAATGTTTTACAGAGCTACTCAGCATGCGATGTTTCGAAAGAAGCGCTCCCTCCTTCATCACTGCCCATTCTGGTCAATGGCACACCACTGTATGGGTAGAGGCTGCTGCGCAACGCGCATGAAGATAAGCAATGCGTATTCACATATGTACAGCGTTCTGTACTGAAGCTAGTTGAAGGAACATTTGAAAACAGTTCAATCCATTAATAGCGAGCGATCTGATATTTTTGTACGACAGATATACAGTGATTCACTGTACGAAAAAGTCTCAAAAGTGTGCCCAAAACCTCTTGCTCCATCGCCCCCATATCACCCCCTTTTCGTTCCTTTGCCCCCATGTCGCCCCTTTTCATTCCATCACCCCCCTGAAAAACAAAATCACCCCCTGGGGGGCAATATCGCCCAGGTTAAGAACCACTGTGCTATAGCAAAGATTTTCCTGCCAGTCCTATATCTGCCAGAAAAAGGAAGTCCTCTTACTCTTTGACTGAGGCAGTCACATATCTTGGGCTATCCAGATCTGTAAAACTATATAGTTATAATCTGGATCTTAGATTAATGCATTTTCTGGATTTATACGCATATAATGAAAACTAACCCAATAGGTGAGTTTACATGACATCTCAATTTACAAAGAACTAAAGGTTTGCCTGATCTCATTAGGCATCTGGTGGAACACAGCCACCATGTGAGATAATTCTTTTCCAGTAAATTAAATCAGGAATCTCCTCTCAATTATTTGAGATACCTAAGTCAAAAATGGGCAGTTTTTTCTTCTTTCTAGTGGACTTTAGTGAAAATCTTCACTAGCAACAATTTGGCTCTTGAAAGCTGCTGAGAAAAAGTCCATTGAGATGGTGACATCACCAGGGATGAATGGAAGTAACGCTTAGTCATTTTTCTCAGGTTTTGATGGGGTTAAAAGATCCAAATAGATGCATCAAGCCTTGGGATGATTTAACCTTTAAAGAATTAAAAACAGACAAAATGTCAGTGTCACATAGAGTATTGCTGCCAATTTTCAGTGGAGGCAGGGAGTGCTCTCAGAACAGGAAAATACGTGCTGGGAGGAATATACACAATCTGTAAGTGAAAGGTTGCCTGCCACTAGGATATGTTTTTAACTCTAAGGTTATCACCTTGAGTTATTTATAAAAAAAATAAAGGCAGGATATTAATTAATCCTATACAAGATACCTTTCTTCCCAATGTTAAAGCAGCCACATCTTTTCAGATTGACATGGAGTTATCTCCACCTGCATGTACACACATAACCACTTCACTTAGCATTTTCCCCAGCAAAGCAGAGTGACTATGCATACCTACACTTCAGGAGATAATGAGAGCAGCTTACAGAGCGCAGTATGAATCCAGAAAAAAAGATGCAGCTGCTTTGATGATTTGAAGAGGGATGTTTTCTACGGACCTTGTAATGTGCTACTTTCTAAGGATTTGCACAGTCCTAAGACTCGGCATGCTCTCTTCTTTAACATGCTCTTAAGCTCCTGCCTTTCAGACTTTGTCCTTCTATACATCCAACCAAAGTTAATGGAAGTATTTCCAAATTCAAGCAGAGTAATTAGATCTTGGCCAACAATGTTAAGCACACATTGACTCCTTGGCATACATATACAATCACTTCATCCTTGTTGCTGGCTCTGTAAAGACAGTGACAGATTAGCTGGGTGCTTTATCAGTTTAGAAGTAAGAAACAAGGAAACCTTTTTCAACATATGTGAAACTTTAATCTTCATAGAGAGATACGTGGAGTGGCATTTCTTCACTTTTTTCTTTAGACTGTTGAAATGTCTGTTCACCAAACACCTTTCTCAGTCAAGTTTTAATGCATTATGTCAGTGGATAGTTAACAGCAATCTGGTATCCCTAACATCTGGAGCAGCGGTTCTCAACCTTTTCCAGGGCTTGACCCCGGCCCACGCCGCGCAAGCGCGGCGTGACCCCAGCCCACATCGCGCAAAAAAATGGGCCCGCACCGCACATGCGCGGCGCGACGGGCGCATCGCACATGCGCGGTGCGACGGCCCGCATTGCGATAGGGAAAAAAATGGCCGACCAAAAAAAAAATTGGTGGGCCTGCGCGCCGCATCGCGCGTGCGTGGCGGGGCACATCGCACATGCGCGGCGCGACGGCCTGCATCGCGATAGGAAAAAAAATGGCCGACCAAAAAAAATGGCCAAACAAAAATAAAAAATAAAAAAATGGCGGACTGCGGTGCTTGGCGACCCCCGCAAAATGGTCGTTTGACCCCAAATGGGGTCGCGACCCACAGGTTGAGAACCGCTGATCTGGAGGGTTTGTGTTTTCTGAATACAGATTGGGCAGCATTTCTTTCACTGCATTAAAGATGCAATATGCTTAAGTAGAGATTGTTTGCAGGATTACTCACCAAACTATATACCCTACTTTATTCTTTGTTTTCTCCTTTGCAGAGAAACGGCTCTGTGCAGAAAGGAACAGTTTCAAGCCAAAACCTCTATCTGGATTTCCATGTATTCATTTTCAACAATGCCAGATTTTACCACTGCTTGTAGCCAGAATTACCAGCCTAGAATTCAACAGCAGTTCCTGGACAGCAAAAGAGGAAACAGATTGAATATTCTTGTCCTTCAACATGAAGGATCTTACTTGGATCTCTCTCACACATACACACACAGACACAGACGTTTCCACTGTGTTTTCTATTCTGAAAGAATGCATGTTAATATTTGCACAGTTTTAAATTAATTGTACTTTATTTTCTTTCTTCTTTTTAACACTGTTAGAACTTTCAGTGTGTTAGTAATATAACATGCCCAAGAAATTTAGATTCCTTGGTGACCTACACATTCTGCTGCTAAGAACAAGCAAACAAATATTAACTCCTATTTTTAATCTAAAGAGAAGTGTTGCTAGTTTGAGTCAAGTACCATTCTGTTCCCAAACCAAGAACTCCGACATGACTAGGTCTCTCTGGACTCTGTCATTGGGGAGCCCTTTATTTGGATGGTCCCCAACCTCCCCCTTCAGCTCTCTATTCTTAGAATGACCCAAAACAGGATTACCAAACCTCTTGGCCAGTCCTCACTTGCTGTCCCCTGCCAGCAGTTGACCTCTGAGCAGGCTGGCCGAATGTGCCGATTCCCTACCAGTGTATTCCTAAAAAGCTCGGGCGGTTTCCCAGAACCACTGCTAGACAGAGGACGGGCTCTTTCAGCCAGGAAGCAGGTCATTAAAGGGGAGAAGAAGGTAACTGGAAGCGCTGGGTGATAGGAGACATGGCCCATGGTTCTGGGAGGCATCGTGCTCCTATTTGAAGGATAAGCTGTACCAAAAGGACCTCTCAAGCCTCTTTGCCTTGGCTGTCCGCAAAATCTTACAGATCTTAAGATGAGTAGAGATGCCAGACTTTATTAATGTAAAACTAAAACCCTCTCCATCTAAAGCATAGGATTTACAGGGTATATAAGGGAAAGGCCTGTATTGTAGGTGGCCTATAATTGGTAAAAACTGGGGGAGGAAACCAAACTAGTAAACAGGAAAAAAAAAAGATGTATCCAAGTAGAGCTAACATTGATCCCACTTGCCCTCACCCCACTCAAAAAAAACAAAACCTGGAGGTTATTTGCAAGGCTGTAGATAACCTGTTTCTGAGAAGCCCCGCGAGCTCCTCACGAATATGCTGGTAGGAGAGCAACACATTCAGCCAGGCTATTCTGACTCTGTAAACTCGCCCAGAGTCATGGTAGTGAAATGGACCGCTATATTATTTTATCCATTAATAAATAAAGATGCAGTGCTTTGATGTCATCAAAATAGATTCTCGAGCTCACAATGAGTTCTGTCTAGTACAGTGATGGCGAACCTTTTAGAGACCGAGTGCCCAAACTGCAACCCCAAACCCATTTATTTATCACCAGGTGCCAGGTGGGTGTGATGGTCATGGCAGACTTGGTAGGTGTGGCCAAGGTGGGCGTGGTCACCTTGATGTTGCTCGCAGGGAGAGACGCCTGTGAGGGCTGGGCAGGGTTGGGGGAGATCCAGGGGGTCTCTGGCAGGTGGGGCGGTGGGCAGGAGGCTCATCCTGCAGGGTGAGGTGACGCAAGTTGAGGCAGGGCAGGGGTGCCATTGTCGCAGGGCAAGGCGAGGTAGGGGCTGGGGCAGCTGCTGCCTGACACCATCGGCCCCTGCACATAGAGGCCAGTGAGCACATGGGCGCGACAGTGTCCGTCAGCAGCCACAGCCTGCTGGCCCCTCGACCGGCACACTCTGGTGGCAGCCCACCGCCAGCAGTTTGGAGAAGCTGCCTCTGAGCTGGATAGCTGGCCAACAGCTGAGGAGGCAATGCAGTGGGTCGTGCCCGGGAAAAGGAGAGCATGCGAGGCCAGGAGGAATGAGACGGGGGGGGAGGGAAACCAGCTGTGCTGGGATGCATCCAGCCACGTGGGACCTCAGCGAGTTAGCGAGCGGTTAGTTGAAGAGGGACGGTTGCCATCTCTGGCTCTGAGTGCCGCCTCTGGCACGTGTGCCATAGGTTCGCCACCACTGGTCTAGTATTATTGTGCCTCGTGATGATCATCCTGTTAAAATCAAAGCATATTATTGAATATTTGAATTTAGCAGGAATCCTTGCTACTCCTGCGCTTAGGTAAAGGGCTAGAGAATACCAAGGAATGAACCAGGAGCAAATCCCATTCAAAATGAAAATTACTTGTGATATAAGATGTAGACCCCAGCTGTCAGTGAATATTGACTTTCATTATAAAGAAATACATGAGATAGGAAAGCCTTCCTTCTAGCTTTAACTATATCTTGAAGACAGAGGGTTGGCAAGGGGGAAGAGTGGCTAGTCTTTTAAAAGCAGAGGCAACCCTCCACCCCCCAACCCCGGCCTTACTAATAAGAGTCCAGATAAGGGACGGTGTGGAAATCCACCTCCTTTTCATTCTCACTCCATTTGTCCCAGTAGTCAAAAACTTTGCAGATGGAAAGGAACAATGCAGTCTCCGGCACATACCCCATTCAATAAAAGAATTGTCTGCTCAACCAAGAAGATCACAGCAGCACTGTGCTATTCTCATCCCTTTGGTAATTGCTTTGGTCCATCTTCAGCAGAGGCCGACCAAATGCTTCAGGGAAGTGCAAAGTAGGTCACAGGGATGAAAACATGCAATCATCAAAGAGCTAAATGAATGTGGTGCTCTATTTTGCTCTAATGCTTAGTAGAATAAACATCCATGCCTTTGTGTAAATCTTTTGAAAAACTCACTGGAATCCTAGTCCAGTCAGGCTGCAGAATACATGAACGGGAGAGGTTTAAGATGGCAGAATGGACTGTGTTTTTCCTATGGGATCACTTTAAAAAAAAACAAAAATATAATAAAGAAAATAATAAAGAAAGAAAGGGGGAGAGAAATTTCTCTCTTCTTGCTTTCACTCCTTGCCATTCATGCTCTCATCCATTGCTCTGTCATGTCCTTTTCCAACCCTTCTATCCTGGGAACTGAACTGCATAATGGCTGCAGCTTTTCTTCACAGGAATTGTACAGCAACCATGCCATCATTTTAAACAAGAGAATGCCCAAACTCTGTCTCCTGGAGTCCAGTCCTTGACAAATAAGTTCTTTAATTGTGAAGCAAATTTTTCAAAATACAGGCAAACCTTGGATGAAGTTTATATTATGCAACTGTATGAAAAAATGCCGACTGTGACCTTCTACTTTGAACATTTTGTTTGCTTGATAGTAATGAATCACTGTCAGACTATTATGAAGCAATCAGGAATTAAATGACAGAGGGGTTGTAGTTTCATTTCTGGAACAACTTTTGATGCCAGAAATTTGACTCCAAGAAACGGCTCAGTCATGGCTCAGTAAATCCTAACAATATTATTCCTGGACAGGTTATCCCTGCAAATAAATCAAAAAATACCTGAGGAAAGTGGAAGAATGGTATTTGGGCAATCAAGTAAGAAATCAGCTTTTGGAGGGAGAAATCTGTCATTATCTATCTATCTATCTATCTATCTATCTATCTATCTATCTATCTATCTATCTATCTATCTATCTATCTATCTCATTATCATGGTTCCAGTCTAGCTTTTGACAGCTGTGAGTATGGTCTTTGGAAGAATCCATGAAAGATGGAATTAAGGTTGTCACATTCTTTGTTTCAATAGCAATCTTGTTCCAAGGATGTTCAGCTCCATAAAATATAATGCCCTTAATCTTATTGAATGTATATATTTTTCTCTCTCTCATTCTCTCTCTCTGTGTGTATGAGAGAGAGAGAGACACACACAGAGAGAGAGACAGACAGACAGACTTCTCCGTTCCTAGTCATTGTAGAGATCACACTTCCATACAGATGGAAAATAACCAACCATTATTACCTAAGGCAAAAAAAGCACAGCCTCAGAAATTTCCTTCAATCCCATATATTATGAAATTGGAGAAACGCCGAAGCTTACGTGCTTTTCATTCTAGGGCTTTCATAATTTCTCACATGGTAGCAGATATTTTCTATTACAATCATTGTATGAAAAATTCTCCTAGTATAACAGAGACTTATGAACTTTGGAAGTGAGATGCAATTGTTGGAAACTTCCCAATTAAAAACTTAAGGAAAGTTTCATTGTTGTGAACCAAACTAGGATATTTGATCATGGACTGAGTTGATTTGTGGTAAATAAGAAGCCGTGTAGACTTTCTACGAATAAATTACAATAACAGACTTGACAGAGTGTTTGAACTTTAAGTTCGTTGTTGTTTAATCTGTTAAATATTTTTTGTTTCATATATTTAATGTATGACAGGTCACTTGGATTGCAAATAGATGTAGAAGTTTATAAATTGTGGGCCTGCTTTGCAAGGGGGGAAGCTATGTTTCTTGCTATTGATTTGTTGATGTTTAACAAAGGGGGATAATATGTATTGTTCTCTTTTCATTCACATTTTTAAATGTTGTCTCGTTTTGTGTCTGTTTAATTTTTTTCTTTTGGATTTTTTATTTTAATATTTTGAATAACATTTTAAAAATGAGTACAAAAATATCTACACCACTGAAGATATGCATATGGTTTTTTTACCCCAAATTATCAGTCTGCATGCCATCAAGGAAGCATGGATATTGCTTTAGGCTACTGCCATGGCATACTTAACAAAACTCCACCTAACATAGCCTCCAGAGAAGCTGTCTTACTTGCGGTCTCAGCCATCTTTGTGGCTTTCATTTCCTGGATTTTTTTTAATTGCTAAGAAGACAAAACAAATTCTTAGTGGGGGCTTAATAGCAATTGAAACTTCCACAGATTACTACCCTGCACGTTTTACTCAGCTGGTTTTACCCTGCACGTCTTTGGCAGGAGGTAAAAAAACAAAAACAAAAAATGCATAGAAGAGGAACTGGAGCATTCTGACTTTGCAAATGCTGTAAGCAATACCTCCTGTATCCAGAGGCCAAAATAAAGTGTAAGAGAAAGGTACAGTAAATCACATATCAGTGGGCCATTCGTACAAACTGTGGTCTTTGAATGAGCATTAAGTATGTTACTGTATATGAATGAACACAGCCACCATTTATACAGAGCAACTGCTGGAAGTGAATGTGTGCATTCATTATGAATGAAAGCCATAAAATGTTACTTATTTTCTAAATTTATTATTAATATTTCTATCTCTACTCCAAAATGCTTAAGTGGCAAAAGGTATTAAAGGTAGCTATGTTTGACTTAGTGGAAGGATGCGATGGAAGCAAGTCTGATATGCAAGAACAGAAATAGAAAGACTATAAAGAGGTATAGTGAGTAGTGTTTGCAATCTTTTCTTCACCCCCTTAAATACCACGGACCACCAAAACTTAAATCAAGATTCAAATCATAGCATTTCTTCAAGCTTTCGTGGACATCCTGTAATGACATTGCAGCACACACATACCCAGAAGTCTGCAGGCCATAGGTTGAGAACCACTGATGTAGCTTATTCATGTTATGGCTTAAATTTGTTCTCTAATTCTTAGTCCTTTTCTGCACCCTGCATAACATTCCTGGGGTGTATGTATGCATGCATATGCAGCTTATAAATCAGATTTTTGCTAAGCTATAAACCATTGTTTGCAAACCATAGTGATTGGCTGAATTCATATCACCCATTGTGTCGAAACCAAACCAATTACATCCAGGGCTTATTTTCTCATAGAACACCCAAAACGGAGTTCCGGCACCTTTTTTGGATGGAACCTTATAGGGTAGGCAAGGCGGGTTGTATGACGTGTGTGAGTTCCGGCACCTTTTTTTTTTTTTTTTAAGAAAAAAAAGCACTGACTACATCTATCACTTACCACAACTGGTAAGACCAGTCTCTCCATAAATTGATGGGTGTTTATAAGAAACCTGGAGAAAAGGGCAAGGAATTCATTCTTCTTTATGCTGCAGATTCTGGGTAACTCTACTCAAACGCCACTATCAATGTCCCTGCCTTGTAAACTGCCATGGAGAATGTATTATGAAGTCTTCAGCAGTAAGGTTTTTAAATAACATTCATCCCAGGGGAGAGGTTTATTCACTCAGCAAATTTTAGTTAGAAAGCCGGTTGCTTTATAGTCCTTCATCCCATGGACAAAAGCAATTTTGCTCATGGTTAATAGTCTTTTAATTGGGAGTCTTACAATTTAAAGATGAGTTGGGCTGACCAATTGGAGGTTGAGTTTCTAGCCCACTGAAATGGTTACATTTTTTTCTCAACATTGTAAAAAGTGCAAATAATTCTCAGATTTTGACTCAATGAAATGAATTGGTTTCCTGCACAGAGTTAATTAGCCGTTGTCCTGACTTCGCAGTTTTTCATCATAAGAGGGGAAAAGAGTACTTTAAGTGTGCTTTCTCTCTTTTATGGCTGTGTTTGAATCATCACTTTGGGCGTTCATTTTCCCCAAATCCCCAATGGAAGGAGAGATTTATCCAACCACTTCCTGGAATGG
Organism: Bothrops alternatus; assembly: GCA_034064705.1. NCBI lineage: Eukaryota > Metazoa > Chordata > Lepidosauria > Squamata > Viperidae > Bothrops > Bothrops alternatus. The sequence continues at coordinate 15,263,598 of JARGCV010000041.1, forward strand.
GGTTCCTGAAATGTTTCCTCAACTGTCCAACTGTGTATATCCCACCACTGTTTGTCTTGGCTATTGGCAATGCTTGCTACTTATATTTTATAAAATAAATGGTCAAGGAGAGGCTGCGGTGAGCCCTTGGTGACTAGGGCCATTTTTTCACATTTTTTCTACCATCCTGTTTTTCTTCTTTGCCTTCTTCATCTTTTAACTGTGGCCTCTTGAAATAGATGCAGTGGTTCTCAACCTGTGGTTCCCCTGAGGACTGCAATGTCATCACAGGGAGTCTGCGAAGGCTTGAAGAAATGTTATGATTTAAATCTTGAGTTAAGTCTTGGGGGATCCGTAGCCATGAATGATGGCTACAGAAGGTATTTAAAGGAGGTCCCTGATGAAGAAAAGAATCACTGAACATGTGACTGACATTAATATAGAACTATGCATGTGAGATGAGTGACTATAACACCCAAATAAGTTGTTATTGTTATTCTCTAGGTCAGCATTTCTTAAAGTGGGGTCCTAGGACTTCTGGGATTCCTCCGAGATTCTCTGAAGGGTCCTCAAAGACCATAAATTATTCGTCAGTCCATGTTGAAAAATAAGGCAGTATTAAAGTCCCATCAAACGAACATGAATAAGTGGTAGCAGCAGAGAATGTATCCATTTAATTTTTAATATGGTAAATATAAACAAAAATATAAGCTCTTTGGGGATTCTCCCTCATATTTAAACCTAGGAAGGGGTCTTGAAAAAGTTTAAGAAACTCTGCTCTTGGGAGAAGTCAGCCAACTTTTTAATTTGGCATATTGCTTTCTGGTGACAGATGAAATCTGGGAGTCTTATTTTAAGGACTTGTAAATTAAAGGGAAATATGATGCATGCCTTTGACATCCAAATTAATTGGGAATGAGGTAATGTTGAGAGGTGCCATGAGGATGACACAACAATCTGGCCTGCCCAGCAGAGATGAGGAAAGCTAGAAAGATCAGTTTCTAAGACAATCCCGTCTGATGCAGAAGCTCAATAAAGTTTTCCTTTATTTTCTTTGACCAAGGAGGGAAAGAGGAAGAGGATGTGAAAGGCCAGGGTATTTTGTCCTTTAAAGTTAACAGTTTGCCTTGTGGTGGAGATTTTTTAGAGTTGCCACTCTCAATTGTATAATCTGTTTCATATTATTCTATTCTTAACCCAGTCAGTTTATGGCATTGTCAGAACAGAGTCACCTACCGTATGATATATTCCAGACAAAAGTGTTTTGGAGAGGAAAAGGAAGGCTTTTCTCTCTCTCAAAGGCCATGGAAGATGATAGTAATAATAATAATAATAATAATAATAATAATAATAATAATAATAATAATAATAAAGTTGGAAGGGACCTTGGAGGTCATCGAGTCCAACCCCCTGCTCAGGCAGGAAACCCTACACCATTTTGGACAAATGGCTGTCCAGTCTCTTCTTAAAAACTTCCAGTGTTGAAGCATTCACCGCTATTGGAGACAGGTTGTTCCATTGGTTAATTGTTCTAACTGTCAGGAAGTTTCTCCTTAGTTGTAGGTTGCTTCTCTCCTTGATTAGTTTCCATCCGTTGCTTCTTGTCCTGCCTTCAGGTGCTTTGGAGAATAGCTTGACTCCCTCTTCTTTGTGGCAGCCCCTGAGATATTGGAACACTGCTATCATGTCACCCCTCGTCCTTCTCTTCGTTAAACTAGACATACCCACACTATAGCTCCTAACATCTTTCATCATTGACCATAATGGCTTGGACCATTGTGGATGAACAACCAGAAACTTTGGGAAATTCAGGAAGGCAGGCTTGGGGATACCTGCTTCAAGCATGCAGTGCCTCATGAATGACTCTTTACAAAGAGGCCAGAGGAAGCCTTTCACCTGGATATTTCTCTGTTTTCTTTTTGGAAATACAAAGACTACACAAAGGCCATCTTGTTCTGTTTCCTGGGTTTGCCCAACCCAGTGATAAACTAACCGTACTACCTGGGTTCACACAACAGATTGAGTCTCAAGCTAGTCCACCACCTTCTCGTCTACCGTGTTATGTAATCCATGCTGCAATTCTGAAGCATCTGTCCTTTGGTAAACTCCTGTAATGGCCCTCAATCGAAGAAATGACCAGGGTTAGCCCAGAAGCTGCTGCACTGCTTGTGTTTCTAAAGGGGCGAGCGTGTGCAGATGTTGAGAGAGAAAATAGCCTCCTCTGGTAATCAGTATGTGGCTCCATTACCCTCTCTTGCCAGATATGTAGCAGCTGTTTTCCTGGCTGTAGGCAATCACTCTGTTTTTTTTCCAAGGGAGCTGGAAACAGCAGCCTTGGCTCACCTTATGGAGATGAAAACTGACATGTATTAAACGCTGTGTAAACTGGGGAACAGGCATAGACTGAAAAGAAAGAGATGAGAAGCAAGAGGGCCGCTTAACGGATTAGCAAAACCTCTCTCCTCTCTCCTCGATATCTGAGAAAAAGCCCAGTATTTTCACACTTTGGGGGCCTGCTTAAAGCTTGTGTAAGAATCACAAGGGCCTTCTCATTTTGTCTTGTGTTGGACTGATACTTGTGAATGAAAGGAACAGGAGGAGAATGTTTGTATTTCACAGTTCCCCCACAATCTCTGAATGGAATATCAAACAAAGATCTTTCTTTTCCAACAAATAAGGTTCATGTAGCTTCTCCTTGACAAGCTTATCGGTATCTTCTCTTTCCAGGTTCTTAAGAGACTGGCCATGTCTTTCTTGGGAATCGCTCAGCTTCTGACCTTTCTACAAGTTGTACTTCTTAACCAAATGGCTTATGACCTCAGTCTGCAGAGGAAGATTGCCCAAATGGTGACACACCTACACAGGGGATGATGATAAACCATTCCTGGGCTGATTTTGGGGAAAAAAAGAAGAACAAGATGCAACCTGGTTAATTTTTGGATGGGCTAACACTAAGAAACCCTATAGCTATATGCTAGGGTAGTTTAGGCATCTAGCATCCTGGAAAAAGATATGGCAAAAGTATGTCTATATAGTTGCCAAGAAAACCACATGGACATGTGCAAGTGATAAGGAGAAAACTAAAACAAAAATAGATATGTATAAATAACTAAAAAGCTTGGTTAAGCACAAACATTATCCCAAATGAATTGTGAACGCCTGGCTGATTTATATTAAGGAAAAAATAAGTTGCTAGCCAAATATTGCTTGTAAAAATATATAGTTGACATTAATCTATGTACATGGACATATATTTCATATTTTTGCTAATATCTGTAAAATATATTCTTGTAAAGCAGGGGGTCCCAACCCCCCCCCAGGCTGCAGCCTGGTGCTGAGCTGCAGCCTGTTTGGAAATGGGCTGTTCAAGTGGCGTGCAAGCACACAAGCACACAAAGCTGCATTTGTACAATTGGGGTGCACGTATACAAAACCATACCCTCTGCCCCCCACTGCCGCCACCGCCATTGACCCGCAGAGCTGGAAAGTTTGGGGACCTCTGTTGTAAAAAATGGGAAACAATCTTATGACTTTGTGACATGGGGGGGTTGTGGTTTTTGTTTATAAGACCCTCAGCAAATGAGGAGTGGGCTTTGAGGGGAACCTCCTCCTGTCCTTCTGTGCTGAATAAAGCTTTGTGACTCAGTCTCCACCTTGGTGAGATACCGTAAAACATGAAGTCACCTACATTCCCCTCTGTTCCAGTTTCCTAGCTGCCACTTGTCTGCTTGTCCACAAATCACATCCTTACAGACAACCACAAATTATCAGGTATGGAAAGCTGCTGGAGCACAGCAGGTGTCTCAGCCAGTGAGAAGGCGGCTCCGTTATTTGTGAGTCTGTTCTGAGCAAGGAAAGGGCTCAGCAATATCCAAAGGGAGCAAGGAACTGCTTAGATGCCTGCCTCTGTCAGCAATCAGTTCCTTTGAAGATATCCTTGTCTGACCTACAGTGAAAACCCCGGTTTCTTTTAATGGGAGAAGGAGATTATGAAGCTGAGAAAACAACTTGGTTTGGAAGAAAGTGGATGGCTGGGCATTGTTTTTTACCCAAGGCAAAAATGTTTCTCTACAATGTGCTGCGTTTAGGCACCATTCCTAGTTTCTTAAATCTCAGGAGGATGGAGAGCCTTAATTTACTTATTCTGGGTATTTTTTTTTTTAATGACACCTCTGGCCTTACTTTGGCTTGGGCTGTGGCAGCACCAGCAGCTGGGCTTTTGTGATATACCATCCTTTAAGGCAGACTGTGCCTCTCTTGATTTACTGCTGGACAGATCTGCGGCCTTGTATTGTTTCTTATCTGTATTCACAGCCAACAGTATCACTAAGAGCTGAAGGTGTGAAGAGAGAGATAGGAAGCCTGACGCAGGTAGCCCTGGGACCACTTGAGCAGGGAGATAGTATGACTCTTCAGCCAGTGACATTTCCCTCTCATTTCCCTCCAGCATTTCTGCTTAGAAAACCGGGATATGTTTTGAATGGAACAGCTCTTTTAAAAATCTGGCACTTTTTCAGACTGGGCACAAGGAGTCGGCTAATCCCTGGGGTGACCACATTTTACAGTCTTACTTGAGAGTGAATCTCGTTGACCTAGATCAGGCTGAGCTGACGTATTTTAGATCAGAATGTAAATGAGGAAAAATTAGACCAGCCGGCCTTGCAATCAGTGGCTAGAGTTTTCAGGGGCTATTCATTCTTCTCGTGGTCCTGCTTCTCAAACTCTCTCCTTCTTGAAACATTGTACCAATACTTCAAGCAATAAATCTCTCCCCTCTCGAACTTGGTTTAATCTTCAAGAACTATTTGCAGCATCGGTCCTCTCATCAAACTCTTTCCTAGTGTGATGTCTGCCAGATATGTAGAGAGTACAATAGGCCTATCACAGGGTTGTCAAACTGCTGGCCCGGATGCATCATGCTGAAACCATGCTCACCCCAGCTCCGACAATGGGCAAAACGTTGCAATACGTTGCGACATGTCACATGACATTACGAGTTTGACTCCCCTGGCCTATCATCTGTGCTGGCAAAAGAGGTGTTTGCTGCCATCTAATGGTTACCCAGATTATTGCAGCCCAGCACAGTTCTCAAAATTCCTATTATGGCTTTGAGAATTCTGGGAGATGTCCCAGGCCCCCTACCGTAGAAGGGCTCCTGAGGGGAAGCTAACTTTAACTGGTTGTGCAGTGGTTAGAAAGCAGTATTGCAGGCTTACTCTGTCCACAACCTGGAGTTTGATCCTGACTGACTAAAGGTTGATTCAGCCTTCCAGCCTTCCGAGGTGGGTAAAATGAGGACCCAGATTGTCGGGGGCAATATGCTCACATTGTAAACCATCTAGAAAATGCTGTAAACAGATGGTATAGAAGTGTAAGTGCTATTGCTATTGGTATTACCTGGTATAGGGCATATACCACTATATTGTGCCCTCTCTTCAAGAACATCTGTAAAAGCTCAGAATTAGCTTCAGTGCAGTACAGAGAGCAGAAATTCTGCTGGTGCTGTAATCTCCAATTAGAAAAGCTATGCTGAAGACGTGTCTGCCTGCCATATAAGGTCTCAGATGATAAAGTATGCCTACAAATAATGGCCTAGCTCTAGAAATAACTTGATGGGAGGAAAGCTCATGTCTTGCCGCATGTGTGGTCTTGTTAACAACTCTACTTTCAGCTCTTTTCCCAGGCAGCTAATGGCTTCTCAAAGCAATTCCAAAAGCCTTTGAAAAGTCTTTAGAAAAGCAACCGCCTCTTTAATACCTTCTGCAACAGGTGATGGCAACTGGTGTGATTAAAGCTCTTTGATTAACACACAAACCTTGTTTCTGGTGAGCTGGAGGTGGGTACACTTGGGGGAATATCTGCCTGACAGTTTCGAAGGCTGCTGTGACAAATTGCTCATATATCAATTAGCTTCCTCAGTAAATGTCACCTGATATCTAGTTGTTTGTACAAACTGGAGATCCAATTAACCTGCCATCGTCGCTGCTGGCAGCTGGAGCACTCCTTCCCCCCTTTCCAATTTTCTACGTAGAACTCAACAGGACAGCATCTCTAGATGAGGCTCACAGTTCTGGGGCTGCTTCCTCACAGCTTGTTTAGCTGTAGTTAACTGAATTATGTTTTATTCCTTAAACTTGATTTTCTGGATTCACATGACATATTGAACCATAACTAACCCCTCTGGCTGGGTTATTGTGATAAAGGTAAAGGTTTCCCTTGCCCTGTCATATTTGACTCTAAGGGGTGGTGCTCATCTTCATTTCTCAGCTGGGGGAGCCAACATTATCTGAAGACCCTTTCTGTGGCCATGTGGCATGACTATATGCTGAGGCATATGGAACGCTGTTACCCTCCCACCGAAGTGGTACCTATTTATCTACTCGCATTTGCATGCTTTCAAACTGCTAGGTAGGCAGAAGCTGGGGCAAGTAATGGAGGCTCACCCCGACACGCGGCACTTGGGTCTCGAATCTGGCAGTCAGCTTTCCAGCTGAAAAGCTCAGCATCTTTAACCGCTGAGCCATTGCACTCCCTGGGCTAATGTAATAGGTTGGCTGCATTATGCAAACACAACCAAGTGTCAAACATTTCCAAAGTAAGGGGCTTCTTATTTCCTCGAGGGTCCAGGATATCTGAAGAGCTATACCTGCAGGACTTTTCCTCTCAATTGCTCATCACCGGACAACCTGTCCTGGTTTCCTTCACCTAGCAAGACACAGGGTTGTCTGCCTGGCTGCCCCTTATTATCAAAATTGTTCCTATAATTGTTACAGCTGTGTCCAGGGTTAATGGTGGACCCCCATGGTCAGATGCAAAGTTTCTATTTGATTGGGTTGTTGATGGATTTAACTAAATGTTTTTATCTGACTTGGTTTAAAAGTAGTTTTTCAGCATTCATTTGCATTTGTATCAAGAGAGTATGTCCTGTGGGCAGAAAGGCAGTTCCAGATACTACTGCTAAACAGGAAGATAAACTATTCTGATGAACATGCTACTATACAGGAAGGAAGGAAGGAAGGAAGGAAGGAAGGAAGGAAGGAAGGAAGGAAGGAAGGAAGGAAGGAAGGAAGGAAGGAAGGAAGGAAGGAAGGAAGGAAGGAAAACATTCTATAGATATGAAATAGTGATAGGTCCTACCACAATCTCAGTACAGGTATAGTTGAAACACATGACCTGTTTCCACAAGCCTTTACTGGAAGGTTTCACAGTGCACAGTCATAATACTGACTTCTCTTCTAATGGTGGTATTGATCTGGCCTGGTATCAAAAGGCTCTTGCAGGGGCTCTCTCACAATGTTTAGTTCTGCATGGAACAGACACATCCCTCAGCACAGAGGTCCCCAAACTTTTGGGCACCTGGGACCGGTTATGTGGAGAGAGGGCATGGTTTTGTGTGCTGCCTGCATCCCGCGGATGGGTCTTTGCTTGTTTGTGTGGCCCGGTTGCTGGCATGCCACGGCCCAGTACCGGTCCACAGACTGAGGTTGGGGACTCCTGCCTCAGCAGAATCATTGAACTTGCAAGAATGCTGCTGGCCTCAACATCAGCCAAAGAAAGCCTGAGAGCCATGGCATACTTTGGTGAACATGATCCTTTTTCCCCACAAAAGAGATACACTTTTAGGAAAGGGGCAGGTAGAGAGAACTACACCCGAGAGTAGTTCTCCTGTCACAAAGCTGTAACCCTAAGAGGTCTGAATACGAATGTGCTGCTCCTTTGCAGCCAACCCTTTACTAGTCCAGTTGCACTGACAGTGAAGATTTTTTTTTAAAATGAGAGAACATTATTTAAATGTATCATTTATGCATCTTCTGATCTATAAGAGGTTTGCAAGTACAGGATGTTCTTATGGTGGTGATTCTCATTTAATTATGATATACAACTATAGATATGTGTGAGAGCAAATTGTACAGGATCAGCGAAAGGTGTGTAAAAGGGATCTGGCCTGAAGCTACTCCAAAATTTCCTTCTCACACAAAAAAGAAATATTGAGAGTGATGGGAGAAGAGGTTCTCCTTGGTCAATAGTCTGGGGCGCCTTTGTATCCCCTGGTGCCAGCACTGCCATCCAGCCTAGCCAGCAGGGACTATTCTGGGTAGGGATAATGAGAAGAAATGGGACTAACTTCAGCTTCTTCAGAATCTGCCCAAGGAACTGAGCTCTTTCCCCCACCTCCATCCCTGGTCATAATAGTTTTTTTTTAATTGAATAGTCCTTATTATTCAGAACTTCTAATTTTACTCAAGCCACTTGGAAGCATGCCTGCTCAACATCATTCTTCCCAACATAGTCTGAGATGAATTAATAGCTATAGTATCTAACAGTACCTTACTCTCAAAGAGTATAAAACCTGTGGCTAGTGGTGTGTTGGTAAATGTTTAAGAGTCAGCTCTGCTAGCTTTATTGTTGCTACTGTCCCACTCCACTAGCCATGGAAAAGCAGATTGGCATGCTAGGTGTGTGCTGTTAAACGTTTGCAAAATTACTGAAAATTTAACAGTTGGTTCTTGCCAGACAATTCAAGTCATGCAGCACATACACTCATTGCCGGTGGCCCTCCAGATGCTGCCGTGCTACACTTTCCACTGTCTCTCACTATATTAGATAGGACTCCCGGGATCTGTAGTTCAGCTGAATGGCCACATCTGCTTTAAATACTGCTCTGTGATTTAAGAAATAGTGTCCTTCCCACATGGGGGCGGGGGCTAGATGGGAAGAGGCATCTAAAATAGCTTGTCTCCACAACACTTTTTTTGTACCTTTTCCTAGCTGTTGTCCAAAATTTCATTAGAACATATGGCGTGTTTTTCCAGCAAGATAACCTCCCTGTCCTAATCACTATGCTACTACATTTATCTGAAGGAAACGCAAGGCTCAGATGAGAAAAAGAAAAATGATGGAACAATGAATTGACAGCACCAGCATGAGAAGAAAGGGCAGGCAGAGCTGGAATGATTGAAGGAGGGAAGGATGATGAGAAGAGGTAGAATAGTTCAGGAGAAAATGGAAAGGAAATAAAGAGGAAGGAGAACAGGGGCAAAAGGGTAAGGGAGAGGTGGAAGGAAAACAAAATAAGGCAAACAACTGAGGTTTGACTCTTTCTCCTTCAGTTAGCTTTTTCCAGATTCATTGTGTTACAATTCCTATCTTCCCAAGCCAGCATGATCAATGCTGTTGCAGCCTTGGGGATTTGTAGCCCAACCTCAGGCAGTCTCCCAAGGGGGAGAGAATTGCATTGCTTTCTCCCATCTAGAAAGTTTATTCATATATTTCTGGGGGGAAACAAACTGTCCAGAAGTGCCTCCTGCTCTGCTAGAGAGGAAAAACAGCAAGGCTCTCACTTCAGGCACCATATTCCCTTCCCCCATTTCTGCAGCTGATCCTTGGTATTCCGTCTGGTAGTGTTCCTTTGGGAAATGAAGAAGTTGCTGGCAGGACTGGATGATTCTCCAAAGAGAAGTCATATATTTTAGGAAAGCAAAGCAGTGCAACTGAATTAATAATAAAAAAGAAGGCATTCCAAGAACGCTCTAAGGCAAACCACAAGTCAACATTGTACCGAGAAGAGGACGTCAGAGAGAAAAAGGGTGAGCAGAGCTCTGAAAATAAGTCATAGGATTGAGGGGTTTTTTGGTGCTCTCTGAGCTTGATTGTTTCCTTCAGACATTTCATTACCCAAACTAGGTAACATCACCAGTGCTAGACTGGGTAATTAAACGTCTGCAAGAAAACAAGCAAGCTCAGAGAGCACCAAAGATCCCTCATTTCAATCCTGAGCTACAAATATTCTTCTTTGCTGGTAGACATAGGACTGCCATGATTGTGGGAAGAGAGAAAAAATAGCTGTGCATACTCCGGGGGGATGAAGCATCCCCCTCACCCAGCTGAGTTAATCCACTGATTTAATCCAGACCATCTCCTTTTCCCATCCCTTAGAACATAACCTCCCCATTCCTATCCAGCTCTCCAGGGCATGTTGCTGGCATCAGATACAGATTGTCCAGGCATTCTGAAGTATAATCAATCAAATAAATAGAACTATAGAGGAAAACAGGGTGAATTTTGTCAGGCAGATATTAAAAATACAGTGACTGATGGTTAAACAAAAGACATCACCCTGAATGTAAGTATGGGAGGCAATAAGAATTAAGAATTGCATCTCAGGGATACTCATCACAGTCTTTTCACATGGTTTGTTTTTTAAAAATATAGGTACCGTAGAATGTGAAGATGGCACTATTTTCTAACAAAAATCTGTGTTTGTCAAATAGTAAGGGGCTGCAAGAGGCACCAGATTAATGAGATGCTGAACTACCTCATCTGGAGAGAAAATTGTATACATATTAGAAATACTGGCACCTATGAAAAATCATGATGGGGTCCAAAGGATGACATGCACACAATGACACGCACACAGTCACAATGTGACTGTGTACTTGCATCATAACCACCCACACAAATCTATTATTGCATGATGATGTCTTCACACACACAACATCATTTGTCCAGGTTGCTTCCTCCCCAGCAGGCACCTATCATAATCTGGAGTTCAATCCTGATTTGACTCAAGGTTGACTCAGCCTTCCATCCTTTCAAGGCCAGTCAAATGACGACCCAGATTGTTGGGGGCAATAGGCTGACGTTATAAACTGCTCAGAGAGAACTGTAAAGCACTATGGGGTGAAATGTAAGTCTAAGTGCTACATGCAATCAGTCACAATTTGGTTGGATTCATGTGGCACTCTATGGCTTGGAAAGTCTAGCATGCAGGAATCAAGGAACATCTGATGTGGAACAATTGAAGAAAACAGAAACCTTTACAAAAGAGATGGCTAAGAACCAAATGCAAGCTTTATTTATAACCATGCTCAATTATCTTGCTTCTTTTTCTCCCATCCATTCTAAACAAAAGGGGAGAGAAAATTTCCATCAGTTACTTGTTTGAAAGCCAGGTCAAATACCAGGTAGCTTATTTTTGACTATGCACATGAAAACTAACTTTCATGTATACCAAATGCTGGGTCAAAACCAAGCAAACCAAACTACGGCTTAGTGCAGTGTGAATCTGAATTATTTACAGCAGAGGTTCCCTAGCTTTCTCTGTCCATGATGCCCTTAATATCTCAGTAATCTTTTCACAGTGCTCCCAGCAAATCTAGGGTATCACTGTAGTTTTATTTATTTTTTTCTTCTGTTGAATAGTGTCTGATTCTTGGAGACTGCTTGGACAAGCCCCTTAAAATTTGGTGGCTAATCAGGTTTTTTTTAAAAAAAAATATTTGATGGGTTGATAGCTTAAAAATTAAACAATAAATTAACAGATTACAATTGTAATACAAGATTCTAATTCTAAATAAATAAATGTTTAATTAAGGAGAGAGAAGGATCACACAGGATGGGATGAGGAAATGATATATGAGCAGGCTTATTTGTTAACCATGGCTTCACTTTAAGCATATATATATATATAGAGAGAGAGAGATCCACACAAGCTGTGTCACAGAGAGAAAAGGACAATTTGTAGTCAGATCTAGTTTTGGTTTGTATTGGTGAAGAGATGGTGAAAACTGCCTCACATGGGAAAGATGCACCAAGATTTGGAAGTTAGGTAGAACATGGAAGATCCATCCTCAGGATCTCTTCTGAGATTGTTTGCTGCAAAGCCTAATTTGACCAAGCAAATTGAACTACCAGTAAGAAAACATTTCTCCATTAAATGCCACTATCTAAAGTTGAATCCCAACAGCCATTTTTTGAGGGAATCATACAAGAGTCATACTACCACCTTGCCAATCCTTACAGAGAAACCCAGTTAGTTAACAATAAAACTAACACCCTCCCTTTACCTGGATCATTGGGATTCCGGAAGTGAAAAACAACCAATCATGTACAAATATATATCTATCGATTAATGGAAGATATATATTAAATAGACTAAGAATGTACTTGTTGAAGGGATGGTTATATTGACATGAAAATTATTAATTTTAATAAGATGACTTGTTTGTTTGATGTCCAATGGACTGATCTGAAAAGAAGTGAAATTTAAAATTTGTAAAATGTAGTTGGCTTATAGTTAAACTTGGACATACGGAGTGAAGAAGGTCTACAAATTTAAAATGATTGTATTAAGTTGAATGGCTTTAACTTGAACTTTTTCTTTGTTTACATGTACAAACAGATATCTAATAATAAAAAAATTATTAAAAAAAACAACAACCAATCTCTGGAACTCTGTTATGCCTTGTTGAGTTGTAACAGCTGGAAGTGGCTTCTAATCAATCACAGCTGTGATCTAACAATGTTCAGGACTTCTGAGACTGTAACTCTTTTCACACTTGCTAATGAAAAGGTGAATGAGTTCCATCAGCCAGCCACCTGCATCTTATGCCCAAAAGCCCTCTGAAGGTAAATTAAGACTGACCCTTTTAACATTAAAGGGAATTGCCCCTCTGTAACTGCTACTCTCATCTTGTTTTGCAGCCAGCTGGCAAAGAAGAAGCAAATTTACATGCACGCACACTTCTTATTTCAGATGAAGTTCTAGGGAAAACCTGTGTAATACACTGGGTTGGGAAGGTTGATGAAAAGTGAGGTTGAGAAAAATATGCACCTGCCCAGTCCAATTTGCTACCAAACAGGCAGATCATGGACTCATAGCTCTGGGAGCTGAACTACTTTGAAATGAAGGACTCAGAGATGGAGGCATTCAAGTGGCAGAGAAAATAGCAGGATCTCCACTCACAAGGTGTGAAAACTTAATCAGTGAAACAGCACAGTCTGTACATATCAGTTTCCCAGCAACGAGGCCAAAAATATTGGGATTGTATATTAACATCAGTGGTTAAGGGTTGTTTTTTTTATTTTTTTGTTTGGTGCAGCAGGAAAAATGAGGGATGAAAATCACATCATCCCTTATTTTCCTGCTGAATTACAGTTTGTGCAACCCCAGCCATGTATTGTGAGTTGCAGTTTGCTGGAACCACAGGTGGCCCATTCCTATTTTAAAAAGAGGGGTACCATGAACAGTATTGTGATGAGAAGTGAACTTCTCCAGCTGGCCTTTTCCTAAAGCAGAATCCTTTCAAGAAGATTGCTTTCTACATCTATGGATGCCCATTACAAAAAACATTTTCTTTGGAGATTTCAAGGATATTGGTGTTCATTCCTATCCAAATTCTGGGTATACAGCTGGTTCCTTCAGCCCTTCCTATGAACGGGTTATGTTAGAGAATTTTAATTTCTCTGTTGGTGAAAAATAAATCAGAAGCTCTCACAGTTGATTGCACTTAGCTGATTCAAATAACCTTTTTATATTCATATCAAAATATTTACAATACCATACATTCTTCTTTACAGCAACATAGCTCAATGAAGACTTCTTACAGAGAGATACAGAGACAAACCCAAGACTGAAAATTCAGCTTCTAACTCAATACCTTTTGCACAGACTCAGTAGCACTTTTTTCACATTGGCTGACTGAGTTACCACATGACTCTTCCTGCTCATGAATATTCCAACACTCCTCCCTTCATGACAGGAAGAGACATCAGACCTATTGACTTAATACATTCTCCATAGTGAACACTACCCAATGGTTTATTATAATGTCTACCAAATTATCCTCAGAAGAACAATGGTGTAAACTAATCAATTTTCCTTTTACAGCTTCCCTGACATTACAATACTTAATGTCTACATGTTTACTTCTGTTCTTCACCCTGTCATCAGTTGCTATTTTTATACAGGCAGCATTGTCTTCAAATACCTTTACAGATTCTTTTACATTAATATTTAAATCTTGCAACAACTGTACATACCATGTTACTTCAGAACACAATTCAGATAAAGCAATAAACTCTGCTTCCGCTGTTGAAATAGCAACGTTTGTTTTCTGGACTTTCATCCAATCAGAGTCCCTCCAAATAATATTATAATCCCAGAATTTGATTTCCTTGTGTTTATGTCATTTGCATAGTCACTATCGACATAACACTTTAATTTCAATTCCTCAGTAATCTGTATTTGAAGACCCAAATTTATAGTTCCTTTTAAATATCTGAGAACCCTTTTTACACCCATCCAATGTAACTTTGTAGGTGCAGCAGTAAAATGACTCAAAATGCTTACTGCGCAAGCTATGTCTGGTCTGGACCACTGTGATAGATATAACAAACTCCCTATTGCTGAGTGATATATCTCTTGATCATAGGTTTCACCTTTGTCCACACTTAAACTATTATAAAAATCCGTACTCATGGGTGTGGGAACAGTATTGCAATCTTTCATATTATATTTTTTCAATAACTGCTCAATTTTTCTCCTTTGAGAATATAACCACCTTTTTCATTTTTCTGTATCTCTACACCAAGATAATTTTTTATTTCTCCCAAATTCTTTAATTGTGAAAAACCTTATGCCGCTAACCTGGCCTTATACTGTACATCATTATTTGGCAATACCTTTTTCTTATATACCCACTTACAACCCACAGCTTTGGTTCACTGTGGCAAAGTCACTGATTTAAATACTTCATGGTCTCCCATGGATTTAATCTCTTTATCCATGGCCTCCTTCCATCTTTCTTGTTCAACTTTTGGTAATGCCAACATCTCTTTATAACTTCTTGGCTCATATCACACATTGCAAACCTTTACCTTGCTGGCAGAATACCTGACAGACAGAATTCTTTTGTTACATCGCTCTGACCTACATGGTAATAACTGCTCCTGTGTCTCAAGTCTTTCTGGTTTCATGTCTTGTTCAGCCTCTCCTCCCTGAACATTGACATCTTCAATAATCATTTTTCCATCATTAGATGTTATTGTCATTAAATAGATCACCGTCATTAAGTGAGACATACCCAGAATTTGCATTAATTATGTCCCAATTTTGTTCTGCAAAATTAGCAGACCTTGAAATTACAATTCTTTTACTTCCATTGCTAAAGCAATATCCTTTTGACCCTGGCTCATAGCCTACAAACCTGAGCTTTCTTGCCTTTTGCTGTCCCTTTCTTCTGATTGCTTTTGGAATATGTACCCATGCAGTACTTCCAAAAATTCTCAAATGTGCCGGTGATGGCTTTCTCCCATATAGAATGGCATATGGAGTATTATTAATGGAGGTACTCCACAGCCTGTTAACTATATAATTGGCAGTCAATATGGCTTCTCCCCAATATTACCTGCTCATACCAGAATCCTCTAATAATGAATCTTTCATTGTTTGCAAAACACCATTCCTTCTTTCAGCTACACCGTTCTCTGCTGCTGTGTAAGGATTTGTATGTCTGTGTCTTATCCCCAACTGCCCCAACCATTGTTGGAATTTAGTTGACATACATTCAGTACCTCTGTCAGTTTGCAACTGACACACTTGTTGTCTGTACCTTCTCTCTACAAAACATACCCACTGTTTGAATTGTTGTAGCACCTCTGTCTTACCTCTAAGCAAGTAGCAAAACGAATACCTGCTATAATCATCAACAATTATCAGTGCATATTTTGCTCCTCCTAAACTGGCTTGCATAGGTCCCACCAGATCTGCATGGACCAGCTCTAGAGCTCTTTTTGTTTGTCTTGAGCTATATTTACTAACTGGGAATGCCTTTGACTTCGATGCTTTGCATACTGCACAGTCCAAATAGGTTTTGCATCCCTTCAAATTTAGCCCTTCTGTAAACTCTTGCATTTGCTGCAAAACTTTAAAGCTTGCATGGCCAAGTCTTCTATGTAGAAGATGAACGCACGAATCATGCTCTGCAACATTCTTAAATATATGGGAACATATATTGTTTTGTCCCTGCAATACATATAGATTATCTTCCTTTATGCCTTCTGCACAAATATTCCCATTCCTTTTGATGAGACACTTCCCATTCCTTTTGATGAGACAAAAGGTCTCAAAACCTTGTTTGTCTAAATTAGACACACTTAACAAATTATGTTCCATCTCAGGTACACAAAGCACATTGGTAAACTTTGATTCCAAATATGGAATTTTTACATTGCCTCTTCCGATAACTTTTGCTTTCTGGCCATTTGCCAAAGCCACAGCTTCTTGTGCTACTGGAACAAACCTGCAAAATAATTCAGAGTCATTAACAATTGTTTGACTTGCCCCACTATCTATTAGCCACTTGTCTCTGTTGTTGCTATAACAAACTTTTGCGACAGCAAATCAGTCTTTTTTGCTTGCACAAATGTCCTTCGCTGCAAATTGTTCCTCTGCAAACAGTTCCTTTTCAGATGTGTGCTTGCTCCACAAATGCAGCAATTCTTTTCTTGCTGAGCTCTCTGCTTGCAAAATCTCTCTTTTGATGCAACTTGGTCCCATCTGCTCCTTGTTTCTTCTCCGAAGACTTGCAGTCTGGACCCCCTCCTCAGGAATTTCACCTCCTCATGGCTGTTCCTAAAATGTTGCTTTTCTTCTTCATTAAGTAAACATGCCTTTAAAGCCTCAAAATTTAAGTCTTGCTCTTCTTTACACTCAAATATCGCAGAAACTGTGTCCCAGGTTTTATCTAAACCAGTGGTTCTCAACTTTTTTCAGGCGGCGACCCGGACCTGCGCTGCGCATGCGTGGTGCTGCCCCCTGTGCTGGCCGAAGCGTAGGCCGCCGCCCGTTTGGGGCAGCGGCAGACAGGCCCAGGTGCTCCTGGGCGGCCACGGCGGCGATGGTGCAGGGTGACCACGAGCTGGGCCACCAGCTGGCCCAGCCCAAGGGAGGTAAGACACCCGCCAGGCCCCACACGCGCCAAAAACCCTCCCTGCGCCCGCCACTGCCCCGCTAGCCTTGCCTTCGCTGTCGCCCATTTGGGGTGGCAGCAGGCAGGCCCACGTGCTCTTGGGCGGCCGCGGCAGTGATGGCGCAGGGCAACCACGGGCTGGGCCACCAGCTGGCCCAGCCCTAGGGAGGTAAGCCACCCGCCGGGCCCCACACGTGCCAAAAACCCTCCCTGCGCCCACCGGCCTCCCACCTCCCACCCCTGGCCGTCTTTTACTTACAGTTTTAGTACCGTAGTTGCTCAGCAGGGAGGGGTGGAAACTTCCAGAGAGCTCGCCTTGGCTGCAGACAACTTGCAGCACTGTTTGCAGACTGGGACTTTTGGCGAGCTCAGCAGGGCAGAGACAGCCTGGACAATTCCTATTAGCTTTTGAAAGCCAATAGAATTAGACTCTATTCAAGAGAGTCTATTCTATTGGCTTTCAAAAGCCAATAGAATAAGAGGGAGTAGCACAGCTAAGGAAAAGGGGGGGAAAATGGCGGACTGCGTTGTTTGGCGACCCCCGTGAAATGGTCATTTGACCCCAAATGGGGTCGCGACCCACAGGTTGAGAACCCCTGATCTAAACTATTCAACACCAATAAAACCTTCTGGGACTCAGGGAATTTAATCCCACGTTGTTCTAAGTCCAAAAATAAACTTTGCATTTTATTTAAATGCTGTTCCACAGATTCACCTGGTTGCAAATAGGCCCTGTAAAGTTTTCTTGACAATTGCACTATATTGCATGCAGAAACATTCACGTGCACAGCTCTCAACTTCAACCAAATCTCCTTTGCAGTCTTTAAATTTGCAACATTTAGAAATTGTTCTAAATTCAAGATGAGATAAAACATTGCTTGATCATGACTTTTCTGATCAGCAGCTGCTAACACTTGTGGTGGATTATCTACGATATACCACAGCTCTTTTGCTTTGAGCAAACATTCCATTTTAGCAGCCCACACAATGTAATTCTTCTGGCCCAAACGAGGCACAAAACTTTCCTTAAATTCCATTGCAGCCATTCTGCTAATTCTGCCTTGTTCTTATACTTTCTAAACACAGACAATTTCTTCCAGCTTTAAATTACAATGTAGTCCTTAGTAAGCTCTAGGCCCATAATTTCTCTGTTGGTGAAAAATAAATCAAAAGCTCTCACAGTTGACTGCGTTTAGCTGATTCAAATAATCTTTTTATATTCATATCAAAATATTTACAATACCATACATTCTTCTTTACAGCAACATAGCTCAATGAAGACTTCTTACAGAGAGATACAGAGACAAACCCAAGACTGAAAATTCAGCTTCTAACTCAATACCTTTTGCACAGACTCAGTAGCACTTTCTTCACATTGGCTGACTGAGTTACCACATGACACTTCCTGCTCATGAATATTCCAACAGGTTAACTCTGCTGTCAGACAATGTTTGGTTCTAGGAGCCAGATTTTAGTCAACTGTTGTGTCCTTTGGTCTTAAGCTTTTGCTTTTAACAACTCTGAGAATAGTGAACTTTAGACTCTATCCCAGCGGTTCTCAACCTATGGGTCGTGACCCCATTTGGGATCGAACGACCGTTTTGCGGGGGTCACCGGACAACGCGGTCTGCCATTTTTTTGTCGCGCGCGCACCCGCATGCACAGTTCGGGCCGTCGCGCGCGCGCTGCACATGCGCGGATCAGCCCGTTGTGGTCCGCCATTTTGTTTTTGCTTTTTTTCCCGTCGCGTGCGCCGCGCATGTGCAGTTCGGGCCGTCGCACGCGCACCGCGCATGCGCGGATCGGCCCGTCGCGGTCCGCCATTTTGTTTTTGCTTTTATTTCATTGCGCGCGCCACACAAGCGCATATCAGCCCGGCGTGCGCGCCAGGGTCGCACCGTGCATGGGCGGGCAAGTGAAAAAGGTTGAGAACCACTGCTCTATCCCATCCTTGACATCTTTTTTTTTTTACTAAGGGTCTTAGATATTACTGTGATATAGTGCCATCCACCCCATCCTTCTATATCAGCTGTTCAAGGTAGATCAGACTAAGAAATCAATGCTACTTTTATTGTAAATGTATTAGCATCAGAATCTTGCAAGTCTGAGTGAGCTTCCCCCTCCCTCCCTTTACCTTTAGGAGAACTAGGGAGTTTGTTTTGAGACATTTACTCGTATAATATTCTTCAGGGCTCTTTTCTTGACCATTGCTTTGGTAGCTTCCTCTTGTCCCTCAAGGCCATTCCCTTTTTCCTCTGCCCCTTTGAATGGGCAGAGCATAAGATTGCATGACCTCTGCTGTCTCCACTGCCATTCTCTCTTCCATTCATTCCTCACTTACCTGACTTTCTTCAAAGGTGATCTCAGGTAAGAAAGTCTAAGAGATTTTTGCACATTTTGAGATTGCCCTTGAATTTCAGTATAGTTAAGGAGTCCTGTCCCACCATGGACAAGAGATAAAGGTAATGTCATAAAGGCAAGGCAGAAAAATAGACATTGAAGCATGTTTGTGCCATGGTTAGGGACAAGTTGTCTTCATTACTTTATTGTACTTTTTATTTTTTTAAAAGTAAGTAACTCCTCTTGCTTCATATCAGGCCCTTGATGCATCTAGTACAGGGGTAGGCAACTTTGGCTCTTTTATGACTCGTGGACTTCATCTCCCAGAATTCCTGAGCCAGCATAGCTAGCTCAGGAATTCTGGGAGTTGAAGTCCACGGGTCATAAAAGAGCTAAGGTTGCCTACCCCTAATCTAGTACAATGAGGGTGAAACTTTTGGGTTTGGCATGTCAACATTTTGCAAAATGCCTGACTTGACTCTGCTGGCATGTCATATACACACCCAACAAAACAATTTTCTACCTCTCTCCCTCCCCTCCCCATCTAGGCCCTCGATGGCAGTGTTGAGGCTGGGCCTGAAGTAGGGGCCCGTCCTAGCCCCATCACTGCCACTCAAAAAGGTCACCTTGCAAAGTTGAATGGAAACTCACCTCCCACCCTCCGTGGCCCTAATGGCCAAATCTGGCTCTGGGTTCTGCTTTGGTTTACTTTTTCCAATAAGCAACTGAATTGAAGGTCATTTAAAAGCAATTTAATAGAGCACTCTGATAAAGTGAGGTCTCCCTGTAAAAAGGGGGGAAGCTGGAAAAATGGCTTGCATTTACTTTTATAGTTAACACAACAAAGAACTTCAGAGCAAAATTTGATTGGTTTAGAAATAGTCATCTGTCCAGTTAGATCACAAGAATCAAAGCATCCAATAATATGTGAGCAGAGCCATAGAAAAGAGCACCGTATTCTGAGTAAAGGAAACATTTGATTAGCAATACATTTGAAAAAGCGAATTTAAAATACAAGAAGATCCATGTTTCAAATTGTTCTGTTCTTCGTGTTGGTAGGCATTGAATAGTCAGAGTCGTGCACAGATAAGTCTTTATTCAAATAAAAGAGAACAACAACAAAATGGCTTCACCCCCTTTTATACAATCTCCCTGGGGCGTTGCCAGCCAATCATTGCAACAGCCTTTCCCACTCAAATTGCACGCCTATTCATTCTTTGCAACAGCAAGTCTCCCTGGGCAGACCATGTGGTCTGCTTATTGTTTGGGTGCAACTCCCTGCACCTGCTCTCAATTAAACTCAGTACATAACACAAGTATTACAAAATCCATCTTGTGTGGCCCTCAGCCCAGCATTTCCTAGGATCTGCTGTGCACTGCTTGCTTTCAGGGTGCTATTCTCTCTCTATTGACAGGCCCCTGCATTCTACCCAAGGGCGCCCTGGGTTGCAAAAGATCTTTGTTCTTGAAGCAGCTTTGGAGAATGCTCTTTTGCAGCTTCTGACAACTGTGCAAAAGCACACCCTCTTCTCACATGATTGCTGGGGACTCTGGAGCCCGTGCAAGAGCATGGCTCTCTTGTACAACTTCCCGACACTCCAAAGACCATGCGAGAGCACACCCCATTCTCATGTGGCTCCACAGCCTACAGAAACTTTGCAAGAACAGGGTGTGCTTTCAAGAATAGTTTTTGGGTGTTGGCAAATGCAGGCACGTTGCCCAAAATTTGGGGCATGTCACCTTTGGCATCACTGATCTAGCACAACCTTATACACGTTAGCCAGCAATGGCTGCCTAGAATTCTGCATAGCTATTTTTCCCAGCTCTCTCCTTGAGACTTTCTGAATGGAAAACTGAGACTGAATTACAGACCATTTGCATCATGGCCTCTTTTGCATCATGGCCTATCGGGCTTTTGCAGGCAATAAGTAGAAAAAATGCTGGGAAGAAGTTGTCTCTCTAGTAAAGCCCATTTTCCTGCTTTCTTTACGCTGCCATTACGGTAGTATCCCCCCCACGGGGTTTCTCTTTTAGCAGATCAGTGATAATCCTCAATCATATACAGTGTTTCAGGAGAAATGAAGGCAGCCTTTCTCTTGTTCCAAAAGCATGCTGCTCATAAAAAGCTTCTCCAAACACCTGGCTGCATGAACTAGGAGGAGATAAACTCCCCCCCTCCGTTATTTTGCTAAGGAATTGCCGAGGCTCCCCTCTGATGCTGTTGCTTCATTGCTTCAGCCTGCTCCATGTTCTTCTCTAGTCTCCCACCTCCATCTGTCATACTGTGGTTTTTCTAATGTTCATCTCCCATAGAAAATCTTCTTCTCACATTGCCCACAGAAGTGCACCTGGGGAGCCTTTATAATCTGTGGCACTTTGCTTTCCTGGCTTCTTTTTAATTTCTTTCAGGAAATTAGAGCGAGATTGGAAGTTTGGGGAAGTCAGGAAGGGGCAAAAAGATGGTATTCTTTAACAGACGATTGCCATTTTGTATTGTGTACTTTGGAGATGCTGTCAAGGCTTTGCTTTCCAGGTTGCACAATTCTTTGGCCTTTTGCATACGTTCGACAGATTGGCTGATGAGGGAAGACAACTGCTCAGCCTGAAGTTCAGTTATTATTCTCAACATGCCACCCACCGGTCCCTGTTCCTCTCCTCTTCTTTGGATCCAGGAGAGAATCTTGTCTTGGTTGGAGAAGCTCATCTCCCACCCTCCTCAAAAACTGTCTTCTCCACAGACAGCCTTTGAATAACATTTGGTGGTTCTTCATCTCCAAAGTTTAGCTTTGTTTGCACATTGGCCTGTTAAGAAGACAATTCTAAATGGGAGAAGTGGGGAATGGTTCAGGAAGAAGTCATCCAATAATTCTGACGTGGCGAACCCCTGGGTATGGAATTGTGGCTTTGGGAAGGTGTAGGGCAGGGGTCTTCAAACTTGGCCCTTTTATGACTTGTGGACTTCAACACCCAGAATTCCTCAGCCAGGCATGCTGGCTGAGGAATTCTGGGAGTTGAAGTCCACAAATCATAAAAGGGCCAAGTTTGAATAACCCTGGTGTAGGGTCACAGGAAACAGTAGATCAGTAGATCAATAATGGAGAGAGGAAAGGACACTAAACAATGGCCAGGATGACTGAATGTTGCTGCTGTGCTGTTTACCAGTTGTGTACATCCCTGAGTCTTAGTAATATTCTCCCTCTTTCAGGAAATTTTGCAAATTTTCAAAAAGACTAAATACAGTGTGTCTTTGTACCCATTACATATCCAATCCCTGCTCAGAAAATGTGAGTTTGCTTGAACATACCTGTGTACTACATTGGATGCTCTCATTCTACAAAAGCAGCAACAATCACACTCCAGGCAAGAGCTACTGCAATACACATGGGATCCCTCAGTAGATGCTCTCAGACTGAGACAGCTGATACTGAATTTTATTGTTATGGCAGAACCAGGCCACTGAGGTGCAGTTGGGTACAATCAAAAGAACAGGCCTCTTTTCCAGCTCGTCTGCTTTTGTTGTTTGGATGAAAGAGGGAGAAATAAAGGCTTCACGGTGATGCCTTGAAACAAGGTCACTTTATTTCCAGTGTCACTTATGTGGTGTCTAACCCACTTTATGACATAACTCACCTCCCTAACAGTGCACACTTTGTACTTACCATTTCCTGAGCAAAGTTGCAAGGCAAATGCCAACTTGCCTCCTTTAATGAGCAGATTTGAAGGAAGCCCAGCCTTTCAGAGAGTTAGTGGCATACCTGACAAATAAGCAGCAGTACTGCGGGAGGGTTTTTTTCCCCTCACAGGAAACCATTTCCAAATTGACCTAATAGCTGGAAGCTTGACAGTGAATGCCCCTCAGAGTTCAGTCTTGTACACCTAGGTATAAGCCCACATAGGATTAATATTTCTTATACGTAGATGATTGCACCTTATTCACTAGTGAGAACAACTAATAGTTGGAACAATTTGCCTCTGGAAGTTGTAAGTGCTTTGTTGGAATATTCATGAGCAGGAAGAGTCATGTGGTAACTCAGTCAGCCAATGTGAAGAAAGTGCTACTGAGTCTGTGCAAAAGGCTATTGAGTTAGGAGCTGGATTTCCAGTCTCAGGTTTGTCTCTGTAGCTCTCTGTAAGAAGTCTTCATTGAGCTATGTTGCTGTAAAGAAGAATGTATGGTATTGTAAATATTTTGATATGAATATAAAAAAATTATTTTGAATCAGCTAAATGCAGTCAACTGTGAGAGCTTCTGATTTATTTTTCACCAACAGAGAAATTAAAATTCTCTGACATGCTTCATCAGTGGAGGTTTTCAAGATAAGACTAGGCAGCCATTTGTCCAGAATGGTATAGAATCTCCTGCCGTGGGCAGAGGGATGGACTAGAAGACCTCCAAGGTTCCTTCCAACCCTATTAGTCTATGTTCCAAGCCTCAAGCACAGGCTGCATCATGCCTGTGTATATTGAATTCTGGGAAGCAACAATAACCCTTCCAAACCTATTCTTGTCCCTGTTAGTTGGGCTGGCATTCACACGATTTCTTAGACTTTGAACATTCTGGCTGGGAAACTTCTACAAATGGATATTGTCATTCCAACACATTTGGAAGGCCTAAGATTGGAGATGAGGGGCAATTAAAAGGATGCTTAGAGCCAATCCACCCAGTCTCTTTGCCTGCTGCTAGCCACTTCCAAGAAGACATCTCTCGATGCCACTGGCTGTAACTTATTTACCAAGGATGGCTTAAGACACTGCCCTGGAAATGGGTTGGTCTCCCTTCTGCTGTATCTCCAGATGTTACAGATAGGTGGTGAATGGTATCTTAATGCACATTCATCACATGGAGGAGGCAGCCTGAAGTGATGTGTTTCATGTCAGCAAACTTGGTTTGCCAAGCTTCTTGTGGGACTTCCCCATTCCAACTAGTCCTTGACCCACTCTCCCCCTTCTCAATCCTTTTTTTGCATTTGATGAAGATTGGAATCCCCACTTTTGTGGTTACTTTTTAAATATATTGGTTGGCCAGGGAACTGGTTTCTATAAAGAGTTTGAGGCTTTTGTAAGGCTTTACCTGGCAGAGAATGGACTTTCCAGTGGTAGCTGCTCTTAGGAGTTCTCTCCTCAAA
Source organism: Bothrops alternatus (assembly GCA_034064705.1). Taxonomy (NCBI): domain Eukaryota; kingdom Metazoa; phylum Chordata; class Lepidosauria; order Squamata; family Viperidae; genus Bothrops; species Bothrops alternatus. Next base: position 15,287,794 of record JARGCV010000041.1, read on the forward strand.
TCTTCAGGGTAAATTACAGATTCCACACCAACCTCACTGCTAATTCCAGCTCTTTAACAGGACTTATCCAGCAGCTGGACATATTCAGATAAGTATCAGTGGTCACCCAAGGGGTACAAAAATCTCTCTTTGCTGCCACTTAATGGACAATAGATTGAATAGTCAAGTTGTCCACCCATAGTTTCAAGGAATAATGTAAGTTTTTTAGTCAGTTAACAGCATGATGGGGGGGGAGAAAAAAATGCAATATAACCAGAGAATTGTGTTTGCCACTTATAGAAAGTGTTTCACATGTGAAAAAAATGCAGGGCTGGAATTGTACCCAACTCTGAGAATGTTGCATGTTAAGACCGCATGGACAGCAGTGCACACAGATCTGTTCCAGGTGCACCTGAAGGTGAGCTAAGGAGACAGCAAAAATTGTTTCCTGCTGGCTCTAGGATGAGATGGACATCTGGCAAAACAGCTGGTTGGATGTGGCCTTTGAATGCCATTAGGAAAAAGATGTTGCAGTAGATTTCCTTCAGCATGCCAAAATGAGCACTCAAGTTTCACTTCTGCTAGGAGAAATGCTGAAGCTCAGAGCAGTAAACAGTTCTGGCCCTGAGGAATCTTCTTTCCAATTCTAGTTATGGAAGTTGAATGCAAAGAAAGGCATTCTTTGCATATGGTTCATATATAGTTACAGAACTGAGATTGCAGAACTGAGCCTGGTTTTTGCAGATAGAATCCAGCTGAGGCCTCTAACTGAAAACAAATCTGATTATGAGTATTCCAGCTGCACGTGTCTCCAAAATCTGATCTTAAATTGGACCAATCAAGCTGAGACAGGAATTAATATATGCCAGGTAATTTATTTCTGTCTGGCATATTTATGTTCTCTTGATCTGACTCGCCCTCTTTATATTAGTGGCTGAGAATCAACGTGCACTGGATACTTTTGACTAAACATAACAAGATGTTAGAAACTCATAAATATGCATTGTTTGGGTCGCCAAATGGACGATGCTGGAATTGATTCATCTACTAGCAAATCCCCAAAGCTTCCCCAGTGGAACTTTCGGATTCAATTTGAGTTTCCAGCATCTCCTTGGCAGACCCTATTCTCCTATGACTACTTGACTGGGTTGGCCTCCTTGAATAGCAATCGCCATCCTGTCCTTTGGTTCAGCTACCTGCCACGTTGTGTCTGAAACCTTTTGTTTGTTCCTCTCCCTTGATGGTACTGGAGCCTTGGTCTCTGTTGCCTTGGTGTTAGTGGAGTCGCTTTGAACAAGACAATAAATTGTATCAAAAAAAGAGAAGCAATGGGCAGCCATAACTATTAAGAATCATAGGAAGAAGGGAAGGCATTTGTCTGTTCAATAGACATTTGGGGTCAATAGTATAGGCTAGAGCTGAGCTGCTTGGTGGCCTAGAGGTGAAGACACTTGCCTCCCACTCAGAAGCTTGAGAGTTCAGTCCTAGGTAGCAACAGATGTTTCTTTCTCACAGCGCAAAGACAAATATCTGCTACAAACTCCATGTAGGCATCAGGAAGGGCAGCTAGTCATCACTCAGCCCCATTCAGTTGTCCAGACTCTACTCTGAATTAAGGGATTACAGGGTCGTAAAAAGGACAAAAATATAGATTAAAGTGACCCTCTGATTGCCTTAGATTACTGTTCCCATCATCTGAAACTTAGATATTATGGGAGTTGTGGTTCCACAAATCTGGAGGGCACCAAGCTGAGAAAGCACGGTCTGGACTGAATTCTCATTCATTCATACATTTTATATCCTGGCTTTCCTTTAGGAGCATGGGGTGATTGTCATAGCATTGTCTTCCAGTTTCTTCTGCACAACATCCCTGTGAAGTAGGTTTGGCTGAGAGCCAGGCTGTGGCCCAGCCTGACTTACCTAAAACAACCAAATCATTCTGAAGATGCAACGAATTTTTATTTAGCAAGCATGCAGTCAGTAAACAATATGTACACCCATACATTATTTGGGCCAGTGGTGGGATTCAAATATGTGAACAACTGGTTCTCTGTGTGGATGCCACTGCCAGAAGTCCATTCTGGGCCTGGACAACAAAAAATTAGCTGCTGGTTCTGCCGAACTGGTGCAAACTGGCTGAATCCCACCACTGGTTTGGGCCCTTTACTGAGCAACCCTGAGCAAAAGCAGAGCCAGACCTTATATACTTTTGGCCTACTACATTGCAAAGGCAAGACAAAGGAAAAGGCAGATACAGTGTCAATTACAGCAGGATGTCAATCAATCAATCAATCAGAATAGAGCTGGAAGGGACCTTGGATATTTTAGTCCAACCCCCTGCTCAAGCAGGAAACCCTGTACCATTTCAGACAGGTCTCTTCTTAAAAATCTCCCGTGATGAAGCTCCTACAACTTCTGAAGGCAAACTGTTCCACTGGTTAATTGTCCTCACTGTTAGGAAGTTTCTCCTTAATTACGGGTGGCTTCTCTCTTTGATTAGTTTTCATTCATGGTTTCTTGTCTTGCATTCTGGTGCTTTGGAAAATAAGTTGACCCCTTCCTCTTTGTGGCAACCTCTTAAATACTGGAACACTGCTATCATGTCACCCCTAGTCCTTCTTTTCTCTAGACTGACCATACCCAATTCCTGCAACGTTCTTCGTATATTTTTGTCTTCAGGCCTTTAATCGTCTTACTTGCTCTTCTTTGCACTTTTCCCAAACTTTCAACATCTTATTTGTAATATGGTGGCCAAAACTGGATGCAGTATTCCAGGTGTGGCCTTACTAAGGCTTTATAAAGTGGTACTAATACTTCACGTGATTTTGGGTCTATGCCTCTGTTTATATAACCAAGAATTGTATTAGCTTTTTTGGCTGCTGCCACACACTGCTGGCTCATGCTTAAGTGATCATCCACTAGGAGTCCAAGGTCCCTCTCACAGTGTGATCTGGGTCACCTTATTTTGATTCATCTCTTCCTATTAGGTCAGCACGTTAGCCTATTATCTCTGAGATACAGTCAATGAGTATAAACAATTTGATGTACTGATTCCTCTCCTGAATTCAGTGTGAATTAGGCTTGCTCTGAATGTTTTCTTACAAGGGCACTTTAAACGCTTCACATGTATTGAGTGTGGATGTGTGGGTGGGTGTATTTCATAGGTTTGATAATGACTGCTGCTCACGTGTGTATTGGTGGAATGTCCTTTTACCACCATAACTGGTAATTCATATAAAATCACCCATGAACTTTCAAGGTGGAGGATGAATTGTGTTTGCAGCTCCCAAGTCCAAAACTATCCCATATGGGTTGCTGAACTGTTTCTAGGACTAATTTGGCCAGAAACATCCCTATGTCAAATTGAGCAAGAACAAACCAATTAACCTGGTAAACTTACTCTTCCTTTTTTTCTTCTTAATCGTGGACAAAATAATTGAAGTCAATACTGAGTGATTATCAGGATGATTCAGCCACATTTGTTAATCTCTTGATTTCTCATTGCTTGATGCAGCTGAATGTGAGACTTTTTCCACTGAAAAGTATTTGCAGTATCCCATCTGTGCAGTTTGATCAGCGAAGATTCATTACACATCCCTTGAGGCTTCAGTCACTGGGTAGCAAACTTATATTGGAGTATGCCAGCCCTGTATGTTATTCTAAGCCTGGAAAACAAGTGAAAAAGCCAGAGAAGCTTGAAAATATGTTTGAAAGCATCCTCGGCTTTCTTTTTAATAGCTTTAGTTCTGGAAGAGAACTTCAGCCTGCCAAAGCTTAAGAATATTAAAAAAGGAAGTGAGGGATGATTTCAAACCACAAATCTTATGGAAATTATCTATTTCCTGTGTTACTCAATAGCAACTTAATGGTGTTTTATCACTGAGATTCACACACATACATTCTTGAATGATATCATTAGAAAAGGAGATCACTTACCTTGCGGTTTGTTTGCTGCAAATGTTAAAAGGAGGAATTGTGGTTAGCATGACTTCAACAGTGTATCCCAAAGAAGGAAATAATGCAATGATGAAAAGGAAGTAAGGAGTAAGAAACAAGAGAATCTGGCAACAGGCTAGAGTAGACACTGTTTTCACTTTCCAGTACAGAATTGACTGGGGATGTCTGCTGCTAACAGTAAGTGATTATTAAGGCAATTGCCACAGTAAAGAGAAATCTTCATTTGTAAGTCAGGGTCAACCTCTAGAACGTGTGCATTTGCCAATCAACAGGTAAGATATGCTGAGTGGAGGGAGGGCCTACTGGCTGAATGTTGATCAGAAGTCATGTCAATAGAAGAACCCAAATGTGTTTTTTCAACTCAAGGCCACTGGTTCAGCTTTTGTTTCCTCCCCTTACAAACAACTGAGCAAGGATGTGGAACTGCAGGTCCTCCAGGTAATGCTAGCTTATTTTGTTCTGTTCTGACTTTGTTTAGGTACATCCTTGAAACCAGCAACTCCTTTGTATTGAATGCATGTAAAACAGTGTTGGCGAAACTCTGACACATGTGTCAAAGGTGACATGCCACAACATTTTGGGCGACGTGCCAGCATTCACCAACACCCGACAACAAATATTCTCCAAAGCATGCTTTGTCCTCATGTGATTTTGGGAGGCTGCAGAAGACCACGGAAGAGCATTCTTTGACGCTCATGCAACTCAGAGCAACCTCTGGGAGGTTGCCAAGACAACCTGTCAACAAAAAGAAACTATTGCCTGAAGAGAAGTTGGGTGCCGCAGATGCTGGGAAGCACTGGGCCATGGGAGCCATCATTCCATTTTCCAAGGCTTGTGTGCTTTGGGAAATGGCCTGAGTCAGCCTTTTGAGTGGCAGTAGTGGCTCTGGGGCTGAAATCAAGGTACGGGACTCTATTTTAGGCCTGGCCTCAGTGCTGTCGTGAGTGCCACTGTTCAGCATGGCCTAGATGGGGGTGGGACATAGAGAATTGTTTATCTCTCATTCAGAGAGTGTTTTGTGTGACAGACCAGCAGAGTCAAGTAAGGCATTTTCTGAATTTGGGGGCCAAAAGATTTGCTATCACTGACCGGGGGGGGGGGCGGATTTTGGGTGTTACTGATTAGGTTCATTTGTTGTTATAGAAATGGCTAGTTTATATTATGGAAAAGTAAAACATTGAGGTTTAATGTTAATGCTTCCTTCTACTGCAACAGAGGAAGTCAGAAGTCAATACCTTTTCTTTTCTTTTTCCCTTCTCCCCCTCACTTCCCTCCCTTTTTCCTCCCCATTGTGTCCTACTATTTGCTTTTGTATTTTTGTATTTTATTCTATCTAATAAAATGTTACAAACTGTAGAAAAAAAGGACAATAGTACCGGTTTTAATTTCTTCGGTGGCAATTCCTTTGCTGAATCACTTTCCCTTTGCACTGACAAATGTATGATAATTTATCCATGTTTATTAATATGCACCACTACCAGCTGGCTGGTTGGCCTTTCTTCCTCTCTCCCTCTTCTCTTCTTTCTCTCTGCCTTCTAAGAATGCACCCCCCCTCCCCAGTCCCTTCACTGTACCCTTAAAGGCACAGGAATCAAGCGCAAAGCAAGAAAGGCTCACAAAAGCCTCCCAGAAAAAAGAATATTTAAAGAAGCAACTCCAATCTTCTTTGCAACAAGTATGGGCAAATTAGTATTTCCTCACCCATTCTGAAATTACATACATAATTCACTTCTTCCCATACCCTCCTCCCCGATTCTATTCACAGATCCAAAGATCATTGTCATTTCTATCGAAAAATGGCAAAAACTATATAAAGGGTTTCTAGAATTTAATAAAAAATATTTCTTATTTTAACCCTGATCAAACAAGTCAACTTTATATTCCTTTCTTTTCTAATTTATCAAGTTGCTGTAGGATTGAATCTCTGTTTTTTTTTTTTCTCACCTCAAAGATTTCTTTGAGTTTTTAGCAACTCTCTTTTGGAAATCCAAAAATAAATCCTTGCCCAGGTCCTTTTTCCAGAGAGGAATATTTCTTTTAAAAAACAAAAATGTGCGCTTCTGCCAAGTTCATTACATGAAAGTGAGAGGAGGGTAAATCAGGAAAAATCTAAAGGTAGGCTAGAAAAATGTGGGATAGACAACATCACCACCAGATTTGCAACCCATGGTCTTTAGATATTCTTTTTTCTATTTCTTTTTTTTCTCTTCTTTCTTTTTTTCCTTTGTATTTCTTTTCTTTGTATTCTTTTCTTTTTCTGATTTCAGTTTGTATCATCTTTTAGTATTGTAAAACTATTTAACTAAAAAGTATGACTTTAAAAAAAGAAATATTCCTGTCACCTTACTAACAATATATGGACATCTTCAAATTTTCTATCATTCCCATCTTTAATAAACATTCTACCAAATTCATTTATATACACTAGTTTTCAGTGCATGCATATATAACTTGCAATCATTCACTCTATTTTCTATGTCAAGTAAACTTCAGCTTTGTTATATTAAGTTTTCAGCCACCATCATAGCATCATCTGCATACAAAATAAACATGCATTCCCACCAACCTATCCCTAATGTCATTACAAGCAATCTTTACACTGTACATTTATCCATAAATATGTTAAATAATCAAGAGGACATCTGACTTCTTTGTCTTATTTCCCACTCAGTCTCAAACTATTTGCAAAGTTTTTCATTATGTACATACTTCCATCGTATACCACTCTAATGCATTCAACAACCGCCCTTTAATTCCCCAAATGTTCAAAACAGTTTATCATACTGTTTCTCTTAGTCAACAAAAGTACAGTTAACTTTCTCGTGGTATTGACACAATTTTGAATAAAAGAAAGATTATTGAGCCACTCTGCACTTTTCAATTTTGCTCATTGATATAGCTTCAGTCAGAATTCTGCCCAATACATTTTTTTAACATTTTGGCAGCATTTGTAACTTCTTTTTCATCTTTATTTTCTTGGGCATTAACATGTATCACATTTGTTACAGTTCTATTCTTTGACATATCACTATCCTTCCTGTACAAATCCCTTAAATGCATCTTTCACCACTTCCTCAATTTCAGTTCCATTCCAAATAATTTCATTGCTTTTATTTTTAATCCTATTCACTCTGCAGTGGGTTCTATATTTAATCCTTTCATGCAGAATTCAGTCAGAATTCTGCCCAATACATTTTTCAACACTTTGGCAGCATTTGTAACTTCTTATTTTCATTTCTTCCAACTTTCCCAACATTACAGACTTCTCAAGAGAACTGGTTCCTTGAATTTTGTGTCTAAAATATCGTAGTTTGAACTCTGGATTGAATTGTTATAAGGTCAGATTGCTTGTCTTCTTGGATATCTATTGTGTACTTCGTTCGTGTGCAAATGATGAAGACACATGGCGATGCTGAACAAACACTTTATTCTCCTTCTACAACAACCAAGCAAACGCAAAAGGCATGCAGGCCTTTTTATATGGCCAGAAACCCGGACAGTGTCAACCAATAGGAACAGAGTGTTTTTGCACCTTGCGCATACGCGCAAGGCCGGCGCTGCTCTGTCTGGTCCCCAGACAGCTTTTGGAATGCCCGGGACCAATGCAACGTCCCAAGCCTGCTTTTGCAGGCTCCGGACACAACACCCCTCCCCCCTAGATGGAACATACTTCGCGTACACTCATGTACGTCATGCATTGGGAAGAGTGGCATACAGTTTATTTATTTATTTATTTATTTATTTATTTATTCATTCATTCATTCATTCATTCATTCATTCATTCATTCATTCATTCATTCATTTATTTATTTATTTATTTATTTATTTATTTATTTATTTATTTATTTATTTACTTATTTATTTATTTATTTATTAAATTTTTATGCCGCTCCTCTCCGAGGACTCGGAGCGGCTAACAACATAAATAAAAACAACATCTCAACATTTCCAAAAATCTAAAACCAAATCTAAAAAGCATTTAAAAAGACCCCCAGACACATTCATCATTCACACACAATCACAGTCATCCCCAGGCCTGCCAGCATAGAAAGGTTTTTAGATTCTTCTGGAAGGCCGGGAGAGTGGGGGAAACGCAGACTTCAGGGGGCAGTTGGTTCCAGAGGATGGGCGCCACAACAGAGAAGGCCCTCCCCCTAGGACCCACCGAACAACATTGTTTCGCTGACGGGACCCGGAGGAGGCCGACCCTGTGCGCTCTCACCGGTCGAAGGGAAGTATGTGGCAGAAGACGGTCCCGTAAGTTGCATTATTCAAATACAAGGAGTGTGGACTACTTGAGTTTGCCCTTAGGCAAATCCTCTTCAATATTGATTAATACAATAAATGTATCCGAAATAAAAAAAATACAAAATAATCTACCCATGAGTTACTCCCGTTATTCAGGGGCCTCACGAACAGGTCCCTCATGATTTGACAACAACTTCACAAAGTCTCTCAGATGTTTGGGTGGGCACTTGGCCCGCTGCGACCTTCTAAGGTCCGGAGAGATTGCCTGGCCTACCTGCTTGCCAACCAGGCTAGGCAGGCCAGGACTTTGCTGCCCCAAATACCTGGTTGACCCACCCAGCTGCTGGCTGGCTGGACCCTCTAAGTCCAAGCCAGCATACTTTGGAGGGGTGGAAGTCTCCGAGTCCACAATGGACCCCTCTTGGGAACACTGTCCCTCGAGCCCAAGGCCAGCAGATGGAGAGGGCTGGGTAGCGGAAGTGCCCCAGTACTCTGTGGCCCCCAAGCACATGACCGAGGTGCCAGAGTCAGAAGTCGCCTCCATGGCAACCCCCTTTGCTGGTGACCTCCTTTTCCGAGCAATTGTGGAATGAGGCAAGCGCCCCTGATGGAATTCCTTTTCTCTTGCTGCTTGTGATTTGTGTGGATACCCACGGTCAGTCTCCCTTTCTGGAGCACTATCTGACATGTGAATACTGTTGATATCCCTGGTGTGACTCCCTGTCTGGAGTAATTATGGATGTGTGGGATGGATGTGTGGGATGACCCCCTATCCAGTGAATTCCTGTTAGGAGCACTTGAGGAACCTTGGGATGAATCCCAAACAGCCTCAGTAGCAGCTAGTGAGGGCCTGTTAGTCCTGGGAAACTGTGACCCAGAATGCATATTATGGTCCTCCTCCCCCCCAGAGCAGAGCCAGGAGCGGAAGGGTGCGAGTCCAGTCTCCAACGCAGCTGGTCTATGTGTCTGCGAAGAACGCGGCCATCACCCAAGGCAACTTCGTATGACAACAGCCCCGAGACCTTGCAGACCACAGCTGTGACCCAGAGATGTCCAGGCCCATAGTTACTTGCCCAAACCAGATCACCCACTTGGAGTCTCCTAGGTGCCCACTGTTGTGACACCTGTGAAGCCACCCGGTCAGGGTGCAGCCTGTCCAGTTTAGTGATGAGGCGGTGACCCCACGGAGTTCAGCAGGGCTCTTCCCTGTGGCTGTGCATGGTGTGGTGCAGTGTGCAAGAAGGAAATCTGCTAACCTGTGATGCCAGTTACCATAAATCAGTTTCTTGAGGGCATCTTTGGTGGTGCGCACCATTCACTCTGCATGCCGGATGGTGCATGCTGGATCAAGTTGGCCTGAAGAAAAGCCTGGAACTCAGAAGACGTAAATTGAGGGCCATTATCTGAAACCAGCACATCTGGAAGACCATGTGATGCAAAAATTCCTCTCAACACCTGGATGGTCCTGGCAGTAGTAGTGGAGGAAACAGGAACAACCTCTAGCCACTTGGAATGGCTATCAACAACAACCAGGAAGAATTGCCCCTGAAAGGGCCCAGCATAATCTATATGCACCCTAGACCATGGGGTTTGAGTTTCCTCCCACCTATGTACTGGGGCCTGAGGCATTTCAGGCCGAGACTGTTGGCACACTTGGCACCCATGCACCTGGGCCTCGATGGCTTTATCAAGCCCAGGCCATCAAAGATGGCTGCGCACAAGCGCTTTCATCCTGACTATACCAGGATGTCCCTCATGCAGAGAGATCAAGATTCTAGATCTCAGTGAAGCTGGAATCACTACCCTGCTACCCCATAACAGGCAACCCTTGAAAGTGGAAAACTCATGCTTCTTGTGCCAGAAGCTTTGGAACTCAGTATCTGAGCATTTGTCAAGTCATCCTGACAACACCCATGTCAGCATGCGTGTAAGCATGTGATCAGTGGCAGTTTCTGCAGCCACGTCCCTAGCATTGAGGGGAGACTCAGGCAACTCCTGAATGGAAAGAATATTAATGGCTGGAGCAGGATCTGGCTCTAATTGGTTCAGGGGTAATCTGCTCAGGCCATCTGCATGACCCATTTCTTTTCCTGGTTTGTGAACTAATGTATACTCATATGCTGACAGGAAAATGGACCATCTCAGCATATGAGGAGAAATGATATGTGGGGTCTGTTTGTTAGTAGTAAACAAACCCAGCAGAGTCTTATGGTCAGTATAGACCATGAAATGGCGGCCATATAAGAAATCATGAAATTTCTTAATGCCAGCCACTATGGCCAAGGCTTCTCTGTCAATCTGAGCATAATTTCACGCTGCAGAGGACAGAGTCCTTGAATAATAGGCCACAAGGACCTGTGTCCCATCAGCCTTCAGATGGCTAAGTACAGCTCCCACCCCATAAGGAGATGCATCGTATGCGATGCAAACAGGCAGTTGCTCATTGAAATGTGCTAAAACAGCATTAGAAGTGAGCAAGGCCTTAACCTCATTGAAACTCTTGTCATGGACCTTAGTCCACTGCCAAGGAGCTTGCTTGTCTAAGAGCCTGTGTAATGACTCTGCCACTGCAGCTTTATGTGGGAGAAATGCATGGTAAAAATTTAATAGCCCCAAGAAGGCTTGCAGCTCACTCTTAGACTTAGGGCTTGGGGCCTGCTGGATAGCTTGCAATTTAGGTTCAGCGGGGTGAATGCCTTGAGCATCAATCCTGAATCCTAAGAAGTCAGTAGAAGTGACTCCTATCTAACATTTATCCTTCTTTAGTTTAAGGCCTGCTTTTTGAAAATGAAGCAAGACAGCCCTTAATCTTTCTACTAAATTTTGAGATGACTCCCCAGCAATGAGGACATCATTGAAGTAGGGACAGACCCCAGGAATACCTCGAAGTGTGCTCTCCATGACACTTTGGAATATGCCAGGGGCTACATTTACCCCAAATTGCAGTCTCTTGACCTTGAAGCCCCCCTGTGAGTTACAATAGTCTGGGCCTCTGCACCTGCCTCATCAACAGGTAGCTGTTGATAGGCCTGTGCCAGGTCAAGCTTCACAAAAATGTGCCCCCCCTTTGAAGGAGGCCAGGAACATGACTTACCACAGGCACTGGATAAGCGTGCTGTTGCAGCGCCTTATTCAGTGTGCATTTATAGTCTGCACATATATGTATGTCCCCATTAGCCTTTAGATGCGTTACTATGGGGGTTTCCATGAACTTGAATCCACAGGTTCTAGAATGCCCTGCTGGAGCAATTTGTCCAGCTCAGCATCAATCTTACCTTTGAGGGCAAAAGGTATCCTCCTAGGCTTAACCCTGATGGGCTTGATGGTTGGGTCTAACCGTAGCAAAATGGGAGGCCCCTTGTAGGATCCTAGCTCTGAACTAAACACATCTGCAAACTCCTTGCAAACCTCTGCAAGGCCCAGCATTTGCAAGCTGTGCAGCCCAGTCACCTGGATTCCCAGAGCCTCGAACCAATCGACTCCAATAAGACTCGTACGTTCACCCCCAACAACCACCACATCTAGGGAACCTTCAAAATCCTTATACTATACCCTAAGGGTGGCCTCCCCCTTAACACACACCATAGAATTTTGAAAATCAGTGAGTATTAGATTCGATGCCCTGAGTTTAACTCGAAGGCCACTACTGCTGCAAATCCTTTTAAAGGTATTAATTGAAATAATGGAAAGAGCGGACCCAGTGTCCAACTCCATCAATAAGGGAACCCTTGCAACCTTACGTTAATGGAAAGTTTCTTCTTAAGGGGCTTGTGTGTCCCTGTTTTTAGAATGCTCCTGCGCGATGCGCAGAAACCCACCCTGTTTTGGCTGGGGACCCTGGTACCTTTCTGAAGCAATTCTTCCCGAGGTTGAACCTTCTGGCGACCCAAACAGACGGATGCGATGTGGCCCTGCCTGCCACATGCCCTGCAAATGGCGGAGCGAAACCTGTAGTCAGCTCGCTTGTGGCGTCCTCCGCACCCAAAGCATTGAAGCGATGCTGGGGCCTTGACCAGACGTCCCTTCTGCCTCCTCTCAGCTGGCTGGTGAAGTCTGTCGACCTCCTCTTCAGGATCCACTTCTGATCCTTCTCAAGCATCCTCTTGATGGACGGTAGCTGTGTCTGGAGGATTCCTGGCGAGGCGCAAGGCCTTCACAGCCCCGCCTGCTGCTTCCTCAGCTGTCACCTCTCGCAACGCATCTTGGAAGGAGACATCTTCTTTTGCAAAAATCTTTTGTTGTAAGTCTCTGCTCCTTAAGCCACAGACAAAACGATCTCACGGCCTCTCTTCCAGATCCTTGAACTCACAAGGTCTGGCTGCTTGCCTTAAGGCCGCAATAAAGTTCGCAGCAGGTTTACCCGGCCTCTGGTCTCTCTGCTCGAATGCGTGCCTCCTAGCAATGATGGATAACTTCAGCTGGAAATGTTCCTTCAACATTTTCTTCAAGTCAGCATATGTTACTGACTCCAGAGGTGCAGGGGCCACCAGATTTTCTGCGATGTCAAAAGCTTCTTGTTTACAGGCACACAAAAGAGTTGCTGCCTTCAGGCTGTCTTCTCTAATCTGATTTACTCGGAAGTAATTCTCCACCCGTGCTATGTAGGAATTCTATCGCTCTGGGTGGGAGACATCGAAATCAGTCAAGCAGCCAATCTTCAACATCGTAAGCTTTATGACCTTCAGCACTCGCTTCCTCCACAAGCTGCTGTTGGGGAAAGGGTCCTTTAGCCGAGCTCAACCTCCAGCGACACTGTACTGGCAGGCTGGGACGCTGATTCAGACGCTGTCTTCCCCTCTTCAGGACTTCCTGGGTGAGTCCGCAAAACTTTTGTTCCAGCTTGCAAAGTATCCCATCCTCGTCGCCAGTATTGTGTACTTCGTTCGTGTGCAAATGATGAAGACACATGGCGATGCTGAACAAACACTTTATTCTCCTTCTACAACAACCAAGCAAACGCAAAAGGCAAGTAGGCCTTTTTATATGGCCAGAAACCCAGACAGTGTCAACCAATAGGAACAGAGCATTTTTGCACCTTGCGCATACACACAAGGCCGGCGCCGCTCTGTCTGGTCCCCAGGCAGCTTTTGGAATGCCCAGAACCAATGCAATGTCCCGAGCCTGCTTTTGCAGGCTCAGGACACAACATCTATAGTATTCACAAATGTCTTTTCCAATACTAAAATGCAAAAGCGACAATATTTTTTCTATCCTGTTCCTGTTTCCTCTACGTCCAGTTTTTGTATTCATAGGGTATCACAGGAAAAACCTGCCACAATTTTGATCCTTATAGGTATAGACAGAATACAGCATCTGAATATCTTTTCCAAGATCATCAGTGATACCCCACTAAGTGCTAGTCTGCAGGGTGTTTCTTGACTACTGGTTCTTGTACTATTAATAGCCAATTCTTAAAAGCAGAGGCTATCCATCAATTCAATTGTCAGTTCTAAAGCCGATTTTGGTACCTGTTACTTTTAGTTTGGTCTTTATATTTAATTATAGTTCCTTTTTTCACTGTGCTTCCTGGACTTTCATTAATAGAATTGCAGATCATTTGCAATTCCATCTATCAGAGTAATGTCACCAACATAGCACAGGTAATTGCTTCATCCATGTTTAAAATCCTGCTGATTTTGTTTCAATCCAGCCTCCCTCAATATATTTTGAATAAAGAAGAGGAGAGTATATAACCTTGTCTCATTCATCTGCTGCAGCAGCGTGTTTTGTGATATTTTATCTGGACTATCTTGTTCATAGGTTTATTTCCTGTAGTCTTCTAAAATGGTTTAATAATAATTTATTGCTCCCAGCAACTCAAATTGTTAAAAACATTTTAGAACAACAACAACAACTACAATATCCTCCCTAAAACAAATAGATCTAGAGGGGAACAAAAAAGAAGAAAAGGGAGGGGTCAGTCATCCTATCCAAAAGTAATGACCATTGTATTGATATAATTTTAGTTCCGAGTACTAGAGGTTCTTTGAATAAAGAATATATTCTAAAGTGTCTTGAATGTTGACATGTGTACTGCACAGTATTTCATTATACTCCTTCCATTTCTGTTTGATTTTTTTTGTCCAATCAGTTTGAGGTTGGAACCTCTTTAGTAAGAGTTTCCTTATTTTTGTGTGTCTGTTTCCATTTTTGATGTCTTCACAGATGTCTTTGTAATACTATTCTTTGTCCTTTCCAACAGCATTCTGAAATTCTTCGTTAAGTTCCTTCCTAAAATATTAGTTTTTTTGGCTTTTAGTTTTTCTTCTGTTCTTGGCAATTTCCACCATTCATTCTGAAATCCAGTTTGCTTTTTTCTGTTTCTTGGTACTAAGCAGTCTCTTTTCATATTTATCCTTAAAAATTTTGATTGCGTTCCATAGTTCATCTACCATATTTTCCGGTGTATAAGACGACTGGGCGTATAAGACGACCCCCAACTTTTCCAATTAAAATATAGAGTTTGTGCTATACTCGCCGTATAAGACGACCCCCGAATTTTGAGAAGATTTTCATGGTTTAGAACAGCGGTTCTCAACCTTTTTCAGGCTGCGACCCCGACCTGCACCGCACATGCGTGGTGCGACCCCGACCTGCACCGCGCATGCGCGGTGCGACAACCCACATCGCGCATGCGCGGCACGACGGCCCACATCGTGCATGCGTGGTGCATGCAGCGGCTCGCATTGCGCATGCACGGTTTGACGGCCCGCATTGTGCATGCGTGACGCGTGCACCAGCCCACATTGCGCATGCGATGGTCCGCATTGCGCATGCGTGGCACGATGGCCCGCATCACGCATGCGTGGTGCTACCCCATGCATGCGCAGTGCTGCCCCCTGTGCCGGCCAAGGGGAAAAGGGGGGAAAATGGCGGACTGCGGTGTTTGGCGCCCCCCGTGAAATGGTCGTTTGACCCCAAATGGGGTCGCGACCCACAGGTTGAGAACCGCTGGTTTAGAAAGTCGTCTTATACGCTGGGAAATACAGTAATTTTCTGTCAGTGAGGGTCAGGACCTCAAAGCGATTACTGAGGTTCTCCTTGAAAACAGCAAACATTTTGTGAAAACGCTTAGTTTTAGCTTGACTGGAGTTGACACATGAGCAATCATAATCTCTTCCATAATTAACCCATAGCCAAGTGTAGAATGTCAAGAGGATGACCTTGATATAGAGAGGAGTGTTCTGTTATCAAACCAGCAAAAATCAAAATATGGTTTAAGTCAAAAATAAGAATGTATGTGTAAATGTCTCATCCTTTAACTCATGAATATAACAATGGGAGGAAGTAAGGCATAATCAGGCTTACAAGATTCTGTTACTGTACTGCAGGGGTCTTCAAACCTGACCTTTTATGACTTGTGGACTTCAACTCCCAGAATTCCTCAGCCAGAAATTCCTCTGGGAGTTGAAGTCCACAAGTCATAAAAGGGCCAAGTTTGAAGACACTGGCTGTAGTGCATCTGAGTAAGAGCATGAAATTTCTTTGCTATTATGTCTTGAGATGTCTAAAGAATGTGATAACAATTAATACATCTCCAGATTGGCAGAAAATGATGAATTGTTCTCCTAGTTCATTTCTGTTCCTAGATCATTCAGCCCAATTATGTTATCCTCTGTACTATTTCCAGCCTTGGCATTCCTTTATCATGCTTGGATGTTGCCTATTTCAGATTGAACCTGGCCATAAAACTTGCCATCTTCCTCTTTTTTCGTATCAATTTTTGGAGCATAAACTTGGATAACCATCATATTAAAGGACTGTATTGTCTGACTTAACTATATCCTTCCCGGCAGCCAAAGAAATGGTGTCCTTTCTCTGCCTTTTGTGTTCTGAGTAATAAATAGTATGATCTTTTGATTGAAAGTATTCCACTCCATATTGCCTAAGTTGTCAACTTTAGTCAATTCATTTCACCTTTCACTGTTTTGAACTTCCTCATGTTCATTCTTCTTACATTCTATGTAATTCTGTTTGCAGCTTTGGGTTTTATTTTCCTGCATGGCAAGATTAGCAATTGGATGGCCAGAAGTCTTTAACCTAACATCATCAATCCCCTTAGCATTCCAGAAAATCCTCAGGTCTTCCTCAGTACCTTTTTGAATGTTATCTGACCCTGATTAGGCTAATCCTGGTCACTGTATCATCAATCACTTCATTTTCTCTAACCATGTGGTCTGCTTGGTAAAATACAGGCACTCTTCACCATTGCCTTCACAGTATGAAATAAGGCTTTTGCTGTTGTCACTAAAACAGTTACACACCTCCAGTATCTTCCTGCTGCCTGATATGGATAACTGCAGTTGGATGAACTTCAGACCTTAGGTGATCCTGTTGGGATTGTATGTTCAAGGCACACACTCCTGGACTTCTCTCTCTCTCTCTCTCTCTCTCTCTCTCTCTCTCTCTCTCTCTCTCTCTCTCTCTCTCTCTCTCTCTCTCTCTCTCTCTCTCTCTCTCTCTCTCTCTCTCTCTCTCTCTCTCACACACACACACACACACACACACACATCTATCTATCTCTATCTCTATCTCTATCTCTATCTCTATCTCTATCTCTATCTCTATCTCTATCTCTATCTCTATCTCTATCTCTATCTCTCATCTATAATGTATCCATTCTAGTGGAGCCTGGCTTGTTCATGTTCAGAGTTTTGTTTGTTATTGTCTTCCTAAATCTCGTGCTTTCTGGACATTTTGGCAAGCCCTCATCCCCCAAAGACCAGGCGTACTGTGTCAATGGCAAAATCAGGCAGGAGACAGGAACCTGTCATAATGCCAGCAAAGTTTCAACTAACTTCTCCTAATTAGGAAAGTTTAAAAGAAATTTTTCTATTTGAATGCTTTCCCCCCTCCCAAAAAAGAAACTTGAAATGTGTCATCACAGTGGTGTGCTAGGCACAATTCTTCCAACTTCTCTCTCCCCCAGATCCTCTTGAAATCTTTCATGTTGCATAATAAATGTCATGCAACTTATGACTGTCTGGTAACTTGTCATTAGTGGAATGAAGGTTCTGACTTAACGTGAAATCAATTAAAAAAAAAAGCCAAAATCATGTTATGGTGTCCATCACAGTGTTTAATTTAAAAATGAAAATAATGTTCCATTTCTGTAAGAAAAATGGATGTTTAATGATCAAAACTCCTTCAGCTTTTACTAATTAAGTAATAGAAACCCAGGTTCCTCTTCAATCCTTGTTCATTTTTCTCAGTCTAAGAACAGATTTTACACCCTAGGTTGCAAATGTGGAAATGTTCATTTTTAAATATGGACTGCCAAGGCAAAAAGTTAGAGCTGCCCAAACCTAAGATCTTAAGGGCCTATCTGTACTTGTGACCTCTCTTCTTGGGTTGTGGGTGTTATCCTCACTGAAATAGTGGTCCATCCATTGTCATTCTCTGGATTTTTTTTTCAGCTTCATGTTTTCCTTGCTGTTCACAACTCACGATGCTGAATATTTTTTTCCTTAGTTCCTTTAACTTCTTTATCCCCTTCTTTGAGCCTCACAACCTAGACATTCCTGGCCTCTGGAGAGCTACAAATGACAAACTTTGTATTCCAATTACAATAACGTTTGCTCCCTTCTTTCAGGAAAGATGTCTGCTCAAGAGTGTACCAACAAGCTACCGTAGTGATGATGCAAAATGGCTGGTTCTATGGATTTATCAAGAAAAGATGTAAACTGCCATCCCTGAAACAGACATAAATAAGTAATTTACACTCTAGCTCTTTTTTAAAAAAGTATTTGGGTTCCTTAGTTACTCCTGTCCATACTGTAATCTCAATGTGACTTGTCTGTATTTGTATCTTGGCTAATTTTTCTTTAGCAGCTACAGACATTCCCCCACCAGGGTGTTCCTAGAAACAAAACCCCAAAGATTTTGTGAACAAAACCCCAAAGATTTTGCTTCTTTTAAACTTCATTGCATGTGCTTCCTCAGCAAAATGTCTCCCAAATAATTTCCCATTTTAATTTCAGGCAAAATTAGGTGATGAACCTCAGACATTATTGCACTTGGACACAAGGAACTGGGAGAATAAACAAGGTTTCCAGCAAAAAGGTGAATTCTGTAAAGGGTCTATTCTAAAGTAGCCAAGGCAAGCGGTTATGGAGTCCAAATGCTTGCGGAAATGTTTTGACTAGCCATTGGGAAGATGAAGTTTATTCTAAGAATGGTGGCAGGCTGGAAAAAGTTGTTTCAAGGTATGTAGGACAAGATAGACATTTATTGAGTTTTGTGTGGTGGCTGTATGAAGGTATTTCTAGTGATATGGAATGTTTTTGGAGCTGAGGATGCATAGACCAAGAGAGGTTAAAGCAGGTTTGTGCCTCTGGCTGTGACCTGAAATTGAGGATCTCGTAAATCCCTTCTACTCCTGATTCTACAATTCATTTCTAACAGAAACAAAGTGTCACAGCAAAGATTTGAACATGTTTGTAGATGCTCTGCTCAGAGAGCTGGGATAATGCACTGGGGAAATAAGTGTAAATGAATGCTGGGGAGAAAGAGTGTGCATGAGAGAAAAAAACTTATTTCATCAAAAGCCAGGAGTCTGGAGCAAAAAATTAAATGGAATAGAACAGTGCAATAACAATGTTTCATCAGTCAGCAGGCAAGATCCATGGCACCAAATATTTTGGCTTTGAGACTAATTTTGTAAGCCTTGATAGCCTGCCAAAACCCAATAAATAATTCGAAGGGAGCCTGGGGTTGTATGACTTTTGAGTAACAAACCAGAAAAGAAGTTGCTTTTGGAAGGAATCCTTGCTGGCACCATCCTGCTGTCATGTTAGTATGGGGGGACAGGCAGGGAGGGTGGCCATGTAGGGAGCGCATTCCATCTGGCTTCATAAAGTACCAGTTATCGGTTGCAATGTGAGATTGAGACAAAATGATCTGCAAGAGTTTGTTGCAGGCTTTCAGAAAATCTATACAGGCAAGTGATGAGGACTAAGAAACAAAAGGTCATTTACCTGGCCCAAGCAAAGATAGTAGGTAGTATGGGAGGACCGTGCCCTTTGGAAGCAATTTGGCAGACTGCATTTAAAGGATGGGTGGGGATTTGAGCACTTGATTTATCAGGCAGATCTCAAATCTCAAACTGTGTGGAGCATTTTTTTCTCTCTTCCTGACATCCCTCTGCTTTCCTGATACTCTCTTCTTTCTCTCTTTCCTTCTGCACCACCAGCAGGGATCAGATTAATCTCCCCAGAAGTCTGAACTAATTTTCTACAGAATAATGTAAAATCTAAGCATGTTCAGTTGGGTTGAGGCTCTGAGAAATTAGCCAGAGAGCCAAATGTAGCCCAAAGATCATTGGCATAGAAGGATTATAATTCAGTTTGATGTAGCCTGCTCAGAACTACATAAAGCATGTAAAAAAAAAGGATGAGGTTTGAACACATGATTCATGGCATTTTCTATTTTGACCCTTGTGGATGCCATTTTTAATGCATAATAAAGAAGATATTTTTTGAAGATTTTTTAACTCCAAACCTTACCATGACAATCAAATAACTTCACTATTGTGTTTTCGTGGGGGTGAGAAACCATTGATGAGAGGAGCATTGATTATTATGACTCTTTTCATTTTAATGAAATGAAATCATAACACCTACATTTAGACAAACATGCACACACATGCATATGCTTATTCAGTTTATAAGGAAATAGAGTCTGTGTGGAAAGAGAAGTGAGGAAGTTACATGCAACCAGCATCTGTAAAGGAAGACATGAGAAAGCTCAAATCATAGAGAAGTGGAAGGAAAGAAACATCATAGAGGAGGAGAATAGAGAACAATGGTATTCTCTCAGAGGACTTCTCCAGAATTGCTAGCCAGCAAATCAATGAAGATTCTCAGTCATCCAGAGTTGTCTGGAAGTTGAGTCAGGGCAACTGAACTTCTTTTCAAGGCAAAGAAAAAGAATGATGATGAGGAAGAGGAAGTCTAGTTTCCATGACTCAACTTCCAAATACTAGCCAATAAGGTTGATTAGATGTTCTCAAAGTTATAGGTGTAAGACATTTGGAGGACACAGATTGAAGATGGCTGGACAAAAGTGAGACTGTAGAGTCCTTGGTGTTCTCTGAGCTTGGTTGTTTGCTTGCAGACATTTTTCTACCCAGTTAGGTAACATCTTCAGTGCTAGAAGGGAATGGAGTTTGCTCTCCTTTTTAATATACTAGTGGCTTGTTCTGTCAGTGCTGATGGGAGATTTGTTGAGACTCAAATCTCCAACAGAGACTCATAATAGATAAGGAAGAAAAGCTTTGAGAAGGCATTTAGCAGCACATCAGGGCCTAGATTAGCACATTAATTATATTTCCAATCTAATTATTCTAAAATGAATAATTAGTATAGGGTTACAAACAAACCCCAAATCTCATATATATTAAAATCAGAGCCCTTTATTCCCTGCTCAAAAGATCCAGTGTCTATATACTGTAAATTTATTCATGCATGAAAGTACTATTCTAAAATTCTGTCTGTGGTTATATTAGAACATCTGATAGTGATTGTCATGTGGCTTTTCACTCTTGATTATAGAGTTTCTTGCCAGACTTATGGATTCTTCTAATGGAAGAATCTATACCTTAGCAAGAAAAACTAATGAGAAGGTGAATCAATGAGGAACTTCAATAATTATTAGCAGGGGAAAAATGAATATCCTTAGTAGAGAAAAACTTTGATTGAGAACAATCCAAAATGGCTCTCCTATACTATGAAAAATAGATTTGTTTTAATGGATCAACAAAATTATCATTGCTTTCCACATCATTAGATGCCTAACAAGAGGAGTAATTACATAGAAACTTACATATACACGTAGTGAGTACCACGTAAAGATCATGAAACAAATCTGTTGTTGCTATCTTTTTATATCAGGCTAACTATATTTTTTGTATTTCTGAATCAAATTTATATAATTGCCCATCTCACAAAATATGACTCTGATTGGACTAGCTTTCTCTGAATTTACTAATAGGATCATTTGTTTCAAAAGTACCATGCCATTTGTTTGTGCACACTGCTGCTTTTATATTTTTGTGATTGTTTTTATTGTGCTATTCTATAATTTTAGTGGTAAAGTTTGGAAGAATTACTATCATGTTTTAAAAATCTCTCTTGCATCCTGCCTTAGTCTCCCAGGATGAAGGCTGGGATGAAAATACTTCAAACAAACAAACTAGGTAAATAAAATGTAATCCAAAACCAGAGGTTTTCTCTTCTTTTTCCTTTGTGATTGAGGTTTGTGCTTTTGTTGTTTTGCTGTTGCTTAGTTCCATCCTGAAGAATTATTCTGGATGCTAAAGCTTTCAATCAGTTATACCTGTTTTTTGCCCTGATATCCTGAATCATTTGTGTCAATTTATCAATTTATCCTAAAGTAAGGATATATAACCATTAATGTCATCATGGTTAAAGAGTAGAACACAGTATTCCCCCCCTCTTCCTCTTGCAATTATATCTGGAGGCAGAATGAGATAATGATTGCAAGATATCAGTGAATTCCATGAAGACTTTCCTTTAGTTCAGCTGTGCTTTGCTAGCTGTAGGGTAGTTATAGCTATTAAGAAATGTCCTGGATTCCATTTAATAACTGGATTCAGTCATCACACCAAGTTGCTAATGTGGTTGCTTTGATTTGCATTAGCTAGTTGGACAAATGCAGCCATCAAGGCTTATGTAATATGCAGTGGTGGGATTCAAATATGTGAACAACTGGTTCTCTGTGTGGATGCCACTTCCGGAAGTCCGTTGTGGGCCTGGGCAACAAAAAATTAGCTACTGATTCTGCTGAACTGATGCGAACCGGCTGAATCTCACCACTGATAAAATGGTTAAGTCTGGTTTGGTAAATATTCCTCACTCCTCACTTCCAGCCTCAACTATATGTCTGTTATATTTTATCTTTTATGATCCCTAGCAAAAGATCCTGAGGTAGAGATTCAACAACCTGAGGTAAAAATTCAGTCTGCTTTTTCATTATTAAAGTAATCAACATTAAGCATAAGATCATATTAAGAAGCGATCATCATAGAACATAACATACAACAATAGGTAAACATTCTTCACTCCTCACTTCAAGCCTCTACTATACACCTGTTACATTTTTTAAAAAACCTGTATGATCCCTAACAATAGGTCCTGAGGTAGTAATTCAATAACCTGAGGTAGAAATTCAGCCCGCTTTTTCAATATTAGAATATTCAACATTAACCATAAGATCATATTAATAAGCAATCGTAAACATTTGAGGATTAATACCTAGTGTTACATGTTGTGTTCTATGATGATTGATTATTAACATGATCTTATGTTTAATGTTAAACTACTACCCCAGGACCTATTATTAGGGATCACAGAGGATAAAAAAATGTAACAGGTGTATAGTGGAGGATTGAAGTGAGGAGGGAGGAGTGTTTGCCAAGTCAGACGTTTACAAAGAATAACCCTTGGTGTTGTACTGCAGGTTATATGATGAATGCTTCTCAATACGATCTTATGTTTGATGTTGAGTGTTTCAATAAAAGAATTTTATTTAAAAAAAAAAGATGAATCATGGCCAAGTACTATTTATGGACCAATCAGTCTGTCAACTGCTTTCCCTCATTCGCTTTCCCATAATGCCAGCTTATGTCTTGAATTTCAAACTGCCTCCTGGTGTTATCTTTGCTGTTACCACAGAGACCCTGCACATGCCTCCTCTCTGATTTTATCTCTTTGTAACCCACAGCACCATCGTCCATTACCTGGGTTAAAGACTGCCTAGAAAGCACTTGAAAACACAATCAGTGTTGTCTAAAATGAAGAGATGCTCATTCTTTGCTGGTAAGAGGGCTTTATTTCCCAGGAGATAGAACCCTGGGTTGCAACTTAAAAAAACAACTCTAAAAAAATGTTTTGGCCAGTTCTGACTGGAAACTAGAGGATGTTATATAAAAAGAGCAAATTAACATCATGGCAGGGGGCAGAAGTCTCTGTCAGAATTCAGTTGAACTCACATTCCAATCTATAAACCTTAACACTTTTGTTAGAAAGATGGAAGCTATTTCTCGTACTGAAGAGGTTATCCTTAAGAAAAAAAAGTATGAAAAATAATTATGTAAATAATAATGTAATAATATTGAAATTATGCCTGGCCATCAAGTAGGATATAAATGTAAGATTCACACAGAGAGCATTAGTATTACTACTATAAGTATCCTTTTCAGGTCACAGGTCCAATTGAAACAGAAGTAATACAAGTAGAGGTATGTTTTCCTGCGGGATACTGTATTAAACCTATATGTCCATTCTAGTTTTTCTATTTTCTTCAATAAGCGTCATACATCATTTCCTGGCTACTAAGTATTTTCAACCCACTTCTAGAATATTTCTGTCTAGACATGTTTATGTACATCTTTCTTTTCACCTCCCCTTTGTTTAAGATAAAATACTTCGTCTACTGTGGCATACAAATTTCACTGTTTCCTTGAGAATATATCTTTTCAATATATATGTTTCTTATTTGCCCCGCTTTGGCTCCAGTTCAATCACTACTCATTGCCTGAATTTCCTATTAATGATTAAGAAAAAAGACGTGCACATTTGATAGTAATAATGGTGATGTTATCTTGAATCATATCTTTATATATTCAGAAATGACAGCACTGGTCACTTACTAATCCTTCTCCTTATGAATAGAATTATTATGACGAGATGCTTAAGAATTGTTTCTTTTTGAATACATGGCAAAATAACAAAAAGAAAAAAAAACCATAATTGGAATAATGGAATACCACAGGGAGGATGTCATCAACTAAAAAGCATAATGGAAACATCATAGAATGTGCTGCAAGTAGCTAAAAGGAAAAAAATGCTGAGCCTTTAATATATGCATGCTTTGAAGAAAAAAATATGTATGAATCCTAAAAGGATTACGTTCAGAATTTCAAAAGTCCTGACCTGATTTTGATTTATTACTAATTAAATGCAAGTCTGGTATTAAACACCAGCTCTCTCTACCTGGATGAAATTCTGACATGAATCAGATTTTAGAATACAGGTCGTCCTCCACTTATGACCACAACTGAGCCCAAAATTTCTGTTGCTAAGTGAGACAGCTGTTAAGTAAATTTTGCCCCATTTTATGACCTTTCTTGCCAGAGTTGTTAAGTGAATCACGGCAATTAGTAACATGGTTGGTAAGTGAATCCGGCTTCCCCATTGACTTTGTTTGTCAGAAAGTGGCAAAAGGCGATCGATCACATGACCCCAGGGCACTGCAACTGTCGTTAATATGAGCCAGTGACCAAGCGTCTGAATTTTGGTCACATGACCCTGGGGGTGCTACAATGGTCATATGTGCAAAAAAAGGTCATAAGTCACCTTTCCCAGTGCCATTGTAACTTCGAACAGTTACTAAATGAACTGTTATAAGTCAAGGACTACCTGTAACGAATTACTAGTATGCAAAGGTTCAGCTATGAGTTGCTTAGATTTGTTAGTGGGAGGTCCGCCAACAGATACTAAAATATACCCAAAGTATATTTTGAAGGAATCATCAAGTTGCCTTTATGCAAGACACAAGTACTGTAGCATCCTTCCAGTTTTCTTTCCTACTAAGTAGCACTAAGTGTTTTATTGCTTCACACTCGAAGTAACACACAACCATTATGATAAATAACCATGCTGCATGAATCTCTCTAATCTTTGTTTTTTAAACTACCCAAGTTTATGGCCATTACTATACTTCTGAAAGTCCATTCTACAACCTGAGAGAAGACATAGTTCCCTTGTCTAATTCTAAATTAGAATTTAGACAAGAATTCTAATTCTTGTCTAAATCTATTCAATTTCAATAGATCACCCCTAGATTCTAATATCATGAGAAGGGAAAAGATTTTACCTTATCTATTTCCCTACTTTCTGCCCACAATTTCAGAATCTTTATTATATTTCCCATTTCTTGTTTTTTTACTAAGCTTAATCAACTTTAGCATGTTATTTTTTTCCCCCTCAGAGTACAGCTGCTCCAAGCTTTTGATTGCTCTGCTTAGGCTTTTCAGAATAATTCCAGCCCTATGATATCCATTTTGAGGTGTGATAAAGAAAAATATTCACAGTGTGCTAAATGGGATTGCATCATCCATTTATATAACGATATTACATATTGGCTGTTTTATTTTCAGTTCCAGCAGCTGCACATTGAGCTCTCCGCTACTCTATCACTCCAAGATCTCTGTGGTGACTGCTGCTTTAGATGTCTATTTGCACTTAAGTGCAGTATGAATGTTTGTATACTTCCCTGCTAGAAGCAGCGCCCAAAAATACTTCTGCAGCTCATAGCTGTCTTCGTTAATCTCTCCACCCCCACAGAACATTGGAAAGTAATTATGCAATGGCATTCTGTCTATCTGTCCATCAGTAGAATCACTCTTCCCAAGCAGTACAGAAGAGGAGAACCAAATTTGATACAGTGGGAGAACCCAACAAAAGAAAGGTGGGGTTTGAAGATAGACTAGAAGATCCTTCCATGCATCTCTGCTGGAGTGGCAATTGGGCAGGGACTCAGAACGCTGCTGACTCATCCATTATAAACAACCTTTTCTTCTCCCAGCTCACATCTCCAAATGTAGGCAGCCTGCACTATGCTTCACAGAGTGTGCACACCCACATACCACACACAGATATGCAACCTGTGAAGAAAGGAGACACATGCATGCACACCCAGACTCAACAGAATATTTCATTACCACAAAGAAAATGTAGATGTCTCCTATAATCACGCCTGGGAAAGGGGCTGTTAAAAAAAAAAAGGTCAAGGTTTCCCCTGTACAGTCATGTCTGACCTTGGGGTGTGTGTGTGTGCTCATCTCCATTTCTTAGCTGAGGGAGCCAGTGTTGTCCAAAAATGTTTTCATGGTCATGTGGCATGACTTTATGCTGAATGCCATTATCCTCCCACTGAAGTATACCTATTAATCTACTTGCATTTGCATGCTTTCAAACTGCTGGGTGGGCAGGAGATGGGGCAAGTACCGTGCTTGGATCTTGAACTGCCAACTTTCTGGTCAACAAGCCCAGTGCCTTAACAGTTTAGCTATCCTAAATAATCTTGCATTATAAGCAAACATCGCCATTTTGCCACTCGTCCCTAACTAACTCTACGATGCCTTTTGAGAAACTTTTTGACAATCTTTAAAATCTCTGAAAGGTTGGAGAGATAGAAAGTTTGCAGAAGCCATGTTGCTCCTTTACCAGCCTATTCTTTTTTCTGTTTGGCAATTTAATCATTAATAATGTTTCCTGTCCAGTTACCCAGAAAAGATACTATACTCGCCATCTTTTATTTCCTGAATTCTCTATGGATCTCTTTTTTAAAAAATGGTGATGGGACAACGACGGGACCGGAGGGGGCCTGGAAAAAACGCTCCGAGAGGATCCAACAGCAGAGGCCAGCAGCGGAAAGAAGACCCCCGGCAGGACCCTCACAAAACCCCTCCCAGCCCCCGAAAGGAACCGGAGGAGGCGCCGCAGGCGAAGGAGGACTGGAAAGCTGGCGAGAGACGAGCGGCGGAGCAGGAAGAGGACGCCGGATCGCTGCCGAGGGGGCCTGCCGACTAGAGAGAAGGAGAAACGGCGAGAGAGCAGCGGAGGGGGCCGGACGAGGCAATCAGCTGCGGAGGCGAACGGAGCCGGAAAGAAGCCGACAGGAGAGGAGGCGAGCGGCGCGAGTAACAGCAGCAAAGACTACCTATGTGAGAAGAGAGAGCCGGGAGCTGAGAACAAAGGAGGCAAGTAGAGCTGGCGGGGAGCAGTACTGAAAAGGAGGAGGCGACAAAGAAGCAGACAGAGGGGGAAGGCTCAGGCAGAGGGACTGGTGAGTGTTAACCCACGCTGCGCCCCGGACCCACCAGAAAGGGAGCCCCAGGGACCCTGAAGAGGGCAGGACTTACCAGGGAAGAAGGTGGGAGGAAGAAGAAAGCTGGAAAGCAACCTGGAGCGCAATAAGGGAAAGGCAGAGGGGATCTGTAAACACAGGGGGACAGAAGACAGGAGGAAGTGACCTGGGCAAGAAGGCAGAGAAAGAGGGGCAAGAAGGAGCCAGAAAAGAGCAAAGAGAAGAAACAGGCTGGCAGAGGGGAGCGAAGAGGAACCCAAGGCAAAGGTACTGAACTGGCTCCCTGAACATAGAGCTGCCAGAATACAGGCTCCTACCCCTACACTGTCTAAACCCTGAAGGCACCCCCTCCCCTTTTGGAAGGACCAGATTTCTGGATCTTCACCAGACCACAACCTAGTGTTGTACTGCATCTTGAGAAAAAGGCCATCATTAAAAATCCCAAGCCTCAGATCCTCCCATCTTTGTATCACCCCTGCCAGTACAGAAAAGCTTAATTGAAAACAAGCTACACCCCCTAGTGATCTACCACTTTGCTGTTAAAATACTAACTGTGAGACATGAACACTTGCTAACTTGTAACAGAAAATTTTGATCCAACCCATCCTAGCAACTTGACAATCTTGCACAGGAACAACTCCCCCACAATTCCTTGCATCAAGGGGTGGCTTTAAGGGTGGACAGGCCAACAGGAGGAGAAGCTCAAAATGGCTGCCAGACGGACAAAACAAATCAAACTGCGAGACCTGAAGGGAGCTGCACCCTCCCCGGCCCAGCCCTCTAATCTGCTAGGGAACACCCCACCCAACCACACACACCCCCACCCAACTGCATGCCCTCAAACCCACATGCCAACCCACGACTCCGCAACAACACGCATGATCCAAGAACTAAAAGAGACGATTGAGACACTAAATGAGACGATAGCGACGATGGTGGTACGGATGGATGGCATGGATAGAAAATTGGCAGAAATGGGCGCGAAGACGGAGAAAGGACGCCTAGAAACAGAACGGAAGATGGAGGAAAGATACAAAGATATGAAGAGGATGCTGGCGGACCAAGGTGGAGACCTGGAGAAAAAGTGGGAAGAACAGCGCAAAGCGATGGCCACTGATTTGGAACAGATGAAGGAGGCATTGCAAACACATTACAAAAACCTCCAAGAAACAAGGGAGAATACGGAAAAGATGATGAAGGAAGTGGAAAACCGCGTAGAGGGTCAGCTTGCAGAGGTGAAAAGAGAAGTTCAAGACCAGTCCACCATGATACAATTCTGGCAAATGGCATTTGCAATCAGGATCAGAGGGTGGAACGAGACAACATACGAACCCTAGGGAAGACTGCGCAGGACCTTTGTAGAGGCCCTGGCAACATTCCTGGGCACGAGCGCCAATGCGATTGAGTGGCATGTCGAAAAAATCCAGAGAGTGGGCGCCTGGAGGGAAGTGAACAAACACCAACCAAGGGATGTGGTCATCCACTTCACAACACAGAAGTTCCGGAACCACGTCTCTGCCACTTCCTATAACAAGGCATTCTACATAGAGGAGCAGGAGGTGAAGGTTCTGAAAGAGATCCCCCAGGCGATGCTGAGAGACAGAAAGAACTACAAATTCCTGACCACAGAACTGAGATCGCATGCACTGCAATACCGGTGGGAAACCCCAACAGGAGTGTCACTTTCTTATAAAAACAAGAGACATTACTTGACCTCGGTCCAGAAAGCCAAAGACTTCCTCGAAAAGGAATTGAAGTCGGGAGGCCCTCAACCCACCGCGAGAGAAGAAGCAGATAGACCACTGGAAAGCGGGAGGGATCGATGCCAACGAGCAAGCCGCGCAGAAGCACAGATCGGGGCAGTGGCAGAGGAAATGAATGGACTACCTCTAGGGGCGAGGGCGCAGAGAGCAGAGAGCAACAAAAACAAGGAGACAGGACAGTCTACAGAGGGCAGGCTACCAGGCTTCACTACCAAACGTACAGACCAGCAAGGCAAGACCTCACAAACCAAAATGAGCACCAATCCGGATATCGTGGGAACGAGACCAAAGGAGACAACAGGAGGAACAACAGAAATGGTCTCGCAAAAATATCCTGCAACAGATGATGGCTACTAATTATTTGACTTGGAATGTGAACGGACTGAACTCCCCCCAGAAAAGAAGAAAAATTCTCCACTACCTAAACCAAGGTAAAAGCGATATAATCTGCCTACAAGAAACACACATCAGAGCAGCAGACCAGAAATATCTGATCAACTACAAACTAGGCGCGCACTTTGTGGCAGCGGCGCCAAGAAAAAAGAATGGGATTGTCATATACGTAAAGAAACATGTAATGGCTAAGCTAATAGAGTCCGACCCCCAAGGTAGATACCTGGCAATTGAAATAACACAAGAAGACAAGAAGATTCTAGTACTGGGCGTATATGCACCACATCAGCAACAAGGCAAATTCTACAAAAAGCTACACAAGAAAATAACACAACTTAACTACAGATCTCACATCATCATGGGCGACTGGAACGGGGTCATAGAGACTGCTCTAGACAAAAAAAGAACTGCACCGAACCCGCAAAAACACTCCAAGTTGCCTAAATCCTTCTTCGACATGAAGGAGGACCTCGAACTGACAGACGTATGGCGGAAAAGGCACGGCAAAGAACAAGAATTCACCTTCTTCTCCGGCAGACATCAATCATTCTCCAGAATCGACTTTATACTAACTTCTAGTGACTTGCTAACGTGTCTAAACGCGGTGAAAATCCTACCCAAGACACTGACAGACCACAACCCTGTGAGGATGGAATTAAGACATGGCCCGAAACAGAGGAGGTCCTGGAGAATCAATGAAAACTTGTTTAGACATGAAAACAATGTGGCGGAATGCAAAAAAGCTATGAAGGAATTCTTCGACACACATATGAACAACGGAACACCGATAGAACAGATCTGGGAAGGCAGCAAGGTGTACATGCGAGGGATCCTCATATCCATGAATAGCTGGCACCGTCGCCAACAAGAACAAAAAAGAAAAGAGTTAGAAAATGAGATAAGCAAAATGGAGCGGCTACTAATAAAAAGACCAGAGGACAAAGTCACCAAAGAAGGACTCAAGATCTTAAGAAAGCAATTTGACATGTTGATGGCTGACCAAGTTGCAAGGAATATACAATATGCAAAACATAAGACATTCTGCAAGGCCAACAAACCGGGCCGCTGGCTAGCCTATACTATAAGAAAGAAACAGAAGTCCCGCATAATTGAAAAGATAGAATACAAAGGCAAGGAAGAATTCCGACAAAAAAGCATCAAGAAAGCCTTCACGGAGTTCTACTCGAAACTATATACCGAGGATAAGATACAAGACAAAGAGATAGATGAGTTCCTACAAAACGAAAAGATACAGGCGATTACCGACACACAAAGAGAAGCCCTGAATGCCTTAATCACAAAGGAGGAAATACACTCAGCGATCACACAGCTGAAAGCAGGAAAATCGCCCGGGACGGATGGGATAACAGCGACCTACTACAAACACCTCCAAGAGGAGATGCTAGAACCCCTCAGAAAACTATTTGCCAACATTCAAGAAGGAGGTCAGGTCCCACCATCCTGGAAAACAGCCTACATCTCATTAATCCCAAAGGAGGGGAAAGACAACACACAGCCCGCAAACTACAGGCCCATCTCACTACTAAACACAGACTACAAAATCTTCACAAAAATTTTGGCCAATAGACTAATGACTGTACTACAAAAAACAATACACCCGGACCAAAGGGGATTTATACAAGGACGCCAGATGAAAACCAACGTGAGACAGCTGCTGAACATAATAGAATACCTGCAAAAGCACAACCAGATACCCGCCGCTCTTATGTTTGTGGATGCAGAAAAAGCTTTTGACAGACTGCACTGGCCGTTCCTGACGAACTTGATCCGGAAGATGAAAATGGGAGTACAGTTTCTCAACTCCATAACGGCAATTTACCAGAAACAAACAGGTCAGATCATTGTCAATGGAGACTTAACGGACTCATTTAATATAGAGAGAGGCACGAGACAGGGCTGCCCGCTGTCCCCCCTGCTATTTGTCCTAACACTGGAAATTTTACTGAATAGAATAAGAGCGGCAGAGGATGTACAGGGCATACAGATTAAACAGCAAGAATACAAACTATGTGCCTTTGCGGATGACCTGCTGGTGACAATGTCGCAACCAGCACAATCAGCAAGGAAATTGATAGAGATAATGGAGGACTATGGTAGGGTGTCAGGCTTCAAAGTAAATATATCAAAAACAAAGATGCTAGTCAAAAACCTCGACAACAAAGCAAAACGGAACCTGGAAAGAATAACGGGGTGTGAAATAGTCAAGAAAGTCAAATACTTAGGAGTGGAGATAGAATCAACAAATGCGAAATTATACAAGAATAACTACGAGGTCCTGTGGAATAAGATACAAGCAGACCTGGAAAGGTGGAAATCACTACGTCTGTCCCTGCTCGGCAGGATAGCGACAGTAAAGATGAATGTATTACCCAGATTTTTATTTCTCTTCCAAATGCTACCCATACTCAAGAAGGAAGCGGACTTAGACAATTGGCAGAAAGGCATCAACAGATTTATTTGGGACGACAAGAGACCGAGGGTGAAACTAAAAATCATCCAAGACGCAAGGGAGAGAGGGGGTCTCAAAATGCCTAATCTAAAGCTATATTACTATGCAGCAACGTTGGTGGCGGTTAGTGACTGGATCAACATGACAAATGATAGAATTCTGAATATTGAGGGGCATGGTCTACGATTCGGCTGGCACGCATACCTAGTATACGACAAAAAGGCAGATAGGAACTTCAAGGAGAACCCATTACGAATCCCATTGCTATGGGTCTGGAAGAAATATAAGCACCTCCTACACGACAAGATTCCCATCTGGACGATCCCTGGACACGCAACAGGGGATATGAACACATCCCAAGGGCAAGAAGTGGTGCCCTACAGTGAACTTGTACTGGGAGAAGAAAACGGGTTCCTCTTGAAATCTCAAGCAACGCTAGCAAACAGAGGAATAGGAAGTAACTGGCTATCATATATACAACTACAATCAAGGTGGCGTAAAGACAAGAAGAAGGGCTTCTCCCAGACCGACGAGAATCTAATTAAACAGATTAGAGAACAGGGGATTATGCACATCAAACGAGTGTACAGCATTCTGATAGAAATGGACTCTGAAACCGAGCTAGTCAAGAACTGTATGATAAAGTGGGCACAAGACTTCAGACACCCTATCACCATGGACACGTGGGAGAAAATCTGGGTGAGGAATGTAGAATTCACGAAATCGCAACACTTAAGGGAAAACTTCTACAAGATGTTCTATAGATGGCACCTAGACCCGAAAAAAAATATCACTCATCTACCCGGGCTCCCAGCCCAAATGCTGGAGGTGCGGGGACGGGGAGGCTACTTACTTTCATATATGGTGGACATGCAGAAAAATCAAAGCATTCTGGAGGAAGATATGGTGGACACTCCAAACTATTTTCAAAAAGCGTATAGAATTTCTACCTCAGGCTTTTCTGTTAGGGATCACAAAGGATATCACTACCTCAGAGACAAATTTATTTTTGAACTTAATCACAGCAGCAAGATTGTTGGTGGGACAGTACTGGAAGAATCCGGAAATCCCGCCTATTGAAGAATGGACTGTGAAAGTAACAAATTTGGCGGAAATGGCAAAAATATCAGCATACTTGAAAAACCGCTCCAATGAACAATTTGTGAATGACTGGAAACAGTGGATAGACTATATCCAAGAGAGACACCAATCAAACAGAATGCAGCTGGCGTCCAGCTAAGGATCGATGGGAGGAGGGATGAAGGGCTAACAAATCAGATGTTTACAAAAACTAACACCCAACGTTGAATGTATATGTTCTATAACTAATGCCTCTTAACATAACCTTATGATTAACGTTGTTTGCTTTAATATTGTTAAAGTAGACTGAATCTCTACCTCAGGATATGAAACTTTTACCTCAGGATCTCGGGTTGGGGACCATAAATGATTGCACTAGTAATGGGATGAAGTCAACTTAGAAACGCAAACGCACAATATGCGATAGACTAGATACAGTAGATAGACCATATATAGGAGAAACACCAATCAAACAAAATGTATTCGGAGTATACTTGAAGATGTAAGGGAGGAGGGAAGAACGTTTACTAAAACAGATGTTTACAAAGATTAATACCTAATGTTGTATGCTATGTTCTAGGATGATTGCTTAGCAATAGGATCTTATGTTTAATGTTGATCACATTAATATTGAAACGGATAGGGGAAACACCAATCAAAATAAAATGTAACAGGAGTATAGTTGAGGCTAGACACGGGGAGTGGGGGGAAAAAGGCTTACTAACTCAGACGTTTTCAAGGACTAATACTTAGTATTGTATACCAGGTGTCATGATGACTGCTGCATAATATGTTTTTATGTTCAATGTTAATGGTTTTAATAAAAGAATTTAAAAAAAAAATGGTGATTTGTTGGTGGTTTGATTGTTTTCTGTTTGTTAGAAAGACTGTTGTAGGGTGATCATACGAATCCATAATACTTTGGAACAATTCAGAGTTTTTCCCTTGCACTTTAACGTGGATCTTCTGCTGCAAAATTATACGGATAGAACAGAACAGAACAGAACAGAACAGAACAGAACAGAACAGAACAGAACAGAACAGAACAGAACAGAACAGAACAGAACAGAATAGAATAGAGCTGGAAGGGACCTTTAAGGTCTTTTAGTCCAACTCCCTGCTCAAGCAGGAGAACCTGTACCATCTCAAACAAGTGACTGTCTAGCCTCTTTTTAAAAATCTTCAGTGATGGAGCGCCCATGATTTCTGGGGGAAAGCTATTCCACTGGTTAATTGTCCTCACTGTCAGGAAGTTTCTCCTTAATTCCAGGTTGTAACTGAATAGTCCAACACCAGAATTGCAGCAGGGGTAATTTCCCTCATTGTTGTTTCTCTCACCAAGGGGATGAAGCTGAGACTCCTGTGGTTTCTTTTAATCAAGTCTTCTACCAGATCTTTAGAATGCTACATTGTACTGCTGATTTTGAAATTCTGGTCACAGGGATCGCAAACATCTATGGGAATAAATCTGTGCTGGTTCTGTGGAACTCCTGAAACAAGATTGAATGTCTATAAATACCGGTAGGAGAGCAGCTCTCTTTCCATTTCCCTTGTTTATTTATTTTGCAAACAATTCTTTAAAAAGAAATAGGGCAAACTCCAATATCAAAACTCTCTCAGAGAGAAGAGGTGTTTTGGTGGAATTGTTTGCACTTAATGGTGAAGAGCCCAGCTCCAAGACAGTGTTTCCCTGACAACCAGAAAATAGGAGGCAATGAAAATGGGAGAGGAGAGTTGACTTTTGGAGGATGTCATTACCTGTGTCTGTTAAAGCAGAAACTGATGTATAATTTCTGGAGGCTTATTAGAGCAATGTGGCCTTTGTCATCCTAAACTGCATCTTGAGGGTCATTTCTTCACTGTTTCCCATTTTCATTTCCTAATTTTTGTTATTTCCTGGCAAAGAAGGTAAGTGGTAACTTGGTTTTCTTCTGTGAAATAACATACCTCCCCCGTGATCTAAATGCTAGATCTCTTAGAAGTAGAAAAGAGAAATTTTAGGCTCTAGAACAACGGTTCTCAACCTGTGGGTCGTGACCCCTTTCACAGGGGTCGCCTAAGACCATTGGAAAACACATATTTCCGATGGTCTTAGGAACCGAGACACCGCTCCGCATCCGTCTCCGCATGGCCTCCTCCGCCATTTGCAGAGAGAGAGAGAGAGACAGAGAGGCACTTTCGCTTCCCTTCTCTCTCTCTCTCAGGCGGACTTACCTCCTGCAGGGCTCCTGATTGGCCCTGCACCGGGTGCCCCACCCCCTGGGAGAAGCACAGCCAGGGCCTCGTGGCCTTGGAGCCGCCCAGGGAAGTCCCGGGATCCATGCTGGGAGCAGCCCGCTGGAGGCTCCGCTGAGCGGGCCAGCCCTCCTGCAAGCCGTGGCCCAAGGGAGACAAACCCCTGCAATCCCTAGCCAGTCCGACCATTGGCCCCGCTGGCCGGGAAGGCGCGCCGGAGTCCAGGCTGCCGGGAAGGAAGAAGGAGATGCAGCAATGGTAGGAGAGGAAAGCATCCTCCTGGGGCCTGGCACTGGCGGCGGCTTCCTTACCCTCCTCTTCCTCCTCCCCTTCTTCCTCCTGCTGCCCCCCAGGTGGCTCGGGAGGGTGCCGGGACAAGAGGGGTGCCTGGGGGGAGCAGCCAGGCTGGCGGAGGGGCTGGCAGGGGCTGCACGGCACTAGCCCCCAACGCGGGTCCATTGATGGGCGGAAGGCGAGGCCAGCCAGCATGGAGTCCCAGCTGGGGTGGCTGCTTCCTTGCCCTCCTCCTCTCCTTCTTCCTCCTGCTGCCCCCCAGGCAGCTTGGGCTGGCACTGTCCCCCCTCGGGCGGGTGGCTCCATCGCCCTCCATCGTGGAGGGTGAGGCTGGGCAGTGCGGAGTCCTGGTGGGGGTGGCAGCCAGGCAGGGGGCGATGAGGACCCTCGATGATGCAGCCATGCTGCCGCCGCTGCCACCAGAGCCACTACCTCCTGTCCTCCTCCCCCTCCCTGCCCGTTCAGCTGAGGACATGGTGGAGGCTGGGCCGGGGGCAGCGAGGACCCCCAACAATGCTGCTGTAAGAGAGAGAGAGAGAAAAAGAGAGAGGAAAGAGAGAGAAACAGAGGAAAAGAGAGAGGAAAGAGAGAGAAAGAGAAAGAGGGAGGAAACAGAGAAAGAGAGAGAGGGAGGGGAAAGAGAAAGAGAGGAAAGAGAAAGAGGAAAGAGAAAGAGAGGAAAGAGAGAAAGAGAAAGAGGGGGAGAGGAAAGAGAAAAAGAGAGGAAAGAGGGAAGGAAAGAGGGAAAGAGAGAAGAGAGAGAGGAAAGAGAAAGAGAGAGGGGGAGAGGAAAGAGAAAGAGAGGAAAGAGAGAAGGAGGAAAGAGAGAAAGAGAGGAAAGAGAAAGAGGAAAGAGAAAGAGAGGAAAGAGAAAGAGAAAGGGAGGAAAGAGAGAGAGAGAGAGAGAGAGAAAGGAAAGAGAGAGAAGAGAGAGAGGAAAGAGAAAAAGAGGAAAGAGAAAGAGAGGAAAGAGAGAGAAAGAGAGAGAGAGGGAGAGGAATGGCGTTTCTCCAACCAGGCTGGGCGGAGCGGCCTTCCTGCCCCCCCTCCCGGGCCAGCTGGATGGGGTTTGGGGGTCACCACAACATGAGGAACTGTATTAAAGGGTCGCGGCATTAGGAAGGTTGAGAACCACTGTCTAGATAAAGGGTCTTACTAAGTCATGCTTCTGTATCAAGAAACTGTATTACTTCAGAAATTTAGAGGCTGTTCTGCTTGTTCTTGGACTTGCGGCCTTTAATTCTGTCTCACTGGCATCATTTAGTAGATCTCACCAGTTCACGGAACTGTGGTTCTACCAGGAGATGACAAGATTGAGAATGTGATCAGTCAATGTGCATCAGAAATCCATGCTACAAGTCCTCTAAGATCACTAAGACATAGAAATGGAAAATATCTGCAGTCTTGATCCCCAACCTACTATAGCATGGGGTAGAAAAAAAATACACAACGGGTGAATGCAGAAATAAATTCAATCAAGGCAATTAATAAAGGGGGGGGCAAAAAGAGTCTGTGACAAATTGGTACTAGAACAAAAGGCAGCCAAAAAACTGAGCAACCAAAACTGTTTAGACAGAAGAAATGGAAGTGAATGTTTTGAGCAGGTCTTAGCCTTTTGGCATCTAGTCGGGAGTTGCACCTCTTTGGCAAGGGCTGGCTTTGCAGATGTGCTGCAGTTCTGTGGATGATCTGAGTGTGAATCTCAGCAGCTCAGCAACCTCTTCCCAGAAGCAACTCATTAAGAAAGCTGGCAGTGAGACAGTACCCAGTGTGTACAGGTTCTTCTGGGGAAAGAAATTATGTGGAGAGGAAAATGAATGCAACCTCGTGTCTTTCATCATTTTTTTATTGTGTAAAAATAAACTCGACAATTCATGTAGTTTCAGCAATAAAATGGAGGGGAAAGCATGAAGAACTAGTAGAAAGTGCATTTTAAGAACTGCTGATGTGTTCTCTGGATGTCAGATATAACAATAACTCTTTCAAAATCCAATAAAGACGAATAGCAAGAAATAGGAAAATATACAGCTTTGGTTAACAGAATGATAACTCAAGAAACATACTGTCTTTCACACTGTACAGTATATACAATTGTAACTTTATCCTTCCCCCCCCTTCTTTATAGGGCAAGTGGCATGCAGTTTGGACTGAATTCGTTGACCATTTCACGATTTTCCCCCTTCACCAGATTATACTGAAAAAAGGTGTCTAAGTAAGTTGCTTTAGCAGGTTGATCTTACAAGGTACAATTTGACTGGTCAACTTAAAAGAGCACGGTTTAAGAAACGCTGCTGGATGGTGCTATTTAGAGGGCTTCTTTTGATAATTCTGTTTAGGTGGGCTTTCTTTCCCCTTAGCTCTCCTGCACAGCTTTGTCAGGTGAGGGACTCTACGACCCTCTTCACTGTAGGACAAGCGGCAGCCTTGTGTGCGAGTGCATCCTTAGCACTGAGTTGTTTCTATGCCTATCCAATTGCATATGCATTTGCCACAGCTTTAGAGTTACTCAAAGGGTTTCGAACATCTTACAATCCTCTCCCTTTCTTTCTCACAGCCAAGGAAAAATGCCTTGACCAAGTTCAAAAGGGAAAGACCGATTGAAAAGGCTGAGGGCTGCAATAGTCGTACAAACCAGGAAGTCTGTCCTCCCCCCACCCTCTTTTTTTTTTTTACAGAGACCATATAAAACATTATATATTTCAAAATAAACTTTCTTGTTCTGTCTACCCTTCCTCTGTAGTTTAAAAGCATTTTTCAGGGAATACCCGTTTATTTTCAATATATTCTTTTCTAATAAAAATACCCTTTTCTTGGTAAGCAAACTTTTTTTTTAAAATATATACAAGAGATCGTGAGTGCGCGTGAGTGTTTGTGTTCAACAGAAAGCCTGGACATATCGAACAATAGATAAACCTGTCAAGGGAAGGTGAATGCTAGTTCAACTAATCTCACACTTAATCTGTGACTTTAAGCCTTCTTTGCAAGTAGGCTCCTTAGATGCAAATAGAACTTACTTTTAATTATGGATGTTTGGAATCAAATGGCAGAAGGAGGCTGATTCACTGACTGCCTAAAACAGAGGAAAGCTCACACAGTGGTCCGTACGAGACAAACCATGATGGCTTTTTTTTTTTTTTTGCCAGCAAAAACCCTCCCTAGGAATGTGGTGAAATTGTCAGACAATATTCAGGCAAACACGCGTGCTGCTTGTTTAGTGCTCATTTTGCTTGTATAAAAGGACATCACCTGAGAGAGGCATGAATTATTCAGTGCAAGAGGGAGCATCAATTGTATTAAGCAGTAGCCTTGGCTTTGGGGCAGGGTGTGTGTGTGTGGGGGGGGGGTCTGCTATCTAGTCCATGTCCAGGAAAGCAACACTGAAAGTCTCTTTCCGAGGAAATCTGGCATGGAAGAGGCTACCCCAAAGTGACACTAAAAGAGACAACCCCAAGGACATGCACTTCAGTAAATATCAGTTAATCTGATCCAAAAGCACAGTGTTCATTGAACAACAGAAGGGCATAAACAGCACCTCTCCGGAATCACTCGGGTGCTGAATGGAGAACGCTAACATCCCCCAAACATTTTGGGGTAAGAGCATGCTGAAAGAAACAGTCCCCATTGATATGAATGTCAACAAGTCCATTGCTCGTCTTTTAGGTGGTGGTGGTGGTTGTTGTTTTTAAGGTCATGCTTTTATCAGGGGGAAGAACACGGCATGAGTAAACTGCCTTTTGTCCAGCCACACCTGACCTCGACTAATGTGCTTGAATGATTTCTTTTTAAAGCACGAACTATTGCTTGGCAAACGCCCCCACAGCTCTGCAGTAGCCCATGCAAGGAGGCAAGCATTAGATTGAGGAAACACAATTGAAACATGCAAGAAATGGCAGTGCACCCCTGGTCTCCCTAGAAGCCTGTGGAAATCTAAGAGTACCATAAATGGGAACCAAAGCAAGGAACATCACTGAACTGCAAGTTGTTGCCACTGAAGATGTGTGTGTGTGTGTGTGTGTGTGTGTGTGCAGGGGAAGTAGGTGCTTTTGTCTAAACAAAGCACAATCCCCATAGGAAAAGACAACCAAGATGCCTTCCTAGTTTTAGGTCCTTTTCAAGATACCCTTAATACAATGGATTTTACAACAGAAATGCACTTTGTCTCCTTCACAAAAGTTTGCGAAGAATCTACTCTTTCATTCGGGCCACTATTCCTTGTATGCTT
Source organism: Bothrops alternatus (assembly GCA_034064705.1). Lineage (NCBI taxonomy): Eukaryota > Metazoa > Chordata > Lepidosauria > Squamata > Viperidae > Bothrops > Bothrops alternatus. The sequence continues at coordinate 15,327,326 of JARGCV010000041.1, forward strand.
CAAAAGTACAGCACAGGGTTACTTCCAAAAAGATTAATGAAAGGCTATACAGCTGTCCCTCCTCCATCCTCTGGGGCTATGGAGCAAAACCAAGATTGGCCCTTCGCTTGGCTGCCTAGCTCAGTTGGCTGAAATCTGTTCTTCCATTCCCTTTCACCTCTCAAAAAGAAAACCATTTGAACAAATTGACACAGCACCTGACACAGGGCCCTTTAGGGAAAAGTCCAAGCAAGGCTCATTGTACTAGGCTATCCTTCCCCCTGTAATGATGCCCCATTTATACTGAAAAGACAAAATTCTCAGTTTGCAAGTATGGCCATGGAAGTCAGAAGGTAACCAGGTACTTTGGATCTGACTACTGTTCCTCCCCGCCCCTCCCTCCCTCCTCCCCCCACAACAAGCCCTTCAGATTTATGGCTCTTAGAGTAAAGGAGGTTAAGCAAGGGTGTGGAATGTCTCAAAGGGATGAGAAAATGATCCCATCTCTCAGTCAAGTCTTCCATTAGACATCCAAGATGCATTGTTTTTGGAGGGGAAGAGTTGGCTATGAAATTGAGAAGGGAAGGTCAACCCAGGAAGGGGTTTGGGAATTCACTGCCATCTTCAGGCCACAGAGCTTTGGAAGAAAGAGTAGCGAATGTCTCTGGGATGATGGCTCTCTAGACTTCACGTAAGCTTGATGGCTAACAGAGGCAGATCCTTTTAGGCTCTAAGCAAAATAAAGGCAGTGTAGGAAAGCAGGCTGTTTTACAGCTGCATTGACATGGATTAGCAACAGCTGCTCCTACAAAATATCCCAGATCTGGACAAGCCATCCAGGATCCTCAGCTTGGCAATGCTCCCGAGTCCTACCTGTACATTTGAAAGGGCAAAGATGGCCCTGTCCTAGTCTGGCTATAGCCAGTAGTGAACACCACTGGTGAGGGACAGTAGAGGACCTGATCAATTTTAAAAAATAAACCATTCCCTCCCCTCATATCCTTATCCAGCCTCCTTATGCACCATTCAAAAGCTTTTGCCATCCCATTAACTCGGAAAACTAATTTTAAGTACAATTTTTTTTTAAAAAAATCAGTATCTGCCTAGAGGAGAACGGCTGCTTAAAAGACATCGAGTAGAGTAGGAATATATAGAGATAACCTTTAAAAAGTATATGCAAATGAAGACAAATGTGCTGAAAGAGTTGCACCAGCCCAAAGGCACTCAGGCTTCAAACGAAGTTGGCAAGCCAGAAAAACCAGTCCATTCATCTTGTGACGTCATAAAGCAGTGGGAGAAAAAACTAGGAACCTTCTCATTTCTTTGCCAGTTTGCAAAGTTCCGGGTGGTCTTAGAATGGTATCAAGAACTCCATGTACATTTCCTAGATTCCTAGATTCCCCCCCCCACTCTCCCCCGATAAAATACTGGTTCTTTAGGACAAGTAACATGATTTTTGAAAGTGACCGAAAAGAAAAAAGAAAAAAAAGGAAGGCAAGTTGTCTGTAAATCATTCCTGGATGAGAAGAATGTCTGTTCACCTGGGGTTGAGTGGATCTGGGAGAGGGAAAGGGAAAGTGTGGCAGATTTAGTTGATCTGATGGCAGGCTTCAAATGTCCATTTGGTGGCTCCACCGTAAATATCAATGTTAGTTTCAGACCAGGCTATGACACTACCAGGCAGGGCTTTGGTGCTGCAAGTAGCCAAGTTGTAGACCTCCCCCGGGGTGAGCTTTCGGTCCCAGATGTTGAAGTGAGCCAGTTCTCCCACAAATGCCTGGGTGGCATCAAATCCACCACCAAGTGTATCCTGGAATGGAAAAAAAAATGAAGATCAAAGGTGTGAAAAGGCCATTCTCTGCAAATAGGTGCAGCATCATGTACACAAGGTGCTTTTCCCTTCTCCAGAGAATGAACGCGGCATCGACCGTCTTAAAACCTGTTATAATAAACACTTGAAATGAGCCAGAAAGATTTTCAGGTAGCAAGGAAAGGTCAGCTAGAATAGACTGCATTAAAAAAGCTCAATGAGAAATTGAATAAAGACAAGAATATTCAGTCCCTGAAGTGCATTTTCTGTGGAACATATGGAACAGTTCTAATATTGCTGGTGTGCCTCAAAGAGGTAAGGTAGAAAATGTTCGTAAGAAAATCCATCCCATTCCTATTTGCTTAATAACCAGCTACAAGAATTGCTTTTTTAATAGCCAGATTTTTAAATAGCTACGTACTGAATTGTTGTTCTTTCACCCTATCTCTAATTGGCTATATTTATGTTTGTTCTTTCTGCTGCTATGTGTACCAATATTCTTAAACTGATTCTGAAAACTTTTAAACTTTTCAGTGAAATAGTTACCGTGTCCTTCTATCTCTGACTACTGAGTTTCCTTCAGGTGGATGAGTGGTATTGTTAAGGAGAATTTATTCATGTTATTTGAGTAGTAAACGGTCAGGAAAACAACAGCCTGCTTTTATGAAGTGGGAGGGGAAGAATCTGAGATGATTTGGGATGGGTAATTACATGGAAATATTCAGGTCAGTCTGAATCTATGATATTTATTTATTTATTTTATTTATTTATTTGGGTTTGTATGCCGCTCCTCTCCGGGGACTCGGAGCGGCTAACAACATATATATAACAATAAAATTACAATAAAAAAACCCAAACAATGATATCTAAAAAAAAAACAATAAAACACACATTCAATTCAACAATCAACCACAATCATCCCCAGGCCTGCCGGCAAAGATGAGTTTTTAGATTTTTCCGGAAGGCCGGGAGAGTCGGAGATGACCAGAACTCCCCAAACATAGTAGTATCATACAGCAGGAGTGACACATTGACATTTCTGTGTAAACCCCTCTTTCCTTATCTAATACCTTCAAAATATATTGGAACTGCAACGCACAGGTAGCTGAGAAATGGATGATTACAACTGAGCATATCCCAAAAGTACAGGTTAGCAAAGACTGATACAGATTACTGATTAGTAGTTTTGGTGCCTAAGTCTTATTGCAGAAGAATCTCTTGGAAATGTTATTTGTGCAGTGGGAAAAAATCTATGCTAATGTATTTTATAATATGCAGTTGTGTGTAGAGATGTGTATATAGAGCTTGAATACGTGGCACAAAAAGAAACGGATTAATCTTCTTCAGCTCCTATGCATTCTGGATTCCTCCCCATTTAAGCATTTTTCCTACCGTCCCACCCATCCACCAACCTTAATTTCCCTTCTGCTATTATTTTGAACAAAGTAAATTCTACCATCTTTACTATTGGGGAACAAAGCTTGGAAATTCTATCATGAGTCTGGGAAATCTGTTCATATCTAACCAATTAAAAGCTGAAACTCATGGGAACGTAGCTGCAGGAAACATTATAATGTATGAACAAAGCATGTTTTGGCTGTTAAGGTATTTTGATATGATCAGGTGATGTTAGCACCAGGAGCCTGTGACTAGGATGATCAGACCTAAAACAGAAGAGCATAAAACCCTCAGTGCCTGCTGATTTCAGTACGCACACGTATACACAATCTGGAATTGAAGGGGATCTTGTATCAGCTTGGAACAATTCAGAAGGGCAAATCCTGAAGTTACTAAATGCAATTAAGACCTGAAGTGGAAGTTTTCTCTATTTCTAACGCTTAGCACCTTCTACCCTAGTCTTTATATGAAATGACAGCAAATTACTGCAAGGATGAGCAGATCATTATTTACCGTAGATCACTGGGTGATCTGCAGTAGACGGGCATGGATTTTTTTTTTAACAGCAGTAACTATAACCTGCCCTCCACCAAAGCGTATTGCAGAAATTGGGGGGGGGGAAATGGAGGGTGACTAGGAGGGATAGCCAGGAGTCCTTTTGTACATATATTAGAAGATTATGAATGGCATTCAGTTCTGGCATTCAAAACCATTTTTTTGGACTTCACACTTTAATTATGTGTGTTACACATGGTCTCATTTGGTGGACCTCAAGATTTTAGTTCTAAAAGCCCACAAGTCCGACTTCTGCTTATCCCTGCCGCAGAGAATAGCCATTTGCTGTGATCACGGCACACCCTTACCTGTTCCTGCCCCAACACTAGGACCCCTTGGGGCTTGATTGGGTGATAAGGGGCCAGGTTCTCCCCATTGCCTCGCTGGGTGCCATCCTGATAAGCTTCCCAGACACCATCCCGAGTTGTCCATGCAATGCAGATATGGTGCCATTTTCCATCATTAATGACAAAAGGAAGCTTTGCTACCTGAGGAAAGAAAATTGAAAGAATTGCTGCAGATACAGTATGCATTTTCCCCAATATATTGTGCACTGTATTGGAGATCTGGCCGCTGACCCCTTCCAAGTCTGTTGTATTTACTAAGATGGGGATTTCGCCAAATCTCCATAGTAGCCATGGGACATTTTGAGCTCCATTTTACATTATCTGAAGGATAAGAAAAGTTTGCAGTCTAAAGCAAAATGCACTTATCTGGGATCGATCCTTTTGAATTGAATAAGGTTCACTTCTGAGTAACCGTGAACAGAATGGCATCGGAAGTACAGTTTATGAGAATGCTTGTTTTATGTTCAAGGACACAGAATTAGATTTGCAGGTTTAAATACCATGACAATAAGGAAACAGGTCTGAAAACATTGTCATGTATTTCTACAGTTCTGGAAATCTGAGAAAATGAGAGTTGACTTCTTCAGTATTTAAAACAGAAGTCATTTGTTACGCCTCAGAAGAATGTGTTGCTTGAGTTGGAATATATCTTGATAAATTTGGGGAGGCACAGTGTAATTGAAAGGATGAAACAAACAAGCTGGTCATATTTATGAAAATGTCCAAGTTTTCACTAAAGTTAGAAGTTCTCCTTTTTTGCTTTAAAAACTACATTGTGCATAATAGCCCTTCTTGAAATGTTGGTCAAATGAAATTGTTTAATTCAGAACCATATAAAAAACTAGATTTATTTTACTTGCCCTAGAGAATATATTGAAACTTGAAGTTTTTTTAACAACTCATCTTGTCTTCTTACATTAAAAATAGAACTGTGTTTTAATACCAGCACTTATGGTATTATTTAGCACCAAAGATTTGCAAACACATTCCTCATGTGCAAATGATATTTGGAGAACAAGTGCAAAGCTTTCATTGTTTATTACATGTTTAATGAGTAATTTGCCTCCTTTAATTTTCATTTATTAATACATGCATATTTCTTCACTGAAAGAATGACACTTACCTTGTCATTGATAAGGATCTCCATAGGATTATTACCCCATTCAATAAGTACCAACTCATTAGCTTGTCCAGGTACTGCATAAGAGAAGGGTGTACCTACACCTGGAGAGGCATTTGATTTTATCCACATACAAATTGTAAATGCATACATCTCTGGCAAGCTTTTCTTCACTTTTGCGTACATGTAATTGGTTCTCAAAGGGAAGGTCAGCTGAAATTTATCCATTGGCCTATTATCTTTCTGACCTGGAGAAAAATAAGAAAGGGAGTTTGCTCTGTGTTCGCATAGTTATTAAGGCTGTGATGCTAATTCATTTATCAGGAAGCAAGTTTAATGAGACTAATTTCTGAGTAGACATGCACAGTATTATTGATAGTTCTACTGAGGCAGTGCCAAAGATATGGACTGAAGCTTTGTAGGAATGCCTTCTCAGCATCAAGGCTAGCACACATAGACCTGACCACAGTTTACCTTAAAATTTATTTCCTCTCTTCATCCATATTTCTTTCTTTCTTTCTTTCTTTCTTTCTTTCTTTCTTTCTTTCCTTCCTTTCCTTTCCTTTTCTTTCTTTCCATTATATAATGAGCCTTAAGATGGCAGTATTCAAATCCCTCCAACACATTTCAGTACACTAATCCTAATCACATGGGCAGCACTTAGAAAAAAGGCTCTTTTTCTCATTTCACTCTTTTTACTCTTAATATCTTTTTATATCCCTATCTCTCTATATACACACACAGTAGGAGCAAGGAATGTAAATGGATGCAGTGATTTTACTGGAGTCTGAAGAAAAAAAGTGCTATTGCTTGTTCTAGGTCACTTAGAGGATAGAACTCAATCTATATAAAGCAGTTATATTAAGGTGTGTGCATTAGGTACTATCTGCTAAAATACTTCACTAATGAATAGTATTTTTTCCCACGTGGACCAATATTATTTTAGAAAAATTATATAGAACCTATGTATTGCCCTTCCCAGTTGCATAAACTCACAATTCATCCCAGAATAGTAACTGCTGCTACTAAGGAATGTAAATTACAGTGGTGTGTGTGTATATGTGTGTGTGTGTGTGTGTGCTAGGAAGGACATGCAGAAGCCACTTTCCTCCAAGTGGGTCACTATTCAGAATAAGCCCTACCTATTTCAATCCAGGTTGCTTTACCTTTTTCTAAGTCACTGATCCTTTGGTGAAGAGACGTCAAAGTGCTTTCTATTTTCCCTCTTTCTTCAGACTCATTCTTGGAGCTGTACTTTCCTTCTTCCAGGCTGTTAATTCGAGAAAGCACTTGCTTTTCCAAATCATCAATGTTGTTCTGAAGTATATCCTTCAGGGAATTGGTTTGGCTCGAAGAATTCATCCTACTGAATTGCTGTGCAAGGTTGGGGGAGAAGCAAAGAGAGTAAGTGGATTGGGGAAAACCAAATTAACACCATAGCATTATTTTCCAGAAGCTCGTTCTGAGACTCACTACCCTGACACAGCTAAACTCATTCAGAGCTTACCGAGTGAAAGAGCAGTGCTGTATTAAAAAGAAGCACGTCAATCTATTAAAGAATTGGGCGATGGAGAATATTTTGAATGGGGTGGTGAATGTTTTGCCTCCGATGCAGGGCAAAGCTGCACCATTAAAACAAGGTGGAAATCAGCAAAGACTGGACAACTCACAGCGAACTCTGAAGTGTCTGCTTGCCTAGATTTAAGAAATAACAAAAAGGAGAAAGTTGTACCTCCAAGTTTTCTAGCCTTGTTTTGAGCGACTGCAAAGTTTGCCCAAGTTGGCTCAGTGTTTCGGCAGCTGGAATCCGGGAGAGATCTCCCATCGTGTTTTTGGAAGAGCCGGACTGCTTTCTGCCGGAGCCCCCACCCGTTTTAGATTCACCAGGGCCTGCTTCTACAGTGCTTTGGCTTTCACACCTGCCCAGTTTCGTGGTCAGTTCCCTAATGGTTTCTTTCTGGTTCATAATGGTCTCTTTCTGCTGGAGCACCGTTTCCCGGAGCTGTAGCACTGTGGTCTTCATGTCTTCGGTGCTACCGCTGCTCTGCATAGAAGAGGTACACATGTCCATATCCACCGGCACCGAGGTGCAGATAAACCGAGTCTGTCCAAAATTCTGGGCGCATCCTTTTAAGTAGAAAAGGGAGACCAACACGAAGCTGCAGCGGACCGCGGCAAACATGACCGGAGCAGAGATCCCAAACAGCGCGGAGCTCCGGGGGAAAAAAAAAATGGCAAAAGGAGTTTCAGCACCATGGAACTATCCACCGAACTGCTGAGCCGATTGCGGTACGCGGGCTCCTTTTATAGAGGGCGGGAGGGGCTACAACGCCACTGACGTCATAATAGGGTGGAATCCCTGTTTAATTGCTCGGTAGCCATCGAGTTTCCTGCTTCAGGAGGTCTGAGTCAAAATAGAGGGACACTGAGTAGGTCTGGTGATTGCACGTACTTGCTGCTTTCCTTCTTGCGATAAATGGAACAGCGCGCAGGGACAACCTGCGAGGGGGGAGGGAGGGAGGGAGGGAGGGAGGGAGGGGGCGCGGCCTGCGCACGCAGGAAAGAACCGGCGCCCGGTCTGATGCGTAAGGCGTGCGCCTGTGCGGCAGGGCAGGTTCTCTTCGGACGGTGGGAAATTGCTGTTGAGAACCGCGTGCCTCGAGGGGTTTTTAAGCACAGAAGCAGATCTGCGATGGGCTCCCGGAATTCCTCTCCAACAATTCTAAGAAAGTGGCCGCTTGGAAGTTCCTCGGGCAAAATGTAGCGGCTGTCAGGAATTGGAGGGCTATGTCGCGAATGCATGGGGCAGGTGCGCTGGGTATCCGCCTATGTGCAACTTTCCCGTGTGAAATTGCAACCGTTGCTGTCTAACGCGTGCTTGTGTTCAAGAGGGGAATGCCTAGTGTGTAAAATGGAGGCGGGCTATCATCAGGACAGTCTCGTTTTAAACGTAATTTGGGACTGCAGGACCCCCCTCCCCGTAGTCCAGGACCCCCGTAGGACCGTCTAAAGATACAGGGGGGCGCTCGTTTGTAGTGCGCGTCACAGTCGAACAGAAAACCTGTGTCTTTCGGCGGTCTATGGAGCGTAACTTTTCTCCCTGTGTACCACTTAAGCCGAGCTGCTACCGCAGCTTCAGGTTTGCTACTCTACTGCGTTTGACAAGAGGACGCCAGATTTGAACGAGTCAGTTCTAGGAGGGCAAACGAAAAACGTGCGGACGACCTAAAATAGTACGTAAGAGCGAGATAACGAGAGCGAGAGCCCGAGGTTTGGGCAAACTAGCAAAGAGAAGCGAAGCTTTACTAACCCGAAATCTCTCTCCGCATCTTCATCTGCCCGTTTCGAGAGAGAGAGAGAGAGAGAGAGAGAGAGAGAGAGAGAGAGAGAGAGAGAGAGAGAGAGAGAGAGAGAGAGAGAGAGAGAGAGAGAGAGAGAGAGAGAGAGAGAGAGAGAGAGACCAAAGTGCCTAACTATAATTTTAGTTCTCTTTTCCGATTCCTTTCCCCCCCCCGGGGACACCCAAGAAAGGTTTCATTTTGGCTCGCGGCGGGGAGGGGGGAAGGATTGTTGTTCTCTCCACGTGGAACCGGCCGGATTGAGAGTCGAGGAGCGCAGTTTGCTCCCCCCAAAAACTTGCCACGGCCGATCTTCGGTCGCTCTTCTCTGTGATAAAAGCAGAATGGCTCCTGTGGCCTGGTTTGGCAGCTGAAAGCTGCGCTTGGGAGTTTGGCAGCGCGGCGTCCCGCCGGCCCTCGCCCTCGCCCCTAGAGGCAGGGTAGGCCTCCCTCTCTTCTTTCCCAAGCGGAAATGGGAGAGAGGAGGAGGAGGGCGGGGTGTCCGCGTCACCTACTACTGGAGCGAAAAGGACGGGATGTTTTTTGTAGACTCCAGCGCCGCCACCGCCCCGCACCCGCGCCGCCGTCCTTTGCACCCTTTCCCCGCCCTTTCCAAGCCAGGCGATTGGCTGCTAGGAAAATAACTTTCCTGCAACCACCGCCCGCCTCGCGGGAAGCGCTTTTCGGCGCTGTCAGCGGAAGAAACTCATTCCCTCTCCTGCCTCCTGGCATCAGCTCGGCCCGCCTTCCAAGACTTGGCAGAGTGCCTGGGCCCTTCCCGTGCGGAGACGGCCTCCAGGCGCCTCCGAGGCGTCCCTCCCAGGCTGCCAGCCTCGGTCCTTCTCTTCTGCCGGGACCGATGCTGGTCGGCTAGGCGCGACACCTAATGACGGGGCTGGGAGAAGAGCGCCCTGCGTGGCCGGCAAAACTCAGCCTTCCCTAAATAGCACCCGGACAGTGACCGCGCTCCGGCCCCCCCCCCCCGGAGGGCGGATTAGGTTTTGAAGGGACGATTCACAAGCCTGAATCTTGCTATTGGAAAGCACCACACTTTAACAAGAAACTTCCTAACAGTGAGGACAATTAACCAGTGGAACAGCTTGCCTTCAGAAATGGTGGGCGCTCCATCACTGGAGATTTTTAAGACGAGACTAGACAGTCACTTGTCTGAAATGGTATAGTTCTCCTGCCCGAGCAGGGGGCTGGACTAGAAGACCTCCAAGGTCCCTTCTAGCTCTATTCTTTTCTAACACCGTTCGTTTTGATAACCGTGAGGATGAGGGTGAGGAGGACAGTGGTTCTGAATGCTTCTAAGTAGGGATCAGAAGAGAGATGTTTCCCAGCCATCCTTAAACACACACACAGAGAGAGTTACAATGGAGAGCTGGCAACACGAAATAATAACAATCTCCTCAAAATATCTCGTTAATATCTCGGGTTGATTCCTCATCCAGTGTGTGGTTTGTCCTGCTCCAGAGTAGTCCTACTAGGCTTATGGCAGTGGAAAGTAGGTCACTGTCTCTGCTAGACTTTTGGGGCTTTATTAGCTAAAAGGATACCTTCAGCCCCACCTCCCACCTCATGCATGGGTGGGCTTCTGGGTCATCTTAACCCAAATGAGATCGTCAACCTGTCACTCTCTAGGAATAGAGGACTCCAGTCTGTCCTACATATTTTCTCCTCCCTCTCTCCTCTTTCTCTTTTCTTAGAGCAACCAGATCAGGGCTGCAAACATCTGCTCATGAAATAGCAGCAAGGTTTCTATATTTCTTTGCTGCTGTCTAATGGTTGCCTGGATTTATGTAGCCCTACTTTTTCACAGGCAACAGACAAAAGTAGGCATTCATGTTTCTCAAGTCTGCTCCTGCCTTGGAAATTTTCAGAGGATTTGAGTAGAGCAGAGAATGATAAGGCAGTCTAGACAGAGTGAGGGTGGGGTGGGGTGGGTGGGCAACTATTGCCTCTTTACAACCTGTGGACTTCAACTCCTAGAATTCCTGAGCCAGCCATGCTCAGGAAAGGGGCCGTTGTTGCCCACCCCAGTCTAGAATCATTTCTGGCATCCAAGGCTTCATCTGAAGAAACTTAATTTAATCCCTCTTGGGCTTTCTGTTTGATTTCCATCAATCATTTTTCATCTCATCTATGCTTGTGAAAAAAGGGACAGAAAGATGGGGAATGGGTAAATTATGTAAACACTCAAGGATAGTGGTTGAGAAAGGCTGCCTGAATATTTCAGTACTTGTGCAGTGCTCTGCCTGACCTCATTCAGAAAATTTAGGAACTGCCGAGTTGGATCCTCAGGTCTATAATGATTCTTGGGTGGACTCCCTTCCCATTCTTCAACCTTGGAAAGCTGTGCTTTCTTCTCTTTTCTCTGTTGTTTCCCTCTCTCTGAAGGCAGCATTCTTTCCATCTACTTTCTTAAAGTACTTCTCTCCTGTTTTGAAAGCTTTAGATTCAAACGTAGCAACTAATCTCAAGCTTGGGGTGTTTTCTGCCATTAACATCTGTTTGGTTCCTTAAGGGAATGCCAAGAAAGATTCTTCTAAAGCCCTGACTATAGCTGCTGGGAATCATATCTGGAGAGCCACAAGCTCTCTCTGTTCCTTCTTTAAAAAAATTACATGTATTTCTTAACGCTCAATACAGTGTCGTCTATAAAACTGTCCTTGGTGGTGAGTGGAATTGTTGCTGCCTTGAGACATTGATTCCTTTCTATATGAACAAGCAGATTCTAGCTTGTTCATATAGAAAGGAATTATTTCTATGGAAGTATTACCTTGAGTTAATGTGCTGGCAGGGGACTCAGACAGTTCATCCTCATGCAGTCAAAGAGATATACCCCTTTGTTTCTGCTCTAAGAACCCCTGGATTTGTCAATGACCCCAGGCGCAGCCTTAAGCACTAACCAGGAGTGGCTCCATTGAGCACCTCTTAAGAGGGAGCTGAAGCTGGCCTCCCTGAGAAAGGGAGACAATAGCAGCAGCAGCAGCAAAGCTGTCATCGAGGGAGCTGCAAAAACCAGAAAACTCAACCCTGCCTCCCTCCAAATGCACATGTTCTGGGCCAGGAGCCAGCAGGCCCTAGTGCTCTCTTGGAGCTCTCTCCCTGCCTGTGATTCATTGTCCTCACAATCTGGAAGAGGATGTTACACTTTGCAAGGCTCCCAGGGACAAATGAAGGAGACTCTGATGGTGTTTCAGGCTGATGCATACACAGACGGTAAATGTAACTGATAGGAATCCACACATATTCATGGAAAAAAGAATTACTGCTGTTTGGGAAAAAAGCCACTTACTCCTTGTTTACACCAGCCTTTCTTCAATTGGTGCTCTTTAGATGTTTGGGCTATAAGTCCAGAAGTAACAAGTAACCAAAGGCTGCATCTGGAAGCTGCCCTATAAAGAACATGAGTTTAAAGAATGGAACAGTCAAGAAATCCAGGGTTATTGACAAATTCAGGAGTTCTTAGAGCAGAAACAAAGGAGTGTATCTCTTTGGCCTGCATGAGGATAAATTATGTAGTATACATTTCCCTGCAAGGACATTAAATCAAGATAATGCTTCTATATAATTAGTTCATATAGAAATAGTTACTTTCAATATGAACAAGCTAGAATCTGCTTGTTCATATAGAAAGAAATCAATGTTTCAAAGCAGTAACAATTCCCCTCACCTCCAAGAACAGATTTATGAATGACACATTGACATGAATGAAGGCAAATATACGTGTCCCAGGATCATGTTGCAGGATCTTATCTGGGTCAATCACTGGACCAGAGGTTTAGTCTTAAAAAATTTTGGACTCATGCTGGAGCCCATCTTCAGGGAACTTCTTTCTAGCAGAGTGTGTGCTTTGAGCTATTCTGTGCGTGGTATTTACATGGCACCAGTTGCATTTGGCTTTTTAGTTGTTAACTTGAATGTTGATGGCTGGCGATTAAGTCATTGGTTATGGTTTCCTTGTGCTGCCAAGCCTTCACCTGCTAAGTACTTGATAAGCTGGTGATAAATCAGAAGTCCTGTTGACTGACAAAGAACTTGTTTCCCAGGCTTCAATCTCTTCCCTGGCTGTTTTTGTGCCTGTTCGCCCAACAATCTTAGTAGCTGCAAAATTGAATGTATTGAATTGACACTTTGTTAAGAAATATGTGTCATTTTTAAAAGAAGGAATAGAGAGAGCCTGTGGCCTTCCAGGTATTATTGAACCATGATTCTTAGCAGCTCTAGCCAGCATGGCCAGTAAGAGTGGAGAGAGTTGTAATTCAGCAATACTGACAGCCACAGAATCCCTACCTGTGTTTAAGAGTTCCACGAAGAAGAGCATCTTTTGGGTATTGAGCAAGAAAAGATTCAGATTCATATAGTAAAGAAAAGAAACATGTCCCACAGTGAAACTTGCTCACAATGATACATATGGAGCTGACACAATGAAGTAGAGGGGGACAAGTCTCTTCAATTTTGTTTTTCTTTCATTCAACTATTTTTACACTTCATAGGTTATATATGATTTCACTGTATAACTGTGAAGTTTTTATCCGCACGATGTAAGCTAGAAACGAGTACAAAAATGCTGAAGCCCCAACTGGTTTCTATAAAGTGCACATTTTCAGTCTTGGGAACCTCCCATGACTCCCCACCAGCAACACTATGGATGATAGTGATTAGGGATTATAGCATATCTGAAGGACATTTGACTAGAGGCTGGAGACAATGAGGTATTTAGGTGTCTTGCAGGCTGGCAATTTCTGTCTACCCCCACTGTTCCTCTTCATACTATTTCCTTGCTCTCTCAATAATTGGGTTTGCAAAACATTGTAGAGTAAAATGAGATTGATTGTGGAGTCTTGGTGTTCTCTGAGATTGATTGTTTGCTTGCAGGCATCTTGTTACCAGAATGGGTTATGAAGAGACTCCATAGTTCAATCCTGAGCTACATATATTCTCTTCTATTGAGATTGGCTTGTTTCTGGAAATAGAGAAACCCAGTTAGTAAGGGTTAAAGCACTGGGGCAGAAAGCAGGAGACCTTGAGTTGTAACCTCCCCTTAGATACAAAGCCAGATGGCTGACATTGGACCAGTTACTTCTCTCTCAGCTCTAGGAAGGAGGCAAGGGCAAACCACTCCTGAAATCTTGCCAAGAAAACTGCAGGGACTTATCCAGGCAGTCGCCAACACTGACTTGAAGGTATCAATATATTATTATTATTATATTATTATTAGTTTATAATCGCAGCTCTGATTTTTAACTATCCCAGCTGGATGCAGATACCATGGGGACAGGAATTGTTCTCTCATTTTGGGAATAGGTAGTCCTTGCCTTATAGCTATTCATTTAGTACTGCACTGCAAAAAGTAATTTATGACCATATTTTACACAACTGTTGCAGCATCCCCATAACAATATGATCAAAATTCAGACATTTGGCAACTGACATGTATTTATGACAGTTGCAGTGTCCCAGGGTCATGTGATCACCTTTTGCAACCTTCTGACAAGCAAAGTCAATGGGGAAGCCAGATGCTCTTAACACCTGTGTTACTAACTTAACAACTGCAATGATTCCTTTAACAAAGAAAGGTCATAAAAATGGGGCAAAACTCACTAAATAACTGACTTGCTTAGCAATGAAAATTTTGGGCTCAGTTGTGATCATAAGGTGAGGACTACCTGAATGTTGCCTTTGACTCCAACATTAACTTGTTGAGCCATTAAGGATGATTCTCCAGGCATAATTAGATTTTGTGCATAATTAGATTGTGTGCAACTGGTGAGGATATCAATATCCTTCTCAATATGAAACCAACTGGATGCATCTTTTGATGCAGAACTCTTGCCACAAGAAGAATTACATGTGAAGCAATTTTATTAAATAATGAAAGTGCGGCAAAGTGATACTTTGCAAGTGTTTTTTGGAGATAAATCCCAGTAAGCTGAGTTAATAGGGAACGTGGGAGATGTAATTTCAAGCATCAGGAGAGCACCTGGACATTCATTTCTTATTCTTCAACAAAATGGCAAAGCTTCTGTTTGGGCTATCAGCGATAACCATGTTATGGCAGGAATACCCTGCAAGTGAGAAAGTGAATCTAATATAATCAATGAAAATTCTTGTTTCAGGATTGGACAAATTCATTCACAATAAGAAGAACTTGAAAGATGTCACATTTCCCCCAGATAGGTTTTTTCCCTCTCTCTCCAAAGTATATGACATTATTTTAAAAAATTTAGACAGAGTAGAAAAAAAACCTGTGGGCTTTTTTTGGGGGGGGGCTTCTTAATAATTCTCCCCATAGTTAAAACAAAAGGGAACAGGTTTCCAGCTGGCTTTTGTTTGTAGTTCAGATGAACCAGGTGCAATTGATCTCGTTTGGAGTCACTCTCCTTCTTTCATTGTGAAGATTAGTGGAAAGAAATGGATATAGATTGTGGATAAGAGAGGGATGTATAAGACTAGAATTTATAAATGGTTTGTTCATAAGGAGAATTGGCTGTTGAACACATAGGGGACAATGGGATAAGGCCTTCTATCTGGAAAAGAAAATCTAATGTAAACGGTAAATGGAGTAAACAAAAAAAGCTGAGAACTGATGGAAAGGAATCTCTGAAAGCGTGACCTATAAGCCAAGAAATCCATCTGTTTCTGAACTTGCAGATAGCAGTGGGAGCCAATGAGTGGGCTGGCATGCTTATGTTTATTGCACCATTTTATAACTATTTCTCAGCCAACCGAAGTTGGCAACAGTTATCCATGCATTGACTAGGCTACTGCAATAGGTATCTATCTGGGGCAACTGTATAAAAGTATCTGGACACTTCAGCTGGTGGAAAATTCAACAGCTAAGTTACTAACTGATACACAATATCAGGGTCAAATGATAGACATTTTGAATAACTCGTTTGATTGTCAATTGATCTGGGGGCTCAGTGTAAGGTTTTGTTTAAATCTTAAAAGCTTTATATCACATAGGAACTGGCTGCCTGAAGGAATTGCACCTCTTGCTATAAAACTCTCTAGATATGCAGGAAGAACAAATTTGAAGGTACTGCATTTATAAACATCTGTTGGTTATTTGGAAAGTTCCTTCTTGTCTGTTGTCACTGAACTATAGTAAATACTTCCTTACATAGGTATTATAAAGTAGTCCCCACTTAACAATGACAATTGGGACCGAAATCTCGATTGCTTACTGATTGCTTACTGTAAAGGGTGACATCACATCACTGCACCACTTAGTAATGCAAATTACTGGTTGCTGCTGTTAAGCAAATCATAGTGGGTCATTAAGTGAGGACAACACTTGGTTACCATTTTCAACCTTCAGCTGCCTATCCCCACTGACTCTGCTTATAGGAAGCCAGCAAAGAAGATCACAAATGGGATGCTGTGATGGCTATAATCATGACGAACAGTCATAACTGCCACTTGTTCAATGCTGTTGTCAGTTCAAACAAGTGGTTGTTAAATAAGGATTGCCTGTATTTGCCTCTCTCTTTGGAAAGACATACATCATTAGTCAGAATTGCTTTAATGATAATTTTATTATCACTGTCTTGATTTTTAATTAGACTGCCTACAAATTTATTTTGGAATTTGATTCCCTCCCTTTGTTTTAGCCATTTTGATCACGTCAGATGTCAAGGTGATATACAAATCAATAACAATGATTTCAGCCTTCCGGTGGCTCCGCTGGCGTCGCCACAGCCTCCTTCGGAGGCTCCATTCTCTGGGTTTTGTGAAGCCGCAAAACAGCGAACACCAGCTGTTTTTTGCGGTGAAAAATCCCCCCTTCGGGCGAAGAAGGGGTGAAGAGCATCGGGCGGGGGTTGAGCTCCTCTAAAAAACCCCTGAAAAAGTTTTCAGGGGGAAAGAGTGAGAGCTCCCCAGGCGCTCGAAGACGCTCCTGCCCAGAGACGCTCCTGTCTGCAGACAGGAAAAGACGCCGCAACCATTCTTTGCTCAAGATAACTTTTCAAAAGAGACTTATATGCAGGCGGACTGAATACAGGAGTCTTGCAAGTATTTTTCTATATTTTACTTCTGACCACGTACTTTTACAATCAACATAATGTATCCAAGATGGTGATCGCTTTCACTGTAAAGAGAAAGTGACTGGAAGTGAAAGTGAACTCCCTTTTTTTTCCTTTGGAGCAAAGCTTGCGCGACCGCTTAGATTTGAACTTTAAAATCCCATAAATTACAATTACAATTAAATTGTGACTTGAAAGAAGATAAGAAGAGGGGAAAAATTTTGGCAATATATTTGTAAGGATTTTTTTCTTTCTTTTACTTGTATTCAAAGTAACTTTTAAAGTGGATTGAATACAAAATGGCTACCAGACAAACAAAAATAGCTTCTGCAGTAGCTTCTCCGGCTCAGCCCTCTAAATTACAAGCAAGTAATTTTCCTGTTCCCCCAGCATCTTTAATATCTACAGAGCCTCAACCCCCTCTGCCTACTCAGTCTCCTCCAGAAATGTTAACTATGAAAGATTTGCAGGCTGCATTATCAACAATGACTGAGAAGTTGGAGAAAAAGATTGAGGAACAAGTTAAAGGTCTAACTGATGAATTTGAGAAAATTAAAGATACAATTGAGACTCACAATTTAGAGATAAGAGAAGATATTGTGGAAGCTTTTAAGGGGTCTGGGAGAGAGTTGAGGAGAAGGTGGATGGAGTTGAGCAACAATTTGAGGAAAAACTTGATGAAATTAAAAGTGATATACAAGATCAAGCAGTCATGGTACAATACAATCAAATGATATTGGCTATTAGAATCAGAGGGCTGAAGGAGGTGGCTAATGAAAACCAGGATGATTTGAGAAGAATTCTTGAAGAAGCTTTGGCAAAATTTTTAGAAGATGGAGCACAGAATGTCTCTTGGCAGATTGACAGGATCTTCAGAGTTAATTCATGGATTGCAAGACAAAGAAATTTACCCAGAGACATTGTGATCTATTTTGTAACAAGGAGATTCAGAAATCACGTTCTCACAGTATCTTATAACAAGAAATTAAGTGTTGCTGGTCAGGAGGTTGTGGTTTTGAAGGAGATTCCTCCGAAGATGTTAAGAGCAAGGAAAGATTATGCATTTTTGGTGGCTGAACTTAAAAAATGTGCTTTACAATTTAGGTGGGAGGCTCCAGCTGGACTGTCATTTTATCAGGGCAATAGATACCGCCTGAATTCTGTTGGTAAAGCAAAAGATTTTTTTGAGAATGTGCTGAAGGCTGGTAAACCCCCATCTCCAACACCAAAAAGTGCAGATTTACCAAAAGAAAGAGATATGGAGTTAAAATTACAACTACAGTCCTCAGAGTCACAACCCCTTGCAGCAACAGGAGGAGTTTTGATGGAGCTGCTCACGCAGAGCATCGATATTTTTCAACCTTTGGAAGTAGAGAAGTCTAAAGATCAAAGGCAAACAAGAGCAACTACTAAGCGCATGGAACAACAAGAAAAAGAACAACAACAACGTACATCTACAAGTTTTGAAGCCATGGGAGCTCGACCAAAGAAGAAAATAGATGAAAAAGTTGATTTGGTCTTGCAAAGGCTTTCTCCTGCTGGTCATGTGAAATAAATATTTGACATGGAATGTCAATGGTTTAAATTCTCCACAGAAAAGGAAGAAGATATTTCATTACTTGACTCAATGTAAAAATGATGTAATCTGCTTACAAGAAACACATATTAGAATTACTGACCAGAAATATTTGATAAATAATAAATTAGGTTCACATTTTGTTGCAGCGGCCGCTGAGAAGAAGAATGGAATTGTTATTTATGTTAAAAACCATATAAGAGCTAAATTAATAGAATCTGATATACAAGGTAGATACTTAGCAATTGAAATTTTAAGAGATGGGAAGAAAGTTCTTTTGATGGGTATATATGCACCAAATCAACTACAAGGAAAATTTTACAAGTTAATACATAAAAAGTTAATACAATTTGATTATAGATCTTGTATTTTAATGGGAGATTGGAATGGTGGTATAGATACTGGATTGGATAAAAAGAAGACATTACCAATTCCTCAAACACGTTCTAAGTTGCCTAAATCTTTTTTTGATATAAAGGATAATTTTGATTTGATAGATATATGGAGAGAAAGGCATGGTAAAGACCAAGAATTTACCTTTTTTTCTGATAGACATCAGTCATTTTCTAGAATTGACTTTACTTTAACTTCAAGTGATTTTCTTTTTAGTTTAAAGAAGGTGAAAATCCTACCCAAAGTTTTAACAGACCATAATCCGGTCTGGATGGAATTAATGGTAGGACAGCATTCTAAAAGATCTTGGAGACTTAATGAAAATTTGTTTAAATATGACATAAATGTGAATGAATGTAAAAATGTTATGAAGGAATTTTTTATGTTAAATTTCCATAAGGACACAACAATAGAAATGGTGTGGGATGCTAGTAAGGCCTATATGCGTGGGATCCTAATTGATATGAATAAAAGGTATAGACGTAAACAAGAGGAAAAAAAGGAAGGAGTTAGAAGAGGAAATAAGTAAGAAAGAGCAATTATTAATAAAGAGACCAGACGATAAAAATATTAAAGAGGGGATTAAGATTTTACGGAAACAATTTGATTTATTGATAACGGACCAAGTCGCCAGGAATATACAATATGCAAAGCATAATACATTTTTTAATTCCAATAAACCTGGCAGATGGTTAAGATATTAAGATATTAAGGAAAAAACAAAAATCCTGTATAATTGAAAAAATAGAATATAAAGGGAAGGAAGTGTTTCAACAAGAAATCATTAAGAAAGCTTTTTTAGAATTTTACTCCAAGTTGTACTCTGAAGAGAAGATACAAGAGAATGAGATAGATACTTTTTTGCAAAATGAAAATGTATCGATAATTACCAATGAACAAAGAGATAGATTAAATGCATTGATTACATCAGAAGAAATAATTTTAGTGATTAAACAATTGAAAACGGGAAAATCTCCCGGGACTGATGGGCTAATGGCAATTTATTACAAGTATCTCCAAATGGAAATGGTGGAACCCCTTAGAGCAGCGGTTCTCAACCTGTGGGTCGCGACCCCATTTGGGGTCAAATGACTGTTTCACGGGGGTCGCCAAACACCACAGTCCGCCATTTTCCCCCCCATTTTCCCCCCATTTCCCCTCGGCTGTCGCACCCGTGCCACACATGCCGTCATGCCGCGCATACGCAGTTTGGGCTGTCGCGTGCACGCCGCGCATGCACGATTTGGGCCATCGTGCCGCGCATGCACGGTTCGGGCACATGCGCGGCGCAGTTCGTGGTCACTCCGTGCATGGGCGGCACAGGTCGGGGTCTCGGCCTGAAAAAGGTTGAGAACTGCTGCCTTAAAGAGTTATTTGTTAATATTCAAGAGGGTGGTCAGGTTCCACCTTCATGGAAAACAGCCTATGTTTCTTTAATTCCCAAAGAGGGAAGAGATAATGTTCAACCAGAAAATTTTAGACCTATTTCATTATTGAATACGGATTATAAAATTTTTGCAAAAATTATGGCTAATAGACTAATGACAGTTTTACAACAAAGAATTCATTCAGACCAAACTGGTTTTTTTTACAAGGCAGACAGATGAAAACTAATGTTAGACAACTCATTAATATACTTGAATATTTGGAGATGCATATTCAGGTGCCCGCCGTTCTTATGTTTTTGGATGCGGAAAAAGCCTTTGATAGACTGAATTGGTTGTTTCTGAAAAAATTAATTGTTAGGATGGGAATGGGGGATCAGTTTATTAATTCTATATTGGCGATTTATCAGAAACAAACAGGTCAGATTATTGTTAATGGGGATTTAACAGATTCATTTAACATTGAGAAAGGTACTAGACAGGGATGTCCATTATCCCCTTTGTTGTTTGTTTTAACTTTGGAGGTTTTATTGAATAGGATAAGAGTTGCAGATGATTTAAAGGGTATTCAGATTAGACAACATAAGAACATAAGAAGAGCCATGCTGAATCAGGCCAAAGCCCATCGAGTCCAGCATTCTGTGTCACACAGTGGCCCACCAATTGTACATGGGGATTTTGAGCAGAAAGAGAAGGCAAAACCCTTCCTTTCCCTTGACCCCCAACAAATGGTACTCAAGGGAATCCTGCCTGCCTCAACCAACATAGAGGCGGCACATGGACATCCGTTTTAATAACCACCGATACACTTGGCATCCATGAATCTATCTAGCCCTGCCTTGAAGCTGTCAAGGCTGACAGCTGTCACGACCCCTTCTGGAAGTGAATTCCATAAATCAACGACCCTCTGGGTGAAGAAATATTTCCCTTTATTTGTCCTCACTTTCTTAGCTATGAGCTTTAGGGAGTGCCCCCTTGTCCTGGTATTGTGTGATAGAGAAAAGAATTTTTCTCTATCCACCTTTTCTATCCCATGCATGATTTTATACACTTCGATCAAGTCACCCCTTAAATGCCGTCTTTCAAGGCTGAAGAGACCAAGGCGTTGCAATCTGGTTTCATAAGGGAGGCGCTCAATTTCCTTGATCATTCTTGTTGCCCTTTTTTGCACCTTTTCCAGTTCCATTATATCCTTCTTGAGGTGCGGTGACCAGAACTGTACACAGTACTCCAAGTGTGGTCTCACCATCAATTTGTACAGAGGCAATACAACACTTGCTGACTTATTTTCGATTCCCTTCCTAATCATGCCAAGCATGGAATTTGCTTTTTTTACTGCTGCTGCGCATTGGGTTGACATCTTCATCGAACTGTCCACCAAAACCCCAAGATCCCTTTCTTGGGTTGTCTCAGAAAGTTAAATTAAATAAATAAATAAATAATTGGTCCCCATCAGTTGGTAAGTATAATTGGGGTTCTTTGCCCCGATGTGCATAACTTTGCACTTGTTTAGGTTAAAATGCATTTG
Organism: Bothrops alternatus; assembly: GCA_034064705.1. Lineage (NCBI taxonomy): Eukaryota > Metazoa > Chordata > Lepidosauria > Squamata > Viperidae > Bothrops > Bothrops alternatus. The sequence continues at coordinate 15,348,791 of JARGCV010000041.1, forward strand.
CCACTTTGTTGCCCACTCACACAATTTCGAGAGATCCTTCTGGAGCTCCCGACAATCAGTTTCACTTTTCACAACCCGGAACAATTTAGTGTCATCAGCAAACTTGGCTACCTCACTATTAACTTCTACATCCAGATCATTGATGAATAAATTAAAAAGTAAAGGTCCCAAAACTGAACCCTGGGGTACACCACTTCTCACTTCTTTCCATCCGGAGAATTGTCCATTTATTGCCACCCTTTGCTTCCTACAATTTAGCCAGTTACCAATCCAGGACAAGACCTGTCCTCTAATTCCGTGGCTGGAGAGCTTTTTTAGGAGCCTTTGGTGAGGAACTTTGTCAAAAGCCTTTTGAAAGTCAAGATATACAATATCAACTGGGGCCCCTTTATCTATGTATTTATTTACACCCTCAAAGAATTCTAACAAGTTAGTAAGACATGATTTGCCTTTGCAGAAACCATGTTGATTTTCTTTCAGCAATGCCTGTTTTTCTATGTGCCCTGTAATTTTATCTTTAATAATGGTTTCCATCAGTTTGCCTGGAACTGAGGTTAGACTGACTGGTCTATAGTTTCCTGGATCACCTCTGGATCCTTTCTTGAAGATCGTGCCTTTGCGGATGATTTGCTTGTGACATTGACTCAACCAACACAGTCAGCTAAGAGATTGATGGAGATAATTAAAAATTATGGTAGGGTATCAGGCTTTAAATTAAATATATCTAAGACAAAGATGTTAGTTAAAAATTTAGATACTAATTCAAAACAGGATTTGGAAAGAATAACGGGTTGTGAGATAGTTAAGAAGGTTAAATATTTAGGAATTAATATTGAAGCCTCTAATGGGAAATTATACAAAAATAATTATGAAGTTTTGTGGAATGAGATACAAATAGAACTTGAGAAATGGAAAAAAATTACAATTATCTATGTTGGGCAGGATAGCGGCAGTTAAAATGAATGTATTGCCAAAATTTTTATTTCTTTTCCAAATGTTACCTATACTTAAAAAGGATGCGAATTTGGAGGAGTGGCAGAAGGGTATTAATAGATTCATTTGGAATGGCAAGAAACCAAAGGTTAAATTAAAAATCATTCAGGATATAAGGGAAAGAGGTGGTTTGAAAATGCCTAATTTTAAGTTATACTATCATGCTGCTGTTTTAGTAGCGATAAGCGACTGGGTTAATTTAACTAATGATAGAATACTGAATATTGAAGGGTACAGTTTATTATATGGTTGGCATGCATATTTAGTTTATGATAAAAAGGTGGATAGGAGTTTCAAGGCGCACCTATTGAGAAATGCTCTGGGTATAATAAATTCAAAGATTAAAAAACAGTTCCAACACACCATTATATACATATTGATTGCGGCCCGCATAGCATATGCCCAATGCTGGAAGAACGAAAACATACCCACAGAGGATATGGTTATCTATAAAATTTTGGAATGCGCAGAAATGACTAAACTCACGCTAGAATTAAAAGACAAGGAGGTAACAGAATTTTATGAAACTTGGAATAAGTGTTATATTTGGCTAGAACAGAGAAAGAAAAAGACATAAGGATTGAATGTATATAAAATGTAAATAAGAGGTAATAGAATAGTTAGAATGTACAGCACGGCTCTGTTAAAAGAAAAGAAATTTGTTTATATATGTATGGTTTGTTTTTGGTGTATGGTGTTTGGTAATAAAAATTTTAAAAAAAAGAGAAATGCTGTGCTGCGTGTCTGGAAAAAGTATCAGTATAAATTAAATGAAAAGATTCCTCTCTGGACAGTTCCCAGACACGCAATAGAGAATATAAATAGATTACAAGTTCAAGATGTGGTGCCCTATGAGAAACTCCTAATTAAAGAAGGGAATTTGTTATTATTGAAGTCCTTGGATATGTTAAGGGAAGAAGGAATAGTTCACACTTGGTTTCCATATTTACAACTGCAGACTAGATGGAAAAAAGACTTGAAGACGGGTTTATCCCAAACAGATGAAAATTTAATTAAACAAGTTAGAGACCAAAGGTCTATGCATATTAAAATATTATATAATGTATTGATAGAAATTGATTCTGAAACTGAATTAGTTAAGGACTGTATGATAAAGTGGGGACAAAATTTTGGACAACCAATCATGATGGAAACTTGGGAGAGGATCTGGGTGAAAAATGTAAGATTTACACAAGCGCAACACTTAAGAGAAAATTTTTATAAAATGTTTTATAGATGGCATTTAGATCCGAAAAAATTATCATGTATGTACCCTGATTTACAACCTAAGTGTTGGAGATGTGAATCTATGGATGCTACTTATTTTCATGTATGGTGGACTTGTAGAAAAATCAAGGCTTTTTGGATAAAAATATGGTGGATACTTCAAAATATTTTGAAAAAACGTATTGAATTTTTACCACAGTTGTTTTTGTTAGGTATTATAAAAGACTGCACCACCATAGAGACGAACTTAATTTTGAACTTGATTACAGCAGCAAGACTGTTGGTGGGACAATATTGGAAGAAGCTAGAACTACCATCTATCGAAGAATGGACTTTAAAAGTTATAAATTTGGCAGAAATGGCTAAAATATCTGCATATTTGAAGGATCACTCAAATGAAAAATATATGTTGGATTGGAAAAAATGGATAGAGTATATACAAGGGAAATATCAATCTAAGAAATTGTATTTAGCATATAGTTAAATTCTTATATGTTGGATTGAAAAATATAGTTAAATTTTCAATAGGACCTACATAATAATTTGGTGTAGTTTAGAGGGTTTTCTTGTGTTTTTACCCTGTATTCACTCCGGGAAGTCGGGGGGTTGGGGTGGGGGGGTCTTATAATGTACTCAACTGTAATATGGTATTGGTATTATATAAGAATGATATATTTTTTGATAAAAGACGGGTTGCTCGGGCGGCACCTCGGCACCACATCTGGAGGGGGTGGAGATTGAGGAGTGAAGGTTGGAGGGAAGTAGGGAGGTGGTATGAGGAGGGAGGAGAGAGAGGGAGGCAGAGAGGGTGGGCAGATAGAAGTAGAGGTAGGGAGGAAGGAAGAGGGGGATGTGGTGGAGGGGGTGCCGCCGAGCAATACCCATAGTTATTTTAATTATTTTAGCTAAGTTTTTATGCTTTGTTTATGTGTTGGAAAAAGTTGTAAACGATTGTATTCAGTTGAGTTGTTTTTAATTTGATTTTTTGTTATATTTATGATTATAAAATTAATAAAAATTTCTTTAAAAAAATAGCAATGATTTCAGATCTATGTATTTATTTGGGCGATTATTGCATCTCCTTTCTAATAAAAACAAACCCGGGGTGGCCAACAATAAAAAAGAGCCAAGAATAAAAAAAAATCTCAGCAATAAACACAGCAGGTTGTCTTAGGAAGGTCACTGCTTCTCAGCCACATTTACCAAACCTGGCCTGCCTTGCTGAGTGATTGTAGCCATACCCATTGACCTTCAGAAAGTGCTGTTGAAAGGCTTGTTCAGCGTTATATTATTCCAACCCTGAACTCAGCTACTTGCTGCAAGACCAAATACCTGACTGACAGCAAATCAGGAAAAGCTGTTTTGCACAGAAAGAGAGAGAGGTGGATGAAGTGACAGCTGCATCAATATTCAGGGTCTAGTCCAGTGTTTCTCAACCTTAACAATTTTAAGGCATGTGGACTTCAACTCCCAGAATTCCTGGCTGTGGAATTCTGGGAGTTGAAGACCACATGCCTTAAAATTGTCAAGGTTGAGAAACACTGGTCTAGTCCGTTGTTCAATATACACAGGTCAACTTTTCAAAAGCCGCCTCCCTGTTCAAGGGAATCCCACACCGTTCCTGTGGAACAAATTTCCACCCAGCAAAGGTGAACTTGAAGCAGCTGCCCCTTTTCTTTCTGGTGCAGAAATTTATTTATTTTTTCTAAGTCTACAGCATGACTTGGTACTGGCAGTATTTGCTGTTTAAATAGACTCCAGTTCTCTAGTTAGTGAAGGGCTTCAGAAATGCAGAGTATTCCAAAATAACCCACAGGAATGAGATCGCTAGAGACTCATTCTGTGTGTGTACAGTTGATTATTGGGGGGAGATATTCTGGCAGGTAGATCAGTACCTTTCATTTCTCAGCAGGCATCTTGGATTTGAAGATGCTTCCAAGGCTGCTTGGTCCTCTGCCTCTGCCTCTACTTTTCTTCAAGCACAATATTTTCTTTTTTTTTAATTTTTATTAATAATACAAAATTAAAAACACATTGGACATAGATATGACGTCACTGGTTCCATACATCTTCCAACATTTTACAATAGTATTAATGCTCATATAGACATTATAGTTCTTGAACTTTGCTCATTATTTATAATATACTATTAACACTTTTCCCCTTATTTCTATATATCTATTTATCTTTTAAATATACATTTGTCTATCTATATTTTATTCTAGCACTGTATATTTATCTTGGCTATCCTCTTATTGTCTATCCAATCATAAAATTGTTCCCAGATTTTATAGTACTTGGTTTCACTTTTGTCCTTGAGTTCCCATGTAAATCTATCCATTTCAGCGCAATTGAAAATTTTCAATAATATTTCCTCTTCGGTTGGAGTATCTTTCTCTTTCCATTTTTGAGCGAAGGCTATTTGTGCCGCCGTTACTAGATGCAGTAGTAAATAATTTGTGTCTTTCTTATATTTTCTTTCTATAATTCCCAATAAGAAAAATTCTGGTTTGGCTTCTATATCTATTTGCAAAATTTCTTCCAACCACTTCTTTAATAAGTTCTAAAATTTTTGAAGCACAGTGTTTTCATATTCAAAGCACGATCCCAATTTTCTAGATGCTAAATTGGAAGATTAGCCCTTTCATCCTTATTGTAATAGTTCTCCTTTTCCAAAACTGTCTCAGACCACAGTTCTAGCCCCTTTGTCAAGAGCAGCCAATGAAACATACCAGAGGACCTCCATTAATAAAGGCAAAATGGTGGAGGTGGGAGAGGCTGCTCAGAGCCGGTGGGGAGCGCCTGGCAACCGAGACTCCCCCCTGCCCCCCGCTTTCCAGATCTCGAGGGCTGACCCATCCGAGCAGCTTCCATGAATGAACGTTGAACCCGCAAGAAAACGGCCCTTCCCAGCAGAGCCGTCCCGCCAAGAAGCGACACCGAAGGCTTTTTGGTTTGTCTGGTATCCCCACCTGAAATCAGCTGTCTCTTCATTTAGTCTGGAATCTCAACATCTTTTTTATAATATGGTGATCAAAACTGGATGCATAGCCGACAGGACGCCGACAAGAGAGGAGGAGAGCAGAGGGAGCCACAGAGAAAAAGAATACCTGCGGGAGGTGAGCTCTTAAAGGCAAAGAGGGTGGCTGAAAGACCAGAGGGGGAAGAGGAGGTGGAAGGCCTGGGAGAACTGGGAGAGAGAAGGGAGGAAAGAAGCCCATCAGCTGAGCCCCCTGAACCAAGGGAACCAAGGGACCCAGAAGCAGGGCATACAACAGGCAAAAGCCAGGATGGTCTCCAAGCAGACCAAACAGATGCTCACAAAGGGACCTGCACCCTCCCCATCCCAGCCTCCTGAAACATCCCAGCCTCCTGAAACACCAGGGAGCACCCTACCCACCCCCACCCTCCCATCCAACCACAGGCCCCCAGACGCATCTGTCAACTCAGGCCTGCCCAGCAGAGCACACGTTACAAGAAGTAAAAGAGATGTTGGGGACGTTGGTAAAAAGGATGGATGAAATGGAGAAAAAATTAGAGGAAGTGGGGACACGGATGGAGAGAAGGTGCATAGACACAGAACAGAGGATGGAGAAAAGGTGCGAAGATATAAAACAGATGCTGTTGGACCAGGGCAGAGATCTAGAGAGAAAGCTGGAAGAACAACACAGAGCGATGGCTGTAGACCTGGACCAAATTAAGGAGGCAATGCAAGCACACTACAAGAAGTTGGGGGATGAAATGGAGAAAAACCTCCAGGAGACCAGGGAGAGTGTGGCAAAGAAGATAGAAGGAGTGGAAAACTACATGGAGGGACAGATAACAGAGATGAAAAGAATGGCCCAAGACCAATCCACCATGATGCAATACTGGCAACTGGCATCCGCTATCAGATTTAGGGGATGGAAAGAGACAACAAACGAAACCCAAGAAGACCTGCGTAGACTCTTTGTAGGGGCCCTGGCAGCATTTCTGGGAAGGCAACCCGAAGGTATCGCGTGGCAATTCGACAGAGTCTACAGAGTCAACTCAAGGGCGGCAGCAATCAGGAACCTACCAAGGGATGTGGTCATCCACTTTACAACCAAGGAGTTCCGGAACCTTATCTCCGTAACATCCTATCACAAAAGATTATACATAGACGAGCAGGAGGTGATGATATTGAAAGAGATCCCCCAGACGATGCTGCGAGACAGAAAGAACTACAAGTTCCTGACCGACGAACTGAGACTACGCGCTCTGCGATACCGATAGGAAGCCCCTATGGGGATGTCACTTTTCTATAAAAATAAAAGATACTACCTGAACTCGGTCCAAAAAGCCAGAGAATTCCTTGCAAAGGAACTGACGTCGGATGGACCTCAATACACCACGAGAGAAGACGCAGAAGGGCCACCAGAACGACAGACAGACGCAGGAGCAAGAGAAAGGAAAGGACCAACTCGAGACACGACGACACAGAGAACAGGAAGCAACAACAGAAAGGGAACAGGACAGACTGCAGAGGGCAGGATAACAAGATCCACCACCAAACGCACGGAGCAGCACGACACGACCCCCCTACGCAACTTGAGCACCAACTTGGATACCATGGGAACGAGACCAAAGAAGAACGCAAGAAATAGAACAGAAGCGGTCTTGGAAGAGTATCCTGAAACCGACAATGACAACTAAATACTTGACATGGAACGTTAACGGACTAAATTCCCCACAGAAAAGGAGAAAGATATTTCATTACCTGTATCAAGGAAGAAACGACATAATCTGCCTACAAGAAACACACATCAGAGCAGCGGACCAGAAATACTTAATCAACAACAGACTAGGTACACATTTTGTCGCAGCGGCGCCACGAAAGAAGAACGGGCTTGTTATATACGTGAAGAAACATGTAATAGCTAAGCTAATAGAGTCGGACTCCCAGGGTAGATACCTAGCAATCGAAGTGACACAGGACGACAAGAAAATTCTAGTGATGGGCATATATGCACCAAATCAACAACAAGGAAAATTCTACAAAAAGATACACAAGAAGTTAATACAACTTAACTACAGATCATGTATCATTCTGGGAGATTGGAATGGGGTCATAGAGATTGCCCTAGACAAGAAGAAAACAAAACCTAACCCACAGAAGCACTCCAACTTGCCTAAATCTTTCTTCGACATGAAGGAAGACCTTGTACTGACTGACGTCTGGAGGGAACGGCACGGCAAAGAGCAAGAATTCACCTTTTTCTCCGACAGGCATCAATTATTTTCCAGAATTGACTTCATCCTGGCATCTAGTGACTTGCTAGTCCGCCTAAACACTGTGTCAATTCTACCCAAAGTACTAACAGACCATAACCCGGTAGGGATGGAATTAAGATAGGATCGGAAATCGAGGAGATCCTGGAGAATTAATGAAAACCTTTTTAGGCACGAGAAAGAGGTGGCTGAATGCAAAAGTGCCATGAAGGAATTCTTTAGTATAAATATGAACAATGAAACACCCATTGAAATGATTTGGGACACTAGCAAGGCATTTATGCGCGGGATTCTCATGAACATGAACGCCAGGCACCGACGCAAACAAGAACGAAAAAGAAAGGAACTAGAGGAGGAGATAAAGAAACAGGAACAATTATTAATAAAAAGACCGGAGGACAAAGCCACAAAAGAAGGAATTAAGATACTAAGAAAACAATTTGACATGCTGATGGCGGATCAAGTAGCATGGAATATACAATATGCAAAACACAAGACATTCTGTAGCGCCAACAAACCGGGTCGGTGGCTGGCTTACACCATAAGAAAGAAACAGAAAGCCCGCATAATTGAAAATATAGAGTACAAAGGCAAGGAAGAATTCAAACAGGGAACCATTAAGAAAGCGTTCACTGAGTTCTACTCAAAGCTATACGCCGAGGAGAAGACACAGGACAAAGAGATAGAAAAGTTTCTACAAAACGAAAAATTAATGGTACTCACCGATACACAACGAGATGCCCTGAACGCCCCAATCACGACGGAGGAAATACACTCAGCGATCAAACAACTGAAAAAAGGAAAATCACCCGGGACGGATGGGATAACGGCTATCTATTACAAGCATCTCCAAGAGGAAATGATAGAACCCCTCAGAAAGCTATTTGTCAACATACAAGAAGGAGGCCAAGTCCCACCCTCCTGGAAAACAGCCTACATCTCTCTAATCCCCAAAGAGGGAAAAGATAATGCACAACCGGCAAACTATAGGCCCATCTCACTATTGAACACAGACTACAAACTCTTCACAAAAGTGCTGGCCAACAGATTAATGACTGTATTACAAAAAATAATTCACCCGGATCAAACGGGGTTTATACAAGGACGTCAGATGAAAACCAACGTGAGACAGCTGCTGAACATAATAGAGTACTTGGAAAGGCACAACCAGGTACCTGTTACCCTCATGTTTGTGGACGCAGAAAAAGCCTTTGACAGACTGAATTGGCCATTCCTGATGAACCTAGCCCGGTGGATGAAAATGGGAAAGCAGTTCCTCAACTCCATAATAGCAATCTACCAGAAACAAACGGGCCAGATCATTGTGAACGGCGAACTAACAGACCCATTCAACATAGAAAGAGGCACGAGACAGGGCTGTCCGCTGTCACCACTGTTATTTGTCTTAACGATGGAGATTCTGCTGAACAAGATAAGAGCAGCAGAGGACATAAAGGGCATACAGATTGGAAAACAGGACTACAGACTGTGTGCCTTTGCAGACGACCTACTGGTGACAGTATCGCAACCAGTACAATCAACAAGGAGTTTGATGGAGATAATGAAAGACTATGGCAAGGTATCAGGTTTTAAAGTTAACATATCGAAAACGAAGATGCTAGTTAAAAATCTAGACAACAAAGCAAAACAGGACTTGGAAAGAATAACGGGTTGTGAAATAGTTAAGAAAGTTAAATACCTGGGAGTGGAGATAGAAACAACAAATGCGAAATTATACAAAAATAACTACGAGGTGCTGTGGAGCAAGATACAAGCAGATCTGGAAATGTGGAAAACACTACGACTATCCTTGCTGGGCAGGATAGCAGCAGTAAAGATGAACGTCTTGCCAAGATTTCTATTCCTCTTTCAAATGCTACCCATACTCAAAAAGGATGTGGACTTGGACAGTTGGCAGAAGGGCATCAACAGATTTATTTGGGACGACAAGAGACCGAGGGTGAAACTAAAAATCATCCAGGACACGAGGAAGAGAGGGGGACTAAAAATGCCGAATCTAAAGCTATACTACTATGCAGCGACGTTGGTGGCGTTGAGTGACTGGATCAATATGACGAATGATAGAATACTGAATATTGAAGGGCATGGTCTACTATTCAGCTGGCACGCATACTTAGTATACGACAAAAATGCAGACAGGAACTTCAAGGAGAACCCACTACGAATCCCATTGTTATGGGTCTGGAAGAAATATAAACATGACAAGATTCCCATCTGGACGATCCCCGGACACGCAATAGGGGATGTAAACATATCCCAAGGGCAAGAAGTGGTGCCCTACAGTAAACTTGTACTGGAAGAAGAAAATGGGTTCTCCTTGAAACCCCAAACAACGCTAGCAGACGAAGGAATAGGAGGTACCTGGCTATCATATCTACAACTGCAATCAAGGTGGCATAAAGACAAGAAGAAGGGCTTATCCCAGACTGATGAGAATCTAATTAAACAGATTAGAGAACGGGGGATCATGCACATCAAACGAGTGTACAGCATTCTGATAGAAATGGACTCTGAAACCGAGCTAGTCAAGAACTGTATGGTAAAGTGGGAACAAGACTTTGGGCATTCTATCACCATGGACACGTGGGAGAAAATCTGGGTGAGAAATGTAGAATTTACGAAATCGCAACACTTAAGGGAAAACTTCTACAAGATGTTCTATAGGTGGCACCTCGACCCGAAAAAACTATCACTCATCTATCCAGACTCCCAGCCCAAATGCTGGAGGTGTGGTGACGGGGAGGCTACCTACTTTCATGTATGGTGGACATGCAGAAAAATCAAAGCCTTCTGGAGGAAGATATGGTGGACACTCCAAACCATTTTCAAAAAGCGTATTGAATTTCTACCTCAGGTTTTTTTGTTAGGGATAACAAAGGACTACACTACCTCAGAGACGAGCTTATTTCTGAACTTGATCATAGCAGCCAGATTGTTGGTGGGACAATACTGGAAGAATCCAGAAATACCGCCTATAGAAGAATGGACTGTGAAAGTAACAAATCTGGCAGAAATGGCGAAAATATCGGCATACCTGAAAGATCGCTCAAATGAACAATATTTGGCAGACTGGAAACAGTGGATAGACTATATACAAGAGAAACACCAATCAAACAGAATGCACCTGGCGTTTAGTTGAGGCTCGACGTGAAGAGGGAAGAATGTTCACCAAATCAAATGTTTACAAAGACTATCACCTAATGTTGTTTGCCTATGTTGTATGACGAAAGCCTCTTAATATGATCATATGCTTAATGTTGTTTGCCTTAATATTGATAAAGCAGATTGAATTTCTATCTCAGGTTATGAAACTTCTACCTCAGGATCTTTGGTTAGGGACTATAAAAGATTGCACTATTACTGAGACGAAGTTAAATCAGAAGCGTGAATGAACAATATGTGATAGACTAGATATAGTAGATAAACCATATCCAAGATTTACCTCAGGTTATTAAACTTTTACCTCAGGATTTTTGGTTAAGGATCATAAACGATTGCACTAATACTGAGATGAATAACATGTTATAGACTAGAAACTGTGGATAGACTATAGAAAAGAGAAACACCAATCAAATAAATTGTAACAGGCGTATAGTTGAGGCTTGATGTGAGGAGTGAAAAACGCTTACCAAACCAGACGTTTATAAAGATTAACACTTAGTGATGTATACCAGGTGCTATGATGATTGATGCATACTATGATTTTATGTTCAATGCTGATTGTATGAATGTAGATAGACCATATACAAGAGCTGTATTTTCAGGTCTTATGAGGACAGCTTATTAATATGAGCCCAGATTTAATGTTGATTGCTTTAATATTGGAAAAGCGTACTGAATTTCTACCTCAGGATACTGAATTTCTACCTCAGGATCTTTTGTTAGGGATCATAAAGCCTGATGTGAGTGAGGAATGTTCTCTAAACCAGACGTTCACAAAAACTGATCCTTAGAATTGTATTGCAGGATATATGATGATTGCTTTTTAATATGAACTTATGTTTAATGTTGATGGTTCTAATAAAATAATTTTAATAATAAAAAAAATTGCTATTAAAAAAAAACAAAGGCAAAATGCTGGGCAGCTTTACCAAGAGGATTTGCCAAAGTTCTGATCAGGCATGTTCGCTTCAGACAACCCACATAGACTGAAAGCCCATTCAGAGAAATTGTGCAATAATTGAGATGGAAGGTGCCCTCAAAACTGATTCGACTCGACTCTCAATCTGATTAAACCATGCAGATTCCTGCAGGAACTTCACAAGGCTGCACTGATTTGGATATAGTATGTGTATTCTTTTCCCCATTGTTGAAACTCTTTCATATATTTTGCTTACACCCTGTATTTGCCCACAGTTGTGGGTTGTTTTATTGTTCTCTACCTCTAATGGCTTATGACATATTTTTGCCCTAGATGCCAGGAACTCAAAGCTAAAATAAGCGGCCTAGAAGTGTCAAGAAAAGAAGCTCCTATAGAAATTTCACTAGGGATTGGAGCTTTGATCCAGTTTTTTTTAAATTGAAACTTAAATTTTCTGCAACTCTTATCAATTCAGTGCAGCCAGCCAGATTCACAGCCTGTTTGACACAATGACTTTGGATTGATGTCTTTTGGAGAGGGGGGGAATCACTAAGGTAAGCAAGGCTCAAGGACTTTGAACCTGCAGCATAATCGAGTTTGGGTGGATGGTTCAGCAATAGTACACCCTGCAAGTGAACAGCTACTTTAAAAAGGCCATCTGTGCCTTTAAGATGGGTCACTCTTTGGCTCTGGAAGGCAGCAGGCAAAGATCTCAGTCTGAGGTTTGCTGCATTTTGCTGCAGTTCCTCTTCCAGATTGACATCTATGGTGGTTTCTCTTTCTCCCTGTCCCTTTTTCCAAAGTCACTTTCTTTCCTGGTGCCTGACATTTGCAGCCAAGTAAGAAAGGAAGGAAGTTCTTTACATAAGCCAGATTCTTGCAGTGCTAGAGGGACGTGGATCCTTTTATTACAAATAATTTTATTATGTATTGCATAAGATCTTAAGAAGCTTTCTGGGGCAATCTGCTTGCTGGATACAGAGCTCGTTATCAATATTGCATCACATTTGGGTATCAGAGTTATGAAGTTTCATTAAAAATGTAAATTGTGGTTTAAAACTGCTGCATTCTCTTTTTAAAAAGATCTAGCAAAAAAGTCACAGAGGGTAGAGGCTGAAGCTAAGTGGAGAAAACTGCCAAAACTTTGTGGGGAAGAGATATAAGAAACTTGATTTCTTTGGGAGAAGAAGAAGACAATAAGATAGAGCAAGGATAGAGTAGAGTAGAGTAGAGTAGAGTAGAGTAGAGTAGAGTAGAGTAGAGTAGAGTAGAGTAGAGTAGAGTACAGAGTTGGAAGGGACCTTGTAGGTCATCTAGTCCAACCCCTCTGCCCAAACAGAAGACCCTACACCATTTCTGACAGATAGGTACTAAAGATGAAGCATCACCTTAACTGTCCTTCCCTTTGTCACCACCCAAGTCATATTTTTATTTTTAATTAATTAATTACCTAATTAATTCTTAGTGCATATCTCATCCTTGACTTCTCCTTTTCCCCACACCCTCTCTTTCCCATCTAAATTCAGCCATCCCCTATGTGGTATTCTCTAGAAAGGTTGGGATTTCTCACTTCTTCGACTCCTTAGTCAGCTGACGGTTTGGAGCATTGTTGTCTCCCAACGCCTCTGAAGGCCACAGAGTTGAGGGAGGCTGCTGTGAGACCTTTAGAAAAGAACAGTGTTCATCTTATCATCTGTATAGCATATCACAACACATTCAGTGTGAAATATGTTTACTTGTGGCTGCTGACATTTAAACCAATGTTTCCTGTTTTATTTTTGTGGTTGTTTTATTTTTCTTTATTTCTTTCATAAGTACGTATGTGTCCATCGTGCTATTCCCTTTGGAGTAAGCAGCATTGCATAGGAAAAAGGCCCCCAAATAGTAAGACCTTAAAGGTGTGAAATAAGGTACCATGTTTTATTTTGTTTTTAACTAAAGTTCTCCATACTTTTTTTATCTTTGAAACTATTGTGGCTTCCATTGTGTTCAGTGTTTCTCGTACTACATTTTGTTATTTAAACTTCTCTCTTTTTTTGTCAGTTCCATCCAACCACAACTTTCTTGGTCTTGCTCTCCCTCATAATCCATTTGTGCTTCTTTCATACATTTCTTTTACAGTTGGTTCATGTTCATTTTCTCTGCAAGACCAAATCACTCCAAAATACTTCTTTTCATCCTGATCACTCATTTTATATTCAATCCACATTCTTTGAACACCCATTTATGCTTGATCCTATCCATTCTCATTTTATTACATACAGCACTCCATGAAGTCATCCATTCCCATTATATTCAATGTTCTTTTATATTTTTTCTGCCATGCCTAACTCTCATTTCCACTTTAAAAAGTAGTCAAAAGCACTCTTGTACAGAGTTACGTTTCATTTTTTTAGACAAACATTCATCCATCACAATATATCACATATTACCTACTACCTTTCTACCAGCATCTGCTAATCTTAAAAAGTCTCCATTTCCCCAGATTTAGAAACATTTCAACAAGATACCGATTCATCTGTTTCCTTTAATTTTTCAGCTTTTGTGAATATCTTGCAATTATTCACTCATTTTCTCTATAAAAAAACTACTTTGTCTTTGTTAATTTATAGATTTATTATTCAAATTATAAAATCTAACATTTGCATAATTATGTTATTTGCACGGGCATAATCTGCATAAAAGATATTCATATATTTATGTCTTCAAGCAACACACCTTTAGTGTTATCACCTGTATTCCTTATCTATTTTTCCTTAAATACATCAAAAAACTAAGGGAACATCAAACATCTTTATTTCCACCCCCCCACTATTCAGTAAGCATTCTATTTATCCACATAGATGCAATCCTCATACAGATATTAAAAACCCATGAAACTGCTTCATGAGCATACCATAACCATATTTTAATTGTTCTCAAGTTAATCACCTATACCTGCAGTCTTAGCATTTTTCAACATTCTTACAGCATTTGTTATTTTCATCCATTTTTCCTGGAAAGTAATATCTACAATATTTCTATCAAATCTATTCTTGAACATATCACTAGCATTTCCAGATATATATTTAAAATACTCTTTCCAGTACTCCTTAACTTTAGTTTTATTCCAGACCATTTCATAACTCTTCATTCCATTCACTTTGCCAGAAGCTCATTTTGCATTTTCTCTGCCTCTTTTAATCTCCATTGTTCCTTGCTTCATTTCAAGCCATTGTTTACAACTATAGTTTTTGCTGTATAAATAAATATTTTTCTATCTACATAAAATATTATTCTCTCATTTTGCTGCAAACCTTCTGTTTGGTGCATTTTTTCCTCATCAACAGCCTCTTTCACTTTATCTTTCTATTTTCACCCTCCACACTTTTGAGCAGGGGCCTCCCCAGGTGGGATCAAAACAGGCAAGATGGTGGTTGCAGCAGTTCAATTGACACTGAACACAGCTGGGATGAGGTGGGATTTTTATTATGATTCCAAGATCTTCTCTCTATCCCTCCCCCCACATTAGTGGTGTTGTCTTTTGAGGCAGTCTATAAAAAAATCTTTTACTCCATTATAAGCAGCTTCAATATCTTTTTTTTATATCGACATCATTCGCTCCAAGATAGATTTATTTTTGAATATCTTCCATAAAGGACTCATACTTTGTTGTCCTACCTTTGTTCAACTTATTCCTACCCATCTATTCATGAGAATCTGAATACTTCCCCCCCCCTGGATCACATCCATTCAGAATGTCTTCGTTTCCCACCAGACTCACCTTGGTTCTTCCATAATCACTTGGAATATAATAAGACTAGTCTATCGTGAATGAGTAAATTGCTCAGGTTGTAAAATCACCTGTGAGACTCTCACAAGGAATGAGGAGAAGACTGGTTAAAGTGAGGCTTTACTCCAGATAAATGGGCAGGAGGGAAGTGGGATTGAAGGGTATGGCCTGGAGAGTCATACTCCTCCCATCACTGTGCATTTCTTGCTAACCATTCTCTGCAGCCATTTACTTCTTCTTCTTCTTCTTCTTCTTCTTCTTCTTCTTCTTCTTCTTCTTCTTCTTCTTCTTCTTCTTCTTCTTCTTCTTCTTCTTCTTCTTCTTTCTTCTTCTTCTTCTTCTTCTTCTTCTTCTTCTTCTTCTTCTTCTTCTTCTTCTTCTTCTTCTTCTTCTTCTTCTTCTTCTTCTTCTTCTTCTTCTTCTTCTTCTTCTTCTTCTTCTTCTTCTTCTTCTTCTTCTTCTTCTCCTCCTCCTCCTTCTCCTTCTCCTTCTCCTTCTCCTCCTTCTCCTTCTCCTTCTCCTTCTCCTTCTCCTTCTCCTTCTCCTTCTCCTTCTCCTTCTCCTTCTCCTTCTCCTTCTCCTTCTCCTCCTCCTCCTCCTCCTCCTCCTCCTCCTCCTTCTCCTTCTTCAAAAAAGACATTAGTATGTTTAGAATCATTATTATATTGATCATTTAAGATGCATTTTTAAAACTCTGTAGTAACTCATTTTTTAAGAAGCTGAAAGAAGCCAAGATAATTAACATTAGTTATTTTTGTGGAATAATGAGCTTGAACATTGTGTCTTGCTAAAATAGTGATGTTTTCAATAATGTGAAATTAGTTTTATATCATCTGGCTGTAGGTTAATAAACAACACATCCCTTCATGGATTGGACACCTCTGATAATGTTTTAGTATTGATTGCAATTGTTTTTCTTTTGGAAAACATTGGGGAACATTAGATATGCTATATGCTGGTGTGGTCTTCGGAATGTTTACTCTACAAATTCTACTAAGATAATTTGCAATTCATAAAGAATAAACTTGAAAAGAAATTGGATGACCACCAGATGGCAGCCATAGGGTTTTTTAAAAAAGCAATTCTCTCCTACCATCTAGTGTTTAGCCCGATATTTGCATCATACCTACACCCTTCCAATTACTTGGAAGGACAAATGCTTAGAGTAAAACAAGCATTATTGCAGTTTTCTAAGTTTTATGGATCTGTGGCACATGTGAAATTTTGAGAACACACCCAGCAATCACAAATTGAGCTCAAAATATAAAACAGGTTTGTTTGTTTGTGTGTGTGTGTGTATGTTAGTGGTAATGCCCCACCAATCCTATCACAATAAGAAAAACATAATGGATTGTTTATTTGTTTGTTTGTTTATTACATTTATATATCATCCATCTCACTATATAAAATGACTGTGAGTGACTTACAACACATAAGATCATAAACATAAAAACAACAAGAATTAGATAAAAACCAAGAACATGAGTGCTAGAGAGGTGGGATCTTTTCTATTACTCCACCAATCACCTCCATTGTAGAGTGGCCCCATTGGGGCCCCAAGCCAATCAGCAGAACCAGGTTTTAAGGCCCTTCTGGAAGTCCAAAAGGATGGGGGTGGGTCTCACCTCCAGCTGCAAGATGTTCCAAAGTATATGATGACATACTTGTCCTCCACATTTGTCCTCTGTCACCCATCAATTCAGAGACTCAACCCTAAATGTCAGTCCCAAAAGACAGCTTGCATTTTGTTATAAAGTTGTACCCGTGGAATAGTACGTTAATGCAGAAGATCTCTTTATAATTTGGAGGGGAGGTGTCCCTGTGAGTCAGTGCTGATTTCTGTTGATTCCTTGAACTTCCTTGTGCTTTTCGTGGCAAGATTTTTGGAAGTGGTCAGCTGCTGCCTTCTTCTTCCTGGAGCCTAAGAGAAAGTGACTGAGGCAAGGTCAGCCAGCTGGCTTCGTGTCTAAAACAAGACAAGAATTCTTGGTCTCCCAGTTCCCAGCCTGATTTCTCAACCACTACACCAAACCAGCTTTCTTTCTGTATAATAGTCAAAATTTAATCAGCTCTACTTGGCATTCAGAATTGCACACTTATTATTTATATAAATTTCCCATAAGGCTGCTCTCATATGTATATTTACATGTAAGTCTCATTCTCATTTAGTGGAATTGACTTCCAAGTAAATAAGAACAGACTAGCATGTCAGCACTTATATTAACAGCAACATTAACTCTCCAGAATTTCTATACTTTTACATATAATTCTTATTCATGTTATACCCCAAACTCCAGGCTATAATTCTTTTGAGGGGGGGGGAATTTCCTGAGCTCTTTATTGTTTTCAAATACCCAGCTTTCCTCCAAGCCCAGCTGTTGCTGTGTGGAATAAACATTTCCAATGAAACATTCAACAGAAAATGAAGGCTCTGCTATTTCTCCATACAGTCCCTTAACTAATTCCATAATTTTAGTTTTTTTTACAAACATTTTAAGTGAGAAAACATTCTATCTACCATGGTGCTTAGAATTCAAGGAGTAGCAATTCTTGATGCCACAGAACTAATGACCACTGTATCCACTAGTGTTGTGGTGGTGGCAATGGTGGTAGTTGCAGGAGAGTAGTTGAACATTGGTGGCATGACCTCCTTCCCAGACACTTGGAACAATTTATATAGGCATATAATGACTTCTTTGCCTGAAGCTGTACATAGTACCAGTTTCATAAATCTATAACCCATGCGTGGAATTGACATGGTTATTGTACAGACTCTCTTATATTACTGCCTGCTGTTTTGGTACACAGCTTAATAGAAAATAATACATGAATCTTTACCAATATATAGCCTACATGCCTTCCATGTGTAAACCACGAATCATGAAAAAGTTAGTCACCAAGCTGTAACCTGTCACCACCCAGGTTTTTACCAGAACTCACCTACGCGAATGCATTTAATAGCCTTCTGATTTTTCTTTAGACATAGGACAAAGAGAACTAATCAAGGTCTGATTGAAAGAACAGAGATAGCTGTTCTGGAGAAGGAAGCTGCATTAAAAGCACTTCACTATTCAGTCACGCCACTAGAAATTCTGTAAACCCATTAATGCTCAGAACTCTTTCCGGTCTCTTGTGTCCATTTGTTTGTTATGCTCTGAGCTACGGATATTGACTGTGTGTGTCACGTAGCAGGCCTGGCAGCTAAGAAACGGATTGGGAACACAAAATCATTTTTATTTCTCTGAGAAAGAAAAGCCTCAAATCTTTTTTTCAGTCCAAGTGGCAGAACACCAATTTTAAGCATCCTTCCAATCACAAGGGTTTATATAAACGTACTACCTTGTCAACACATTCTTTAGCTAAGCAGGTTTCACTTGTAGAACTAAAACATCACGCCTTTGGTTTTTAATTCCCTAGCAGTCATTCCACTGCAAAAGGGTTAAACTAATCCTTCCCATTTCGGTACTGAGACTGTTGCACTTCAGTGTCACTTTAGTGCAGGTCTAGCTGAAGTTAGCAACAGTGCTTAGCCCTTTTGATTTTTAACCATATCTTCCCATACTGTAAAACCTGGGAGCAAAGTAAAAGCAGGGTCCAGATGATCCTTTTTGGATGGATCCAAAGAGCAATACCATCAGCCCTGGATAATCTGCCTAGGTCCGGGGTAGGCAACCTCGGCTCTTTTATGACTTGTGGACTTCAACTTCTAGAATTCCTGAGTCAGCATGGCTGGTTCAGGAATTCTGGGTATTGAAATCCACAAGTCATAAAAGAGCCAAGGTTGCCTAACCCTGGCCTAGATACTCTGGTATGTATAGGAATTCCTGCAAGAGGCAAGCAAGCACTTATAGTTAATATATTTATATTCCTTTGTTCTTCTAAGGAGCAAAAGGATAACATGTGTGCCAGGCCTGAGCCCAAAGATGTCACCATGAAATCCAATCGAGTCCAGTTCCTTATTTGTTTATACCTGATAGACAGAATCTTACCAGACTAAAGCTATAGTCATCTAACTGAATAGTTATATCCTAAGAGATTCTAAGGTGTGGCTACCCTGAACTGCTTCCTCCTTTCCTATCCAGTTCAGGACTGTGCAGTCTGTCTTATTTTGGACTTCTCTCTGAAACGTACTACTTCTTTCCTGGGAAACTGTGGTGTTCTTGCCAAGATTCCCCTCCCACTCCTTCTCCAAGTACACATTTTATCACAATACATGAAGTTTATCACACTATCAGCCTTATATCACAGATTAATCGAATAAAGAGTGGCTATCTGGACCAAGGTCATTTAAAAGGTTTCAGTGCTACCTGAAATCTGAACACAAGTATACCCATTTTGAAATCAACATTCTATGATTTCTCCATTCCATTATCTTCTCAGGGATTAATATTGAAGGGCAATAAAGGCTCTATTCTTGCCACTTATTGAAAGAACATGTAAATCCACAAAATCATGAAACACAAATCTCACAAAAAGATCCACAAGATCTGCAAAGTTGAATCACTGTCACCAAGCATCAGACTTCAGGAAGGAATCTGAACACCTGTCACAGACTTCTGTCATTGCTACAATACAAACAATCACAAAGGAGATGATCAATTGTTTCTTCTGTTCCACAAGCATCACACATCCTGCTGCATTTGCTCACTGATCCGAAGAGATTCCAATTTAGTGTGCAATGACCAATAAGAGCCTGGAAAGACTAACCTGCTTCACCCAACCAAGGCAGTAACATTCCTGAAAAATCAGTGAATTAGGACAGAAGGAATATACTCTGATGCAGTACGTTCCAACTCTTATTATTTCTGCCATTCATCTCTAATTTCCCCATTTAAGCCCACATTTAATCGTCGAAGGAGAGAAAAGCAAAGCAAAGCAATATCCACATCCGCAAGACACAAATCTTTCTCCTACTTTTTCATCTCCTAAAATGTTGGGATCCAACAGATAGATATGAATAAAAAAACCCTACAACTGCAATTACACGTTCTGAAATCAAGTTTCATTCACCATACCATTCTTACATCCCACTCCTCTATTAAGTCAGCAGTCAACCTTAATAAAGAATCTAACAATATTACCACTCTTTCAATGTAGGTATTGTGAATCCATTCCAAAGCTAAAAATACCGCTAGTAATTCAGTTGACATAACTGGAAGACAATACAAGAAATGGTACCTCTTATAAACTCTTAATGGTGGGAACAGAAAGAGACACATGTCTCTTCTTAAAAACTTCCAGTGTTGGAGCATTTACCATTTCTGGAGGCAGGTTGTTCTACTGATTAATTGTTCTAAGTGTCAGGAAGTTTCTCCTAAGTTCTAGGTTGCTTCTCTCCTTGATTAGTTTCCATCCTGTTGCTTCTTGTCCTGCCCTCAGGCGCTTTGGAGAATAGCTTGACTCCCTCTTCTTTGTGGCAGCCCCTGAGATACTGGAACACTGCTATCATGTCCCCCCTCCTCCTTCTCTTCATTAAACTTCATTACGACCATTGCAGTGTTCCCATGATTAGGTGATCAAAATTTGGATTATTATTATTATTATTATTATTATTATTATTATTATTATTATTATTATTATTATTATTATTATTATTTATTAAATTTCTATGCCGCCCTATTCCGGGAACTCAGGGTGGCTCACAGCATAAATAGAAATCTAATATTAAAATACTACATAATACATATATAAAAATACATATATAAAAAAGAAAACCCCTAAATTAAGAAACCATTCATTTAACAAACGTACATACAAACATACACTGGCTAGGGGCAAGATGTCAACCGCCCCAGGCCTGTCGGCAAAGATGTGTCTTAAGGAGTTTATGAAAGGCGGAGAGGGTGGGGGCGATACGGATCTCCAGGGGGAGTTGATTCCAGAGGGCCGGGGCCGCAACAGAGAAGGCTCTTCCCCTAGGCCCCGCCAGGCAACACTGTCTGGCTGACGGGACCTGGAGAAGGCCGACTCTGTGGGCCCTAACCGGTCGCTGGGTTTCATGAGGCAGCAGACAGTCCCGTAAGTAACCTGGTCCGATGCCATGTAGGGCTTTATAGGTCATAACCAACACTTTGAATTGCGTTCGGGGACCAATAGGCAGCCAATGCAGCTCGCGGAGTGATGCCAAAATGTGGGCATTTCTGGGCAGGCCCAACACTGCTCGCGCGGCTGCATTCTGCATTATCTGAAGTCTCCGAACGTTTTTCAAAGGTAGCCCCATGTAGAGAGCATTGCAGTAGTCGAGCCTCGAGGTGATAAGGGCATGAGTGACTGTGAGAAGAGACTCCCGGTCCAAATAGGGCCGCAACTGGTGCACCAGGCGGACCTGGGCAAATGTCCTCCTCGCCACAGCTGAGAAATGATGTTCCAGATTTAGCTGTGGATTGAGGAGGACACCCAAGTTGCGGACCTTCTCTGAGGGGGTCAAAAACTCCCCTCCCGGGCTGATGGATGGATGGATTAAATTGTCTTTGGGAGGCAAAACCCACAGCCACTCCGTCTTGTCGGAGTTAAGTTTAAACTTGTTAGCACCCATCCAAACCCTAACAGCCTCCAGACATCGGCACATCACTTCCGCTGCTTCACTGAAGTGACACGGGGTGGAGATGTAAAGCTGGGTATCATCAGCATATTGATGATATCTCACCCCGTGTCGGCAGATGATCTCACCCAGCGGTTTCATGTAGATATTGAACAGCAGAGGGGAGAGGACCGATCCCTGAGGGACCCCACAAGGGAGGAACCTAGGGGTCGACCTCTGACCCCTGCCAACACCGACTGCGACCGACCAGTGAGGTAGGAGGTGAACCACTGCAAAACAGTGCCCCCAACTCCCAACCCCTCCAGCCGGCGCAGAAGGATACCATGGTCAATGGTATCGAAAGCCGCTGAGAGGTCAAGTAGCACCAGGATAATGGAATGTCCCTTATCCCGGGCCCGCCAGAGATCATCCGTCAGTGCGACCAAAGCAGTTTTTGTGGAGTAGCCGAGCCTGAATCCTGACTGCTGAGGGTCTAGATAATCGGCCTCATCCAAGGACCGTTGGAGCTGGAGTGACACCACCTTCTCAACAACCTTCCCTATAAAGGGAAGATTGGAGACAGGACGGTAGTTGTTTAACACAGCTGGGTCCAGGGAAGGCTTCTTGAGGAGGGGGCGCACAATTGCCTCCTTGCAGGGAGCCGGAAAGGACCCCTCCCTCAAAGAAGTGTTGACAATCTCCTGAACCCAGCCCTGCGTCACCTCCCTGCTGGCCGAAACCAGCCAGGAGGGGCACGGGTCCAATAAACAGGTGGCGGAGCTCACAGCTCCAATGGCCTTGTCGACTTCATCGGGTGCTACCGGGTCAAACTCCTCCCACACAACAGGATGCTTGACAACTGGATCATATTTACGATGGTGGCAGTGTCCTGCTCACATGCGATCACCTTTTATGACTTTCTGACGAGAAAAATCAAGGGGGAATCCAGATTCCACTTTGCACCTGTGTTACTAACTTAATAACTGCAGCAATTCACTTAACAACTGTGGCAAGTAAAGTTGTAAAATAGGGCAAAACTCACTTAACAACTGTCTCGCTTAGCAACAGAAATTTTGGGCTCAATTGTGGTTGTAAGTCAGGGACTATAGTATGTTTCCAACTATATGTACTTAAAAATTTAAAATTAGCGTTAATTCCTCTGTGCATTTTTGCTACCATCCTAGGGCTCATCCACACGTACTATGTACCCCAGCAGTTTACTAATGGTTTCTTGAGGACAAGAATGCACAAAGACAGCCTCCACTTATCCTTTCTTCCTCTTCATTAAAATTAGTGTTTCTGATTTCTGCTAATGAAAACTGTACTGCTCTGTCCACTCCCTGAGCTTGTTTCATTGTTAGCAAATGGCTCTGTTCAAATGGTTACTGTACTATGGTGGGACTGCACCATCCCCTCTGATTATTTTGTGATAAGCTGCCTATAGATTTTCCCATGGTAGACCAGTAAAAGACTGGAGTTGTGGTTTTTTTTTTTAGTAAACCAATGAAAGGCTTAACCTTCCTCCTTCCCTCCCTGTTAGTTTTCCCTTGTAGCCCTTTGAATATTTTCTTCCTTTTTCCATTACTCTGTTGGTAGATGAGTCAGACAGAAGTTTTCAGATACCAGGAGGATGATTATGATTACCAGTGGGGGATGATTATGCAAATAATCCATTAATGGAAACCATATGTTTTCAAGACACCACCCATGGAATGGAATGAGGTTGGTCTTTGCTTTCTTAGCACAGGTGGACAGAAGGAATTTATCAGCCCTGGACCATGATAACCACTGCCAGACGGAACATCATTATCAAAGAAGAATGAAGAATGAATTGAACAGCATTTTCTTAAGCTGCCTTCATTACAAGCTAGTCAAAGTCTCTCTACTTTCCCTATTTAATTAAAGCTTCATTCTGTTTTCTCACAGCTAGATCCATTTTTCTATTTTTAATCAATTTAGCTCATTTATCTCAACAGCTGGTAGGAGAATTGAAGGCAAATAATTTATTATTTATATTAAAAAGTGTGCAGCTAACCACATTTCCCTAGGGGATTCCATTTACCACAGGTTGCAAAGTCGGATAATATATTACCTACTACAATTTACAATGTTCTGTCAATTAGGAAATCCTGAAACCACCATAAATTTATAATAATTTATTATATAAATTAGGCTAATTTATTAACTAAACTTTTCATGCAACAGAATGTAACACCCAAAGAGAAAAACTTTACATTACCATACATTATTATTATTATTTTTTAAAAAAATCAATTTCCCTTTGAATAATATCACCAACATATTTGCTCCAGCTCCCTGGACAAGAGTGAACTTTGCTAAATTGCAAATACTGAAAGAAGTTTGTGTAAGATCCACTTTCTCAGATCCTCCTTTGACAGCACTTGCACTCATAGCAACCAGCCCAGGCCCTTCCAAAACCTAAATGCTCCTGACAAATGGAGGGAGCTCACTATTATTATGGTTATTATGGTTCACTGCACAGTCAGCCAGATATCCAGGCTGGAGTTTGCATTTTTGTACACCTAGCGCAGATGTGTCAAACTCAATTTCATTGAGGGCCGCATCAGCATTGCGGTTGCCCTCAGGAGGCCTGGTGGGTGTGGCCAGGGTGGGTGCGGCCTACTGGGTGGGCATGGATGGAGTGGGTGTGGTCTACTGGGTGGGTGTGGCCAGCTCTACATCGTTTGCGTCAGGGGTGCTGGGCAGGAGTGAGACAGATCTGAGGGTCTCTGGAAGAAGGGGGTGGGACCAGGGCAAGTGCCAAGGCATGGTCCACTGGAGGAGCCTCACTATTCCTCTCAGGCCATGTGGGGGGGGTGGCTTATGGAGCTAAGACTGAATGCATTTCAGCATAGATGGGCACCACAAAATTTTACATTGGCTCCTGGCCAGCCTGGGCTAGGGCCAAGGCAGAGGGGGCCGTTCCCTCACTGTTTCCAGGATGGCTTCGCGGGCCACATGAAACCACTTCGTGGGCCGCATCCAGCCCCCGGGCCTTGTGTTTGACATGTCTGACCTAGCGAGTCCTTCCCAAGGACCTGGGATAGGCAGATATGAATACTCGATGGTGTTAAAGGCATCCTCGCTGTTCCCAGTAAAGCTGCCTTTTGCAATTGACTGATGGTGATTTTGTCAATGCCAATGGTATTCAAGTGGTGTTCCAGTTCTTTTGGGATTGCACCCAAGGCTCTATTATTATTGGTACTATTATTATTATGAACTTTATTTGCTGCCCATCTCGCAGTTCAAGGCAACTCTGAACTAAGGATCCCTGCTGGTAGAAGGAAGAGAGGGACATTTTATACTAGACTCAGGAGTAGATTTTCCTTTCCTTGATTTACTGAAACCTCTAAAAAGAAGTATCTGTAAGAATTACAGTGTAAATAGAAAGGTCACAGGCATACTGAATCAATCAACAATAGCCGAATAACTATCTCTATTGGGTCCCATATTCCCACAGGTTGCTGTTACAATGTCCAATTAGTTCCCTGCTATTGGTACATTGCATTGCACTTAAGTCCACCCAGGGGCTGCCAGCCAACTGGTCAGTCCATGAAGCTATATGTAAGTCTGAGTTCTGCACCAGTGGAAATAGCTGGCCTCTGAGGGAGAGGAAAATTGAGACTCCTCAGAAATTCCCTATCAGCCTTGCTAGGCTTGACAGTTCAGATATTCTGGATTGGAAGGACCATGTAATGAGGAGTAAAAATGGCCTGCTAGTTCTTACTCATCTCTGCCCATCTTGGGCAGCGAGCAGGAGAGGGCCTGGCGTCCTGGGTGAAAGCAAGATGGTTACCTGGGATGCCAGGTACTGTACTGCTCACCGCCTCCTGTGAGCACACCGAAACAGGTTCAGCTTCTCACTATCTTCACCTTGCCCGGCCTAGCCTCTCCACACTGTGAGGAGAGCATGGCGCTGCCTGCCAAAAGTGGGCAGGCTAGGGGCTGGGCGGCAGATGCCGACTCTCACTCCACTCACAGCGTCCCCTCCCCCGGAGCCCACAGAGCCAAGTGTGTAAAGTGGGCAAGGGCCAATTGCTGGTCACCTCCAGCCGATGGTGCCTTTCTTCATTCCTCATGAAGGGTGACACTTCTCCAGCTGCGTTCCTTGCCTGTGTTTATCCCTCCCTCATCACAAATATTTTCCTGCCACTCTCCTCTTAAGGCTGTGCAGCTCTTGTCCAGGAATTTACAGTGGTCTTTCAAGCCATGGCCACCGGCCGCGCTGGCAACCTCTCCCCTTCCCCTTGTCCCTTCCTGCACACAGAGGGAGGAAGGAGATGGGAGTGAGAAAAAGGGAGGAAGAAAGGAAGGAAGGAGATGAGAAAGAGGGAGGCAGGGAAGGAAGGAAGGGAGGGAAGAAGGAAGGAAGGAGGGAGATTGGAATGAGAGGGAGGGAGGAACTGAGGGAAGTCCTGCCTTAGTCCTGCCCTGCTGCTCTTTTGCCATCCCCTTGCCCCCTCCTCCTGGCCTATCCTGGTGGGCTCCCGTCCTATTGCTAAGGATGCTTTGGTTATAATCATTAATTTTTTTCAAACTATAGTCCAGCCCCCCAACAGTCCGAGGGACAATGAACTGGCCCCCTATTTAAAAAGTTTGAGGACCCCTGATCTGAGGTGTTGGCGATTTGCTCTGCGTCACCTCAAAATCAACAATTTGCCCTTCCCAATGGTTGTGTTTAGGTTGGTTTCCAGATGAATTTTTAATCCTAACTTTAAAAAGCCAAGATCATTAACTGACTTTTATCTAACAAAACCTTCTGGAGAATTCTCTCACATTCCAGGTTGTCATTAAGAAATGTAAAATCCAACCTTCCACTAAACTTTCCCCCTTCCTATTCATTTTATTTTACTCCCATAAAAGTGTATTGGTTGTTGAAATCTCCTTATAGTATATAAAGTCTCTTCATATTGACTGGTAGATGATTCAGCCCAACTGTAAATGAGGGCAACACAGATTATAAATGCTACAAATCTGTGAAAGATCAGATGATTTATTCATAGAAATTCCAACTGAAATTCATTCCAGTAATGTTTCAGCATAATTAAACTCTTATATAATTTACGTTTTCCTTAAGAAAGATAGCTACTCCTATGCCCCTTCCATCTGCTCTATTTTTTACAAAGAGCAATACAATTTTGGATTCTAAAATTCAGGGTTACCAGAAATCATATTTCTTGAATAGAAATCAAATCAGGTAACACCTCCAAGTAAACAAGTAAGCAAACAGAATTCAGTTCTTGACTTACAGTATAGTCACCAAATTATGTGCATTCCATCTGAAGATTTCTAGAATTAGCTGTATAGAAAAGCTTCTAAAATTCACAAATCCTCTAAAAGTTGCTATCCCCAACACTACTTATACGGCCTTCAAAATAACTGAGAACTTCTAAGGTTTTTTTTTTTTTCTCCATTTGTGCTATATAAAAAACCTACATAGTAAACAATACAAAAAAAAATTCTTTTTAATTAACAGGAGCTCAGAGCCCCATTTTTGCTTGATAGCTATTTCCCACATGCCCATCAAAATAAACTGTAGACCCTTAAGGAGATGATGTTTGGGCAATAAAATATTCCAAGAAATGCTCACCAGCAGCTTTATAGGAGAGACCCTGAGTTGCTCATACATTTTGAATATTTCTGACTCGCCTAGTAGTCATCCATCCTCTGTTTTTTGAGTGATGATGATTCTCCCTATATATACAGCAACCTGGAATAGGCAGCCAGTAATACTAAATGAGCTCAAACCACCACATTTACCAGAACATACTTGACTCTAATCCAGTTAACCATGTACTTGAAGTTCTGACTACACAATACTTACGCAAAGAAAGAATGTTAGACCATATGTGACAAACCCTTGATAGTCAATGTAGCTTCTCAGGAAGCTCATGACCAATGCTGGGAAATTGCACAGTTGTGGAGGAAACTAACTCTCCTGCCAGAGTGAGTGAAGTGCAAACTTTATATGTGATAACCCATTCGTCCCCCCCCAAGGGACAGTTTATATTAGCCTGAGAGACTTTTAATGGAACTTCAATAATTACCCCTTTCTTTCCATCATAAATCTCAGCAAATGCCATAAAGCTTTCATCTATTTGCTGTGCATATTTATAGGCTTAAAGCAGTGGTTCTCAACCTTTTCCGGGGCTCGACCCCGGCCCGCATCGTGCAAAAAAAAATGGCGGGCCCACACCGCGCATGCGTGGCGCGACGGGGTGCATCACGCATGCGTGGCGCAACAGCCCGCATTGCGATAGGGAAAAAAATGGCCGACCCCAAAAAAAATGGCCGACCAAAAAAAAATGGCGGGCCTGCGGTGCTTGGCGACCCCCGTGAAATGGTTGTTCGACCCCAAATGGGGTCGCGACCCACAGGTTGAGAACTGCTGGCTTAAAGCAAAACTGACTGAATTCACCAGCTTGAATACTTTCTTAATCCATTCTGCTATTTTCCCAAGGCTAATATCTCCCACCTTTACCAAGTTTTTCACTACCACTAATATCAGCTGCAGCTTCCTTCACTCTAGTCTTCTGTCTCCCCCATTTTATATTTTTTAATCTAAGGCTCTCTGTCTCCTTCAAAAGCTACCATATTTTTCCCCTAAAAGACCAAACTAACCTCCATCTATTTCTTCTAACATCACAACCAATCTAGCCAGTCAAAGCACTCCCTCACACCTTCAATCCATCCAAAACCCAATTACAGGCAAGCAAGCCGGTCACACAACATTAACTTGCCTGTACCTTCTTGGCTGCTTGATGTTCTCTTCTACCACCACATATACTATTGCACATACCTCCTCAGCTTTTTAACAGATTTTCTGTAAGCAGAATCTCTAGTCATCTACGTATCAGCTGAGCCTATATCACTTGATAGTGTTTCCTTACAGGGCCATTTGTCTACTTCCACTCAACATGTCTGCATGTTTGATTCACTCTCCCAGATGATAGATGCATGGGATGGGAAAGAAGCCATTATATTGGCTACATCCAGGCTAGGAAGAGCATGATCCAAAACTTTGGTAGTCTTAAATAATGACTTATGTTTAACTGCACTTAGACTAGACATCACCATTCTAGTCTTGGCTTTCTCAAGAAGAACTGTGTTCTTGTCTATGTTACATACAATACAGCAACAAGAAGACAAATCAGCAAACCAGGGTCTTGACTAGAGTGGTGCTGAAAGATCCAGTCTTGGTTTCTGTGATTAATGGCTGCTGAGTTCTAGTTCTAGTTCTGCTTGATAATGCCTATCAAATTTTAACATTCCTGCTATGGAAAAGAAGAAAGACTTTTTAATAACTAAAAAAGTGTATGTTGATATGTTTCATTTGTATTTACATCTTTCCTTTTCGTTTATTATTGTATATTTCATCCCACATTTCCCCTCAAGGAGTTTGAAATAGCATAATTTTCCTGTGCCCCTTGCCCAAGCCACAAAACAGGTTAGGCTGAAGGTCAAGTGGTCTGTGACTGATCTGAAGATACCCAGCTAAATGGGGATTTGAATCTTAAGGGTGATCTTTACTTCCTGTGATGGCTTGAAGATACTTTGCTAACTTGCTGTTTTTGAGAAACATGTCCTCATGATGTTGTTGCCATATCATTCTCAACCCACTATTTAGGCACTCTAGGGAAGGGGTAGGCAACCTTGGCTCTTTTATGACTCGTGGACTTCAACTCCCAGAATTCCTGAGCCAGCCATGCTGAGGGGAAAGGGAGAGTTTCCAAGCTGAGCTATGCTGACTCAGGAATTCTGGGAGTTGAAGTCCATGAGTCATAAAAGAGCCAAGGTTGCCTACCCCTGCTCTAGGGAGACTAGAGTTTTGCTGGGGGGCATCACTGCTACTGCTATTTATTATGTTTCATGTGTGCATGTATACTGCTGAAAAGATTGGACAGTAAAGAAAATTTGTACACAACAATGGAATAGATGGTAAAAGAGAGCTGTTTGCTAGATCAAAAATGATTTACAGGAGAGATAGGCTTCAGGTCGGAGAAAAGAAAGCTCCAGAAAACAATTTATTTATTATTTATTTATTTATTTTAACTTATATGCCGCCCTTCTCCCCAGACTCAGGGCGGCTTACAGCAGAAATACAGTACAAAAATATATAAATCATTTAAAATAGTAATGCAGTATAAAACTATAAACTATACCCACTCATACAACATACAATCCCAATCAAAGGCCCAGGGGCACAGCGCCGCTCACACGCCCCAAGCCTGTCTGCACAGATGTGTTTTTAAAAGTTTTCGGAAAGCTAGGAGGGAGGGAGCAGTACGAACCTCTGAGGGAAGTTGGTTCCAGAGGGCTGGGGCAGCAACAGAGAAGGCCCTAACCCTAGGTCCCGCCAAACGGCACTGTCTAACAGACGGGACCCACAGGAGGCCAACCCTATGTGCCCTAACCGGTTGCTGGGATTCATGGGGCAGAAGACGGTCCCGCAAGTATCCTGGCCCATTGCCATATAGGGCTTTATAGGTCATAACCAACACTTTGAATTGTGTTCGGAGACCAATTGGTAGCCAGTGCAGCTCACGAAGAGTGATATGAGCATGCTTGGGAGACCCAACACAGCTCGCGCGGCCACATTCTGAACCACCTGCAGTCTCCGGACATTCTTCAAAGGTTGCCCCATGTAGAGAGCATTACAGTAGTCGAATCTCGAGGTGACAAGGGCATGGGTGACTGTGAGAAGTGACTCCCGGTCCAAATAGGGCCACAACTGGCGCACCAGGCAAACCTGGGCGAATGCCCCCCTCGCCACAGTCGAAAAATGGTATTCTAAACTTAGCTGTGGATCGAGGAGGACACCCAAGTTGCGAACCCTCTCCGACGGGGATAAAACTTCCCCACCCAGAGTGATGGATGGACAGATGGAATTGTCCTTGGGAGGCAGAACCCCACTCCGTCTTGTCGGGATTGAGTCTGAGCCTGTTGGCACCCATCCAGACCCCAACAGCCTCCAGGCACCGGTTCATCACTTCCACTGCTCCACTGTAATGACGCGGGGTAGAGATGTAAAGCTGAGTATCATCAGCATACTGATGAAAACTCACCCCGTGTCGACGGATGATCTCACCCAACGGCTTCATGTAGATGTTAAAAAGCAGAGGTGAGAGAACAGATCCCTGAGGGACTCCACATGGAAGAGACCTCGGAGCTGATCTCTGACCTCCTGCAAACACTGACTGCAACCGGCCAGAGAGGTAGGAGGTGAATTTAATTTAATTTATTTTTAAATATTTATTGTTTTTATGTTTTTATTCTGTTGTGAACTGCCCCGAGTCCTACGGGAGAGGGGCGGTATAAAAATTTAATAAATAAATAAAACCACCGCAAAACGGTGCCCCGCACTCCAAGCCCCTCCAACCAGCGCAGAAGGATACCATGGTCGATGGTATCGAAAGCCGCTGAGAGGTCAAGAAGCACCAAGATAGCGGAATAACCTCTATCCCGGGCCCACCAGAGATCATCGGTCAGCACGACCAAAGCAGTTTCCGTGCTGTAACCGGACCTGAACCCAGACTGCTGAGGGCCCAGATAATCAGTTTCATTCAAGGATCGTTGGAGTTGGAGTGCCACCACCTTCTCGACAACCTTCCTTAAAAAGGGAAGGTTGGAGACTGGACGATAATTATTTAAGACTGCCGGGTCCAGGGAAGGCTTCTTGAGGAGGGGGCGCACAAGTGCCTCCTTTAAGGGAGCCGGAAAGGACCCCTCCCTCAGTGAAGCGTTGACAATAGCCTGGATCCAGCTCCGTGTCACCACCCTGCTAGCCGAGACCAGCCAGGAGGGGCACGGGTCCAGTAAACAGGTGGCAGAACTCACAGCTCCAATGGCCTTGTCCACGTCATCAGGAGTTACCAGATCAAACTCCTCCCATTCAACAGGACTAAGACGGGCCTCTGTCATCTCGACTGACTCATTCAGAAAGAATGGCACAATAATACAGTTAATTTCTGAAAGTCTCCTAGAATCCAGCCAGTTTCCGTTAGATAAATACAATAGAATATCATATTTCGGTTTCTCTATTTTGTATTTTAAATCAGCTATT
Organism: Bothrops alternatus; assembly: GCA_034064705.1. Classification (NCBI taxonomy): domain Eukaryota; kingdom Metazoa; phylum Chordata; class Lepidosauria; order Squamata; family Viperidae; genus Bothrops; species Bothrops alternatus. The sequence goes on from JARGCV010000041.1 coordinate 15,380,739, forward strand.
CCAATCCGTCCTGTTTCCCTGACAGGCTTCTCAATCTCCCGCAGGATCAACTATCCTATGAAAGAGTTTCATAGATGCTGCCATCTAATGGCTATCCAGATTACTGCGCAACGTGGAATTAGAAATTGCAAAATGAATGTAAGTAAAGGATACATTCATTGTTCAACTCCGCCTGTGTCCACATACAATCAAAACCATAATGAATTTGCAGACAGGAGTTCTCTTATTGCAATCCTTGGCCTTCTGAGTCAATGTGAGCAGAAAGTGAACTGTAAATTTCATTCCAGAAAAGAAAGGGCATTGGTCCCATGCAGTCAGAGTAACATCCACAAATCTGCTGCATGGGTGATCCACCTTATCATCATCAAAGCCATAGTAAATAATATTACAATATAAATCAATAAAAAGGAAGAGTTGAACCCAACCCACCATATCATCCCTTCAGAACAGTGCTGGATAGTTGGATTCTCTAGAGGCAAATGATGCTGAGAAGGAGCAAAAAGGATAGCAGGGAATCCAGCAATTACTAGGCTGTAAATTCCCCAAAGTAAAAACTGCACAGACAGCAAGATTGCTTGGCTTGTTGCTAAAATGTGGTAGAGATAGATTGTGGGGGAAGCACAATTTACAGCCCTTCTGAGTCAAAGATTGGAGGGAAAAAATGTTAACATGGTCTCAAGGAAGAATCCTTCCCTTCTGGATCTAAAGAGAAAATGAATTCCCAAATGCATGTGCAAAATTGTCTGTGGTCTGTTAAAGAAAGAATGCAAGCAGATTTGTTCATCCTTGTATTCCCAGAGATGCGATCATATATCTGAGATCTGTTCTACGTTACGTTCCACAACATGCTCGGTATGATAACATAGTATAAGGAAAGAAAAGGAAAAAGAAATATACTATGAAACCTATATTGGAATTAAGAGATCAGTCTGGAAGAATTTAGATAATTATTAATGCCAGCTTTCTCTAAGGAGAAGACTCGTCTGAGCTTAAGTATTTAATGGCAAAAAGATTTCAAGTAAATCCTCTTGATGTTCCTTGTCTGCTAATGCTGCCTGTTCAACCTACTGTGCCAGGGAGGAGAGGAGGGAGGGAAGGAAGGAAGGAAGGAAAATAGTTGTTCTCTGAACCATTGAAAAACCACTGTGGAATGTGTTGGAATTTACCAAATTAAATGTGTTCCTCAAAAAGGAGGAATTAACCTTTTGGAACTTTCTTATTCCAAAATGATTATTCATTCAGTACTAGTTATCACACTCGTGGCTATAAGTTTAACATTAAAAAAAAATCCCTAACATATCACTTCCACAATTTGTTTCAGCAGCTCCCAAGTCTCTCCCCAACTGTTGCTGACTTTTTAAAAAAGAAGAAAATAAAATTAAAATTTAAAGACTTGGTAAGTTAGAAAGAACGGCTAGTGGTGGATTTAAGGCACCATCATTTTGTTTTGTTTTGACCAAACCTTGTTCTCCTTGCCACCCACATATAACTCCCAACATATTCCACATGACTCACATACAGCCTTACATCTCCCTTCCCCCAAAAAGGTTGCATACATAGGTAGGCATGCATGGGGTAAAACTATTAATAATGCAGGAATGTATGAAAAGGTAGTTTTTCAATCTGACTTGAACTTATTACCATGTAACAGTTACCATTTTTCTTGCAGTGATGATCTCTATTTATTTTTCACCTGCAAAGGTCCTTGTTCATCTGGGTTGGTAATTTTACATTTTGACAGATTACCAGCTTATTTTGACTAGTGTTCCTTTTTCTTGAAATGCCACAAGCCATCTCTCTATACCTATGTGCACAGAAGCAAAATGTAACTAACTGTCCACATGGCCCCTACTGATGCTTTCCCTACTGGAGAATGGCCTGCCACTGGGTTCTCTGACAATACTTGCTATTTTACCATATAAGGAATGCCTGTATTTCATGCCCCTCCCTTTCCCCCCCTCAATATTGCCAATTGTAGCCTAGAGTGCTTCAAGTCACATTTCCTACAAGAGTGCGGGTGATGGAATATGTATAGATACATAAATAATAGAACTGAAACCATCCTTAGTTAAAAATAGATATTCTACTTAATAAATATTTTACTTACTAACTTTAGGATATAAAGCTTCCTTGACGGAAACCTCAGGTTCTGCCAAAGAGATTAAAATGACCCTTTAGTTCTGACTTTGCAAGCAACAGGTGACTGATTCTGAGAGGTTCCCTTTGTTTTCTTTCTTAATGTCTGTTACTCAAAAAATATTTTTCCCCTCAAATATCCTAAGATACTGGAATGTCATTGTGAGTCATTTTGACTAAAGGGGAGTTTCTAATCTGTGGGTAGTTTAAGCGGTTTTCTAAACCAGGGCTTTTCAACCAGTGGTATGGGTACCACCTATGGTACATTGGCACCTGGCAGGTGGTACGCGACCATCCTAGAAAGGTGAGGGGAGGGGAATGAGCTGAACCGGTGGCAGCATCGCACAAACCTGAGCGAGAGATGGCTGGAGCTGCAGGGCTGTCAGGGCTCAGTGGAAGCGCCAGGATCAGTGCTTCTTCGGGGCTGTCAGGGCTCAGTGGAAGCACCAGGATCAGTACCAGGCTCCAGCTGGAGCTTGGCGCTGATCAGGCACCTCTGCTGAGCCCCGAAGAAGCACCAATCAGCTGGAATGTTGCAGCATCTCCAGGGTCTTGTGATTTACATTCAGATGCCTGGCAACTGATTCATATTTATGATGGTCACAGTGTCCCAGGGTCATGTGAAGTGACCAAAACCTGCTGCAACCACCCAGCAGATAGAGGGAATAAACACCAAACACCTCCCACCCCACCCTCACTGCCAATCCTCAACAGAAATGCTCACAACAATGAAAATGTGAGCCGCCCTGAGTCTTGGGAGAAGGGCGGCATATAAGTCAAATAAATAAATAAATAAATAAAATCTCGGACAGGAGGAAGAGCACCGCAGGCAGGTGTCTTGCTGGGCTGTGCCTTGGGGGGGCACTTTTTTCAGTGCTATTGTAACTTCGAACAGTCACTAAGCGAACTGTTGTAAGTCGAGGAATACCTGTACTTTATCACTTTTTTCCTTTTTTTTTTTTGGTCAAGTTTTTGACACCTTGCTAGGCGACTGGTGGTACTCATCCTAAAAGTGGTACAATGGGTGAAAAGGTTGAAAAGCCCTGTTCTAAACAATAAGATGCACAAAGAAATTAAAAGCAACATAATTAAAATACATTTATGAATATTGATATCTTTCTTTGAGAAGCCAGGTTGAAAGGGAATATTTAACACTTTTTCTATAAGTTTTCTAACTCAAAAAGATACTCAACAAACTTCTAAATGCAGGGACCTTTTTAAAAGGAATTTTTGCTAAGAGTCCAGGCAGATTCATAAGTGTTGAAAGTATTAAAAGCCAGCACAGTTGTTGAATTCTTGGCTTTCTCTGAGCTTGCTTTTCTTCTTGCAGATGTTTCATTAACTAACCTAGTAATAAAATATCTGCAAGAAAAAAAAAGCAAACTCAAAGAACACTGAGTACCTAATAATTCAACCCTGAGCTACGTATATTCTCCACTATTGCAGCCAGAAAGATATCCAGAAAAATTAGTAGGACTATATTTCTTCCACCTTACAGCACTGGTTCCTGGTATATATTATCCACCAAGGTAATCACTGGTTCCATATCATGGTTAAAAGCCCAACTAAAATGGGTGCAGAATCAACAATTTTTATGTACGTCTGGAGCCAGCATTTACTTGTTTGTTCGTTTGATAGGGCTTATGCAAATAGATGGGAAGAAATGGAGGTAGTGACAGATTTTATCTTCCTGGGCTCCAAGATCACCACAGAGTGGGATTGCAGCCAAGAAATTAAAAGATGCTTGCTCCTGGGGAGGAAAGCTATGGCAAATCTAGACAGCATATTAAAAAACAGAGACATCACTCTGCCAACAAAAGTTCGTATAGTCAAGGCCATGGTTTTCCCAGTTGCAATGTATGGCTGTGAAATTTGGACCATAAGAAAGGCTGAGCGCCAAAGAATTGAGGCCTTTGAACTATGGTGCTGGAGAAGATTCCTGCGAGTCCCCTGGACTGCAAGGTGATCAAACCGTCTGAGGGATGGGTTTGGGCTTGGGTTTGGGTCTGGATCTGGTGAGGGTGAATGGTGGTGGCGTACTGTGTTGTTCTGAGTACCAATACACATATTCATATGTGTATTCACATTTATTATCAGTCTAAACAATTTCCACTTATGTAGAATTAACTTACAACCTTTGTTTAAACACTGCAGTATCACACTAACTGATGCAGAGAAGTTAAAGATTCTCCATCACCACTACTTCCTCCTTCATTTTACTGAATTTGTGTTTATGTTTTGCTTCCTGGCATTGTTCACAAACCATATTTCATGACTTCATAAAATATGGTTTCCATAGTTTTCAGTGAAAATGTCCCAAACAATTGAAAAAAAAATCAAAAGCACTTTGAGAATGAGGGCTTCTTTTTAAGAAAGTTAACATAACTGATACTTCACACTGAAGGGACATGAATTTCCTATTATTCAGTCAATCTCTAGTTTCCTTGGCAATGGTGATTGGATTGCTTAGTTTTTGATAAGTTATATAAAATAGGGACAACAGAAAGAAGCAAAAAAAATCTAATGTGCTGTGGGGATCTTTATTATAATGGTCTTGCAGAGACAAAAACATTGTTTCCAACCCTTTTTACAGACATTTTTTTACTTTTATTCTTACTCTTTTTTTTCAGTATCTTTGAGCAGAGTTAAGAACATCAAAGAATCCCCAATGTATTTATACAAACCATATATCTACATTTTAAATTCCTTTCCTAATTTACTGGTTCTTTATAAATCAGTGCTAAATAATTTAAAACCATGCTTATGAAAAGGAAGTTGGATTCACCATAGGTAGTGACAAGAATTCTGCACTAGAATTTACCTGGCTCTAGAGTTATGGCAACTGGAGTATCTTCAATTCATCATTACTAGTTTCCATGCATGCGTATGGCATATGGTATGTGCATATACCACCTTAGATGAGTTCAAATCACCAGGACCAGATGGATTACACCCCACAGTTCTGAAGGAACTGGCAGATGTGATCTCAGAATCACTGAACTATATTTTTCAAAGATCCTAGAGCACTGGGGAACTATCAGAGGACTGAAAAAGAACTGATGTAGTTCCCATCATCAAAAAAAGGGGGGGGGAATGGAGCCAGGAAACTACAGGTCTATCAATACCTGGGAAGATTCTGGAAAAGATAATCAGCAACGAATCAGCGAACACCAAGAGACAAACGAAGTCATTACCAAAAGCCAACATGGGTTTGTCAAAAACAGATCGTGCCAGACAAATCTTATTGCATTCTTTGACCAGGTGACAAAATTAGTGGACAGGAAGAATGCTGTGGATATAATTTACTTGGACTTCAGGAAGGCATTTGATAAAGTTGACTACAACCAACTACTTAATAAGATAGAAAAATGTGGTTAGACAGCATCACCACCAGATGGATTCGCAGCTGGCTGACCAGCCATACTCAGCATGTGGTCCTCAATGGAACTGCATCTACATTTAGGGAAGTGTGTAGTGGGGTGCCCCAAGGCTCTCTTCTGGGCCCAGTGCTCTTCAACATCTTCATCAATGATTTGGATGAGGGGATAGATGGGGAACTCGTCAAATTTGCAGGACACCAAATTGGCAGGAATAGCCAACACTCCAGAAGATAGGCTTAAGATACAGAAGGATCTTGACAGATTTGAACATTGGGTGCTATCTTACAAAATGAAATTCAATGGTGAAAAAAGTAAGGTTCTACATTTACACAAGAAAAACCAAATGCACCAGAACAGTATAGGTGGTACCTTGCTCAATAGTAGTAACTGTGAGAGGGACCTTGGAGTCCTAGTGGACAATCACTTAAATATGAGCCAGCAGTGTGCTGCAGCTGTCAAAAGAGCCAACACAGTGCTAAGCTGCATTAACAGAGGGATAGAATCAAGATCACATGAAGTGTTAATACCACTTTATAACGCCTTGGTAAGGCCACACTTGGAATACTGCATCCAGTTTTGGTCACCATGATGTAAAAAAGATGTTGAGACTCTAGAAAGAGTACAGAGAAGAGCAACAAAGATGATTAGGGGACTGGAGGCTAAAAGATATAAAAAACGATTGCTGGAACTGGGTATATCTAGTTTAATGAAGAGAAGGACGAGGGGTGACATGATAGCAGTGTTCCAATATTTCAAGGGTTGCCACAAAGAAAAGGAAGTCAAGCTATTCTTAAGAAGAGACTGGACAGCCATTTGTCTGAAATGGTAAAAGGTTTCCTGCCTGAACAGGGGGTTAGACTAGAAGACCTCCAAGGTCCCTTCCAACTCTATTATATATGGGCAGTTAAGCTGCCATAGTATCAATGGGTCTAGCTCAGTGCAATTTATAATACCACAGCAAATAGCTGTAAGGAATTTTAAATATGGGTCATTCCCAACCTTCTATTTCTTTTTTTTTAGCTGAAGTAGCCAAGGACTGAATCTAGGATCTTGTGCAACCAAAGTATCTTCTTCTTCCCTAAAATAATCTATGGCTTCTTTAGCATAAATGAAGATGTGCAACCTTTGCAAATGATGAAATGATGAAATAAAGATGATGTCTGGAACAATTGCCCTTCACTGACAAGATCTCTGCTTTTTGTTGTTGATGTTCTTGTTGTTTCATTTCAGCTGTATAAAATAGACAATGGAAATATCTAGACAATTATGTCTAGTCTGGAGAAAATTGATAGGAAGTATTTGCTTCTCCCTTTCTCATAATTCTTCTTCCACTGAAGCAAAATGGTGGGTGATTCAGGGCAAGCAAAATCTACTGCTTTTCATTGTGCTTGGATCAACTTTGAAAGCCCACAAAATAATAAACTAACTGTGACTATCTCAGAACAAACAACTTAAGCAATGTCAATCATGCTTGGTACTTGGAAGGGAAACCATCCAGAGAACTTATGACTATAGGTCAGATTAGGAAATTGAAAAAAAAAAACATATCGGAAAAGGGCAAGAACAATCCATTACAGTATTGGTGCTTAACACACATATCCATGTAATCACTAGGACTTAAACTTAAGTTGAGAGAGCCTTTACCTTTGAGAGAGCCTTGAGAGTCTTGAGAGAGCCTTTGACCTCAAACTATGTTGAGGGCTTTAGGCTAGATAGTTTCAAAAGAGGTTTAGATAATAACCAACAGTCATGAAGGGTATTCATCATCTTCCCTGTATCAGAAACAGGATATTGCTGGAAAATTCAAGCAAGCAAGGGTACTTTCTATCCTGAGCTTCTCATAGGCAGCGATGTAGACTAGAATAGTTAGATTTGAATCTGATTTACAGTAGTGGCCAAAATTGTGGAAACCTTTTGGGAAAAGTGTATTTTTGAGGTTTGAAGTTTGGGGGGAGTAGTGCCATATCTGAGTTTGCCTTGTTGTGTGACATGTAATATATAGGGAAATCATTCTTGAATTTAACTGAACCTCACTGCTGTACATAATTTTATTGTTATAATTTTATTGTATTGTTTGTAAGCCGCCCTGGGTCCTAGGAAAAGGGCGGCATATAAGTTTGAGTAATAAATAAATAAATAAATAAATAAAATTATATATAGCAATGGAAAAATAATTTAATCAAGAATGTGATGCAACAAAGTTTGTTCAATTATCTGTACTGTATTCTATGAAAGGTTATAGTCAAATAACCAGAAAAAGGAAGCACAACTTGCTTAGGTTGATATCAGGTAGCTTTCCTTCATCTGATTGGAGCCAATGAGCATGAGTATTTAGAGAGCCAATCAGGTGTCATCTTGTTTTGGCAATGAGCCAATCAGATTACAGTAGGATTCAGTTACTGATGTCATGTACGGAAGCTGAGAGGAGGACATTTGTCAGTGTGTTATGTGATCGCTATCAAGTTGGTTGGGTTTTTTTGTGTTCTCTCATTCAGTGAGCTTGTAAAACGTAATAAAATTAAAGTAATGGTGCAAAGAGTTGACTGGTTGCCCAGAAAGCGATGTAAAATAGTATTATTAAGTGAACAAGGCTACAGTTATAAAGAAATTAGAAGAAAAATTGGTGGAAACTTAACCAAAGGTGGCATTTCTGCTGTACACTTTTCCCAAAAGGTTTCCACAATTTTGGCCACTTCTGTAGCTCACTTCTGATATTCTTATATCCTTCAATATATAATTATTTGTGCCACTTGCATGATGAATGGCAGAACCTGCATGATGACTTTATAAGACAGCATTTTCTATATACAAAATTGCCTTTTGCCAGAGTAAGCAACCAGAACAGAAAGGCAAGACATATTCTTATTGAGAATTAGACAAATTCCCACCTATCTGAAAGCTAAACAACATTAGAGTGATATTTCAAAGGCTATTCTTCTTATTCCAGAGCCAGGGCAATATGCAAAGAACAAGATGTTTATATACAGTGTAAAGTTATGTAAGCAGGTACAATGGGATTTATTACATCACCCAGTACTTTTTACAATTTTAGAGTATAAAAATAGGAACAAAAGCAATAGGAATAAAATGGAGAAATAATCTAGAAAGACAACAACATATTAATAAAAATGTAATTCCCTTAACTTCTGCCCTCTGCAATCCATCATATCTAGAAGGCAGACGACAGAGAAAGTGCTGCACAGCTATACTTTGATAAATCCACATCAAAATTAGTTACCTTTTGCAAATGTCTTGCATTTATAGCTCATTTTTTCTTTTAAAAAAATCCATTTAGCTTCTATAACAGTAAAAATCTTTGTTGCCATGTGTACTCAACAATTTTTGTTTTTTTGTAGCTTGCTGGATACTGAAATGAGCATCAAATAGTAGTGAACTATATATCACTTCACTTAGACGAGTCAGCAATAGGCAGGATTGCTTCCTAAAAAGAGATTCATGAACATGTTTGAATTCAATAGTTTAGGATTATGGTTTGCAGCAAGTTTTACTGTTTTATCCAAAGTCAGGTTTGGATTGTTTGTAAATTGCTTTTGGGCATTCTAGGCTGTTAATTTTTTAATTAAAAAAATAGCTTAACAACTAGGATGATCTAGCTTAGGACCATTGTTGTGTCCTGAGCCTGCAAAAGCAGGCTCGGGACGTTGCATTGGTCCCGGGCATTCCAAAGCTGCCTGGGACCAGACTGAGCGGCACCAGCATTGTGCGCATCCGCAAGGCAAGAAGTGCTCAGATACCGGGTCTCTGGTACCTGTTTGCTTTTTGCTGTTGTTGTTGTTAGAGAAATAGAGAAGAATAAAGAGCTGTTAAATTCACCATGTGTCTTCATCATTTGCACACAAACAAGAACTTAACAACCATAATGTTCACATTTTGGACAAGGAAGATAGATTAAGAGAGAAGTGAAGGAATCCATTTATACCAAAGTGGAAAATCCTTTCCTCAATAAAGGTGGAGGCTTCAGGCACAACCTGTCCCCCATTTTTTAATGCTGCTCTTGCATCGGGCCCCAGGAAGATTAAGACCACTTCACAAATTCACCAAGAAGGTCACACTGAGCAACCCACCTAAGACAAAGATTTAGGAGCAACTGCCCTTAATGACTTGCGGCTTTCTGAACTAATCAGCCTATTAGGGGAGAAATGAGGTCACCTGGACAACTTATATGAGGTCCTCCTAACCAACTTGGATAAGTAGTGAAACCAAAAAAAGAAAAGTCCAGTTGCTATGGCTCAACTTTCAGATAACTCTACATGTATAACCGAGAATCTTCGTCACCAGATACTTAACAACTAATTTCCCTTATTATTTTTATAACAAATACAGCAGTGATAGCAAAAATTACTCATTTTCTTTTTCTATTTAAACCCTGTCTTTTAAATTTCAATTTCTCAATGAGCTTACCCTACAAGCTTTGCCCCACAAGTTTTACCACTGCAAATATTTTTCACTTGTCTGTGATGAGCAGTTCTACTCAAGTTTGCCTCTCAAAAGAATAAAAGTATCTTTTAGTTGTTATATAAAAAAAAGAGTTAGGAGTTCCCCCCAAAGGAAATGTTGAATTCACAAAATAATCAAACTATCAAACAGGCAAATAAGCAAGAATGTACTCTCTAACCTTTAAAACAGGAGTAATCACTCCTGAATTAATGCAAGGGCTTATTTCCAAAAAGCATGCTGGAACTGAGCTGCATATTTGGCAATGCTCCATCTGAGGAAAGTGAATTATTTTAATTTCATTTTAGCACTGCCAAATTAGGAATCATCTCTGTTCCAACCTCATCGTGCATGTCCTTTCAAAAAGGTGGTTGCTGGCCTCAGCAATAAGGCTGTAGCTATAAACATTCTTTTTTTTTAATTTTACTTTTTTATCTTGATATTTGCTGGGCTTGGTTAATTCACAGATCCCCAGATGGAAGTTCGCAGAAGTAAATGTTATGCCCTTTTCATCACCCATTAAAAAATAAAGTCCATTTACAGCTATGACCTTGCCTTGCCATCAAAGCCAGAAGCAGTTAACATAACAATGGGGAAAAGCTCTGCAAATACCTAGGTGGCTTGCATGCTGAATTCTTTTTTTTTTTTTGCTCTTGTTGTTAAATTATTGTAATTTAAATCTTGTTCAGCAATGTCCTACTGTCTTACACGCTACTTATAGTCCTGAAGAGTAGCTGCTTGTTTATAGATATTGGCGACCTGTCTCCCCCACCCTTGGCTTTATTGTAGTTAATTCCAGTAAATTGACTTCATAGGTAACATTTGCCCATGCTTTAGGGCAGAGTTTCTTAACCTTAGCTACTTGAAGATGTATGGACATCAATTCCCAGAATTCCTCAGCCAGAAATCTGAGAGTAGAGGTCCACACATCTTCAAGTGGCCAGGGTTGAGAAACACTGCCATAGGGCACATCCATAGTGCAAAAATTACAGGAAACTATTGAAAGGAGACCAACCGCAGGGGTGTTGCAACTGCCACACCCACCTATCCCTTCCCCACATCTCCCCCACACACCCAGCCCAGCAGGGCAAACAGTTACTGCTGTGGCCCTGGGGGACTGGGCCTACTCCCCATCCCACCATGTCCAGAAAGCCCACACTAGCTATCACAGGGCCCATTAGCATGCAGAAATTGCTCCATTTATCTTTTCATTTTTCTACAGTAGTAGCCAAAATTGTGGAAACCTTTTGGGAAAAGTGTATTTTTGAGGTTTGGTGGCTAATAACACCACTTTTTGGGGGAGTAGTATCATAAAATTATATATCAATGGAAAGATAATTTAATCAAGAATGTAATGCAACAAAGTTTGTTCAATTATCTGTACTGTATTCTATGAAAGATTATAGCCAAATAACCAGAAAAAGAAAGCACAACTTGCTTAGGTTGATATCTGGTAGCTTTCCTTCATCTGATTGTAGCCAATGAGCATGAGTATTTAGAGAGCCAATCAGGTGTCATCTTGTTTTGGCAATGAGCCAATCAGATCACAGTAGGATTCAGTTACTGATGTCATGTATTGAACTGAGAAGAGGACATTTGTCAGTGTGTTACGTGATTGCTATCAAGTTGGTTGGTTTTTTTTTTTTTTGTTCTTTCATTCAGTGAGCTTGTAAAACGTAATAAAATTAAAGTAATGGTGCAAAAGAGTTGACTGGTTGCCCAGAAAGCAATGTAAAATTTTGAGTCTGGGGAGAAGGGCGGCATATAAGTCGAAATAAATGAAATGAAATGAAATTATTAAGTGAACAAGGCTACAGTTATAAAGAAATTAGAAGAAAAATTGGTGGAAACTTAACCAAAGGTGGCATTTCTACTGTACACTTTTCCCAAAAGGTATGCATAATTTTGGCCACTACTATATAGTTACTGACAGGTGCACCTAGCCAATGTGAGGTGCAGCCTTCTTTGCCTCATTCTGCAAATTCATGTGATTTGGAGAAGGAGCCTCTTCAATGATTAAAGGAATGGCTCCAGATTTCTGTGTGCCTGTGGGCCCTGTGGTAGCCAGCTTGAGCCTCTTGGCCTATGGTAACTTCCTGTGTGCCAGTATACTTGTAAACTTCATTGGGCCTCCCTTGCCCCTGAGGCACCCCACACACACACTCTACTTAATGACCTGTGTAATTGCTGGACCATAACTGGGAAAGCTGGGACTCGATCACTAAACAAAGTGATCATGTGACACTCACTTAACAAGCACTTCCCTCAATGATGGAAGATTCCAGTCTCAATTGTGGTCGTAAGTTGTAATTAACAGCTCAGCTGGATGATTATTGAATTTGTATTTGTTATTAGTTACTGATGTGGTTTACACGTCTTGCTTATCCATGTTTTTAATGATGGTTTTTATTTATTTATAGTTTATACTGTAATTGGCTAGATTTAACACATTAATGCCACATAAACTATGGTTCATAAATGACAGAGGTAGGGTTCCCATAGAACATTAAACTAAAATAAAAGCAAATCACATTATAATTTAGGGGCAATGTGTGAACTGAGCCATAGGAGGGGCAGCAATCTGCAGCATACAGGTAGCATTTTGTTATATTACCCCAAATTCTGAAATAAATTTCTTTCTCTACAGTGAAGAAATGTTATTGCTTATTTGTTGTTTAAAGCAGTGGTTGTCAATCTATGGCCCATGGACCCCTGGGAGGTGAGAGGTCGTCACAGGGGGTCCACAAAGGCTTGAAAAAATGTTATGATTCTTTGCAGTTAAATCTGAATGAATGAGTGAGTGAATGAATGAAAACAAGACGGAATGGGAAATAGAACAAAACCTTGATTTTCCATGCTTGTTTTGTGAAACTCAGCTTCTTAAACCTATTGCCTCAATTAAAAACAATCAAAGGTATAAATCGGCTATGAGAGTAGCTGTCTTATAAAGATATTATAACAGGAGCATGTGCATTAACAGATTAATTTATTTCCCCTTCTCTCCAAATTTAAAGGCCCTTCATTGAAATAAATATTTGATGCAGTCTAATGCTTTAAATCTTGAGTTAAGTCTTGGTGGTCAGTGACCATGGTCTGTGGGCACAAAAGATATTAAAAGGGGGCCCGGGGTGAAGAAAACGTGAACCACTGGTTTAAAAGATTTTGCTATGAATCCTTTCCTAGTCTGGGTCTTTCAAATGTGTTAGATTGCAATTCCTCATCAACATGGGGAATGCGGTGCTAAGTGAAGGAGGCTACTACACTTTGTCATTGGGAGGAGGAGTTTACCGACATTCTAAACATACTTTACCCTGTTTGACTTTATTCATACTTTATTTATTTTATATTCCACCTCCCCAATATTCAGGGTGACAAACTGTTCCTCTTCCTCAAAGTCCCTGAATTTTAATTTGCCCTACAAGATAGGCTCTGCTATAAGAGAAACTTGAAGAGATTTTGAGCTCTTTGAGATAGGCCAAATCACAAAATAAGCCTATTAGGGATTCCACGAATATTTTTTATTGTGTTAAGATAATGTAACAGAACCTTGAAGACCTGACCAAGTTTTTTTCTCCCCTCTTCTGCTAAACAAAATCAAAGTGTGGTTATTTTAAGTTTCTTTCTCACACTTTCCTCTTTCTCAGGACTGTGTCATCTTTTCTGAAATTCTCACCCTTTTCTTCCTGCCCTTAATCTCTCTCTCATACCTTTTTCAAGGTCAGTTCTAAATTCCTTTTACAACGTATCACCCAAAACTAATCCCAGCCACAATCAAAGAATAGAAATCTGCCAATAACAGGACAAGAACAATAGATTCTCTATAGAACTCCACCCACCCCCAACATTTCTCCTTTCAATCTCAGACTGAAAGTTATAGGAAGCAGGAGAATCGATTCAGCACTATGCAAATTCCAGATGCTCTTGCATTACTTAAATATATCTGCTTTACCTTTTAGTATAGTGAATGTAAAGGAAAGCAGAGATAAATCTTTCTGATATTATTGCAAAACCCTTTACAGGAATGTAGCTATTACTTCATTGAGATTTAGACATGATTTGAGGGAGTTTACCTTCTATATCAAGAAGCAGGCCAGAATAACTGCTTTGCATATATATGATTATATATGAGTCTGGGGAGAAGGGCGGCATATAAGTCGAAATAAAGATAAAAGATAAAGATGATTATCACAGATTTATTGGCATTTCCTGATCAGTCTAAAGTAGTTGCACTCTGAAGTCTGATTTTTTTTGCTACCACTTTTACTAGGAATTCTGAATTTCTGAGTCACCAACATGGAGCTAGATGAATCAATAATTTGGCTCAAAATAGGACATATTCCAAGGACATAGATGATGTAGAGATCGAACAAATTAATGTTTAATCTTGTTATTGAGAAAGAGGTAGACAATATCAGATATTCTGCTGGAGTGGGAAGCCTGTGATCCTCCAGATGCTGCTGTTCTCAGTCCAGCTCTGGTGAGAGTGGTGTTACTCATTATCTCTCATGCAATGGTAGTTGATTTTTGTAACTTGCTCAATCCTACAACAACATATGTTGTAGAACTATTAAATTTCTGTCCTCCTCTGATATGAAACAATATATTCTGTTGTTAAGGTGACCAACTTTTTTACAATGAAAAGGAGGACACAAATAAATTGAAGAAAAAAATATCGTAAATTAAAGAAAACATTTTATTCATTGCAACAATAATACAGACAACTTGCATGTGCAAAGTTTGCCGGCCGGGTGTTTTGGCGCGCTCAGCAGCAATTCCTATTGGCTTTTGAAAGCCAATAGGGGGAGTAGCACAGCTCATGCAAAAGTTGGAAAAAAAAACATCAAAAAAGGGTGCCGGAACACCGTTCTGAGCGTTCTATGAGGGAAAAAAAAGCCCTGCAGATTAGTCTTCAAATATCAAAAAGGAGGACATGAAGGAGGACACTTTTTGAGGGAGGACAGAACTTACAAAAGGAGGACTGTCCTCCCTAAAGGAGGATGGTTGGTCACCTTACTGTTGTATCATTTGCTAATGCTAGAAATTGAATATCACAGGTAGCTCTCAACTTACGATTATTCATTTAATGATCACTCAAACTTAGAACAGTGCTGGAAAAAAATGACTTACAACCAGTCTTCGCATTTACGATGGTCCTAGCATCCCCATGGTTATGGGATTAAAATTAGGCATTTGGCAACTGGTATGTATTTACGATGGTTGCAGTATCCTGGAGTCACAAGACTGCCATTTGTGGTCTTGCTTGGGGGCTTCCAACAAGCAAAGTCAATGGGGAAAGCTGGATTCATGCATCAAATTGGATATGACTCACTTAATGAGTGTGTTACTTAGCAGTGGAAGTTCCAGTCTCAGTTGTGGTTTAAGTCAAGGACTACCTGTATCTAATATTAGAGCATCTTCAGTGACCTGATAAAATATCCAGCTTATCATGGTGAAAGGTCTAATCCTTAATTTCTATTACCTTGTCTTTTTTTTTAGAAGGGCCATGATCCATGGAACTGTGTTGCTGACAAACATGCACTGAACAAATATGAATTCTATGAATTCAGTATTGATAGATTGCACTTATAATTCTAAAATGGATTGGCATTTGAATGTGTGTCATTTTCTGGGCCTGACCATTAAAAATAAGCATATTTGTAATATTGAACTACCTGTTCCTTTTGGCTTCTAACTTCTTCATAGAAACAAACAATCTAACATTTTGGGAAAGGCAAGAAAGGAGCATTCCTTTTGTTCCTTTATGAACCACGAACTACTCTCTTTCCTGTTGTAAAACAAATGCACCCATATTCTCTGTCAAAAATTAGAATGTATGCAGCCATTACAAGAATTTTTTAAAAATGCTGGTTTTGCCAAGCTGGTCCCATAACAACCAATTTTCTTTCATTGTTTAGGCCGCTATATTGGATGGATAAATGAGTGAATTATATATAAATGTGCAGAGTGAAAAAGATTGCCTTGTTTTTTCCTCATTTATTTAGATATTTCTTTTTGGACAGCAGTGTTTTCTGGCTAATGGTCAAAGTGATGTTTTATCTTTATTCCCTGGTCTTTCTCTTCTTTGGGAAGTAGCACTATGGGGCTATTAGGCCTGAAAGGCAGAGGAGTTGCCATGGTAACAGATTATTGGGCTTGGAGGCACATTGAATAGGACTTCTGAGGTGGTTACCAATCCACATAATTTCCATGTGCAAATTAATTTCTATGCATTCATTTCTATGTTTATCTACAAATGAGGGGGATATGTCAATACAAGATGGCAAACCCCTTGCAAAGACCTGTTCTTCATATAACTAGCCAGTTAAGTTGTAGCAGTGTCTGATTCATTGCCCAAAACCATAATCAAGCATTGCTTTCATAGGGTGTTCTGTCATTCTGTTTTGTTCTACCAGTTTGTAAGCTGACTTAGAAAATGAAATGCCTCAAAATAGAACAGGAGAGAAATCAATAAAATAAATGAGCAGAATCATTCTGCAGTGCCAAGTATTTCCTTTAGCTTATGAACAGGGCCTCATCTGTTTATAGTTTTTGTCTTTTATGAATATGTTTGTGCCTTTTGTGATCATGTATAGTTGCTTAATAAAGAGTCTTGCTATTTAAACAAATTATTTCACTGGATCATAGCCAACAAACAATTTAATCCCTTCTTCCAGGAATCCTCATCCCATACAATAATCTTGATGCCTACCTTATGTCAGACAGAAGAATTAATTCAAATTTTAAATGTTAATGTAACTGCTTTAGTTGGTAGAGTCCCAAAATGCTTAAAATTTTGCTCAAATGTACTCACACATAGGTGCATGCCCAAACACACATGAATCATTTGTATATTATGCACAGTCCAGTTTAGAGGATGGTTTAAAATAGACCAAACCATTTGGAGTCATTGCAAAATTACTTTTTAACTAGAAAAGTAGTTGATGGAACATTCCTTTAGATTCTTCAATTGTAAGTGTCTCTTTATTAAATAAACCAGGACATATAGTATAGGTATATGGTATAGGTCCTCCTGCTTGAGCAGGCAATGGAGTCATGCATACTTTCCATTTTGCCTCCTCTCCCCCAAAGTGCAATTGATAGTTATTTTCACCAAATTTATGGACATCTAGACCTAGACCAGCAAGAGGGCAGAACTAAACACAGAAATCCCTATAGCAAGACATAGCTAGAGGGTCGTGCAGTCCAAGGTAAGACTGCAAATGAGGATGAGGCTTCATTGGCAGAATCTGTCTTACTTAGATGGAAGAAAACCTGAGGTTAAAGACTATAGCCGATTCCACAGCTTATGGGGAGCACAGATCTCAATCAGAAAGGAATACCAGAGGCAAGAGGCACTAACAAAGATGTGCAAAGGATGGTTATTGGCATTTTACATGTTCTTGATTTTGAAAGCTAACACATTTTGCTTTTGTCTTTTTAATTTCTCCCTTGGGTTTTTTTGCAGATCTTCTGAATTTTTGAAAGAATTGCAAAACAGACAGTTTCATTCTCAGGGTGGATGGAGTAGCCTCACTTTGCTTCTCTTACGCTTTTATTTTCACAGCTCCCATATATGTAGAGGTAATTTACTCTTAAGACTTAACGCTAAGAAAGATTTATCTTTCTACCGATGTACTGTAGTCTATAAACAAAAGGGCAAGTATTAGGTTAACAGAGAGGATGCAAGCAGCACATGTTTGCACCATATGCTACATGTGGTTTTAAGAGGCTGCCGAGTTTTACAAAAACAGGATATTGTAACAGTCTACTGCAGACTTTGGAACATGTGAATAAGCAGCAGCTCTGTTATTGTACAGTGTACAGTCTAATTTATATGACTCAACAACTCCGGAGGAAAATTTGTTATGGGAATACACTGCAGTAGTTAAAAAGAAATTCTCATTACTCATGACATTATCAAGGGTTACTGGGTCACTGACCTCCTTCAACATGGAATAGGGAAAAATGTGTGTTGTAAAGGGCAGGTCTCCAAAAAGAAATGATAAAGGAAATTAGAGCATTGTTTCTTTATTTATAAGCGGAGAACTCTGAATAAAAAGGCTGAATCCAGTAATGAGAACCTGGCAAACTTTGCTTTGAAATAACCTCAAAAGCAAAACAGTTTTTCAGGCAAAGCAAAGGAAAGATATGAGAGCAACTTAACAATCATTTATTATACACTGTATAGGTGTCAACATCCAGCTCGAGAATCCAAATAAAACTCCAGGTTTACTCCTTTCTGAAAATCTTACTGTTTATTGAATACACTGCTTAGTTGCGTCAAAGCAAAACTATCTCTGAGGTTCCAACACCAATCCATAGACTTAAACAATAATTTTTGCAACCAAACCCCCAACATCTTTCATAATCCATATTAACAAGTTCACTTTGTTATGGGAACCCTTTGCTCCAAATCCACACCTGCTCTGGTGTCCTTGGCAATGCTTTAAGCTCTCATGGTCTTCAGCTGAATTGAAGAAGTTTCGTTTCTTCATCTACCCACTTGAAAGTAACACCTCCCCTCCTTAATCTAAAGGCAAGTTGAAATGCAGAGGCATATAGCTGCCAAAGTTTCATCCTTGACAATAGGCCTTGCTAAAGCCTTCCTTTGCTCTAGTCAGCTGCTAGCAGCACAGAAGAACAATTGCCAATGAGTCTGTACCCTGGTTATCTTAATTAATTTTCTTAATTTCTTTTCATGCTTTCAAATGCCTGAGGTGGTACTCTCTGTCTATGTAGTTAGAATATTACTTTTGCTTTACATCAACTTCATTGCCTGTTCCTTTACTTCTGGGTGCAATTTAAATGCTTATTTATTCGGCTTGGGATTAGGCCATTTGCAAGACTGATTCCTTATCCATCTCTAGGAGATACAAAAGAAATCCTGCTGTGGGTGCTACTGTTGTTGGAACACTGCAAATGAGTACAGACAGAGAAACTGTCTGTTATATCACCCATGGTATGGGACTTCCTTGCACAAGAGATCAGTCTAACTTGGCATCCTCCAGCCTGGGACTTCCAGCTAAATCAGACTATATTTCTATCATATCAGTAGAGATATAAATTCATATTTGATTCTTATCAGTTGAAATCAGTGGGACGTAAACTCTTTCCTGGATTACATTATAGCTATAGACACAGGCCAAATAACAACAGTAAAAGCTATAAATTAATATTTGGACTACTGTATGACTTCAGGTTTACAGAGTTAAACATTATTACAAGGGAAATTAAAAGGGGCGTTGTCTTACCTGAACGCCTTTTCTCAGCATGATGATGTAGAATCCACCGGTAGGTAATTATAGCCTTCCTGCTCAGCTAGACTAAGTCAGAACTTTAGCCACGCCTCCTTCAGGGAGTGCCTTCCAGTTTTGTCGAGGCAAAGCTTCCATGACGAAAGTCTGACTCAATGGCTCCAAAACAAAAAACAAACAAAGACACCTGCCTAGACTGGTTAGAGGAGGGTGTGGATTCTACATCATCATGCTGAGAAAAGGCGTTCAGGTAAGACAACACCCCTTCTCCAGCATGATTGGATGTAGAATCCACTGGTGGGACATACCAAAGCCCTACATGTCCCTACGGGTGGGAGTCTAGGCTAGTGTCTCCCGAGAAGAAACGACTTGCTGCAGCACTCTCCTGCCAAACGAGCCGTCTGCTGCGGCAAACCTGTCAATTTTATAATGCTTGACAAAGAAAGAGGGGGAAGACCAAGTCGCCGCCCTACAAATTTCCTCCACGGAGGCCTGAGTGAGCCAGGCCGCAGAAGTGGCGGCACTTCGTGTGGAGTGGGCCGTAATGTTTGATGGAACCGGGAGTGACAATGAAACATAAGCTTTAGTTATACAGGCCCTGATCCACCTGCCAATGGTTGACGAGGACACCTTCTGACCCATGGACGATGGCTGAAAAGAGACAAATAACGCCTCCGATTTACGGAAAGCCAACGTCCTCTTGACGTAATAGAGCAAGGCTCTACGAAAGTCCAACGTATGCCATCGTCTCTCCAGACAATGGGAAGGATGCGGACAAAAGTTGGGGAGTACGAGGTCCTGCGATCTGTGGAACCAAGAGTTAACCTTTGGCACAAAGGAGGGATCCAAACGTAGAGTGACCTTGTCCTCGGAAAAGGTACACAAGTCCTTGCGAACGGAAAGAGCTGCCAATTCCGAAATTCTCCTAGCTGAAGTAATAGCCACGAGAAAGGCCACCTTCAGTGAAAGGTAGCGAAGCGAACAGGACCCCAGGGGTTCGAATGGCGGAGAAGTCAAAGCCTGTAGGACCTTGGGCAAGTCCCAGGATGGGAAACGATGGACTACAGGTGGCCTTACCATGACAGCCCCTTTCAAAAAGGCACATACGGCTGGATGTTGTGACAAAGGGGCAAGGTTATCACAGGAAAGAACCGTTTGTAAGGCCGCCACCTGACTACGGATGGTGTTGAGCGCCAGACCTTTATTCATGCCCTCTAAGAGGTACTCCAGAATGTTGGGAATAGTGACAGAAAGGGGTGCTAGGTTGTGTTTACTGCACCAGGTGGAGAAATTCCTCCACGTGGCATCATATATCCGGTTAGTGGAAGGACGTCGTGAAGCCTGGATGACCGAAATAACCCCTTCCGAAAAGGATTGTCTAATTCAGCAGTTCTCAACCTGTGGGTCGCGACCCCATTTGGGGTCGAACGACCATTTCACGGGGGTCACCAAACACCGCAGTCCGCCATTTTTTTTGGTGAGCCATTTTTTTTGGTCAGCCATTTTTTCCCCCTTTGCGATGCGGGCCGTTGTGCCGCGCATGCGTGATGCGGGCCGGGGTCGAGCCCCGGAAAAAGTTGAGAACCGCTGGTCTAATTAAACCCTCCCGTTCAAGTGCCATGTGGCTAGTTGGAGCCACTGAGGGTCCGGACGTTGAAGGTTCCCTTGACTGAGAGACACCCGGTGCGGAGGGAGTTTCCACACTGGCGAGAGCGACAGGTCTACAAGGTCTGCAAACCACGGACGCCGTGGCCAGTACGGAGCAATTAATATCACCTCCGCCCCTTCCAGAAGTAGCTTGTGGATCGTTGCTTGCAGCAACAGAAGTGGAGGGAAGGCATAAAGCAGCCCCTGCGGCCACCTGCACCTGAGAGCGTCCATTCCCTCCGCTCCCCTTGTTGGAAACCTGGAAAAGAACTGGGGAAGCTGAGTGTTCGCCGGAGACGCAAATAGATCCAGGAGAGGGCGGCTGAACCTGTCCGAGATTTCCCCGAACAGATCCGGATCCAGCCTCCACTCTGAGTGATCCACTGTTACTCTGCTGAGCGAATCCGCTTGGTGATTCGCTTCCCCCGAGATATGTTCCGCTTTGATGGAGCCTAGGGATGACTCTGCCCACAGGCCCAGATCCCGGGCCTCCTGCATGAGAGCCGCCGATCTGGTCCCTCCCTGCTTGTTCACGTGGGCCTTGGCTGCCACGTTGTCCGTTAGTACCAGAATGTGGCGACCTGCCAGAAGAGAAGAGAAGCGAAGGAGGGCCAGGTGTATGGCCCTGAGCTCAAGCCAATTTATATTGTGTTTCAAATCCAGTTGTGACCACCTGCCCTGAGCGAGATGTGTTTGAAAGTGAGCCCCCCAGCCGAACTGGCTGGCGTTGGTGGTCACTGTAATTCTGGTTGGTTCTCTGAAGAGTGTCCCTTTGGACATTGCAGACGAGGCCCACCACAGGAGAGATGAGAGGATGTGCTGAGGAACCCTGACCTTTCTTGAAGACGCGCTGAGATTCTGCCTTTGGAAAGGAAGGAGGAACCATTGGAGACTTCTGGAGTGAAGTCTGGCCCAGGGAACAATCCCCATGCACGAGACCATCTTCCCCAGGAGCTGGGACAGCTGCACTAGAGGGACCAATCTTTGTCTCCGAATGACTTGTGTGAGCTTTTGGATGCTCACCCGACGCTCCTGGGAAAGATAAACCGTGCATGAGTCTGAGTCTATGATCGCCCCAAGATGGAGTAATCTTTTTGTGGGAACGATGTGACTTTTTTTGTAGTTCACGGAAAAGTCGTGATCCTGAAGGGTGCATAGCGTGACCTGTAAATCTGCTTGGGCGGACTGGAGGGAGCTGGACTGGATTAAGATATCGTCCAAATAACATTGGACGCGCACCGGCAACGTGCAAAGGTGGGCCGCCAAGACGGCCAGCACCTTTGTGAATACTCGAGGGGCCGAAGATAGGCCGAATGGAAGGGCCCTGTATTGGAAGTGTCGGTTTGCGTAGCAGAAGTGGAGAAATTTTCGATGTTCCTGCAGGATTGGTATGTGTAAGTAAGCCTCTGTTAAATCGATGGATGAGAGCAAGTCCCCCTTTCTGATGCTGGCCAATATGGATTTGAGGGACTGCATCTTGAACCTTTTGTAGACTACAAAGTGATTTAGCCTTTTTAGGTCGAGAATGGCTCTCCAACCCCCCGATGCCTTGGGCACGACAATCAGGATGGAGTAAAACCCCTGTTTTTCATGTCATCGAGGAACCTGTTCTATTGCCTTGATTTCTATAAGGTGGTCTATGGCCAATTTTAGCAGCCTTGCTTTGGCTGGGTTGCGTGAGACTGGGCATTTTATAAAGCGACTTGGGGGAGGGGAGTAAAATTCTATGGCTAGGCCTTGTCTTATGGTATCCCTTACCCAAGTGTCGGTAGTCGTTGCCTGCCACACGTCGCTGAACTGCGCCAGACGACCTCCAATGGGACTGTCCCTGGCGTCACTTGGAACGCCTGTACGGGCAACCCCCCGCACCCCTAAAGGGTCACTTCGATTGGAATTGGCCCCTGCCTGTGTTCGGGCGGTCCTGGTTGCGATCCTGCCTGGGGGGAAAGGATTGCGAGCCTCTGGACCAATCCCAGGACTGCCCGCCATGAAAGGGCTGCCTCCATTCCCAGGAGCCGCTCTGGTGAAACCCCTGCCTGCGGAACTCCTGCTGTGGCCGTCTGTCAGATTTCTTTGAAGGATGAGCTAGAATTTTCTGCTTGTCCTTACTCTCAATGATATATGGTTCGAGAATGGGCCCAAACAACTTTGAACCCGTATACTTGGAGGTGGACAGCCGCCACTTAGACTTTAAGTCTGTGCTCCACTGTTTCAGCCAGAGAACCCTCTGTGAGGCCACTGTTGCTGCAATTGATCTGGCTGAGTACCTTGTGGCGTATAAGGATGAATCAGCCATGTACTCTGCTGCAGTGAGTAACTTTGTCAGTGTTTGGTGCGTGCGTACCTGTTCGGGTGGAACACTCGATTGGAGCTCCCGGAGCCACATGATAGAGGCCCTGGCGAAGGAGACCGAGGTGGCGGCCCTAATTGACCATGCCGAGGATTGATGAGCCTGACGAAGGGAAAATTCAAATTTTTTGTCCTCCGCTTTCAGGGCCTCAGCCATGTCCCCTGGAATGGCGGAAGTGGAGAAAAGAGAAATTAGGGGATCGTCTACCGACGGCACCTCCAAGAGGGATGCAAAGGAGGAGGAAATGTTGAACAACTTTTTCTCCGTATTGTTGGGAGAGGGAACGGTTGCTAAGGACACCCACTGTGTCTGTACTGTGGAGCGAAAAACCTTGGGGCAAGGAATCTGTTTCTCCTCTGCCACCTGAGTGGTAAAAAGAGGATTGGATTCATCCTCCTCATCAGAGGAGGCGGGCTTAGCCACCTTAGCAGAGGAAAGGTTGACCGTAGCACAGGCCTTGAGGAGGAGAGAACAAAATGATGAGGGGTCGAATAACCCTTAGGTGGATGCCTGTTCCGGGGCTGCTTCCTCATCCTCAGACATCGGGATGTCAGTCATCTCTAGGTCCACAGATCCCTCCTCTGCTACCTGCGAAGAGGTCTCTGAGATGCCAGAAGCCTGGGTTGCGGCCCATCCCATACGGGGAGGGAGCACAGATGGAGGCAAGGGGCCTTGAGGAGGAGGATGACCCCTGGAGGAAGACATAAACTGGTCAAATGCCTGTTGCATAAACGAGTGGAATTGATGAGACCACTGACTATGCTGATCCCTAGCACTAGGCCCTGCCTCAACATGGGTGGCTGCAGAACCTGGGTGTTCGTGGGAGGATGAAATTGAATGAGGGGAACCAACCTGCTCAGTTTCCCCCGGAGGAGACCATGTCCTAGGTCGTTGCCCAGATTCCAATTGCGGCTCAAATGGAATAGGAGTGTCCAATGGGGCAGGGGAAACCACTTCAGCCCCACTGGCCTTGAGCCTCTGGGCCTTGGAGAACTCCCTCCCCAGCACCTGGTGCCTCCTCGTGGCCTCTCGCTCGGCTGCCTTCGACGGCTCCTTTGTAATCAGGTGTTTAGTTTTAGCCTTCTTCTTGCCCCCCCCGCTTCCAAATCAGTAGATCTGCGCTTTTGTGTTGGGGGGGGGTGCCTGAGCCTTGGTATGCCTGGGGCGAAGCACTGTCTGCCATGCTGTCTGGATGGTCCAGTGAAGGTACCCAGACGGTGGGGGAGAGCCCAAGGACGCAGATCCCACTGCCAGAGAACGGAAACCTACCCTAATTCTGCACTGGTGCAATGGCAGTCACAGTCAGTCGAATTTCTAAATTCGTCTGCTAGGCCAAGTGACTAAAGGTCACCACTAGGTACAACAGGTGGTATGAAAATCCCCTTGAGATGCTGTAAATTACACCAGCTAAAGTTCTATACTCCTAAACTCAGGTAAAAAAACACCCTTCAACAAGTAATGAGATTTCACGATTGGATTAATGCTTATGCCTCTTTCCCCCCGGTAAGGCCTGACTCAGCAGACACTGTGACGGAAAACGGGTGCGCGTACTGTCGGCTAGGCCTTCACCTGGCCTCCGTGAATTGTCCGGCCACACCCAATGACAAAATGGCGGCCGCACCTCTTAAAATGGCGGCCGCGCCTGCGAAGTGGCCTCCACGCCTGCCCCAAAATGGCGATCGTGCCTGAACTCCAAAATGGCGGCCGCGACTTTCATATGCGGCCGACAACGGCCGCCGCCGCCAATGCCTGCAATCAGGCAAGAACCCGGTGGGAAAAACGCTACGGAGCCTCCCACCCCTTACAGGGCAATCAGGGCCGCTTTTACCCACTCCAAAATGCACTTGCGCTTTTCGTCGTAGCAGCCGCGCTGCTATCCGGAACACCTGCTTCTTCCATCTGAGAAGAACGCGAAAGGGAACCTCCCCAGGCTGCTCCTGCAAGGGAGCCGGTTCACCGATCATCGTTCAGGCAGCAGATAACAAACAAGGGACAGATCCCCTCGGTGATCCTGCGGCCCAAGCCTCTCAGGCTTGTAGGCCCAAAGGCCTCTACCAACTGCAGCCAATTCCTTCTAATTAAATTTGACCATTTTAAAACCAATTGAATCCGAATTGTAAGAAGTCTTGAAATTTTAGAGCTGTAAAAAATCAAATTAAATTTAACAAGGCCTAACTAACTAAGGAGCCTCAAATTTTTGCTGCTGCTGAGCTGTAGACTAAGTCAAAACTAGAAGGCACTCCCTGAAGGAGGCGTGGCTAAAGTTCTGACTTAGTCTAGCTGAGCAGGAAGGCTATCATTACCCACCGGTGGATTCTACATCCAATCATGCTGGAGAAAGGAGAAATTAATACGAGTTGCTCTATTTACATATGAATTATGATAACGATTACATGTGTTGGGACCGTTTGTAGAATGGTAATCAGGAAGTACGCTCCAGCTGAACTGTGTGCATTTTGATTCTGAATAGACTGGAAAGGTACTTTATTAGACTTTTATCTCGCCGTTATTACTTTGCTTATAACTCAAGTAAAGAATGTTCATTTTAAACTCCTTCCTATTTTCCTCACAACAACCATCTTGTGAGGTGGCTTGAGCTGAGAGAAGGACTGGCCCAAAGTCACTCAGCTAGCTTTTATGCTAGAATGGGGCTAGAACTCACAGGCTCCTAGTTTCTAGGCAAGCACCCTCACCACTACACCAATTAACTAAGACAAAACAAGCAAATTTTCTGGGCCTTTAGGCACGTTTGGGTGATTAAGAGCATATCATTACTGCTCTCACAAAATGGCCACTATGTGGGGTTTGCCTATTCACAAAATGATTGCTAAGTGAGCACAGCAAGTCACAGAACAAATTTGCTGAAAGACAAACTGATAGGCATTCTTATTTTCTATAGCCTTTAACATGTTTTTATATCTTACCTTACTTTGACTTTTCTGGGCAGGTATCTATATTAAAATTTGTTTATGAATAATTTGTATGCAGATATCCCCAAAAAAGCAAAGTTTAATTTTAAAACATATGAAATACCTGAGTGTTTTCCCTAGATTTGTGTGACTATGCCTTTTAGAAATAGTTCCCCTTATGCATTAAAAAGAATTTCCCTTGTAGAAAATAAAACATTATAGAAAATTTTTTAACTTAGGTTTACCACAAACTTTATATTAC
Organism: Bothrops alternatus; assembly: GCA_034064705.1. Lineage (NCBI taxonomy): Eukaryota > Metazoa > Chordata > Lepidosauria > Squamata > Viperidae > Bothrops > Bothrops alternatus. The sequence goes on from JARGCV010000041.1 coordinate 15,407,132, forward strand.
AATTAAGTGGGAAATATGGACAGGAGATTCATAAGCAGATCATTCCCCATTAGTGACTTATAACATCTTCTAGAGTCATTCAACCTTTGTAGCAAAATGAGGTCAGATTTTATATAATTTTAATAATGCTAGATGAACTTATGAAGATTCTTCCAATCACTAGAAATGACTCTGTCTCAGCTTCAGCGGTAAGTCTGCAAAGCAATTTCCTGGAGATTCTATTCAGGAATGAATCAAGACAGTTAGAAAAGCCTCACAGGTGAGACAAAGAGGCCCATCTGCTCCATTTATGAAGAAGCTTAGTGGGAAGCTCATAAGCAAGTTATAAAAGTTCAGTCTCTAAATATGAATAAATACATATGTATTTGTTCAAATTGTGTAGCTGCCCATCTTGCCTAGGTCATTCTTTATCCAGCAAGCCAGGCTAGATGCATACATTTAATTCCTTTAATTTAGAGATGTCACTGCTGGGTAACTGCAGGAAGTGCTTGGGATACGTGAGAAAAGAGAAATAATTAATATTCTACACTATTCCTTCAAGAGCACTGCTAAGCTAAATGATGAGATAAGCTGTGTTGGCTCTGCATTTGGCTGTTTTATGCAGACACTAATTACACCGCATCCTATTAACTATTTCATGATTGAATAGATGGGATAATTGAGGTAAGAAGTAGTACCTGAATCATTTAATAAATATTATTAGTATCAGCTGTTCAAATGTTTAATTATATTAGTTTGGAATTACAGGTGATCTCTAACTAGACTTGGCTGTTTATTTCTTTCAAGCTAGAATGCCAGAAACTCAAAGGACAAAATCTGTCCATACTCTGATTTGTAGCCAAGTTTTCAGTAATTGAATGTACGACTATTGCATTAGGATTTGCTCATGGATCCATTCAATAACATTCAGTTCATCCTCTTCTTTTTATCTCTTGTTTTGTACTAAGCTCTGGTGAAGGATTCAGAGGAGTGGGCCCCAGTTTCAAGTACCTTTTTTTTCATTAAGTTTTACAAGTTGGCAACCTTATCAAGGATATATTCTTTAATTTTGATAGTGCAAAAATAATTTTTGCCAGAGAAGTGAATGCAGGAAGAGTTACTAGAAGAAACTTTCAATAATGCTAAGCCATCTGGTTGGGCATGGAAGCTACCACTGCCAGCAAAATGCTTCACAGCATTATTGGATGCGGTTACAGAGATTCTCTTTTGTAGCATTGTTCCCTGAAGCATGTGCAAAATAATTTGCATATGTAAAATGTTCTTTCAGAAAAAATGCCAAGACTAGATTGGTTTTTGCTCTTATGCAAGGTTAGCATACTCAACATTGCAACATAGTCACATTGATTAGGTCCGTAGTACATTTAGAGTTAGAAATGTCAGCCTACCATTCCAGCACCAGACTTCAGCTAATCTTGAGAGGGAGATCTATATTTTGCAAAAATATAGGGTAACGGGTGTGAAGAAGTGAAAAATTCCAGTGTTATATCCAGCCCATATGTAAGAACATAAAAACATCCTGTTGGATCAGGTTATAGATCCATCTAATCCAGCATTCTGTTCACACAGTGGCCAACTGGATGCATTTCAGAAGCTCAGAAGCTCAACAACAACTGTCTCCTTCCTCTGTCTCTTCCCAGCAATTAGTTTTTCGTGCTAGCTGCCTTTGATTGAGAAGGCAGTAAACAGCCATTAATGTTAATCACCATCAGTAGCCTAATCTTCTGCGAACGTGTCCAGTCCCCTTTTAAAGCCATCCAAATTGTCTGCTTTTTCTACAACTGCTGGCAGCAAATTCCACAGTTTAAATATGTATTGTGAGAAAAAGCATTTCCTTCTGGCAGTCCAGAATCCCTCTGCATTTAGTTTCATGAATGATCTTGAGTTCTTCCACATTGTGAGAGAGGAAGAAAATTTATTTATTTATGTCCATGTTATGTGTGCCATGCAAGATTTTATATGTTATCTCTTCTTTATTCTCCTTCATTCCAAGTTCCTTGTGGGAAACTGCTTGGATGCCCTTTTTATAGCTTTTCTAGCTCTGGGATATTCTTTTCAAGGTTCTATAACAAGAATTGAACACTTTTCTTGCACACAGTCTTAACATAACTTTTATGGCATCGTTATTAAATTTTGTTATTGTTCATGTCCTGACTCAATGTCTGGAGGTGGGGGTATGGATGCAGAGCAACAAGGTTCAGTTCCATCCTGGCTTTGTGTTGTGGGGCCTTCTGTTTTGGGATTTACAACCTCTTTTTCTGGATAGGATTGCACAGCCCGAAACAGACTTGATGCCTACAGTCTGGAGGTCCTTCTGGACTCAGGACTCCAACTCAGAGAGCTGGTGGCAACTTTGGCAAGGAGGGCCTTTCCACAGCGGCATATTGTTCAGCTGTGCTCTTTCCTCGCCAGGAAACTCTGCTCTCTGTCATCCGGTTACCTTCTGAATGGATTACTATAACATATTCTGCCTGGGGCTGCTCTAGAAAAGCATTTGGAAGCTGCAGCTGGTGCAAAATGTGGCAATATAGGCAGTTATGTGCATTCTTTGAGTAGCACATGCTGTATGTCTGCTCCACAAGCTGCATTGGCTACCAGTGTGCTTCTGAGTGCAATTCGAGGTGCTGGTAATAACCTGTAAAGCCTTACAGAGCACAGGACTAGGATATTTAAAGAACCACTTCTCCCCAGTTATATCTACCCTTCCCATTAGATCTGGCAGGACACGCATGTTACATTTCCCATTTACTAAGGAATGCCATTTTACTGGACCCAGGAAGGGAAGCTTTACTATCCCTTTGGAACATCATTCCCTTGGAACTTCAGCTGGCACCCACCTTTTTGGCTTTTAGAAAGGAGCTGAAAACTTGGATGTGCCATCATGCCTGGGGGGGGGGGTCTGGCAGTAGTGGTAAATCTTGGCAGTAGCTACGTTAAATAGATGGATGCTGTATATTCACAGGCTGTGATTAACTTTTACTGAATTTTTAATTATTTTAGAATAGTTTTATGCTGTTGTGTTTTTTTTTTTTTTTTGCTATTTCTGTTGTTTTGTTGTGAGCTGCTCAGAGTCATACTTCTGAAATGGATGGCTATACTAATTTAATAAACAGACAAACAAACAAATAAAATGAGGAGTTCTACCTCCAATTCCCTTCATAAGGATTCTAAGCACGGAATATGCCTTTTTATATCAGCTACCCACCAGCTGACATTTCACAAAGCTGTCTACCATGATTCCAACATTCATTTCCTGGTTGATCACTGCAATTCAAATTCCATTAATATATAGGCAAGATCTGTTTGTGCCAGCATGGATTATTTTATACTTGCTTATACTGAATTGCTTTTGCAATTGTGAATCCAGTTTAGAAAGGTCCTTTGTTCTGTTTTATAAAATTTTAATTAAAGATTTACAAAGAACATAAAACTAACACAAGCTAATAAAGGATAAAAAAGCAAAGAAAAAAAATAAAGAAAAGAAAAAATATAGAAGAAGAAAACTAAAAAAAATAGAAAATGCCTCCATTTCTTCTACAGCAAATACAGGTACAATTACAATATTGTCTCTTACGTTATGATTACAAAAAAAATGTTCACATTTTTCTATTATCTATGTAGCAATATCAAAAGCAACCTAACCTAAATCTTTTTTTCATATCCATTTTTTTCTAATCATCAGAATGACAAATCAAGAGTGCATTTTTTTATTTCATGCAAAAAAAGTCTATAAGGAGTTTCCAAACAGCCATAAATAGATTTTTTTTCCTGTAATGAAAGAGGTTAATTTAGCCATCCCTACAAGCTCCATCATCTTCACCAGTCATTCTGCTATTGCTGGTAATGTCAAATTTTTCCAACACACACACATACACACACACACACACACACACACACACATACTCTTTTTCGTTGTTTGTCCATTAGTCCCAAAAGAAAAGTCTGTGGTTTTATTTGTACTTTAATCTTTAAAATCTTATGGATTAATATATGTATTTGTATCCTTTCCTGTTGTTCACAATTCCAGCAAAGATTCAAAGTATCTTTATATATTCTAGATAATGTCTCTGGTGACAAATGCTAATGATAAATTCTCTTTAATGCTAAAGGTGAATTCCATTCCTTTCAATCATATATTTTCCCATAGATCTATTTGTATATTATAACCAAAGTTTTTAGCCCATTTTTCATACATTCTTTTATTTGTTCTTCTTCTGCTTCTTTCAAATTTCAACAAAAATGTGTACATTTTAGCACATTCATCATTTGTATAAAATCCTATTTCAAACTCAATCTTATTTATTTATTTAACTTATATGCTACCCACATCTTCTAGAGGTGACTCTAGGTGGCTTACAACCAATAAAAGTGATAAGATAAAACATTAAAATAATATTAACACTCAAATTGATTTAAAAATTAACAAAGATGGCAAAGAAGGGATCAAGATGCACACAGGGAGAAGTTGGGGATTTTATCTCAGTCCATTAACCACCTCCAGTATGACATAGCCCCATCAGGCCCTTTTGGAAGTCCAAAAGGAAGGGGCAGATCTTACCTCGGGGGGCACAATATTCTCTTGAACACAAGTCTTACTTTGATCAAAATTATAAAATATTTTATTTACTTTAAACCCTTCTGATATACATAAAAATATCTACTGACATGGAAATCCTTCTATTACCAGATTTTCTCTTGATTTTGCTTTAGAATCCCTTTGACAGAATTCTAGTACATCACGGTAAGTTAACTCTGTGTATTTACTTCTCATTTCTCATCTACAAAATAATTTTTAAAGCCACAAATGTATTTTTGGGCAGAACCTAAATTTACATTTGTTCCATATTTTAAGTATAGCCTGGTTAAATAATCATTTTTAATTCTACATTCACCTTAGTTTTATCATACCATAAATATTTACAGCACCCAAATCTCAGATCATGACTTTCTAAATCCAATATCCTTCTAATCCTTAACAATATCAACTCTTTCATCCAAGTTAAGCAAAAATATAGTTTTAAATCTAGTAGATCTAATCCTTTTCTTTCCTTCACATCTTGTAACACCTTAGATTTAACTCATATTTTTTCCTTTGCCATACTAATTTAGATGTGTCCTTCTGTCATTGTTTAAATGGTATATCATTTGTCAAAACAAGCATTGTCTGAAACAGAAATAGCATTCTAGGGATAACATTCATTTAATTACAGAAATTCTACCTAACAATGACAACTGTAACTTGCACCATTTTGACATATCTTTTTTAACTTCACTCCACCTCTTAACATAATTATTTTGAAATAGCATAGAATTCATGTTTGTCATAGTTATACCCAAAGATTTTAATTTCTTCTCGATTTAAAAAAGCCATTTTTGTGATGGAATATTGTCTGGATTCCCAGGAGGGAGGGAGTGTAGTTTAGAGGAAGAGACAACACAGTTTGGACAGTTTGTGTGAGAGTAACAGGATGTGGACAGCTCCTCCATAATAATTTCTAGGGTATATGTTTTATGATGCAAGTAGTCTGCAAGTAGTTCATCAAAATATCTGTCTATAGGTGAGGGACAATAAAGATATCTGCTTAGAAAAATCGCAACATGTATTTCTTGGTGTTTAGAGCCTGACAATTTTATCTGTCAACTCTGTTTGATTTTGTGTCTTCCTATTTTTTGTTAACAAAAACATTTTATTTATTAATCATTAAACCAGCTAAGGCACCAAATTCTTTTAATTTACTCATTATTTATTTATTAAAATTTCTTCCTGATAAGGTGACTCGGGGCAGCTATATAGAAATTTCATTAGAAATTCAGTTCCTTTAATGGGTCTGCTAAAGTCAACACCAAAAACATTTGCAAAACCTTTTAACTACTATTGTTTTAATCATTGTGCTCATGTCTTCTCATCTTTTCTAATATTTTGATTAAATATTTCAAGAACTAAAATAAACCAAAACAGGAAACAGTGGGCAACCGTGTCTTATTCCTTCTTCAATCTCACATGGTTTGGTTAAATTATCATTAGTAATTATTTACACTTTCTAAGTATAAATTAATTTCACCCATTTTATAAAATTCTTTCCATAACTCATATCTTCAAAAACCTTAAACATGAAAGTCCAATTTAAGTTGTCAAAAGCCTTCTCTGCATCTAGAAAGATCAATGCAGCTTGTTTTTCATTATGTTGTTCCAAATATTCCAAATATAAAACACATTAATTAATCTAACATTATCTTTCAGCCATGGTGGTGCAGTGGTTAGAATGCTGTACTGTAGGCTACTTCTGACTGCCAGCTGCCAGCAATTCAGCAGTTCAATTCTCACTGGCTCAAGGTTGACTCAGCCTTCCAACCTTCCGAGGTTGGTAAAATGAGAACCCAGATTGTTGGGGGCAATATGCTGACTTTGTAAATTGCTTAGAGGGGGCTGTAAAGTAGTATATAAGTCAAAGTGCTATTGTTATTGCTATCTTTCAACTGTCTTGAAAGATAATGTTAGATTAAATGTTAATAAAAACCTACACTGATCCTCATAAATAAAGTCTCATAAAATTACTTTCAATCTTCCCATTAAAATCATTATAAACAGCTTATAATCATTATTCATCAATATATTGGTCTGAAATTCCTTGCTAAAGTTAAGTGCTGTCTTTCTTTAGATATTAGCATTATGTTAGCCTCTTTCCAAGTTTCTGACATTTTTTTCCACCTTGTAAAATAGAATTCATCATGTCTTGTAAAGGCTGTAAACGTTCGTCCTCAAAACATATATAATATATACTAGCCCATCTGGCCTAGATATCTTTTCTGGTTTACTCTTTTCAATTGCTGCTGAAATTTCCCTTATCATTATAAGTCCATTCATAATTTGCCTTTGTTCTTCTATAATCATTAGTAAATTTTGTTTTCTCAGATGCATCTATTTTCTCTTATGGAATATTCTGCCTCAGTTTTGAGAGGTCATGGATTGCCGGGTAAATGAGAAAACAGATTTCAAATGTTTCAAAACAAATGGATAAATATGAACACTATGCCCAATCTTTCATTGCAGCTTTCTGCCACTCCAAAATGAATGCCATTTAAACACAAAGGTAATTGTTTAGTGATCCTTGATTCACATCACTTCTGGACACAACAGCACAGAGGCAAAGAGTTGTGCATTCACGTTCATTCTTAGGAAAGTAACTGCATGAATATTATGTAATAAACATAAGGACCTCTTCAATAGCTTTTGACTCAATCTTTCCCAAATATCTGGTGATTTAGTGAATCAAGCTGGAATCTTGGGGGTTTTGGTACAGAAAACTAGATTTGTGTTCATAAAAAGTTGACTTGGAGGCAACACGACAGAGATCAGCTGCAGAGAATTGTTTACTTTTAACGCAAAAGTTACAGTTGTCTGGTATTTCTTGCAATAGAACAAAGAGGAGGCTTTTACTCATGTAATGAAATTAATTATAGTAACGTGTCATGTGGGCTGTTTGGTTACTTTTAAAAGGAGAGTAGACAAATTTGTGGGGTGCTTTATATCCACCTCCAGTATCAGAGGCAGATGCTTCTGAATAATACCATTTGCTGCTGAACACAAGTGGGAAGGTGCTATTGCGCTCATGTTATTGCGTGAGGCCAGAGGCATCTGGTCAAAATACACTGTGGGAACAGAATACTTTGATAAATAAACAGGCCTTTAGTCTGATCCAACCCAACTCAACTCTTCTTATGCTTTTATATTACATGCCAGACCAAATAATGGATATATAGCAATAAAAATGACAAGGTATGTTAGCCTTCCATATGCAGTAGCTATAAATATCTAAGTACCAGATACCACGGCCAGACAATATATTAGGGACTTTGCTTTCACATCCTTATGGGATTTCAAAGCTATCTGGTTGCTCATTGCTGGATGCAGAATTTTGGACTAAATCAATCTTGGCCTGATCAACAACTTTATTTTCACGTGAAGATTGTATGATAAATGTAGTTGTTCAGATTGAGTGAAGATCTACATAAACAAATTGGTAGTTGGGGACTTTTTGCACATGGAAGCAATAAAGTATTCTTACTCAATATGGAAATGGAAGAAATTATTCCAACATAAAAAGTGAGAGTAGGGGTGGGGGGTGGCTCCAAATAAGCCCTTTCCATCCACACACTAGTGGCTAAAGAGCTATTTCCCTTCCCACAGGGAAAGAGAGATAACAGAATAACAGAGTTGGAAGCGACCTTGGAGGCAGTGGTGGGATCCAAACACCTGAACAATTGGTTCTCTGTATGGATGCAGGTGTGGGCCTCCGAGACCTAGAACGGACTTCGGAAGTGGCATCCACGCACTTCTGGCAGGCTGTTCTAGGCCTGGGAGGCCTTCTTCCAGAAGCAGTTTAGCTACCTCTGCCGAACCAGTGCGAACCCGGCTTGGAGGTCTTCTAGCAGAACCTCCTTGTACCACAACCTTGTACCATTTCAGCCAAATGATTGTCCAATGTCTTCTTAAAAACTTCCAGTATTGGAGCATTCACAACTTTTGGAGGCAAGTTGTTCCATTGATTAATTGTTTTCATTATCAGGAAATTTCTCTTTAGTTCTAGGTTGCTTCTCTCCTTGATTAGTTTCCATCCACTGCTTCTTGTCCTGCCTTCAGGCGCTTTGGAGAATAGCTTGACTCCCTCTTCTTTGTGGCAGACCCTTAGATATTGGAGCACTGCTGTCATGTCACCCCTAGTCCTTTTTTTCATTAAGCTAGACATATCCAAATGAGGTGGAATCAGCTCTTCAGTTGCTCCCCCATGATAAAGCTGTACTGGGGTGTCTTATGCAGAATTGTTTGGAACTTGTATTTCAACAAGCACTGCCCCTGAAAGTTGATGTGAAGCGCCAGAGCCACAGAGGAAGCATTCAAGACACAAATGACCAGACTTGGCATGATGTGCTTCAGATGGATTGAATGGCATAGTTTGTGCCATAAGAAACTGAGAAAAGGCACACAGAAGAATAAGTGCACGCATTGAAGAAGACAAGGACTCAGTCAAAAAGGAGGAACCAACTTCTTCCCCGGTCCAACACCTTAAAGCCACAGGACATGAAATTGACTTTAAAAAGACCAGAACTATCGCCAAAACTGAATGCTTTAATAACAGAATAATCAGAGAAGCCATCAAGATAGAAAAACACCCACACAGCATGAATAAACGAGATGATACCTCCCGCCTACCAGAGTCCCTAACAGAAAGAATGACACCAGACCCACACTCACGAAAACCACACAGGATGTCACTACCACACATCCACGTAAAAAGCAAACCCAAACCCACACCGATGATGAGGCACGACCACAAACCAGAAGCCAGACCACAGCTGCATCATTAGCCACTTTAAACCCCTCCAATCTATACATGAAGCAAACTGACACCCACCATGAAGATGAGGCACGACCACAAATGCGAAGCCAAACAACGGCAACGCAGCTCACCATCTCAAATCCCCCTGCAACTCAGACTAACCTGAGCACAACAAAGCCCCCACCCAAACAGAACACTCCCCCATCCAATCAGAGCACAGCCAAGCCCCTAACCAATCAGAACACACCTCCACCCAATCAGAACACAGCCAAGCTCCCACCCAATCAGTTCATACCCCCACTGGCAGTTAAAAGGAAGAAACAGCTACGATCACACATTGCTCCTAGAAGCACGAAGCCGAAAACACCAGCCTGAAGATGACGAATGGGACTTCGTCAAAACGTTGCCAAGACACTTCCAATTTTACGCGGGAGAAAACCCGAATAACCAAAGACTTACATACAAACACCCGCAAAAACCTCAGAAAACATATATATATGTTTTGCTCTTATGTTTCGCTCTTAGAAGCACCAAGCTGAAAACAGCAGCCTGAAGATGACAAATGGGACTTCGCTGAAATGTCGCCAAGACACTTCCAATTTTACGCGGAAGAAAACCTGAATAATCAAAGACCTATATATACATACATACATACATACATACATACATACATACATTCAGGACATATACCCATTCAATTTTGCTAACAATAGTTGGAAAGGAACAACTAAAAAGATGCTCTTTGTATGCATTGCAAAACTTATTGGGGGATTGTCTTTCTTAAGTGGCTCTTCCAAGATAATTGTTTCTTCATCAGTTTGGGCACACTGTTCTGCTTTTATTCTTTTTAGCTGAAGTTCATGTTATAGTTTGTCTTGTACTGTTAATAGGTCTTTTTGCCTTTCTTTCTATCCTTTTTAGTTAAACAATTTATGCTATCTAAATGTGGAGAAATGTTCTTTGTTGGTTGAAATCCTTTGTTACTGAAGTAGAGCAAGAGAACAGATATATTCCAAACTGATAATAACTCTCCTGTCTGATACTTAATAAAAATATTTATTCCACTGTTAGTAACTCAAGATGGAAAGAACGACAACAAAAAAGTCAAAACAAAACATAGCATTCTTTTCATTTAAGAATCTCTTTTACAGACATGGTAAAACTTTATGATTGTTACTGCTCTCTGTTATACAATACATTTGAACTGGAAAATGAAAAGGATGGATCACATGAACAAGGACAATTTAATTCAATTCTTCATAATGCTAGAATCCAAAACACACCATGTCAGATGTGGATAGCATGAAAAGATGAGAATGGGAACAACTGTTGTTGTGCAGATCAGTCCTAAATATGAGAAGTAATAATTATTTAAAAAGACAGATCTGATGTAATAACAAGGCATGTATACATGAGACCGGGCTGCAAACACCCAGACAATTATTACATGGCTGCAAAGAGATACTGAAAACTCTCTTTGCTGCTGTCTGGTGGTAGTCCAATTTTTTTGTAGCCTAAGTGTAAGCTTGCTGAAACATGGAAGGTAATGTGAGCGAAGTAACTATAGAAAGTATACATAGAAGGCTCTGTATAGTTTAGGTTTATACAGGTACTCTTCAATTTACAACCACAATTGAGCCCAAAATTTCCAACGCTAAGCAAGACAGTTAAGTGAGTTTTGCCTCAGTTGTTAAGTGAATCACTGCAGTTGTTAACTTAGCAACATGGTAGTTAAGTGCACATCTGGCTTCCCCATTGACTTTGCCGGTCAGAAGGTCACAAAAGGTGATCACATGACTGTGTGACACTCTGACTGTCATAAATACATACCAGTTGCCAACCATCTGAATTCTGATGACGTGACCATGGAGATGCTGCAATGATTGTAAATGTGAAAAACGGTCATAAGTCACTTTTTCCAGTGCCACTGTAACTTTGGTCATTAAACGAATGTTGGTAAGTCAAGGATTTCCTGTAGTACTGGCTTTTATTTGATTTCCTTCAGTCATTTAACTCACAGGATCTGCTATATCCCGGGCAATAACATGCCCTTTGAATTAAAGGCAGACAGGTTGTACTAAACGAGGCAAAACATAATGGTAATAAAGTATTCAACTATTTTTTTTTCTCATATAAGGAACTTTCCCTCTTTTTCCTTTTTTTAAAAAACATGGAGTAGGTTTCAAACACCAGAAGTTCTTCACCTGGCCAAGTTTCCGGATGACCACGATCACTCCACGATCACTGACGGAGAGAAAAAAAAGGTAAGGCGTCCCGCATCGGGAACTGAAAGTTACGGAGAATGGTCAAGCAGGTTGCTAGGCAACCTGTTCACGCTCGGCCCTTCTTACCCTCCCACTTTTGAATTAGCCCGTACGGAACGCGTTTCCTTCGATTTGAGCCATCTGAAGGCCCGTCGCTGCGATGCATTCTGGTCCTCGGCAATATGGCTGCCTCCTTGGTGTGCTGCTGAGGAGAATTTGGCTCTCCGGAACAGTTTCCTTCAGCTTCTCCAACCCCGCTACTTGGGGAACTTCTCCGCCAAGAGGAACCAGCAGCTGTCCGAGTCGGGGAACATAATGGGTCGAATTGGGCGCCCACCGTTGCAGCCCCGCAAAAAGCAGGCACCTCCGCGGGGGTAGGACGATTATTCCCCTCTGGCTGCACGCTGTCGGAAACGGGCCCAGGAGGGAGAGTCCATCTCATCGCTTGGTCCAGAGTGATCTCCAAGGGGTGATCTTGGCGGCGAGCTGCTTTCTAAGAACAGATACAGTCAAGCCTGGAACAGAGAGGTGCCTACGGCCAAATCGTTCTTTTCTTTCCGAATTCCTCCTTATTCTGTTTGCTAGTTTTGCCTTAAACGGGAGATCAAAGTGCAAGCCTCTCCTTTGTAGCTGTACTGTGAAGAGAATCCTGCGCTCAGATTCTTCACGTCTGAATCCAGATCGACTCACTGAAGTTCACAGTATATTCTAACATCCCATCAAAAATAAGAAAAGAAATCTTAACGAGAGTATATGTTGAACAGCACTGCCACAGTTGCTTGAGAAGTGATAATTTGTCTGACTCTCCAACTTGGATAGCACTGATTTCTCAACTTCTGCTTTTCCTCCAATTTCTCTACAGTATGTAGCACAAGGCATCAGCCTTGTTCTGAGCAAGAGAGACAAGTGTGGTATCACTGCAGCTTTTCTACTTTAGCTGTGATTGAAGTGCTCGGCTACATAGCTACATAGAAAGCCATGTTTTCTATCTAAAATACTTTTAGACTGATCATATCAAACTTTGTTTCACGTGTGCATTGTCTGATAGTCTTCTCCTAAATGAAATCATTGTATTGTGGGCAGGAACTTTTTCAATAAAAAGAGTTATCTGTGGTCACCCTATATCTTTTGAATATTGAGATAATATCCTATTTCTGAAGAAGGATTAAAAAAAATCCATGTACACATCTGTGATCATTATTTCAGCTAGACAACAACAGATCATTGACTACCAGATAGTTTTCCCTTGTGTGGTGATTACATTACTCCCTGAGATTGTCCATTCTGCCCAGGAATTTTCCAGCTGCTGTACAGGGAACATTGTTATACAGTTTAACAATAACATTCATGCATCTATTTTGAAAAAAGCATCTTCTCATTAAACCTAAACCTAAACAACAACTAACATTAGTGTCTTGTTATCCAGTTTCTTCTCTTAAAACATTTCCTTGGAGTAGTGATTTTTTCCTCTATTGTTGACTTTGGTCCCTATTTTTCCTGATGGAGTCTGATATGCTGCAGTCACCCCTCCTGGGTCTCGGGGAGGAAGATGAGTCAGATATGACGGACTGGAATTTGCCTTTGGCCTTTATGAAGAAGAGGCACTGTGAGAAAATTGAGGGCTCCAAATCACTGGCTCAGAGTTGGCGGATGAAAGACCGGGTAATGATCTCTAGCAGAAACTTTTTATTTGGAAAGAAGGGATTATCTTGCTGTGATTAATTTGGGGGTATACGCTTTGTCCTTAGTGAAGCCACAAAGTTTTTCTAACTATGGGATTTCTTTAATTTTGAAAATTTGTTAAATTGCTACAGTGCATGCTAATAAACAAATCACGAATGCAGTTAAGATAGATTTAAAGTTTGTACTTTGTCTTTTAAATAATAAATATATTTATTTAATAATATGATAATTTACTGTTTGGGAAATTATCTGGATGGAGAATAATCAATGAATGAATGTCAAGCAGTTTGTATTTCTGATAAATGTCGTTGCTTGATTTTGTTAGCAGTACATTGAACACCATATTGTATTTATTATATGTTTAATCAAAACCTGATTCAACAGTACTACAGAAGTTGGGAGGCCTGTAGATTTTAACAGCTTTAGAATCTTAGGAGACCTTGGGTAAAATACATTGCTTTTGGAGGTGATATTACACAGTCTGCACGTTAGCTCTTATGACATATTTATTTTATTTTTATTTATTATTTATTTAAGAAAATTTATATGGCTGCTAAATTCTCAGTGATTCCAGGTGTCTTACCGAGATAAAAATCTCATGTAAAAATAATAAAAAACAATAGCCCCCCATTCTTTTGGTAATAACAGTCAGTCAGATAAACCCCTTGATGGGCTGCACCCCGCTGGGTTGCCCAGGCCTGTTGTCAAAACCAGGCCTTCAAAAAGAGTGTCAATGTGAGGGCCAATCTTATTTCTGTGGGGATGATGTTCCACAGGGAGGCGGCTATCAGAGAAGCCTCTTCTTCTTGGTCCCACTAGATGTACCTCCTTAGGAGAGTGGATTCGTAGCATTCCTTGCCTCCCCACTCTGTTTAGGTTGGGTAGATATGACTGGGAGAAGACGGTCCTTAAATAACATATGTGAAAAATTAATTTGTTGCATTTGAATTCTTTAGGAAGTTGAAGTTATCAGCTAACCAGTCAAAACATCCAACAGTAGTTTAAAAAGTGATCCAATGAGATAAATAAGATAAGTTTGTCAGTGATGTAACTTCAGGCTTTATGTTTTTGTTTGAAATGTTGTGAAAATTAACTGGTTGACTAGGATTACAGTCTCATAAATATACATGCACACTTGTTTTTTTGCTGGGTCCTATGTTTTCTCTTTAATCACAGCGACCAAATGGTAATGCTGAGAAGAAAATATTTTGTCTGTTCAAATATAATCTAGTGCTTCACTATGGTGCCGGATTGTAGTTGATTACGCTATTGTGCAAATGCCTAGGAGACCCTGTTTTTTGGTGCAACAATTCTATGAAAGTGGGCTATTATTGCAATAACAGAAAGTGAATTACAACTACTTTGTATAGCAAAATCTGCCAAATAACAATAGCAAGGGAGCTGCTCAAGACAAATCAAAGTAGTAAACGGAATTTGGCTCTATGAACCAGGGGCATTAGCTAGCTGTAATTGTTGTTTATTTGATTTTATATGCTATTTCTCAGTTGTTTTGTTGCCATGCAGCTTACCAGGTAATATTTATTTTTAAATTTGTCTGTGTTATGCTAAACTTAATTTTAGCAGGATGTGAATGAATTTACAGTAGTTCCATTTTGTGCTTCCATGTACTTCCTCTCCTCGCATCTCACAGTGAAGAGTAGGGAGTTATTGTTGTTAGTTGCGAAGTTGTGTCCGACCCATTGCGACCCCATGGACAACATTCCTCCAGGCCTTCCTACCATCTTCTGGAGTCCAGTTAAGTTCATGCCTGCTGCTTCAGTGACTCCATCCAGCCACCTCATTCACTGTCGTCCCCTTCTTCTATTGCCCTCAATCTTTCCCAGCATTAGGCTCTTCTCCAATGAGTCCTTCCTTCTCATTAGGTGGCCAAAGTAGTTGAGTTTCAACTTCAGGATCTGAAGAGCAGTCAGGGTTGATCTCCTCTAGGACTGACCAGTATGATTGCATGCAGTCCAGGGGACTCGCGGGAGTCTTCTCCAGCACCATAGTTCAAAGGCCTCAATTCTTTGGCGCTCAGCCTTTCTAATGGTCCAACTTTCACAGCCATACATTGCAACTGGGAAAAGTAGGGGATAGGAAATGTATATTTATCTTTTCATTAACCACAGCTTTTTGTATAATCTGGTGTACTTTAATAAGTTTCAAATAAGCTTTCAATCTATATTCAAGATGAGCTACAATTCCAATTGTGGACAACATAGGCAGCAATGCTTATTCAGAATCAAAGGTGAAAGTTTCTCAGTTCTTTGTGGCTGCATAGAAAGATGCGGAGAATCCACATATTCAGGAAGAGGCTCGGTTTATACACCTCTTAATAAATATCCAAATACTATCAGTGTCATGACCTACATCCTCTGGATATTTTATTTAAGCATTCCATTCTACCAAGTGGGATTTACTTTTGAGAAAATATCTTTGGGATCAGATGAGATAAATGGTATAACGGTGTCTTGACTACTTTCCTGCAGTCACCGTTTCAACTATGTAGCAACAATGTCTCATGGTAGCCTGCAAATCTCCCCTCCTCTTCTTGAGCTGGCTGGTGTTCCTTCCAGCTATCCAGTGGAGCATAGAAATGGCAACTAAATACCACCCCACTTCTTTGTCTTTTCTTGCTGTATTTGCTTTTTGAAGTAAGAAAAAAGACAGGCAAGGGGATGTGCCTTTGTGTGAGACAGGCATTATAGCACCTTAACCTCAAAAGGGGAGGGGAAACCAGGATGAGATGGGAATGTCTCTCAATGGGCAGCTTTTCATCCTGCAGTATCACTGATTTTCTTTTGGACTAGAAGCTGAACTGATTAATTTCTGAAGTTGATTGTCTGAGCACAAGAAACCACATGGCATGCAGGGACATTATAGATGAAATGCTTTCTTAAAATTTTGCCAATACAGAAAGCCCTTGACTTTACAACCGTTCATTTAGGGTGTGTTCAAATTTACAACAACACTGAAAAAAATTACTTATGATCAGTTTTCACACTTATGACATGATCACATGATCATGTGATCAAAATTCAGACGCTTGGCAACTTGGTGTGTATTTGTAAGAGTTACACTGTCCCAGGGTCATCTGATCACCATTTGTAACCTTCCCAGCTGATTTCTGACAAACAAAGTCAATGGGGGCAGCTAATTTCACTTAACAATAGCAGTGTTTCACTGAACAACTGGGAAGAAAGGTCATAAAATTGAGCAAAACTCACTTAACAATTAGCTTGTTTAGTAGTGGAAATTTTGGGCTTAATTGTGGTCATATATCGTGGATGACCTGTAAATAATTTTAATAACAAAAAAATTGAAGCTGTTTGAATAGAAGATTTTTCAATGTCTTACGGGTTGTGAGAAAATCTATATTTAAAGGAACTCAGTAATAAATCTGACTAATATTGTAATATATTTACTACCAGAATTCTGTAATGTCATAAAGGGTTTATTCTTCCCAGCATGCTCCATGGCATTTGCAGGCTATCAAATGAAACTCCTTTGATCTATTATTCAAAGTTTTTTTTATAGACAGAAGGAATTTTGCTTTGAATGTAGAATTAAATCTCAACTCTGCTAGTTCATTAAAACTAAAGTCCTGAATATGTTGAATTTTAACTTACTAAGAATTGAGCCACCTTTACTCTGTTTGATTTCTAAAGGATATGGGAAACAAAAATCTGTTTGCAAAGTTTTTGTTTTAACAGCTTTTTATTCTTGTTGCTTCATTATCCACTGAAGGTTACCTAAGTAAATGAGGTATTTTGATAAACAAAATAACCAGCCAAGAATTGAAATTTCTCCTTAAGCAGATACAAGTAGTGCTGCATTTAGTGACCATCCAAAGTTACAACAGCACTGAAAACATGACTTATGACCATTTTTCACACTTAACGAACATTGAAGCATCCCCATGGTCACATGATCAAAACTCAGATACTTCGCAACTGGTTCATATTTATGACGGTTGTAGTGTCCTGGGGTCATGTGATCAGCTTTTGTGACCTAACAAGCAAAGTCAGTGGGGAAGCCAGATTCACTTAACAACCAGGTAAATAACTTAACAAATGATTCACTTAACAACTGTGACAAGAAAAGTTGTAAAATGGGGCAAAACTCACTTAACAAATATTTCACTTAGCAACATAGGTTTTGGGCTCAATTGTGGTCCTAACTTGAGGACTACCTGTAATATATTTTCAGTGGAAAGCAAAACTGTAGAAATGATTTTAAAGTAACAAAACCTTTATTTAAATGACACACAGTGTTTCTGTATTAATGGATAGATTTATTGCCAACTTCAAAAAAAAATACAGGTAGAAATTTTTCATTCCCAAAGTTTATTGCTGGGTATTAATGATCAGTGCTTCTAATTTGGTTTTAGTGGTTGGGGAGGAAGATGCAGATTTTGCTATACTTTGTAGTAGGATTGTGTATATTTAAGTTTGACTGGATGGGGGAAATTTGCTTTAAAGCAGTACTAAGGGAAGAATTGAACTACTTTTCCACTTCACTGCATTCATATTTTAAGGAAGTGAATGCAGGGCCATCTTCTTTTCATTGGCCCTTGTCCCTTCTCCATTACCCCAACTAATTCTGTGAGGGAAATCATGCAGTGATAAGAACAGGAGCTCAGGTGTACATGAAAGAAACCTGTGAATAAATTGTCAGTGTATCCATTTCTTCTTATAAAGAAATTTGAAGGCTTTAAAGGGTATCTTAGTTTATATATCAAGGGTAGGATTGAAACAATGTTAAATAACATGGAAAAATAGTTTAACTGTAAGGTTTGATATAAGGTTTATAGGCACTAATCTGCAAGAAAACGCCTTAGTGTGTTTACAGTTATTAAGAAAAAAAATCATTTACAAATATTTGCTTTAATTGTTTTTTCACCTGGAAGGTGAAAGGTTATGTTAACTGCTGAATGCAACATATCAGTGCTTCTTCAGTTTGTTCCCCTCTGAGAATGTTTCTTTATTCTTTTCTTTACATAGTTTACTCATGTTTAACTGTGTTCTGGCTTCTGAATGTCAGTTTTTAATGACATGTTGTAATCGCAGTGCTATTATTTAATTCATCATTTTTCTTAAAACTCTCTTCCGCTGGACAAATAGTACATCTTGATGTGCATCAACTCTCATGCATTTTATATTTGGTCTTTTTGGGAGGAGGGGCAGAGTACCTTTATCCCTATTGAAGCTTTGCTATCCCATATATCAAGCGTGCCATGTCATTTAGATATGTTATCTTGGAAACTTGAATTTCTTGCATCTTACCAATGATATTTTTTCCTTAATGTTATATTTTTGTATTATCCTGTATCTTGACTGTATCTCTGAGCATATAAAAGATTGATGCAATTAGGTCATAACTCCATAGGCTTACAGAAAGCCTTTCCCAGGAACAGTGATTATAGTGATTATTTGGACCACTTTATGGGTCTTATTAAAACCTGGAAAAGAGGATGACTGAAAATATTATCAGCTAGGAACATTTGCATATTCTTCCATTGTCAGAAAAAATAGGTAGCCAGCTTCTTTGTCCATCAGAAGGCTTGTAACTAGAGGAAGAAAAAAATCACTAAAGTAAAAGTATCCATTTGACAAGATTTCTGTAACAATATGCTTTTTTCTATTTCAATAAATCTGTTGAAGAAGCTTTTGTGAAAAAAATAAAATCTTGCTTTTGGATCAGCTGTTAAGAGCTTGACATTAATCTCAGCAATTCCTCAATTTCCCTTACAAGGGAAGCTACCTTGTTGCTTGTTTGTGACTGACCCTATGGCAATCTGGGAGCACAGCTGAACCCTGAAAGGCAACCCATATTTTATATCAGTATCAAAGATGCACAGATGAGTTAATGGACTATAGCTGTTACCCAAATGATGCAGCTATTTGAGCAAGCTCAGCAATCAAATGTATTTGCCATGGTGTGCTTCCTGCCATTTCTTCTCCTCTAATCATGTTACTTCACTCTGTGGGCTCATTACCTGACTACTATGACATATCTCCAAACAGATGCAATATTTTCATCGCTCAGCTGTATATACTCTTCCTTAAGAGCACGTTTTTCCACAGATTGTGCTCAGGTGTGATTTATCCTTGCAGTCTTGAGAGATGGAGCTGCCAAAATGGCAATTCCTATTACGGACAGTAATGATTCTCTAATGGACAACTCTTGTCAATTTCATGCAGAAACTAAAAACTGTCTTTGATTATTCTGCCAGAAGAGATAATGTCCAGGTTGTTCAGCCCAGATATGACAGCCATATCTTATAGAAAGAAAAATATAGCAAGATCAATCAAAAATTTATGAGGGCGGGGACGGGATAACGTTTTATTTTAAAAAGTGCAAGGAATAAGGGTTGGCAGAATTCTGACTTGAAGAGTACGAGAGGTAACGATGAGAAACATTCTGGAAGTGCAGTGTAGATTATGCCAAGGTGGGGTTATGTGAACCACTTTTTTTGCTCTTTGATGGGTTGGTGGGAAATGTCATCATTCATCATAATTCTAGCCACTGTCTATCCACTGCAGGGTGAAGGCCTCTTCTGCATGTTTTAAGCTTTCTTTGGCCAATACTTGCTGATGTCGTCAATCCATCTCGTTTTAGGTCTTTTTTATGGACGCTTTTTATCAAGTGGGATCCATTCGATGACTGCCTAGATCCACCTGCCATCACTTCTTCTTGCTATGTGACCAGCCCATTTCCATTTTGATTCTTTTACTCTCTTGATGATATTGTATATTTTCATTTGTTCTCTAATCCATGTTCTCCAATCCATGTGTTTCTATCTTGTCTTATGATGCCAAGCATGTATCTTTCCATGGCTCTTTGCGCCACTCGTAGCTTTTGTATTGATTGTGAGGTTAGTGTCCATGTTTCTCTGGCATGTGTTAAAACAGGTAGCACACACTGCTAGAAAACTTTTCTCTTCAGGCGTAGGGGGAGACTGTTCTTGAAAATTATGCGTAGCTTGCTGAATGCCTGCCAACCACATTTAACACACTGTTCATCCTTTATTGTGTCACCTTCCATTGAGATCTGTTGGCCAAGATCATGGGTAGGCAACCTTGGCTTTTTTATGACTTGTGGACCTCAACTCCCAGAATCCCTGAGCCAGCCATGCTGGCTCAGGAATTCTGGGAGTTGAGGTCCACGAATCATAAAAAAGCCAAGGTTGCCTACCCCTGGCCAAGGTATATCTAGTTATTTTCCAGATATATATAAACAATCTTTCTTTGGTGAATTTATTAAACATAACTTGGCTCTTTTTCAGGTTTATTTTTAAACCAAAATGAGAAATGTATGCATGTGAAGAAGAAGCGTATTGTATGTTTGTTGATATAGATAAATTATATGATAAAGCAAATAGACTCAAATTTTGGAAAGTTCATATGAATCTGGAGGTGAATATATTAATAGCAATATACAATGGAAATAAAATATTTGAGAACAAATAGAAATATTAAGTGAATAGTTCAGTGCTGCTTAAGAACTAAGACAATGGTGTGTGATGTTCCCATGTTTCTTTATGGATAAATGTATAAGGAATTCCTGTGATTATGTTAGCGTTATGTTGGTTGATGGGAGAAATCAATCTGTACCTTTGTATGCAGGTGCAGGTGTTGTGTTGTTGGCAGACAATCTGAATTATTTGCAATGAATATTAGATTGTACGATGCATAGAGGAATATGGATCTGAAAATTAAGCTGTCAAAAGACAAGACAACTGTATTTGATGGGGAAAATTAGATGAATGTTTGCAAGTTATATATACAGTAATGGCCAAAATTGTGGAAACCTTTTGGGAAAAGTGTATTTTTGAGGTTTGATGGCTAATAACACCACTTTTTTTGGAGTAGTACCATAAAATTATATGTATATCAACGGAAAAATAATTTAGTCAAGAATTTAATGCAACAAAGTTTGTTCAATTATCTGTACTGTATTCTATGAAAAGTTATAGCCAAATAACCAGAAAAAGGAAGTACAACTTGCTTAGGTTTGTAGCCAATGAGAATGAGTGTTTAGAGAGCCAATCAGGTGTTATCTTGTTTTGGCATTGAGCCAATGAGATCACAGTAGGATTCAGTTATTGATGTCATGTATTGAAGCTGAGTGGAGGACATTTGTCAATGTGTTATGTGATCGCTATCAAGTTGGCTGGGGTTTTTTGTGTTCTTTCATTTAGTGAGCTTGTAAAACATAATAAAATTAAAGTAATGGTGCAAAAGTTGACTGGTTGCCCAGAAAGCGATGTAAAATAGTATTATTAAGTGAACAAGGCTACAGTTATAAAGAAATTAGAAGAAAAATTGGTGGAAACTTAATCAAAGGTGGCATTTCTACTGTACACTTTTCCCAAAAGGTTTCCACAATTTTGGCCACTACTGTAAGTGGTAAAAAACAGCAAGTAGATTCATTGATGTACCTTGATAAAATGTTGATTAAGAATGAAAAAAATGGATAGAGACATTTTAAGACATGCAGATGCTGTTAGAATGGTAGTGGTGGATAGTTTGTGATCAGGTATAAAAAAGTGCTTTTGAAAAGAAGTGCAAAAGGCGGTGTATAACAGCTTGCTTATTCCTACTTCATTAGATGTGATAATTGAGTGTGTCAGGAGAAACTTAAATGTTGAATGCATTGGGGAGGAGTGGGTTATTTTTGAAATGTGTGTGACAGATCAAAGGTAAAGGGTCAAGAATGAATGGGTACTGAACTGAATTCAAAAGTGAGTGGCTGCTGTGTAAGAAATAATTGAGATGTTTCCCCATATAGGAAGAATAGACAAGGATTGAATGGCAAAACAAATACATGGAGGTAGAATGAATGCTTTGCGAAAAGAGGACAACTTAGAAAATTGCATTTTGATGAGTTCCTCAGAAAGACAGACAAGTTTAATGAACAAATTGGTATATAGATAAGATGGAAACAGGGAGAAAGATACAAATTAATGGAGAGGCATAGTTGCATGGTATTAGTGTAAAGTAGATTTAGTTAGACTTTAACTCCTGTTTTTTGTTGTTGTTTTGTTTACTCTTTTTCTGTACTTTATATAACATGGTTTGCCCTGAAAGGGATGAGTGTGATTGATAATACTGTATATCTATATACATAGAAAGTACACAGTCACTATAGCTTTTGTGTTCACTGGGTTTATATCCTGTCTTTTTATCAGTCTAATAATCAGGGAAGCTTACAATGATAAAAAATATAAAAGTTAACTAAAGTGATAATTATTACAATTACAATCCTGATTAAAATTATGATAAAATAAATGGACAATTGAAGGTTTTCAGAAGATCATTTTTTCTTCTATTCAATTGTGCCTGACAAGTCCCTGCAGTTTTCTTAGCAAGATTTCTTGGAAGTGGTTTGCCCTTGTTGCCTTCATGAAGGCTGAGAGAAGGTGATTGACACAAGGTCATCCAGCTGGCTTTCTGCCTAAGGCAGACTAGAACTCACACTCTCCCAGTTTCTAGCTTGATGCCTTAACCCCTACACCAAACTGGCTTTACATGTTTCCCTCAACTGCTAAACACTTGGAGATTCTGGCAAAACATACTTCCATAGGGAATTTGTTGTTGTTAGTTGCGAAGTCCTGTCTGACCCATCGCAACCCCATGGACAACATTCCTCCAGGCCTTCCTATCCTTTACCACGCCTACTGCTTCAGTGACTCTGTTGTTCCCTTCTTCTATTGCCCTCAATCTTTCCCAGCATAGGGAATATATTTCATAATTGGGACCTGTAGAAAACAAGCTTGTTTTCCAGATGAGCCTTTGGGAGAGGGGTATCTTCAAAATGGCCTTTTGTATTGGGACTGTTGAAATTCAGAATGTTTATGCATATATGATCTTAAATATTTATTGATTGAGATGAACTATGGTTAAATAAAATAATATTCAGATGGCTGAATTGCAAAGGAGGGGTTTGCAAATGACAAACTGGTAGAATATCATTGATTTAGAATCATAGTTTCATTCTCTCTTCTTTTTTCTGCATTGCAATGTTTCTGGAGTTGTGATTATAGTTTTCCCAGCTTTCTTTTGGTTGGAATGTCAGATTTTCCAAGTCTCTAGTTATTTGCAATGAGGGATGGCAGTATACATGGTTGAGCTCTAAAATATTTTTAATATTTCCATGCTGTTTCAGAAATGTGTGAATATGAACTTGTGTAAGGGTAATAATACAAAATTATTAATTTTCTCTGTCAATGTGTCTTTTCTAGGAACATCTTTGTTGTTCAAGAATAATGTTTCTTTCAGGTATGTAATTAAGGATAGCGAGCAAGGGGCAGACTTTGTTATATCATTTGAGTTAATGAAGTGCAAGTAATCTTTGACTTAATGACTGCAATTGGGACTGGAACTTTGTCACTAAGTCATGCGGTTGTTAAGTGGCTTATCATGTGATTTCACCCTTTTTTGCTGTGGTTGTTAAGTGAATCACACAGTTGTTAAGCAAATCACATGGTTATTGAGCAAATCTGGTTTCCCCCGTTGATTTTGCTTGTCAGAAGCTGGTTGGGGAGATCACAAATGAGGACTGTGACTCTGAGATGCTGTAATTGTTGTCAACACATGCTGGTTATGTCGTAAGTGCATGCCAAGGAACCCAAATTGCAATCATGTGACCATGGAGAAGCTGGGAAGATCTTAAGTGCAAGGACTGGTAGTAAGTCATTTTTTTCAGTGCTGTAACTTTGAATGGTCACTAAGCAAAAGTTTGTAAGTTGAGACTACCTGTACAGCTCTCATGTGACGCCATCCTTTTTGCGAAGCTGAGAATGAATAGCAGGAGGTAGAAACTCCAAAGTACTGGATGAATTGCATGTTATTTTTCATATAGTCACTGACAATTTCCCATCATCCTTCTTAAATTACTTTCCGTTGTTTATGTTTCTGCAGTCCCTATACATTACTGTGGACCCATAGAAGCATCATTTTCATATTTATTACTTAAGTCTAAAGAAGTGTTGTCACTGTGGAGGAGTAAAATTCATTAGTTTTTAAACTTGTGGGAAGCATCTGAAATATTCATAACCCTTATGAATATTTTCAAAATAGTTCAGTTATTGCCTGAATAGTCAGTTTATGGAAAAAAACAAATGGAAAATGTATGTTCAAGCATGATTTAAATCTTCATTCTTGCTTCTAAATTAGTAGTACTGGTCCATAAAGTGTTTATTTATTGAATGATGAATCTATTCATTTTCCCATTTACTAGGAGAAGAACAATTAATTTTACCACTTATTAGAAACTTGCTTTAGATCTATGCAAGTTTAACCTTGTTCAGCTTAAAATAAAGTTGAACTGAATAATATCAGAGAAATTAGAATTTTGTTGCACTAGGTAATCTAAGGTGGAAATTAAAGGAAAGACAAATTCATTTTATACTCTGAAGAATGTAAACGTTAAAAACAAAAGCAAATATAACCAATAAGCTACAGTAGGAATCTAGCACATATTGTAATCATAATCATGGTGAGAAGTGACCTTTCAGGATACATGCATTATAGACTGCCTGCAGGGACACATGATTTATTAATATTTTCCATACTTTTGTTCAAATCTGTGCTATTTTTAAAGTTCATCAGTGCTGAAATATTTTAACTTGCTTCTCTTAAATGAAACCTAAACTTCATATGATTTTTTTTTTACTAGAAAACTTTGGGAAATGACATGGGAAGAAAAAGACATTATTTACACAAACACCTTAACTTTGAAGACTTTTATTTGGGATGGAAAATATTATGTGACACGTTGGAATAACAGCCAAAACTTTAAATTGGCTCATAAAAATTTAAAATCAGGATAATGCATAGGGTCACTTAATGGACTATCTCTTTTGAGTAAAAGAAAAATCACAGACTCATTTTACTGCTGTAGGATTTGCTTGTTCGCTTTGTTTAAGGCTTAAACTTGCAAGATAAAGTTGAGATGTATAAACATATCAAGTTAAAATGGCAGCAATTATACAAGATCTATCTGTACAATCCCAAGGTCCCAAGAGGTCAGTAGTAATGAAGATTTTTGTAAAAATCTCTGCATTTACTCTCGTATGTAAATTAATTGGGGAGTTTGGCTGGCTCAAAACTGGGCTTTAGCTTCTGCATGATCTTTCTTATTCTTTTTGTTCTCTTTTTACAGTTAAAAAATTGATTTTACATTTTGTAACAGTCATTAAAAACCCATAGCCTGACTTTGTGTGTGGTGCTGCGAAGTCATATTAGTAAAGATTGGTTTAGTAGAATTAAACCTTCAAGCTTCTTATGTTAGCTTAACACTTGACAGGCAGTAAAGCTATGTTGGGAGCATTACTATAATTAAAGTACAGCATTGGGCTTCATGAAATCCTAGGCCCAAAAGAAAATTTTGTTCAAAGCACACAATGAAATTTTAATTGATATTTTATTGCCTTTTAATTAATAAAAAAGAGCAAAACACCAGGATGAGATATACGTTATCAAAGCGAAGGAAGAAAAGGACACATTAAAAGTGCTTTAACAAAAAAGTAAAAGAAATATGACGAAGGAAAAAAATGTCATAAAAATAAATAATTAGGATTCTATGTATATTTGTCTAATGCAAATATTCAAATGCATATATATTGCTATTACATTTATACAATCACTTTTTAAACTCAATTTTATTTTGTTAAATGAGTCCCTTATTTCATTATACTTGTTTATACATAGTCTATCTCTATAGGCAATCTGTTCATAACAGGCAAGTGCAGTCAGGTCTTCAATCCATTGTGTAAATGGAGTTGAACATTTATCTTTCCAGTGCTGCAGTATCAGCGTTTTAACCATAGTAAGGGCATGGAGAATCCATTTATGCTGTCTGGTTGTCAGATTCCATGTTCTAGGTGTAGACATTAGTTCAAAATAATATCATTTTCTGGAAAAAATAACTTTTGTCACGAAATCATATTTACATAACTTCCACTCCCCCCCCTCGATTTGGTAAGTTTAGGACATTGTAGAAAGATATGTTTTAAAGAAGCACTATCCTTATTACATCTCCAATGAAATGCTGTTTTGATAGTCCTTTTCTATACAAACATAATAGAGCCCAACAAATTCTGAATTTATTTTTTGTTTTGTAGGTTGCAATTTGAGCTTCATTAACATTATTTGTTATAGAAATTAAGATACCATACCATTGTCTAGACAATATAGGAACTTCTAGTTCTTTATTCCACTCATTTTGTAACATCTGCATATCAAAGTGATTTTTATTAATTTGATATGCAAATAAATTAATTTGAGAAACACAGAATGAAAATTGATATCAGGACAAAATAGAAACGCAATTTGTTTTACTTTTCAAGGACTGATGCCATGCTTTTTTAAAATAAAGGATACAGAATTTAAATTGAAGGAAATAAACAAAATTTTCATGTAATCACATTGCTAAATCAACAGTATATAATTCTGCATTTCTTATTATATTATAGCTAGACTTCATTTTTGTAGAAAAACCAAAACAGTGTATTGGAGAGGGCATCTCCTGTTTCTTTGCAAATTTTCTAATATGAGATCATGTGACTATATCACACTTTTATGGCTATTTAGCATCTGACTCATACCAAAATTTTGGAAGTAATCCCCTGAGCCTTTTCCAAATGTGCTACTGAATTGTGCTGTTTAATCTCACATGCAGAGTAGTTATATTCCATGTCTGTTTATTCATTAAGTTACATTTAAATTTAAATCAGATCATGTTTTTGTTTTGTTCTGATTTTGTCCTTGTTCGGACTATGATCATCACATACTACAAAAAGTCTAAAAGTGATCATTGTTTAAATAAATAATAAATGTTGGTTTTGTGCTTATATAACTTTGGCAAAATTTGAGGTGTTTTAAACTGCTATGTTTACAGGTTTTAAGAGCTATAATGTTCTTAATTAAACCAGTTTTTATTCATTCAAGGCATTTAGAAGAAATAGTCCAACACATCTGGAGGATATTTTAGGCCAATGAAAGCCAATTAGAATATATCATGCTTTTTTAATTTTAAAGTAATATTTTAAAGTGTCAGAGTTTCATTTTTTGTGATTATAACAGTTACTTTAAAACATCCAAACATATGGGTGATTTTTGACTTCACAGACTAGTCTTCATCAATTTTTCTTCCTCTACATGTGATAAACCACAGTTCCATCAACTTAATTATATTGTGGGGGTGTTATTGTTAGAAAGTTGAGATAGCATTGAAAAGACCTAAAAGTTCACCTAGATCTTTTGCCTTCTAGACCACCCATCCTGTTCCACCTCATCCCACAGGATCTGAATCATATACCTAATTTCACTTGCGTGAAATTAGTAACGCTGAAGTCTGCTGCAAATCAACTGCTATTGATAAACTACCTCTTGTAGTTTATTTCTATCATTTGAAACCTATTACCAGTTGGGAGTACTGCTGGAGAAACAAATAGATCTGTATTCAAAAGTCAAGACTATTGATTCTCCAGCACTGCTGCACTTTTTCTTCAGACAGCTCTATGCTACTTTTTGTGCTTGAACTGTGAGCTCTTGTTAAAAATCTTTATTTGGTGCCAAGTTGTCTCTTTTTGCATGCCTATAATAATATCTTTGAGAGACAGAATGGCATTCAAAAAGAGCTTATTATATTTTAACCTCTTCAACGATAAACGTTTCCTGGATTGATTAGAAATTTTAAAAAATACAAAGTTTAGAATTTTCAGTCTTCTAAGCTGAATTATTTTCATGAAAAAATATATAGACTCTTAACATTTTTCTTAATTTCTTCTTACATTATTTGCTGCAATCATTGCATATGTGTCCAGTGAATATGCTTAGATAAAGGAAATATTGCTTCTAAGTGTTATCAATATTTAGTTCATAGTATTTGTATAAGTATATACATGTATTTCCTTACCAAGGCTATTTTGCTGGAAAATTGCTTAGAAGTCTGAAAGTAGAAACCTTCCTTCTCAGCTTGTTTTTTTTTACTGTATATTGTATTTGAACACACTGGAAAAAAGGGCCAGAAGGAGGGATGGATGGATGATGGATGGATGGATGGATGGATGGATGGATAAAGAGTGGGTTTTGTTGATAAGAACAATTATTTATAAGGGGAGTCAGTATGGAGTATTATGTTTGGAGAGGGAGAGAGCATAGGAGGAAACAGTGCTATTTGTCTTCAAGAACAATCAGCACACTATTGTTTATCCTTCCTGGTTTGATATTGTGATACAGTATCTAGAAAAAAGCTTTTTAAAAAAAAATACCTAAGACTCAAGAATAGAAGATAAATATTGCCATGCATAGTCCTGGTAACAAATCAAGCACTTGAAATGAAATATGAAAAACTGAAATGATGTTAGGTTGCAAAGAAGATGTAATAAAAATGAGAGGGAAGAGAAGATCATTTGACGGCACTTTTTTCTACAAAAATTACTTTGTTCTATTTTAATAAGGGAATTTCTCATGATATGCGAGTAGTGCTTTTTAATTCTCGGCTTTTAACTAGTAGTTTCTCAATATATTACTATTAATTGTAAGATGCTAATATTTTCTGGTGTTTTTTAAAGCCATTTCCTACTCGTTTTAATTTAACAAGACTGTTTAATAATCTAGTACAGTGGTTCTTAACCTGGGCGACATTGCCCCCCAGGGGGCGATTTTGTTTTTCAGGGGGGGTGGAACAAAAAGGGGCGACGTGGGGGCGAAGGAACAAAAAGGGGGTGATATGGGGGCGATGGAGCGAGAGGTTTTGGGGACACTTTTGAGACTTTTTCGTACAGTGAATCGCTGTATATCTGTCGTACAAAAACATCAGATCGCTCACCATTAGTGGATTGAATTGTGTTTTCAAATGTTCCTCCAGCTAGCTTCAGTACAGAACGCCGTACATATGTGAATACGCATTGCTTATCTTCATGCACGTTGCGCAGCAGCCTCTACCCTTTTTATATTTCTTTTTGTGTCTTAAATTTCACTTGTAATTCAATCATTAAATGTTACTGTTTTTCTTTTCGGGCATTTCACTTTCTTGCAATTGAATTTTGTTTTCAGTGGTCATTACATTTAAGTGTCTTGAATAAATAAGATAATAATGAAATACATGGAATAAAGTGACGGGTGGCACCAAAATTTTTCACACAGTTGAGATATGGGAAAAAGACTGGAAATAAATTATTTGCATTGATATGTCCTGATGACAATTTTAAAGAAAAGAAAACAAGTGTTTGCATAAATTGAAGAATTATTTCCTATGTTGTGATTGAGAGATTATGTTGGGGGAGGGGGCGATGACAACTTCCTCATTGGCTCAAGGGGGCGATTCGTTCAAAAAGGTTAAGAACCACTGATCTAGTACAGTATTCTAAACCAGAAATAGTTAGCCAGGTAGCCTCTAGATGTCCTCCCTCCTTCCCTCCCTCCCTGTTTTCTATTTTCAAGACTTCCAGATAGGCTTTTCCAAAAAAAGGACATACTGATTATTTGTGGAACTTCAAGGTGACATGTTATGGTATTAGGATGATTCCTTTGTGGATTGTTTTATGAACTTTGACATTTCATATTTTTAATAGTGCTTTCTGTGTCAAAATTTGGTGGAAAAGGGGGGGGGTTCAGTCAGGATTCCTAAGTAGTTTTGTTTAAAGATTTGAAAAAGTAAGGATTTTACTATACTGTTCCTTGTTCTTGAACTGAATCATGTTTGAGGAATGTTTTAGTTCTGCTGCTTAAAAGTGAATAGGATTCTGGTTCACTTGGCTGTATTTTTAAAAAAAGGTTGTAGGAGTTATTTTGGTATGAGTGAGGTTGCAAGTTCCTAATTAAGGTATATTATATGTTTTGTTAAGCTCAAGGGAAGCACATATGAAAAAATTAGAAATGAGACATAGTGGTAGTTACTTTTTGAATGAAATTAATAACTAAACAGGGACCTGAATTCAGCATGCTAGATCTATGTCTAGCATTTTAGCCACAGGTCACTGCAATATCACATTTAGGCAATTTTCTCCTTTGCCTGGATTAATTTTGAGAGATTCCTGTTATAAATCATTCTGTTTAAAGAATTTGAATTTGGTGCCAGAGGAAAAGTATTAGCAATCTTTTACTAGCTTTTTATAACTTTAAAGTTAATAGCCATGTACACCAGTGGTTCTCAATCTTTTTAATGCCGTGACCCCCCAACTGGTCGTAAGTCGAGGACTACCTGTATTTCCCTGCCTGGGAGCGCCGTGCATGCATGATGCTGCCCCCTGTGCCGGCCGAGGCGTAGCTGGCAAGGGGCAGCGACGGCACAGGGTGACCACCAGCTGGGCCACCAGCTGGCCCAGCCCAAGGGAGGTAAGGCACCCACTGGGCCCCACGCGCGCCAGTAACCCTCCCTGCGCCCGCCACTGCCCCGCTAGCCTTACCTTGGCCACCGCCCGTTCGGGGCGGTGGCAGGCAGGCCCAGGCACTCCTGGGTGGCCGTAGCAGCGACAGTGCAGGGCGACCACCGGCTGGGCCACCAGCTGGCCCAGCCCAAGGGAGGTAAGGCACCCGCCGGGCCCCACATGCGCCATCAACCCTCCCTGTGCCCGCTGGCCTCCAACCTCCCACCCCTGGCCCTCTTTTACTTACATTTTTAGTAGTTGCTCAGCAGGGAGGGGTGGAAACTTCCAGACAGCTCGCCTTCGCTGCAGACAACTTGCAGCACCGTTTGCAGACTGGGACTTTTGGCGGGCTCAGCAGGGTAGAGACAGCCTGAACAATTCCTATTGGCTTTTGAAAGCCAATAGAATTAGACTCTATTCAAGAGAGTCTATTCTATTGGCTTTCAAAAGCCAATAGAATAAGAGGAAGTAGCACAGCTAAGGAAAAGGGAAAAAATGGCGGACTGCATTGTTTGGCGACCCCCGTGAAATGGTCATTTGACCCCAAATGGGGTCGCGACCCACAGGTTGAGAACCGCTGATGTACACTGTCAACTTGCTGTTACATTAGATACTGGTGATTGTAATAGCTACTGAAGTTACTCCATTGAGATAACAATATTCCCTTAAGGGAAAGGATCTTGAATAAACATAGAGTCTTTGGCATTGTTGGGCATGTTTGGTATTGTGAAAGTCTGTTGTGGACAATCTCACAAAGCGTGTCTGCAAGTTCTCACTTCATGCTTTATTTAATATATTAATGTACAACTTTGCTCCCACCATGTTTCAAATTACAATATCTGTTAAAATAATGAAATACTTTTCTTGGATAAAAAAATACAAATTATTTACAGGAAAAATAGAAACCCAGTCTCCACAGTCCCTTTCAAAATATCTAAAACTAAATATATGACACAGGGTAAACTTTCTCAACTAATATTAAAATGAAAATATAATCCTCAAGAGTTACTTCTCTTTTATATGACATTGCATTCCTTGATTCTTGCAAAAGGCTCGAGATTAATTAGAACTGTTTT
This sequence comes from Bothrops alternatus, assembly GCA_034064705.1. Taxonomy (NCBI): domain Eukaryota; kingdom Metazoa; phylum Chordata; class Lepidosauria; order Squamata; family Viperidae; genus Bothrops; species Bothrops alternatus. The sequence goes on from JARGCV010000041.1 coordinate 15,438,870, forward strand.
ACTGGAATGCTTAGTAACAGTAATAATGTATTACCACTTCAGGAAGAAAGGAAAATACAGATACAAGCCACATCCATTTTAATAAGGTGCTGTAGAATTTTAATCTGTGATGAGCACATCAATTCAAATGAACAGATGTTGGTATCTTAAAATTACTGGTTTTCATTTATACTTACCTCTCATCCAATTTTAATGCTGAAGTTTAGAGACATAAGAGAAAACTTATTTGAAGTAGACATATTCCTCACAATCCTTTCTTTAGACAATTCTCAGATCAAATTTATTTTCTCCATATTTTTTAAAGAAATAGCCTGCTAAATTTGAATATGCCTATATGAATTTGTCCATTTTTTTAAAAAGATCAAACTGGATGGCTTTGCGTCAGTCACTCTATTTCACTCTAACCTACCTCATATACTTTCTGTGGTGGGGAAAATTAGGAGCAGGGAACACAGTGAGCTCCTGAATGAAATATGGAGTCAATAACTAAGTAAAGGTAGCCCTTGACTTATAACTGATCACTTAGGAACCATCTGAAGTTATGACAGACCTCCGCAAAGGTACAGTATTTATTTGCAACCCGGTTCTGACGTTCCAATGGCCATCCTCTCCTGCGATCATGTAATCGTATTTTGGATACTCAGCATGTAGTTTGGATTACTCATCCATGTGTAATTCATCTGTCTTGAAGATAACATTTTGTAAGCTCCCAGAAAGAAAGAATGTTGGCTATTGTTAGAGGTCCTGTGTTATCTCCAAAATATTGGGTTTTTTTTTTTATTTTATTTTTTTGAGAAAATATTTACGATTCCTGTTGGTCTGCTGAACAGGTTATGCAGTTTAACTCACACTTTGTAATTTCTAACACAGTGGTTCTCAACCTTTTTCAGGGTGAGATCCCACCTGCGCCGCCCATGCGCGGCGCGACCCCGACCCGCGCATGCGCCACGCGATGGGCCGATCAGCACATGGGCGGCGCAACAGGCCGATCAGCGCATGCGCGGCGCAACGGGCCGAACTGCGCATGCACGGCGCAACGGGCTGAACTGCGCATGCGCGGCACGCGCGACGGGTCGATCAGCGCATGCACAGCATGCGCGACGGACCAATCAGCGCATGCACGGCGCATGCGATGGGCCAAACTGTGCATGCGCGGCGCAACCGGGCCGGCCGGCTCCAGACCGGGCCGGCCTCACCTCCCACCGCTGCCTCAGAGACTCCGGCAGGCACGCCGAGGAGCGGTCCGGAGCAGGCGGGCGCAAAGCTGCCTCCTTCCCGCTCCGCTCCGCCACGTCCCAGGCCTGGCCTCCTCCTCACCCTCCGGCAGCTGGCCAAGCAGTCGGGACAGCCGGACCTCGAAGTGGGCCCGCACTTCACCGAGACCGGTCCGGCTGTGGCGAGAGGCGCCCAGCGGCCCGAGAGAAGCGAAAGGCGCCCGGCGGCCGCCTCCAGCCCCCAAGTCCATGCTCCGGACCGGCGTCCAGGTCGCAGCGCTCCGTCTGCCCGGCTCGTCCGGGACTCCCGCGCCTTCCGCAGGGCCGGCAGCAGCCGCAGGTAGGTAGGCGGGCGGCAGGACTGGGGAGCCCGCCCGGCCAGCTCGCTCTCGGCGCCAGTCCCACTCGGGTCGGGCCGGCCAGCCGGGCGGGGGGCGTCTGGCCAGGCTCCCTGGCTCCCTCCCCGGCTCAGCCTCTCCCCACGCCCGGCAGGGACTCACCAGGTAGTTTATCTTGCCAGCCCGCCACGCGCCTGGCGCGGCCGCAGTGGCCGCTGGCTGGGCGCCTTACCGCCTGCTCCGGCTGCCGCTGCCGAGCGAGGGAGGGAGGGAGGGAGCGAGCAGGGCCGAGCCAGAGGCAGGCAGGCAGCCCCCGCGGCACCTGGGAGGAGGAAGGGGAGCCGGAGCCCCGCCGCTCCCGCCCCGCCGCCCCCATTGGCCGCCGTGGAGAAAAGGGGGCGGCGCTGGCGAGAGCCGGCCGGGGAGCAGGGCGAGGAGGGGCGCGATGGGCCGATCCACGCATGCGCGGCGCGTGCACGCGACAGGCCAAACTGCGCATGCGCAGCGCGACGGGTCGAACCGCGCATGCGCGGCGCACGCGTGATGGCCGAGGGGAAACGGGGAAAAGAAAAATGGCAGACTGCGGTGTCCGGCAACCCCCGCGAAACGGTCGTTCGACCCCAAATGGGGTCACGACCCACAGGTTGAGAACCGCTGTTCTAACACAAGGATCTTTGTTAAATGTAGTAAAATGTTCACGATTTCAGCAATGCAGTTGCTGATCAGGTTAGAAAGAGAAACTTTCAGTGTTAATAATAATAAGAGTTAAAAGAAGTATATGAAATTTTCTATATTTCCTAAATTACTTTTTTAAAGAACACACAAGAGTTTTATACACTGTCGTTGAAGCAAGTATCTTGAAAACAATTTTCCTTTGATGCCTTGCTGTAAAACAATAAAATGGGAAGGTTTACTTTTTATATACAGGCAAACTTTGGACATACTGCAGGTTCATTTCCAGATAATGGCTGGAAGTTTTCAAAAATAGACCGGACAACCATTTGACTGAGATAATATAAGGCGTTCTGCCTTGAGCAGGAAGTTGAACTACTAGAAGATCTCTGAGGTCCCTTCCGGCCTTAGGATTCTATGTTCTTACAGCAAAGCCAATTTCACAATAAAGTGAGTTACATAATTATTTTTGCTTTCGTAGTGGATACAGAAGTTATGTTTATACTACGCTTCAAGTAGTCTGTGAAGTGTGTAATAGCATTTTATCTGAAAAAGCACATATCTTAATTAAAAATGTGATTCCTAAAATGCTAATCACCTGATTAATAATAATGAAAAAAACCCAAAATATTGCAAGAATTACCAAAATGTATTAATGTGACACAGAGCCATGAAGTGAGCAAATATTGTTGGAAAAATGATGCCAACAGACTTGCTTGATGCTGGGCTGCCACAAAGCTTCAATTTGTTAAAAAAAAAAAAGCAGTATCTGTGAAGCACAATAAAAAGCAAAGCGCAGTGAAAAGCGGTATACCAATATTAAAATGTCTTTGGGTTCTTAATAGAAGTTAGTACCTGTAAGTAGTTTATGTGAGACATAGTTGTTAGATTTTGCTGGTGTAATTGCATTGTGTTCCTGCGGTATTAAATCATTGTGTCTCATTAGCAAAAACAAGTATTAGTCATAGCCCATCACATTTCCTTTAATAAGATCAAACCAAGTTATAATATACTTAATTAAAAAGTGATTAAACTACAATGCTGCTTATATTCTTTCTGGCTTGAGCAGCATTGACTCCAGATGCTCTGGAGCAGGAGAGAAACTGCTGGAACAGTTGTGGCAACAAATGCTTTAGTTTGTTTGAACCCAGAATTCCATGAAAGATTTTTAGAATTAATTTGTTACTTGCCTTGTCTGTATTAAGGGTAAAAATGAAAATGCGTTTGTTAGTTAGTAAATTGCTTTCAGTATTGTGTTCTTAGCCATATTAAATTAAGTGTTCTTAGCCATATTAAATTCTATATTAGGAGCAGCCCAAAATGCAATCATTATTGTCTTTATAAACTGTTCTTAAGTGATTTCTGAAATTTAACTATTATGGCTATGCTGTGTACAATGGTTTTCTGAGAGCACATCTCTTTGTCCATGTGAGAAGAATTGTCATTAATTGGTCATCCAAATATTAGATGCATTGTATAGGTAGTCCTTGCTTAATGACTGTTTGAAATTATGACTGACTCCAAAAAAGGTACTTACACGCGGTCCTCAAAGTTACGACTACCACACACATCCTTGGTTGCATGATTGCATTTTGGGCACTTGGCACCCAGCTCTCATTTACAGCCAGTTGCAGTGTCCTTCAGTCATTTGATTGCAATTTGCAACGTTTCCTGATAAAAAGAACAAAATATGCAGGTTTAAATATGCAGGATTTGCTTAACAGCCATGTAATTCATTTAACGATTTTTATGACCATGGTGACTTGCTGTATGACCGTAATAAAAAGCTTTACTACCTATACAAACAACTTGCTATGCATAGATGATCTAGATTGACTATATTTATGATTAAACATTAAGAAATGATTGAATGTGCTCCAGATAGTACTATGGAAGCCTAAGAGATCCTATATATAATTTATTCAGGAGGAAGTCCTTATGAATGCAATTGAGTTTTCTGTATATTATACTGTATATAAAACTGTTTTAATTGTTTTGGGGGTTTTATAAGCAGGCCAGAATCTAATGGCGTGGACAGCCGTAACAAATTAATAAATATGATTCAATGAAATTAATATCTTAGCTATAAGTAGACATGTTATTTACCTTTGTTTTCACCCTTGATGGTAAAGGTTTTCAGAAATCATTCATTTCAAGACATACTAGCATTTAATAGTTACTGTGACTATTACAAGAAAAATGAAATTCATATTTAACAATTCTATATAATATTGTTTTATATTTATTATATTATATTGCAATGTTTGATTTGGGGAAAAAAATTCCTCTTAGCTGAGTCATCTCAAATTGGCTAATGTATAGCATGTGTCCAAAATTTAGGATCCCTGTCTCCCGATATGGGAAAAGTTGTGGCTGCTTCAGGTCAATAGATTTCATGCATGTATAAAGCAATATTTCAAATAATTTGGACATGAAGTTTTACAAGTTTTTTTTAAAAAAAGATGAAGTATATATTGTATTTGCATGTAGGCTTGCAGACTATTACAGCTAAAGAGTGTGTTGTACTGATTACAGAACTGGGTCAAATAATGATGATTTATCAAAAGTCTCTTACAGGTAGTGCTCGACTTACAATAGTTCGTTTAGTGACCGTTTGAAGTTACGAGAACATTGAAAAATGTGACATGACCATTCTCCAGCATGGTGGATGTAGAATCCACTGGATTGGGTTATTTCAGCCCTCCTGCTCAGAGAGACTAGGAAAAAAGCTTTAGCCACGCCTTCCCCTGGGCGTGTCTCCCAGTTTTTTCCTAGTCTCGAGCTCAGAGCAAACACCTTTTTGGTTGGCTCCGTAGTCTTAATCTTAATCTCAAATTTGACCAGCAAACTCCAAAAATATTTCAAATTTAGGCCTTATAAAAAATCTTAGATCCATCCAGGAGTAGCAATCCGGTCCTGATTTTCGAGCCAGCCGGCTCCAGCACGGACCGATCCCCACCGGCAGGAAGCCGGCGGGGAAGTCAGCCGCCGCCTCCGCTCTCCCCTGGGTCTTTTAAACCGCCGGGCTTGCTGCAGCAAAGCCGACAAGAGGCATGGGGACAACGAGGGACATTTCCAGCGGCTGAAGCCGGCGGGAAAGCCAGCAGCCGCCTCGGGCCTCTCCGAGGTCCCTCCAGACCACCGGGCTAGCTGCAGCAAAACCGGAAAAAGAAACAGGGAGACACAGCGGACGCCGGCGGACGCCTGATCCGGACGCGGAGCTCCGTTGTCGAGGATCGCGCACCGGGCTCCTTCTCCACATGCAAGTAATCTGGTGGGGGGGAAGAGCGGTGAGAGCGAGGCTTCGCTCTGCGCCGCTCCCTTCACCCCGGGCCCGTTGTTTCTCGGGGGGGGGAGGAAATCGCCTCTTTCCATAACTTAGGGGCTTGGAAACAGGCGGCCGCCATCTTAGGACCGCATGCTCTCAGTTTCCCGCCACTCCAAGTACCCGGGCGGCGGCGGCCATCTTTGATCTCAGGCCTGCAAGGCCCAGTCCACAGAACCCCTCGTCTTGGCCTAAGGTGTCAGGCCCGACCAGGGAGAGCCTCTGACGCAAAACCCCGGCATCCAAGGCCATCGGCGGGCTCCCTCCGTTAGCGCAGGAATGCCCGGCCGATCATACCTTTCGGTAGGCTCCCCTCCTTCCCCAAGGTACAACAGGGATCATAAGACACAACATTCCAGGGCTGCCGGAGGAGGCAGTACCCCGTGGGCCCTGGCCACCTAGGCCCCGGCAGGAGTGAGGGTTTTCGCAGGCCACCTGTTTACCATAGCCGTGGCCTTTAGCCACACGGCCTATAGGACAGGCCTACAACCTGTCCGGCTGATCTGCCTCGCCTCTTCTGGATTCAGAGTGAAGGGCGGCTGCGTCTCTTCCCTGAACATTGTTCTGCGGCCTTAGTTTCCAATTCCCTCCCACTAGTCACCCTTCTGCAGGCTTGACTAGCGGTAATGGCAGACAGTCCCTCGCCAATGACTACGCCGGTCTCAAGTGCCCCCACCACACAACCAAAGCGCAGGGCAACTGATTTAAATGCAGGAGGTAAGAAGAAGGCCAAAACCAAGCATCTTACCTCCAAGGAGACCTCTAAGTCAGCAGAGAGAGTGGCCTCGAGGAGGCACCAGGCATTGGAGAGGGAATTCTCCAAAGCACAGCAGCTCCTATCCAGTGGGGCCGATCCGGTTCCCCCTGCCCCACTGGATACCAATACTCTGGAGCCTTCCCAACCAAATGCTGCCTGGACTACCACTCCTCTGGGGGAAACCGAACGGGCAGGCACCTCTCACTCCTCCCCTCCTCCTCAGCAGGGCCCCCAAGTGGCTATTGCCCCAGCGTTGGTAGGGGCAACCCTTGGGGCCCAGGGGTCCGCATGGTCACAGGCCCAATTCCAGGCCTTCATGCAGCACGCCTTCACACAATTCATGACTCCACCAAGGATCCCACAGGTTCCCCTTCAGGTCCCCTCTCCTCCCACTGGTCCTCCCCCTCAGCAGGACCACTCTCCAGCTCCGGAATCTGTTATCTCGGAGGCTTCATCCCAGATGGGGGAGGGGGAGTCCGAGGACTTAGACGTCGCAGATACCCCCATGTCAGACGAGGAGGAGGCAGAACCCGATCAGGCCTCTGCCTCCTGCCTCCTCGATCACTCCATCTTTACTTCCTTACTCTCAGCAGACAAGGAGTCAAATCCGTTGTTCAAGGTGAGGGTAGTGGAACACAAACAGATTCCCTGTCCCTTCGTGTTCCGGGACGCGGTGGAGGCCCAGTGGGCCTCTCTGTCCACCATTCCCAGGGAAAGCACAGTGGAAAGGAAGCTCTATAATGTGGCCCCGTCTTTTGCTTCCCTACTAGAGGTCCCGTCAGTAGATTCTCCGCTAACTTCCTTGTTCTCAAATTCTGCTGCCTCAGGAGACATGACAGAGTTCCTCACAGCGGACGACAAGAAGTTCGAGGCCAACTACAGAAGAGCACAGAAGGCCATTGAGGCTGCTACAGGTACCTCCTTCTTCGCCAGGACATCCATCATGTGGCTCCGGGAACTTCAGGCCACAATCCCGCCGGAGCAGGTCAGAGTGCACCAGACACTCGTCAAACTGTTAGGGGCCTCACAGTATATGGCCGACGCCTCTCTCCACTCGGCCAAGTGTTCAGCCCGCTCAATAGGGGCCACAGTGGCCTCCCGCAGGTTCCTGTGGCTGAAACACTGGAGGGCGGACTTACGGGCAAAGTGCCGCCTCTCCTTGGCCAAGTACACAGGCAAGGACCTGTTTGGCTCCATCCTTGACCCACATGTGGTCGAGGGTAGGGACAAACGTAAAGTCATTGCCCACCCTTCCAAAAAGGCCAATAGACGGCAGCAGCCGGACTCCCGCAGACAGGCCTCATGGTGGATTCTACACCACCATGCTGAGAAAAGGCGTTCAGGTAAGACAACGCCCCTTTTTCACACTTATGACTGTCGCAGCATCCCCATGGTCATGTGGTTTACATTCGGATGCTTGACAGCTGGTTCATATTTATGACACTTGTAGTGTCCCAAGGTCATGTGATCCCCTTTTGGGACCTTCTGACAAGCAAAGTAAATGGGGAAGCCAGATTTCACTTAACATTTGTGTTACTAACCTAGCAACTGAAGTGATTTACTTAGCAAATATGGGAAGAAAAGCCATAAAATGGGGCAAAACTCACTTAACAAATTTCTCATTTAGCCACATAAATTTTGGTCTCAATCTTGGTCATACGTCAAGGACTACCTGTATTTCAAATTTCACTATGGGTTTAGTTAAACTTGTCTAGAAGTTGGTAAGTATTAGGGAAAAGGGCTCAGATTTTCTGGACTGTACTGTTAAAGCAAACAGGAACAAATGTATGCCCTCAAGTTTCTGCTGTCAAATTTCAGAGGCATTGAAAGCTGACACTGTCCCTTATGTATAACCCCTGATGCTGCAAGATCTTTTAATGTCTCTGCATTCCACCTTTTCTTTCCTTCTATTCTTAGACTTCACCTAGATTTTAAAGTCTTTATGTGCCCCGGGCTCTTTGAACTTACTTAAAAACTGGTAATAACATTTGGTCAGAAAAGCAGGCACTTATGATTAGAGATTCTTGTGCAAATCCTGGCATTTTTGTATCGTTTGAGAATTCTCAAAAGCATCATTCTCACTGGCTTCCGAAGCTTCAAATTGGTTGGTAGAAATTGAAGACGGACTCCAGTGGACAAATATTAGAATGAACAGCTGATTATGATATTTGGAGTTCCTCACTCTTTTATTGTATCTTGAATTCTAAATCTGGCAATATTCTTTCCTAGAGGAAATTGCTAGTTAAATGATAAAGTATAAAGTTCATCTATGGATTGACATTAACAGTGGTTTGGATTGCTAATCTTTTTTTCTTATTTGCTAAATTGATATCCTGCTTTATTTTATGAGCTCAGATTTGTGTTTAATAGTAGAAGTAACATGAGCATGTTATAAAACATCTTGATACAATAGTTTGAATTTTGTTCCTAGACCTTAGTATTTGTATATTAGTAGTTATACTGATCAACAAATGCTCTCTTTTTTTGTTTCCATATTTGCTGTGTTGGGATATATATTTCTTTGGCAGAGCTATTTTGTTTTATGAGCTTAAGAAATGCAAATTATCCCTGAATTCTTCATTTGATCAAATGTACAGAAAATGGATATTTTTATATCAGTTGAATGAATCAAATATTGGAAAAATAGTCCTTTGTATGCATTTTTTTCGGTTATTTATTTGCTAGGTTTATACTCTCTGTAAGCTGCCAACTGTCTTTTTGATTGTGGCAGGATAGAAATATATTTGTTGAAATAAATAAAACCATGCAATAATAGAATATTCAGCCATTGTTTCCCAGGAGCTCTAAGCGCCTTAAATGATTGTTTTGTTTTATTTTATCCTCACAGAAAAACCTTGTGGGTTGGTTCAAAATCACTTAGTGAGGGTGAATCTGAACTTGGATATCCCAAGTCACAGTTGCTTTTACAGTTATACATTCATTACAATTATTTCATATTTAGCCATTTCCCGAGCTAAAATAGAATGACAATATTTTAATGATGATTACTTATGTTGCTTTGGGTAGATGGTTATAAATATGCATGCAATTCAAAAGTCTCTTGATGTGTAATTTTACATTAATGTGCACATTAATAAAAATGTGAAGAAAATTCAGAAAATGGAGTGTACGATACTAGAAAAAACTCAGAGTGATATTTCCTCACCGTGAGTGCTTGAAATATCACACCCATTTTTTATGCTATGCAATTGCTATAAAAAGAGTTTGGGTAAAATCATGGAGGATAAAATACCAGTGGTTACTAACTGTAATCGTTATGTATGTTAGGGGCCATAATTCTCTCAATAGCAGCTGCAGGAAAACAGAAGACACACTGATACTTGGTCTTCTTTCTGGGCTTCCCAGAGACATCTGACTGGCCATGGTTGAAATAGAATGCTAGCTCAAATAGGCACCTGCCTTCTCCATTATGGTTCGTAGATTGCTTTTCTTTCAGTTCTACTTTTTCATTCTTAAATGGAAGGTTCAAGGCAGTTATCATCAGATTCAAAGCAATATATAATAAGGGACCAAACTGATAAAATTTAATCTAAACTCCAAGAAAAGCAAAATATCAAACTGTAATTGGGCCATAGATTTGCAGGAGCAAAAGTTATTGAATTGACAGCAGACTCTCAACAAAATGCTTTTCGTTTTTGGAGTCAAAGGATTTCTTTATTCTCATTAATCCTGCTTGAGACTCTGAAGGATCCGCAAAAAAGAGATTCCTTTCTGTTTTTAGGGAACAGGCTCAGTTGTTTAGTACTATAGTCTTGTTGGGAGTACTGAAGTGCTTCCAGGTTGAAAGAATTAGCAGGTGACATCACCGTTGACTGGAGGACACCCAATTGGGGACTCCTTTCATGTCCCCATTAAGCTGCCTACCAAAGTGGTACTCATCTATCTAAAGAGGAAGATAATCCTTTGAAGTGTACTTAGAAGTATCTTCTTCCCTTTTGGCAAAGTTGTCAAACACATCAAATTGCACTAAAAAAATAAATAAATCTGGCTATAGTATCTGCTTCCCCATTTTCACAATGGTATGAACTAGCTTCCTGACATTCAACATTCAAGAAATTCAAAGATGAAACTAGTTAGAGGAAAAAGTAATATAATGGTATTGGAATTGGTCTGGTTGTTATGTCCAGGATTATATGTGTACTCCCATTGGCCAGACTTCAGTACATTGTCATCACTAGACAAGATAAGTGGCACATGAAGGAAGGAAGGAAGGAAGATTTTGACTAAGTTTTACTTGTATTTTAAATGCTGAAAAACTGGAATATCTCTGAAACAGTTTCCCACTTTCCCTGAAGTCTTTTCAGCTCGATAGGAATTTTTGTGAAACAGTAAGAATCTGAGTATTGAACCTGTTCTGATCTCTTTCTCTATCCTAGAAAACATCGTTTAATATCTTGTTATCAAAAATTCAGGATTGAGGAAGTTTCACTGTATTCATATTAAGTATTGCATTTTGACTGACAATCTCCCCCTGCATCCTGCTCCTGCCTTCCCCATCTTTAATTGGGGTGCAGTTTGGCTTTTTGTATTATTTTATTTATGTCTTTTAGCTTATACAGATTTTATATTTTATGACTGTAAGCTGCCCAGAGTTACCCTGAGATAGGATGGGCACCAATAAATTAATTAATGAATTTGTTCATTCATTTTAGGATATATCAGTTTGCATTTGATAGAAAGATAATGGTTAGAAGCTGAAGGAGATGGTAAAGACTGTAACATTTTTACTCCGAAAGCACTAGGGATTCTCTCCATTCAGTCTTTCCAGGCATTCAAAACAATATCTTTTCAGTGTGTTCTAGTTTTTCACTTTCTTCATACTTTATAAATTATACATTTCTGGAGCTCCGACTTTGCTTTCAAGTTTTTCCCCCTTGTTCTGATGTTGTGCATCTTAATGAATACCCAAGGGATACAGAGATACAGGTGGCTTTCTATTTTATAGGTGTGGGATTGGTGAATTCTGTTTACAAAAATATTCATCGGAGAAGGATTCTCCCCTCCCTCATGGAATTTTGCAGAGAAGAATTATGTAATTAATGCTCATGGAATGGTTCATTTTTTTTAAAAAAATCACTTTTTTGATCACTTGATAGACTTGCTGATATTTAGGTCTTGAGTTTCCTTTCCCTACAATTGATATGCCATATGTTTGACCAGATTTTGCTGTTATTATTAACATTGAATTAGAAGCCCTGGACAAGCTAGGGGTACAAACCCAATTGGCTTTTCATCTTTATAATTTAATACTGATAAGACAAATGTGCAAAACCCAAATAAAAAAATATTCTCTGAAAGTTCTCTATATATTTATATCTTTAGTATAATAAAAATATTTTATCTTTTTTATAAATGACCGGAATTATTCTAGCAAGTACATAGCCCATTGTATGTCTTTATGTATATGATGGAGCTTCATTTGAATGTAGGTACATAAATGAATGGATTAAAAAGGTTCTCTTTGCATGCTTACCTTCGAACGAGGGAGTAAAAAGTAACTGATGATTAGCAATATTGAACTACAAGCCATTTATGTACTTGTACAAGAAATGTCTAGTTCTGCTTACTAATGCTAATGATGACACATTGGTACTATTAGGCTTAAATTTGTGTTTGTTTGATATTGCATTTTTTTCAAATATTCTTTGACTATTACTCTTTCTCTTCTTGACAATTACTGAATCTTCACATATATCTCAATACTATTAGCTTCACAGATGACAGCTAGTCTTCTTTGCTTTTTTGGCTATAGAATATATTTATAGGTTTAGTTAAGATATCTGCAGGCATATCTCAAAGATATAGGGGGTTTAATTCTAGATCATCTCAATAAGTCAAATATTGCAATAAAATAAATCACACATTTTTTGTGCTTCCCTGTGCATATAAACATTATGTTCACACTAGACTACAGTTCATTAATTGTGCAATAGCTGTATATTTAAACAAAACCAATGTGCATACTTTAATTAAAAATTACTGTATTGCTAAAGAAATGTTAATCATTATCTGAGATTTAAGTCAGATGTAATCTTTTTGCTGGTGCAGGACCTTGTAAAAAAATGCAGTATCTGCAAAGCTAAATAAAGTGAAGCGTAATAAAACAAAATACAGTATACTGTACTTGGTGACCAATATGGAAAATGTATAGTATTACCCTGTTAGAGAATTTCCTCCAGCTTTAATACAATCTATCAAATAGAACACATAACTGCAGGTCCTCTCCAGCATATAAGGAATTGTTTTCATGTATTTCCACTTTTTGCCTGCAGGGAGGCTCCAGAGCAAGTTGATATCATACAGTATGACTGACTCTCCGTGGTAATTTCTTTTAGGCTCTTGCAATACTGTTTTTCCCATGCTCTGCATAATAAGATCATATGGAGGGCACGGCGTTTGATATATGCTGGTATCAACCAAATTTGTTTCTTATAGATCATTATGGAAAATAATGAGGAGCCATGTCTCTGACTATGGAGATAGGGATTTCTATAAAAGAATTTGCTTTCCATTTAGGTAATCCAGCCCTTAAGTTGCTAGAATATCTGACTATTTCACTGAATTATACCAATCTTTGCTAATAACGGTAATTCTAGGAAATAAACATTTTTGTTTAATAGTTTTAATAAAAAAAGTGTTAACATCATCAGCTACAGTGCTGAGCTTGACTAGTGCATAGGACAATTTTCTGTGGGAAACAGTGGAATCTTCCTTGTGTACCATGCAAACCTGACTAAAATTTGTCTTAGTAGTAGATTACATACATTTCATACTTATACAATGCCATTTATTTATTTTATTTATTTATTTGACTTATATGCTGTACTTCTCCCAAGACTCAGGGCGGCTCACAGCAAAAATACAAGTACAAAAATATTGTTGATGATGTTTCCAAGAATGTTTTAATCAAACCAGGATGAGTCTGTATCAGAAGATAGGTAGGCAAGATCATGTTGGTTTTAAGTAGCTTCCATGTAATCCTTGAGATAAGACTATTATTAGGCACTGTATGCAAAGAAAACAAGGTATCCTTCCCCTTGATACACCACTGTGGTAGAATGGTAAGTATTTGTGTGAGGATTCTGTCTCTTCTGTTCCACTCACTCCCCTTCCTCTGTTCATTGATTCTTTGTTGTCATAATATTTTAGAATGAAAAGTAAGAATATATGGTTGGTAATCTGTTAAAGTGGTACATCAGTACTTGTCGTTAATTGGTTCCGGAAGGCACGTCAAGTTCTAAAAATAAATACAAACAAACAGTGTGACTTATCATGTGACCCTTTGTTTCAGCTGAGAAGGACTTCCCATCTGTCCTTTTTCCTATGTCAGTAACCTTCCCAGCATGACCGATTTCCTGACTGCCCTGTGTGGTCATTCCCTATGTCCTTTTGCAGTGACCTTCCTGGCATGGCCGACTTCGTGTGTGTCTCCCTCTTCCTGTTGCTGCGCTTTGAGTACCAAACAAATGACAAGTACTGGGACAACATTTTCATATTAAAATGTGTCGAGTACCAAATTCGATGAGGTTTGGAACAGTAGAGTACTGAGGTACCACGTTATTTCTCTATATTGTCATTAACAATCTATAAGATTATTAAAAAGCACTATTATCCATAATTATATCTTTGAACTAGTTAAAATTATGAACATTTTAAAATTATTTTTTACTTTAAGTTCTGTACTTTTAAAGAAATTGTTGAAATTCATTTAACAATAATCCAATTTGTTTTATCTTGATAAAGGAAAGGGGCGTTGTCTTACCTGAACGCCTTTCTCAGCACGGAGATGGAGAAGCCACCTATGGGTTATGACTGTATTCCTGCCCTATCAAATCAAGTCATCCAAAGCTGCCACGCCCCCTTCCTGGACCTTATCCCCAGGTTTGACGCGAGCGTAGCCCTTGAATGACTGTGCGACATCGTGGCTCCTTCTACTATGCTAATCCTAGGCCTATCTGGCCTACCAGGGTGGGGGTGGCTTCTCCATCTCCGTGCTGAGAAAGGCGTTCAGGTAAGACAACACCCCTTCTCCAGCACTGGGAGATGGAGAATCCACCTATGGGACCTACCAAAGCCTACTGTCCCTAAGGGTGGGCAATAGACTGGTCCGGTGTGGCACTTTGGCGAATAACCTGTTGGATAATTCTCCGGCCAAAGGCGCCTTCGGCCGAGGCAAACTTATCGATCTTGTAGTTTCTAATGAAAGGTAATGGTGTAGTCCATGTGGCTGCCCTGCATACCTCCTCGATGGATGCCTGTGTGTCCCAGGCCGCGGAGGTAGCTGCACTTCGTGTGGAGTGTGCCGTGATCCCTCTTGGGACTGGCAAGGCTTCCGCCTGATACGCCCCGGCTATACACGCCCTGATCCACCTGCCAATTGTGGAGGAGGATGCTTTCTGACCCCTATAAGAGGGGTGGAACGATATGAACAGAGCCTCGGACCTACGGAATTCTGCTGTACGGGCAATGTAGCGCTTCAGCGCCCTACGTACGTCGAGGCTGTGCCACTGCCACTCCCTATCGTTAGACGGATTGGGACAAAAATCCGGTAGCACTATGTCCTGCGATCTATGGAATAGGGAATTTACCTTCGGGATGAAGGTGGGGTCCAGGCGCAGGGTCACCCTATCCTGATGGAAGACGCACAAGTCTCCCCTGACTGAGAGCGCAGCTAATTCGGAGATGCGTCGTGCGGATGTAATCGCCACTAGGAACGCCACCTTGTGGGACAGGTAGCGCACGTCGCATGTCGCTAGGGGTTCGAAGGGCCGCCGCGTGAGGGCCTGGAGGACCCGTGGTAGCTCCCATGAGGGGTACCTGTGTACCGTGGGTGGTCTGGCGTTGGAGGCTCCTTTTAAGAAGGACCTGATACGGGGATGGCGACTCAGGGTCTCTGCGGAGTCGCATGTGAGCACCGTTGCCAGGGCTGCCACTTGTCTGCGCAGTGTGTTTGGGGCCAGGCCCCTGTTGAGTCCGGCTAGCAAGTAGTCCAGAATATGGGCGATTGTGAGCTCCCCAAGCGACAGCCGCCGCCTGGAGCACCACAATTGGAAATTTTTCCACGAGGCATCATAGATGCGGTTGGTGGAGGGACGGCGGGAGGTCTGTATTATTGCTATGACCCCCGGGGAACAGAGTTCCTCCGTCAGGATCGAGCGCTCAAGTGCCAGGCGGCTAACTGGAGCCACTGGGGATCTGGGTGGTGAATGGCTCCCTGACTGAGTGCCACCCGCTCCGGGGGAATTCTCCAGGGTTCCGCCCGGGAAAGACTCACCAGGTCGGCGAACCATGGTCTCCTTGGCCAATGGGGGGCCACTAGGAGTACCACTGCTCGTTCCCTGATGATCTTGCGTATCACTGCTGGGAGGAGGGGCGGGGGGGGAAGGCGTAAAGAAGACCCTGTGGCCACGGGCTCCGGAGGGCGTCTGTTTGTTCCGCCCTCCTGTCGTGGAAACGGGAAAAGAATCGGGGCAGCTGGGCGTTGTGTGGGGAGGCAAAGAGGTCCACCTGTGGCAAGCCGAATCGGTGGCAGATCTCTTTGAAGATCCTCGGGTGAAGTCGCCACTCTGAGTGGTCTACTATTGTTCTGCTCAGGAAGTCGGCCTGGGTGTTCGCTTCCCCTGATATGTGATCGGCCCTGATGGAAGCTAGGTTGTGTTCTGCCCAGGTCCCCAGGAGGAGAGCCTCTGCCATGAGGTTTTGGGACCGAGTGCCCCCCTGACGGTTTACGTGAGCCTTGGCTGTCACGTTGTCGGTGAGGACCAGGACGTGTTGTCGTGCCACTTGATCCTGGAAGTGACGGAGGGCCAGGTGGATGGCCCGTAACTCGAGCCAATTGATGCTGTGGCGGAGGTCCGCCCTGGACCACCGGCCCTGTGCCCACTGTGACTGTATGTGCGCTCCCCAGCCGAAGAGGCTGGCGTCCGTGGTGAGTACTATGCGGTCCGGCTCCCTGAAGTCTGACCCTTTGCTTATGGCTGGTGATAGCCACCATCTGAGGGAATGTAGTACCTTTGGCGGGAGGCGAACTCTCTGTGGTGAGGCGCTGAGATTTTGCTTCTGGAAAGGCAACAGGAACCATTGGAGTTCCCTGGAGTGAAGCCTGGCCCAAGGCACTATTGCGATGGCCGAAATCATCTTCCCTAACAGTTGGGATAGGCTGGCCAATGTTACTGATCGACTCCTGCGAATCTGGAGGATCAAGCTCTTTATGCTTTCCCGGCGTTCCTGGGATAGGTAGACCCGGCACTCTACGGTGTCTATGATGGCGCCGAGGTGGAGTAACCTTGTTGAGGGGATTAGGTGACTTTTGGAAAAATTTACGGAGAACCCGTGGCTTTGGAGTAGTCCTACCACCGTCTGCAGGTCCGACTCGGCAGCCTGGGTGGACGCGGACTGAATTAGAATGTCGTCCAGGTAGCACTGGACTCTGATCGGCACCATCCGTAGCCTGGCTGCTAGGGCTGCCAGGATCTTGGTGAAGACCCTTGGGGCGGAGGACAGGCCGAATGGGAGCGCCCTGTACTGAAAGTGGCGCCCCCTGTAGGCGAACCGGAGGAACCGTCGGTGGGCCAGAGAGATTGGGATGTGGAGGTACGCCTCCGTGAGATCGACAGATGTCAGGAGGTCTCCCTTTCTGATGCTTCCCAAGATTGATCGGAGCGTTTGCATCTTGAATTTGTGGTATGCCAAGTGGTAATTTAGTCCCTTGAGGTCTAGTATGGCTCTCCATCCCCCTGATGCCTTTTGGACTACGAAGAGGATGGAGTAGAATCCCTGACCTCTCTGGTCCAGCGGAACTGGTTCCACGGCCCGTATGTGGAGTAAATGGTTTACTGCCTCGTCCATCAACCTCCTTCTTATTCGGTTGCGAGGGTTTGGACAAGGGAGGAACCGGTTTGGGGGGGTGGAGACAAATTCTAGGAAGAGGCCCTGGCGGATGATGTTGAGGACCCATGCGTCTGTGGTGGTGACCTCCCACTGGTGGGCGAACAGGGAGAGTCTGCCCCCGATGGGAGGTCCTGATGAGGTGTCATTTTGATCGTCGGAAGGGCCTGTTGGAGCCTCGAAAGGGCCGCTTGCCCTGCGGCTGTTGTCTTGGTCTGGGGCTTTGCCTGTCTGCCTGTCTGTCCTGCCTGGCCGGGAAGGCCTGAGATGCCTGGTACTGGTTGTACCTGGCTCCGGCCCGAAAGGGCTGCCGCCGTGGGTAGGCTCCAGGACGTCTGTCCATCCTCCTAAACACGTGTTTTAGGACCCTGCGTTTGTCCTTGTTCTCTGTTGTATAGGGGTTCAAGGCGTCCCCGAACAACTTTCCCCCTTGGTATGGTGCCGCTGCGAGTTTCCACTTGGACCTAGAGTCCGCCTGCCAGTGTTTCAGCCAGAGCAAACGCCTGCCAGTGATGTTGGAAGCCATAGCTCTGGATGAGAACCGAGCGGCCTGGAGAGTTGCATCTGCTGCATACTCTGCGGCCGCCACGATCTTACTGAGATCCTGTTGCGTGCGGAAGTCCTCCACCGGGATCTTTCCCTGGAGCTCCTGGAGCCAACCGTGGGCGGCCCTGATGAAGAATGAAGCGGAGGTGGACGCTCTGATTGCCCAAGCGGTTGCTTGGTGCGTTCTGCGGAACGTGGCCTCGCCCTTGCGATCCTCACCTTTGAGGGCCTCAGCTAGGTCTCCTGAGAAGGTGGTGGACGACACTAGGGGCACTAGGGGTTCGTCCACTGTGGGTACCTCCAGTGTCTCTTCCAATTTTGGAGCCACGCCGAACAGCTTTTTGTCGGTACTGCTCGGCGTGGGAAGAGAGGCCGGTGATTTCCACTGTGTCTTGATTGCTTTCAGGAACATGGCGGGACAGGGGATGTGATGCTTGGTCGTGACCGGTTCCACGAAGCTGGGGTGTGCCTCTGCATCAGTCTCCTGTAGGTCGGAGCCTGTTGTCGCTGGGGTTTCGGGCCCCAGGTGTGCAGTGGAGGCAGCTTTGCGCAGCAAGGTCAGGAAGGAGGAGGGGTTGAATAGCCCTTTGGAGGTGGGAGTCTCCGGTGGGTCCTCCTCCTCGTCAGACATTGGCACCCCCTGTTCCGCCATTTCCTCCTCTATGTATGATTCCTCCGAGGCCTGAGAAGCTGAGGGAGATGTGGGACTATCCTGCACCCTCGTCTCTCGGTGAGGGCTGCGTTTCCGAGTCACGGGTGCCTGTGTTCTGGCCTCTAGGGCGCGCTCCACTGCCTGGGCGATAAGCAGAGCCAGGCGATCCTCATTTGGGAGGGTCGCCTGCTCGTTGACCATGGCCTGAGGGTCGTCTGTAGACGGGCCCAAAGGTGCTTCCGGCGCTAGTTTTGCTTTTTTCTGCGCCTTGGAAAACTCCCTTTCCAATGCCTGGTGTCTCCTCCTGTCCTGTCTGTCTGCTCTCTTAGAGGTCATAGTGGCAGATCTAACGCTAGATTTGGCTGCCGACCTGCTATTGCCTTCCAGACCAGGTTGACCTGATGAGGACGGCGGGGCTCCTGAAGAAGGCGAGGTAGCCTCTTCCATACTCCGATATCACCGGGGCGCGAGAGGGGGTCCCGGGTATCTAGGAGGTGTAGCCCCCTGGGTTGTCACAGGTGCGCGGGAGGGGCTCCTGGCACCCAGGGGCAGCCTAAGAGTGGGTAAGGGCGGCACACTGCCTGGATGGCTGGGGGCCCACTACGGCTGTGCACGGATGGGGCAGGCACACTATGGGGGGCGCCTGCAGTCCGCTAGAAGGGAACCCTTGGATACCGCAAGCCCACTGTGGGGGGGCGCCTGGGATCCACGTAGGGTTGCTCGGATAACGCCAGACACGCTAATGTTGGTGCCTGACCTCCGAGTGGAGCCAAGATCTAAGGGTCAGGCCAGGTGCTCGGATAACGACAGGCACGCTGATGGGGGTGCCTGGACTCCGAGTGGGCCCAAGATCCAAAAGGCCAAAGGCCAGGGAGCTAACGATCGGACAATGGGAGACACCAAGTTTGGGATGGGAGTTTAAGTGTACGGGCTGGCCTAGTTATATCTGGACTCCCTAGGTGGGCTTGTCTGCGGAGCCCAGTGGGCCTGGTGTCCTGTCTGGGGCCCGCTGTCCTGCTCTGTGGACGGAGTTGAGGCTGTGCCCGGCCTGAGGGGTCGCGGGCTCCTGCCACGTGGCTTAAAGCAGCCGCTGTGGCCCGCTCAGCTTCCCTCTTCGCTCGCTTTCTGAGCGGCTGCTCAGGTCTCTTGGCTGAAACCCCCCCGCGTGGGGCCTCCGGCGGCAATCCGCTGGTCTGCGTTGGCTTTGTTCCAGCCGCAGACCACGTGCTCAATGGCCGCGGGCCGCCCCAGCGCCGCACAGCTGATCGGCTCTGGCTTTGTTCCAGCCGCCGACCGCGTGATCAATGGCGGTGGGCCGCCCCACCGCCGCCTAGCTGATCGGCGCTGGCTTTGTTCCAGCCGCCGACCGCGTGATCAATGGCGGTGGGCCGCCCCACCGCCGCCCAGCTGATCGGCGCTGGCTTTGTTCCAGCCGCCGGCCACGTGGCCAATGGCCGCGGCTGCTCCGGCGCCGATCAGATGGTCGGCTGCGATCTCTCTCCAGCTGCGGCCGCGTGTCCAATGGCCGCGGCCGCCCGGAACCGATCTTAAATCGGTTCCGCTGCCCGGTGCGGCCTTTCTACGCCGGCGGCAGGCCGTGGCTCTCCGGCGCCGGTCAGCTGGCCGGCGCCGGCTTTGTCCCCTGGTCCGCGAGCGAGAGGCCGCCAGGTTGCTGGCCGGCTTCACCCTGGGCTCTCAGCGGCCGCGCGTTGCTCCGGCGCCGATCAGCTGGTCGGCGCAGGCTTCCTCTAGGGCCGCGTGGCCGCCGAACAGCTGGACGGCGTTCCTGCACAGCGGCTTGAGATCAAGCCGGGAGACCACGCAGCGCTCGGGGCGCCGATCCATTGATCGGCGCCGGGGCTATCCCCCCCGCGATTCCCGTGCGGAGGGGGGAAACGGCGACGAAGGGTGAGGGGACCCCCCTCCCCTTCGCCCCCCCTCCGTCCTCCCCCGCGCCAACCGGGGTACTTACGGTTTGATGAGGGGGTGGAAAAGAATCCAATGGGGGGAGATGTGTGAGGAGGCTAGGAGAGCAAGCTCCCAACCTCTGCTTAAGCCTATTTACTGTTCTAGTTTAGCCTGCAACTCTCTACCTAACAAGAATTTCTAACTAGAGGAGAATTCACCAATGGTGACTGTATCTGCCTAGGAGCCACGCTTCATGTCCTTCCTGGGCGAAATCAAGTCAAATCTGGGGATAAGGTCCAGGAAGGGGGCGTGGCAGCTTTGGATGACTTGATTTGATAGGGCAGGAATACAGTCATAACCCATAGGTGGATTCTCCATCTCCCAGTGCTGGAGAAAAAAATGTCATGAGCCTATCCCTTCACTTGCATCTTCAGTCTTACTTAAGGTGTTTGATATATCCAGAGTGAGAGGTCTAAAACTTAAGTGTTGCTCTACCATGTGTGAATGCTCTACCACCTGGAAAGTTTAGTTAAGTAGGATCTTTATAGATTGATAATCTGTAGTTGTTAAATGAGTAACATCTACATGCAAGGACAGAATAGTTTTAGGATGTTCCACAATAAAAAGTGTCTCCATGTGATGGAACTGCAAGATTGTCTATCATCATATGTCACTTTGCTTTCAGTACATATGTGTTTGTGTTGGTATATTTAATGAGCATTTTCTTCAGTTTTTTCATTTGTAAATTATGCCAAAAATCACTGGGCAATGCACACTGCTTATCATTCAGGAGGCCCAGTTCATTTTAAAGAAAAAGCATAGCATGCCCCTTTGACACCAAAATATTCAGTGAATGGTCAGGAAAAGGAATAAAGGGCTTTTGTCTGGGGACATCCATTTTTGTATACATTTTTCCTAACAGACAAATTTCTATATACCATTCTCCTTTGTGAGCACATTCATGTATAGAATTATTGAGGCAAGAACTGTACTGAGAATCAACTGTTATTCTGCTTGGTGTACAGTAATAATCTTTGGAGGATGTTAGGTTTGTTTGTCTGGAGATGTGGACAAAGCAATGCACTCTGATTTCTCTGTCAGCCCTGAATTTATTCCTGAAAATATATAACGAGCTGGAATAAGACTCCTTCCTTATGCCTGAGACAGACCTCTAGTTCAAAATCTACATGAAGTAGATGCTGTTTATTTTAAGAGATTACTGTTAAGGGTTAGTATAAAAAGAAATTAAGGCTCTTTTTGTTTTGCTTGCTTCCTGGGCAGCCACTTAAGCAAGGTTTGCTATGTTGCATTATTGATATGGAAATCTTGTATAATGTGTTATCATTATTTTTTAATAAAGCATTTCAGTGGGACTTGCCTAATCCATGAGGCTTGGCAGAATCTTCTGTGGAGTTGCACAAAGGGCTATAGAAGAAAGAGTTTAGGAAAATTACATACAAGCTGTGTAATATTTTGAGAAAAAAGAATGAACCAAATCTTTGAAAATGAAAGGCAATTGGAAATCAGCAAATTCAAGTGCCGGCTTCTTTTTTGTATTTGTTTTGTCATATAAGTAGAAATCGACCTGACTGTATTTTATTCCGAAGTATTGAAAAAAAGTCAACTTGGCTTCATCTTCATATATAGAAATGTATTTGGAGAAAATGTTATTTATTTAAGAAAATCTGATGCTACATTTGAAGTTTCAGAAGATTCAAATCAATCTTGCCAACAAATTCACTAATGGTGCTAATATTTTTAGTAGTGCATTCACCTGCTAAATTATTAATGAATATGGAACAGTGTTTCAATGCCCTAAAAGAACAAATCAACTTCACATTACATAAGCCTTTCCCTATGGACACAGGAAATTATTCTTTCTTGCTATCACAGTCCCTGTTTCTATATTTTATTCAGGCAAAAATACAGGCATTATGAGTATATATTGAATAGGTTGGATGAGTAAGGTTATTTTTACTTGCAGCTAATTTATATAATTCATTTATTTATTTAAAATTGGGATTCAGCTATCTTTAATGGTTAAAGCCTTCAGGGGGGTGTTTACATTATAAAATCTTGAACAGCACAAATGAATGAATTCAGTAAATATCTGCAGTAATAATATACAATTCAGACAGAACTAAAAATTTTCATGCAATTGCAGCTAAAGGCCAAGGATAGGCCAATAAAACTAATTAAAAAGGTCCTTTAATACTGGTGGTCCTTGTTAGACCACTTCATTCATGATCTTCAGTTTCTAGACTATTACTGTGGTTACTCATGTCTTTCATTGTATTTCATATTTAGGTGTAGACGATCATGGAGATGTATTTAAATTCAAAAATAGTAGATGGTAGAAATAATATAATTTGTTCTCTTGGGGAAGAAGGAAACTAAGGACAAAAACACATCATTTAGGAGCTCCCAGCTAGCAGTGATATGGAGCGAGAGGTCTGGCCTTTCACGCCGGCTATCTGGGCTTCCACGGGTTCAGTACTTTATTTGCTTCTGTTCAACGTCTACATGAAGCCCCTGGTGAGATCATCCATTATCATGGGATGAGATATCAATATGTTGATGATACCCAGCTCTATACTGCAGCCCATGGGTGAGTTCAATAATACTGTGGCCTCCTCCTTGCAATGCCTGGAGGCTGCTAAAGGATGGATGGGGAGCAATGGGCTTAACATGAACCCTAGCAAGACAAAATGGCTCTGGGTTTAGCATTCTTTGATTCATGGAGAATTGCCACCTTTGGTCCTGGATGGGGCTACACTGCCCTAGTGCATAATTTAGGGGTTTTGCTGGAGTCCCAAGTCAGATAAGATTGCCTCCCCCCCTTTATACTCTTTTGAAAGGCCCTGAGGACATGGTTTTGTCAGCATGCTTTGGGATCACAGGCTGATTCCAAGCCCATCAAGTGGTTTTCTGAATGTTGTTGTAGGGGGGTGGGAGTGTATTGGCTTTTGTATTTGGGGTCTTAACTTTGCCAGCTGCCTGGAGTCACCATGAATGAATTAAGAGGCCATATGAATCTCCTAAACAAATAACAGAATTTGCTAATATTGTAGTTCAAATGAATTTTTCAGATTCAAACAAAAGTTCAGTATTGGTTCCTTTATTTCTTGTTAGTGTTTATAAATATAAACAGCTGTGGTATAGAATCAATCTTAATATATATTACTTACCAAAATGTATTATTTAATTTTCTAGATGAAGACTGTTAGTGTTGCCTTAGTACTGTGCCTGAATGTTGGTGTGGATCCTCCTGATGTAGTAAAGACGACTCCATGTGCTCGTCTTGAATGCTGGATAGGTAAGACCCTTTGAACATTATTTATCCATTTAAACATTTGAATTACTTTTTCTTGCGATCCCAGGTAAAGGTGACAATATATTCAGTGGAAATCTGTACTAAATAAACATAGGAATAAATAGTACAAAAATGCATGTTGGTCTCGATTTGTTAATTGGCTTATTTTTAACTTGCTGAAATGCAAATCTCATAAAAATAGTTTATTATGCTTTTTAAAGAGATTTGTCCTCAGGACTATCACACACACACACACACACACACACACACACACACACACACAATATTGCCCAATTCCTAAACAACTCTGGACTGCTTACAGTTACCTCCTCCCAAAACATAAAAAATACAACAGACCAGAAAAGGAAAATGCAAAAAGAAATAAAGCAGACCATAACAAAATAAAACAAAGATGTATGGGATCCATAGTCATCTTGTCTCCAAGGCCTGGGAAAACAACCTTCAATAATTTCTGAACAACATAAGAATGACACAGATCTTTGGTGGTGGTGAGGGGGAATCATTGCAGAGAGTAGGAATTAGAGTAGAGTAGGCATCTGGATTGGTTAGGGGCTTGGCTGTGCTCTGATTGGATGGGGGGTTGGCTGTGCTCTGATTGGCTGGGGGAGTGTTCTGTTTGGGTGGGGGCTTTGTGAGGATGTCACCACCACACATCCAGGCCAAAAGCAAACCCAAACCCACACTGATGAGGAGGCACGACCACAAACCAGAAGCCAGACCACAGCTGCATCATTAGCCACCTTAAACCCCTCCAATCCATACACGAAGCAAACTGACACCCACCATGAAGATGAGGCACAACCACGAATGCAAAGCCAAACAGCTATACAGTTTACCATCTCTAATCCCCTTGTAACACTGACTAACCTGAGCACAACAAAGGCCCCACCCAAACAGAACACTCCCCCAGCCAATCAGAGCACAGCCAAGCCCCCATCCAATCAGAGCACAGCCAAGCCCCTAACCAATCAGAACACACCTCCACCCAATCAGAACACAGCTGAGCTCCCAGCCAATCAGTTCAAACCCCCACTGGCAGTTAAAAGGAAGAAACAGCTAAAATCTCACATTGCTCCTAGAAGCAGAAGCCGAAAGCACCAGCCTGAAGATGACGAATGAGACTTCGTCAAAACGTCGCCAAGACACTTCAAGTTCTACGTGGGAGAAAACCCGAAGAACCAAAGACCTACATACAAACACCCGCGAAAACCTCAGAAAACATATATATATATATATATATATATATATATATATATATATATATATATATATATATATATATATATATATATATATATATATATATATATATATATATATATATATATATATATATATATATATATATATATATATATATATATATATATATATATATATATATATATATATATATATATATATGCAGGTCTTTGGTTCTTCGGGTTTTCTCCCACGTAGAATTTGAAGTGTCTTGGCAACGTTTCGATGAAATCTCATTCATCATCGTCAGGCTGGTGCTTTTGGCTTCTGCTACCAGGAGCAATGTGTGGTATATATATATACCACACATATATAATATCTGTAATAACATTAAAAATGTGAATCCTGAGCAAACACATATCAATAAAATATAGAAAAAACGAACACCAGGATAAAAATAAAACAAACCTGTTTAATACAAACAAGTTTGTAAGTAAAAGAGTTACCAAGCTTTCATTGGCCCGACTGCCAACGTCATCAGGGTTGGAATGCTAGGTGATTAGGAAGCTTGTCTCTGCGCCTGGCTTCTCGAGCACGTAATCGGCCCATTAGTTGTATTAATCTGCAACGTGCTAAGTTGATTCACATCCGGCAGCCTGTTGGTGGACCCGGTGGTTATGCCCAGGTCCTCCATTACTTTTCTAGCACACGTGTGAGTGCCTGGGGGACGGCTGTCAAGTTGTCTCTGCCCCCTATCTCTCCCCCCTCTCTCATTTATTATTTGTAGGGCTGTCATCTTCCCCTATATATATCCCATTCGTCATCTTCAGGGTGGTGTTTTCGGCTTCGTGCTTCTAGGAGCAATGTGTGATCGTAGCTGTTTCTTCCTTTTAACTGCCTGAATAACCAAAGACCTACATATATATCAATATGTACATATACACATAAACACACACATATGTGTTTGTGTGTGTGTCCATAAAGTTACTGCAACATCAAGTTTAATGCAGTTGCTAAGTGGACTTTGGATTTAAAGGATTTTAAAAGTAAATTTGGATTTACTGCAGAGATGTTAACAATGGCTTATAATTTTATGCATGTTTGTTCAGCTTTGTGGCAGTAACTATACATTTCTTCTTGCTTTTAAGAGCTCACTCTAAATCCCACAAACACATTTTTTAAAATTAACAATGGAGGTTGGAGTATTTTAATAACCTTCATTTTAACCTTCAGTGCTCTAAGATGAAGTTGCAATGACTCTGGACTTTTCCGTTGACTTAGCATGCTGATCCCCTCTTCCTAGAGTTTTGTATTGCAATATTTCTCAATCTGTACTTGTTTGCTCAGTGTGCCATGTAGGTAGCAGATAACCAGCTCAATAAAGTTGCTCTGCACAATTTTTCATTGTCCAAGAGGATTCGAACATGTTTTGCAACAGCTGGCTATTGTTTGCTAGCCAAATAAAAGAATGCTAGAAAAATGTCAAGATTCCTTCTGTAGTCATTTTGCTTTGAAAACTGGAAGAGACCATAGTTTGAGTGTCCATCACACCTGCAGTCCAAAACCAGTGGCAGGAGGAGCAAGCAGTAAGGTATGGTGTTACTTTATTCCATGCGAAAGAAAGGCAGGGGATTTTTGCAACAAAGGTATATGAGTGTTGGAGCCCCCCCTTTTTTGCAGGTACTATATGTACACGTGCTTGCATGTGTTGTATGTGCAGAAACAAGGCAGGCATGGATTAGAGCTGGCAGAATTATTTTTTTCTCCCGTTAAAGCCACGTGAAAGGGAAATAAATAAAATATAAACTCTCAGCAAAAAAGATAAAAAGTCACTTTTTGACTGCCATTTTGAATGTCCCGGCTTGATAGGACTTAGAGAAGTAGTGGCTTCTCTTTGCAGTACCTTCCAGTGGATTCCTGCACTATGTTCTTGCTCTCTGTTTGACTGGCTTTTCCTTAAATCTGTGCTTTCTAGAATTAAGATTAAAATATATAGTTATGTCCTAATGAGTAGATGCAATATACAGTTCTGTTCCTCTGCACAGGCTGCAGAGCAGTAGTATGTGTCCTGATTTCCCTCCAGGCAATAGCTGGTGTTACTATAATATTTCCTTTACTTTTTTTTAGAAAAAAACCCCCCATCTTTTATTTTGGGTTGCTTTATGACAAGTTAAATGTCACAATAATAGGGTACAAAATGTCATTAAGAGGATGAATGCCCTCCAGCACCCTGAGGAAAAAAGTTGTTTAATGTTACTAGAAATGTGTTGAATACTGAATAAAACCAATGTCATTCAATAGAAATCTTTCTTTTTATACAGCATATAATGGAAGCTATGTATCAGACTTAAAGCAAGCAATGCAGAAACATTTTCTAGAGTTTTTGGAGATGGGCTAACTGTAAAGCAATGGTAGACTTGGCTCTTTTCCTTTAAATGGAATTATAATTCCACAGTGCGTCAAAAGTCATTCAGACATATAATCATACACACAGAAGTGACAGCAAATCTCCATCCTGCCTAGGAACCTTATCTGTCAGGTATATAATATATAAAATCTTTTTTATGCAAGGAGAACTAGAATAAATGTAGTGCATTTTTCCTTTACTACAGTAAAATAAACACTGTACAGTAAAATATGGAAACATATTAATGATAAGCATCTATTCACAATTAGCCATTTTACTATACTTTGGAGGATATTTTAATTAGGTTTCAATTGTCAATAAAAAGGTCCATCACAATCACAACCTTTTTAAAAAAAAACAATTGCACGATTATTGTACATGTTAAAATATATTTATATCCACTTTTAAAATTATATCATTGTGGGAAGAGTCACATCTCTCCAAATATATATATTATTGTATTTGCAACTTTTGAACTCTTTAACAGAATATATTGCTATGTTTAGGCTAGCAGAAATAAAGCAATTAGTCAGAAAACTCATATTTATTAACATACCACTTTTTCTGATGTTTCCATGCCAAATTATTTAATTTAAATATAGTAATAGATTCAGTTATGCTGTGTATTTACTAGTGGTCAGTCCATACAATGTATTTTAAAAGAGTATTCTATGTATATGTGAACTGCCAATTTCCTATAAATAGAAACTGCATCCTTCCTCTAAACATCAGTAAATTATACTAACATTTCCTCTCTCTATATGCATATGTATCTTTATCTGTTAGATCTGTGCAGTACTTTAGATTAAAGGAGAAAATACGCTATGGAATGCATATGGGTGCTTATAATACCTATTACCAACTCCTTATATCAGACACATTCTTTTCTCAGAATTGTATTGTCTTTTGAATCTGAAGCTCTCACAGCATTGTTGTTTAACAACAATTTTGTGTCTATTAAGTTTGTGTGTGAGACTGTCTGTCTAATTTACTTATACCAAATATTTGGCTTCCATTGTCAGATTAATCAATAACAAACAGTAGCGTATATAGTGTTACAGAATGTGAAAACAAAAAAAATTAATGGAAGTATTGTATTGTAATGTAATGTAAGGTAAGATGAGGTGAGATAAGATGAGATGAGATGAGACAAGACATAAACCTCACATACCCAAAACTGTCAACAGTTTGACCTGATGTCAGCTATACCAGGGGTCCCCAACCCCCGGTCCGTGAACTGGCACCAGGCCGCAGCATGCCAGCAACCGGTCCGCACAAACAAGCAAAGCCCATTCCGCTGGATACAAGCAGAACACGAAACCACGCCTCCTCTGGTCTGCAGAAAAAACTTTCTCCACAGAATCAGTCCCTGGTGCCCAAAAAAATTGGATGCCTTTGAACTATACTACAGGAAACTCTTAAAAAATGCAAAGATTTAATAGCTGGAAGTACAAAGGAAATCACTTTTTTATCATTCGACTTCCATTCTTTTGTGTTCTCTGCTTGTAGGACAATCACCTTGATCTCAATTTTTAATGATAACCTGAAGAGAACAGAACAGGGAAGATTCAAAGTAATCCAGCTCTGTGATATAGAGCTGTTGTTTAAGCCATTTTCAGATTGTGTGACTTTCCATGGCCTTATGATGGATTGCTGCTTCTGTGATTTCTTTTGACTATCTCTGTTGGTTAGAACTGAATAGAATTTCTTTGGTAGTCTTATTTGCATGAACTGAATAAGAGGAGGAAGCACTAGGCTAATAGCAGATATTTGTGATGTTGAAAATTGTTAATAGTGTTTTAACACTGTGAATAGGGAAAGATGTCTGCTCCATTTTCTTTGTTCCTTTTACCTAGAGCTACTGTACCACTACAGCTTCTCCAATCAATACTAAATATATTCTTTTTTTGTCCATGGTGTTAGATAGGTTCCATTAAAAACACACATTTTCCCTTGACATTTCAGAATACACAAGAACATGATTATTATTTTTTGGCTGAACTTGCACTATATCTCATTAATCTCTCTTTGCATGCATTTTTACAAACTTCTCATGGGGCTTCAGGGGATAATTTGGAAAGGGTCCAGTTTTTAAACCTTCACTTTGCCAGAAGTACATACTGTATTGGAGAAATGTGTTGAACTCTATTCTCAAAGAAAATAAAAGCATGCTGAGGACAGTAGAGACAAATATGGGAGCTCATTCTTCATGACTTAGCATACTATTTTGAATATGTAAATAAATGTTAGCTTTCTTACCTTTCTATTTATGTTAAGTATGTTCATGTTGACTTTGAGTGCTGAGGTCAACCCTCTTTCCTATTTTTGATTATTGGGTTGTTTGATTATGTGCCATCAAGTCATTATTGATTCTTAGTGACCAGATAGATAGATTTTTTTCCCATGACGATGTGTCCGTAACCTAATCTTTCAGATCTTCCAACGGTGTACTCATTGTCTCTGTAACTGAGTCAATTTATATCTATGGAGATTGTTGCAAGGGTGCTTTTTCAAAAGGCAACTGAGCTTTGTTTTTCCTTGAAGACTTTTGCTTTTCATCCAAGAAGCTTCTTCAGTTGTGACTCAATGGTGGAGGATGGAAGGATTTGTATTCTTTGCAGTCATCTGGTCATTAGCACTCTTTCTGAGAGTTGTGGAGGCCACTTGGAGGTGGGTCATCTAATAGCACAAATGGGTGTGGAAACTTCTTGGAACTGCTGAATGGACTGTGTTGTAAGCAGGAGAGAGGTGGTATCATCTCTCTTTGTATTCTCATGAGTCTTCTCCAATATCAAAGTTCAAAAACATCAATACTCTTCTGATCCTGCTTCTTCAAAGTCCAGTTTTTAATTCTCTGGAGTGTCACAGGGATTCCATGGCTTGCACAATTCTGATCTTTGTAGGTATAAACACATCATGACATTTGAATACCTTTTCTAAGGCCTTCATGGCTGCTGTACCAAGCGCTAGCTAATTATATTTAAATTTAGTCAATTTTTTGTTATTCTGTTTTAATTCCATTACTAGCTCTTGTAGATCCTTTGCATTTTCAGCTATCAAAGTAGTGTCATCAGCATAGTGCAGGTTATTGATATTTCTTCCTCCATTTTTAAAACTATCCTCATCTTTTTTGAATCCAGCTTCACTTAATAATATATTCAACATATAGATTGAGTAAATAATGGAAGAGTATATAACCTTTAGTCACTCCTTTGCCAACATAGAACAAATCTATTTCAGCATGATCTGTTTGTATTGTGGCTCTCCTGACATGTATATTGTCATGAGGACAATGAGATATTCTGGGATTCCCATTTTTCTCAGCACTATTCACAACTTGATGTGGTTGATACAATCAAAATAATCAATGAAGCACACAGATTCCCCCTTCTTTTACAAGATCCTTAACTCCATTAAAAACCGTTTCTCTTGTATACTTACTGCTAGGTTTAAAGGCATAAGTGAAGCAGCAGATTTTCCTATGATTTGCAGTAACAAAGGTTAGGAGGGAGTATTTTTTTTTTTATTCAAGGCGCCATGCAGCATCACCTAAAATGACTGGCTGCCAAATCATATTGGCATATATTAACATTCTCCTATCAAGCAGCCTTGATAGTCATGAACCAGGACCCTATTTCGTCTTCCTCAAAGAAAAAGGTTATAAAGATCATAGCATTGAAGTTAATACATTGCTATGATCAACAGGCAAAAATCTTTTGGGTGGATTAAGCCTCTTTAGGCAAAGGGGCAGTCATGAAAGTGGAAATAAAAACCTAACTGAAATGTTACAGTTATCAGCTAAACCTACCGCTTGCCTAATTTACAGAAATACAAACAAGATTCTTTACTGTTCAAGATTCTTTACTGTTATATAAGTTCAAAAATTGTAACTAGAACAAACATCTCCACAGGAATTGTAGTAGTCTGATGGCAATTGGGACCTGGACTGCGTCACCAAATGATATGATTCATATCACATGAATAATTTCTTAGCAACAGCAATCCAGGCAGTCCCAGTTGCTTTTGTAACTCTAGGACTTGTGGGTCATTCATGAAGCCAGAAGTGGCAGGAATCCTAGGTAAGTAGTGTTTCAGGGTTGGGGAGGCCTGGGACAGGCCACGCACAAGTTACAGCAGGAGGTGCTGCAGTACAGCAACCGAGGGAAGGAGGACATGACATGGTGAACATGCAGGGAGGGTGAGGGAAGATAGCTGTGTGTAGGAGTGCAGGGAGGTCAAGGAAAGGAGGGCAAGGCTGCATGGAAAATAGGGGTCTATGTGACTAATTGAACAGACTTGTGACCTTGCTGGCTTCCCCATTGATTTAGCTTGTGGGAAGCCAGTAGCGAAGATTGCAAATGGCACTTACTTGGCCTTGGAATGCTGCAACCATTGTAAGTATGAGCTGGTTGCTAAGCACTCGAATTGTAGTCACGTGATTGTGGGGCTGCTGCGTGATTGTGGGGTTGCTGGGGCAGCTGGAAGTTGGTGAACCAGTTCTAAGTACTACTTGTTTGATGTGGACAACATGAAGAGTCATTTTATCAAGTCTGGTGGGCTTGAAAAATCAGCCAAACTTTTTGGGCTTCAGATACATATAACAGTACAAAGAATTTTAAAGTTCAACTGAATCCAGAACTTTTCTTCTTGGGATTAGTGGATAGCCAATTAGAAAAGAGCCATGCAAGGTTATTTTTATAAATGCATACTGCTGTGAAACTACTGTATGCACAAAAATGGAAAGATTTTAAAATACCCACATTGGAGGATTGGTTGGTGAAGATAACAGAAGTAGCAGAGTTGGCAAAATTAACTTGTTTGATTAGAGAAAGTTCAATAACTGCATTTATTAGTGATTGGAAACACCTTATTGACTTTTTTCTGAAAGAAGAGAAAAATGAAAAAATGAAAAATGAACTTATGATTTATGGGTTTGAAGGATAATTTATGGGAAGAAGGAAATTATGATGTAACTTTAAAGAAAGAGAGTAAAATATAAATGTATTTATAATTGCTGTCAAGAAGAACAGAAGCTGCTTTTTTAGAATTCTGGTGTTGTGTTGATGAGAAAGAAGACAAAGCTATAGGTTTAAAGGAAAGCCTTTTAATAAGTAGGGCAATAATTGGCAAACCCAATGGATGCTTAACAGTCTACGTTTTGAAGAATTGCATCTTCAAAGTGATTGAAGTGATTGAAGCCTGGGAAGCAGGCCCCTAATCAGTCAGCAGGAATACTGATGTACCATCAGCCTATCAAGTTCTTAGAAGGTGAGTGTTGGACAGCACAAGCAATGACTTAATGACTTAAAAGCCAGCCATCAACACACCCCAATCAATATCTAAAAACTCACATATAACAGGCACTATAAATGCCACACAAAACAGGACACACTCTTGTAGATAGAGGTTCCTCTAGGATGGATTCCAAAAACTCAGAAGAAAAACCTCTAATCCC
Source organism: Bothrops alternatus (assembly GCA_034064705.1). Lineage (NCBI taxonomy): Eukaryota > Metazoa > Chordata > Lepidosauria > Squamata > Viperidae > Bothrops > Bothrops alternatus. Next base: position 15,471,568 of record JARGCV010000041.1, read on the forward strand.
GGTGACTGATCCAGATTGGATCCTGCAACATTATCCTGGGACACGTATATTCGCCTTCGTTCATTTTGAAGAATTGTTGATGAAGAGAGACCAGAAGAGATGAAGTGGAGATCTGTGAGGTTTCAGGAGAAGACACACTGAAGGAGAAAGAGATGCAATGAGGGATCTTTCCATTCACTTCAAATGACTTTCATGGAAAGCTAAGCAAAACAAATGGAAGGGTTATGTTCAGCCAACCTAAGAAGACAGAGAGAGACAAGGAGCTGGCCACATAATCATTCCTCCCACAAATAGGAAGTATGAATATAGAATATAATGACAGCAATGTACAGGAGGATCTGGACAGACTTGAACACTGGGCGCTATCTAACAAAATGAAATTCAGTGGTGAAAAAAGTAAGGTTCTACATTTAGGCAAGAAAAACCAAATGTACAGGTATAGTATGGGGGTACCTTGCTCAATAGTAGTAACTGTGAGAGGGACCTCGGAGTCCTAGTGGACAATCATTTAAATATGAGCCAGCAGTGTGCTGCAGCTGCCAAAAAGGCCAACACAGTGTTGGGCTGCATTAACAGAGGGATAGAATCAAGATCACGTGAAGTATTAATACCACTTTACAATGCCTTGTTAAGGCCATACTTGGAATACTGCATCCAGTTTTTGTCACCACGATGCAAAAAAGATGTTGAGACTCTAGAAAGAGTAGAGAGAAGAGCAACAAAGATGATTAGGGGACTGGAGGCTAAAGCATATAAGGAAAGGCTGCTGGAATTGGGTATGTCTAGTTTAATGAAGAGAAGGACGATGGGTGACATGATAGCAGTGTTCCAATATCTCAGGGGCTGCCACAAAGAACAGGGAGTCAAGCTATTCTCCAAGGCGCCTGAAGGCAGAACAAGAAGCAATGGATGGAAACTAATCAAGGAGAGAAGCAACCTAGAACTAAGGAGAAACTTCCTGACAGAACAATTAACCAGTGGAACAACCTGTCTCCAGAAGTGGTGAATGCTCCAACACTGGAAGTTTTTAAGAAGAGACTGGACAGCCATTTGTCTGAAATGGTATAGGGTTTCCTGCTTGAGCAGGGGGTTGGACTAGATGACCTCCAAGGTCCCTTCCAACTTTATTATTATTATTACTATTATTATTACTGTATATCTATTGTTTGAGCCAACATGGTAGCTGACATATCCAGAAGAAAGCAGAGTGTTAAATACTTGACCAGGTGTACATACGGTAAATAAAACCTGTATTAGCTTTCTCTATTGTTTACTGGAAAGAGGGTGGAAAGGAATCGTTCTATGCCTTGAAAATTGAAATAAATGTGACATTACTTCTATGATAATACAAGGGGTGGGGGCACATGAGAGGTGCTTTGCGTACTCTGAGTTGGATCATGTCCTGTGGATCAACAAAATCTGGTGACAGAGAGAATGTAGAGACAAGGAATATTAACCCTTCTCTTGTCAGCTGCATTCCTGGTGAAAATTGTATAGTTTTGAAAATTTCTGTTAGCTGAACCTGGGACTATGTGCTGTCCAAGGATATGCTAATTGTATGGTAAATTATTCATGTGTTGTAATTCTGTTTTTCCTGAAAATCTGGTAATATGTTAGTCCTATTGGAGGAAGCCTTTTGTTAGAAATAAATACATTCACAATTACAATGTTTAAATCTCTAGGATTTTGCCAGTCATAAAACATTTGGCATGATTTGAAAGAAATGGAGTGTTTGGGGACTATAGGGAAGTGGTTTGTAGAAATAAGAAATATTGATGTTAATTTAGAGAAATACAATCATTGAAAGACCATGCACAGTTTTTCCCCCATTCTATAGTTTTATTTGCTATAGTTTTAAAATATTTTCTCAGAAACTATAAATCATGGATAATTTTTCACGAGAAGCTTTTTTTTCTTGAAAATTGTATTGTTTTCAACACAATTTACCCCAATACTAGATTCCATTATTGTACTGCAGTAGCAGCCTTGATTCTACCTGACCATAGACTTCTCCAGAGACCTCTGTTTCAATGAAATATGAGAAGAGTAGAACAAGAGATTGCTTTGCATTGTGTATCTTTTAACATATTTGGATTTGGCCAGAAAAGTATTACATATTTACAAATATTACTTTTCACTCTTTGTTCTTTTAAGAAATAGATTGACCTCACACACAAAAACCTTAATATTATGCCTGTCAGAATTGCAGTGTTCTGAAATTATATTACTAAATATGTAAATTAAATTTTTGTTGTTTCTATTCTAGTCTTCTACAAAAATTTTAAATGGCCCAATGAACCAACTCTCTTATGGTCCAAAGATATTCCAAATATCTGTTTTTGTTAATTTATAACCCAAACTAGAGCCAAATTTGAAATGGTGTTAAATATTTATTTTGTCTCCTTCATGCTTGAATTTGTTTATCAAATAAAAGTATGCAGGGCACTGACTAGGACTAATAGACAAAGAATTAACTTTTTGCCTTTGTGTGAAATTAATTTAGAGGAAAAAAAACTGAAATGGCTTTCTTTCTAATCTCAGTTTGGGGATTATTGCATTTTTCCAGAAATATCAGCCCTACTAAGTAGACCAGGTAAAGAAACCAACTCCGTAAGAATGCTAAAGCTACTTTTATTGAGAATAGCTATAATAACAGAATCGTGCAAGTCTGATTAAACTATCCCTCCTCCCTCTTCTTATATGACAGTGAATTGGCAAGGCATTTGCCTGAGTTGCTTCCAAATATTATCTCATGGCTCTAGACTTAAAAAATGTTTTATCCCCTTTTGCTTAGGTAATTGTTTTTGCATATTTCTGCCAATGCCATTTTACTTACACTCTATAAGGAGGAACAAATTACAGTTCTGATTTTAGATTCTGGTTTGTTTGTTTATTCATGTCAGAAGTATTACAATTAAAATAAGCATACTATATGACATAAAATTTAAAATACAATATATACAAATTAAACAAATCTTGCCCAGAAACTAGCAACATTAATTGTTCTGTTGCACTGCCACAAGGTCCTCAAGTGTAGACTGATCGAGGCACAAAAGGCAGGCATACATATGTATTGTTGTCTGCATATCACCATAATTGCAAAGAGCAGAAGCATCCGGATAGCCCCATTTGTTTAGAATGTCTCTGGATCTTACTGTACCTGTGTGCAGTTTATTCAGTGATTTCCATACTTCCCAACTTTCGTCAGATCTAGGTACCAGCTCCTCCATTGATTCCATCCAATGTTGGTTCTTTGTAGCTTTCCATAGAGCCATAGCATACCATAGATTCTGCTATTTCCCTGTAACGGACTTGATTGCTGTGGGAAAATGCTTGGATCCCTGGCAACAATATTTTTGCCTAAGAAATATGTATTTTCTGCCTTTGCACTTTGCTACAATAGGAGAAAGAATATGCTACATCAGAAGTCACCAACTTTTTCATGCTGGTGGCCCAGGGGGAAAGGGAACAGGTGGGAAATTTGCTCCTGCGTGACCGTGTGAACAGGGCTGCATGTGAATGTGGCTGTACACACACACACAGCGCTAGCAGCTCCATTTGCAGAGGTATGCAGGCACTAGCGGCTGCCACTGTTAGCTCCGCGCGCATGTGCAAATGGGTCTGTGGGCATTAGCACGAGTGGGGGTGACCAGTAGGCCATGGCCCGGCAGTGGGCCGTGGACCATAGGTCGGGGACCCCTGTGCTACATGGATTTTGTTTGCACGTAGAACTTATTTCAGTATATTATACGTGGTTGTCCAAAATCTCATGGGTCTTTTATGTCTCTTAGATCCTCTGTCAATGGGTCCACAGAAAGCTCTAGAAACCATTGGTGCAAATTTGCAAAAACAGTATGAAAATTGGCAACCAAGGGTAAGTAACTTTTTGCCTTCTTGTAAGATAAGCCTTTTCTCCCTCAAAATTTATGTTTACTTTTGGTACTGTTACTAGAAAATATTCCATTTGAAATATAAGATATATACTATGTGATCTTTTATGTACTATATTAGGCAAAATATGGAGCTTTTCTATGTGTTCACGTGGATAGACTATTATAGGTTCTCAAAAACTAATAGGCTTCCATTAGACTAATACTCCAGAAAGAGAAGAGTCATTTTTACAGCCAAGAATTTTTACATTGGCAATAGTATGATGCAGTATTATTGTTACCAAGTAGTTAGCAAAGCAATTAATTCCAGTAGATAGAACTCTTTCTCTGGCTTTTGATGTATTCGCACAGGTTTTATAGTCAGATAATACTGCTCATGACTATTTCTTGGGTCAGCTGCGTCAGACTTTAGATTTATGAATGTAGTAGACACTAAAAATTGAGATCACATTGGCTTCGGTCCACATGAGTAGTATTGAACAGTTCAGTAGTAGAAGCAAATCTCTTTTCTGGATGTATTTTAGTCAAGGATGGACTGTTTTTAGGAATGTTTTAATTTGAATTTTGTACATAGGAAGGTCATAACAATAGTTGGAGAGAAATTAATGACTTCCCCCAGAATTTCTCTGGACTTCAGCAGTACATGAACATCTTTGATGTTTAGCATGTCACAGAGAATATACTTTAATTTTCCCTTGTGATGGAACTGAATTTGGGCACATATCTTGGTTACCTTACAGGAGTAACCAAAATTTTCAAGAGTAAGGGTGAAGATAAGCTTATGTCAAGAGTAGAATATGTTCTATTATCCAGGTATGAATATGGCACAGCAGGGGAGAAAATGAATGGGCTGTTTGCAGATAATTGTGTTGTTTTCTGATGCTGTAGTCCAACCTTCCCCAACTTGCTGCAACATGGATTGGATTACTGACTGGATAGGGATGATTGGAATTATAATCTACATAATTTGGAAAGGGATGGCCTTGGAAGATGGGAAGAATATTTGCCAGAATCAATAGTAAACTTTTCCCTGATATCTCTAAAACATTGTTTTAGCAGCTAGGATTCCAAATGTGTTTTGTAATGATGATACCAATTAGAGTTTAGTAGTACTCTGGAATAGATGAATGAGAATCTTCATTTTGTAGTAAATTTAATATTTCTCTTAGAATTTGCAGTGTTCTCTTCCCAGTCAAAGATGTGTTATAGTGGCAAGAGATATAAATTTATTTATTATTTCTCCTGCCAGTTTGGAAAAAGAAACTAAGGAGATGAATGCATTTAAGACATATACAATGAAATCAACACAAAAATCTAGCAGCATTTTTTTTGACATTCTGGTGATTGTGCATTTTCTAAGAAATATATACAAATTCCAAAGAAGGTGAAAGCAATATAGTATTATTGACAAAACAGTTTAATGCAGAATCAAGGAAACTGAATTTCTAAAATCTTATTTTGAAGGTTCAGAGGCCTTGCCTGTTATGGTACTTAGATTTTGCTAAAATAGAAGTGACATCCATGAGAGCCAAAAATTCCTCATTTTCTGATGAAGCTATTTTTTTATGCCATTCTATTTTAAACTAAAATTTTCAATTTCTTGTAATCTCAGGTAATTTGTACAGGGAATATGGTGTTATGGTAACTAGCAGCCTACTAGATTTACAAGCATAGTGGGACAATACCAAGTCATAACAAAGACTCTGCATCCTAGGTCATCATTTTATGATCTTTGGGCAGAACTTCATTCTTTTTTGTGGGTTATGTCATCAATTTACAGAGAACATTTTGCAATTCTGCAAGCTTTTCCAGACAGCACTCCTCAATTTCATTTGTCTTAATGCTCTCTTCACATGAGTACTTCATTCTTTCCTTAAAATCTTATTTGTTAAATTATTTTAAAATTAGAGTCCAAGCTCAGTTTAAGCTCAGTTTAAATATCCAAATTCTTTAAATTTATGTTTGCTGAAAACTATTTGTTTCAAAGATAGACATATGGACAGTTTTAACATTTGTTTTTGTATCCCCACTGATCCTCCTTTCTCCAAAAAGTGAAAGATGGTAAGCGAAACAAGAGAACTAAAAAAAGAGATGCAAGGTTATTCTTGTTGTAGTTGGGGAAAATTGGAAAGTTGTACAACATTTGAAAACGAAACTGCACAAGTCAGTCTCCACTTTCTAATGTCTTTTACTTAGTAGTAATAAAGTTCAAAAGTGTATCGTTTGGTTACAGAAATTAGGGTCAAATTCTACTGAGTTCTTTTTTTAAAAAAAATTCTCAGAATTGAACTGGATGTACTAACAGAAGAAGGATGGATGTTTCATTTTTCTCTTGCTGTCCTCGCACCTGTCTTATTTCTGTCCAGATGCAACAGATGGCATAATACTTAAGAGGGAGATGCAGAGCTTGAAGATATGATCTCTATAGCTCTCTTTGCTGTAAGATCATTAATTCCATTAACAGTAACTTCTACAGCAGCATGAAAGGCCACAATGGTTTTGATGAGTAAATTTGTAATGATACCACATTGTTACGCTTACTGATGAGTCACGTCATTCAAATATCTGTACTGTCTGCAATTCCAGAGTTCTCCTGTTTTCAGCAATAGGAAGCGTAATGAATCCTCTGGAAAACTGCCCAATGGCTCATTGATATAAAGGTTTAATACAATATGTAGAACTTAACAAGATAGTAAACTCTTGGGGCACAAAGAAAACAAACGATTCTTTCTGCTGTTTTAATAACCTAACCTGTGGAATTTGGGGGAAGGGGATTCAGGGAGGAAGTTCTGATAGCAGCATGTACTTTATGTGGGGGAGCAGACCTCTGGCTGCTTTGTATAGTTTGCACAGAACATGAGGCAATTACTGAGCTCAGATGTTGTGTGTGCAAGGTATTGGTTCGTAGCATTAAATCACTGCCCTCTGAAGCTTTGCAAAGCTGAACACATGCCATTTTATTGCACTCTGCTAGCTTTTAAGTTTTTCTGCAGTAATAAAGAGAAAATGTTGGGCTACCTGCAATAAAACAATAGGAGAATGATTGAATTTCCTAGATCTTTGCTCTAAATCCTGAAAGAAATACTTTTTTCTCCCTGGTCTTTCTTTTCCCTGTCCCTTATCCCAGGCTTGCTTTAGTTGGTTAGTGAAGATTGAGGGAGGCATATGACAAATCATTGAAACAGAGTAGGAAAGAGTGATTGAAAATGGCTCATTAAGAATATATGACAAGTTGACAAGCACCGATTATTGAAAAATGGGGCACTGAGTGTACAAGGTTTGCTGGAAGAATTATCCATCAAATATAATGGAATTTCATTGTTCGCTACAGTTTTTATCAACAATTTTTTCATTTGTAGAAATAGCTGTCTATTTTGAACACATATAAAGAAATCATAGAAGGTAATCTTATGAGACACAGTATTGAGGATAGTTTGTGTTTGCAAAAACAATTCTAATGAGTATTGTGTGACTGGCATGCTTCTCACTGATAAGTATTATTGATTTGCTAATTGGGGAACTTATCAGTATTCTGCTAATAAATTCTGCTTCAAAACAATTTAAAAATTAAAACTGTATCATGTGGTATGACTTTTTCTGTTGCAAGAGTAGAAAATAATAATAATAATAATAATAATAATAATAATAATAATAATAATAAAGTTGGAAGGGACCTTGGAGGTCATCTAGTCCAACCCCCTGCTCAGGCAGGAAACCCTATACCATTTCAGACAAATGGCCGTCCAGTCTCTTCTTGAAAACCTCCAGTGTTGGAGCATTCACCATTTCTGGAGGCAGGTTGTTCCACTGGTTAATTGTTCTAACTGAGGAAGTTTCTCCTTAGTTCTAGGTTGCTTCTCTCCTTGCTTAGTTTCCATCCGTTGCTTCTCGTCCTGCCTTCAGCCTATTCAATTGCATGATGCTATAATTAAATATTTAATTACATAGTTCTGGTTTTAAAAAAATATACCTGGAAGAAAGAATAGCATTGCAGCTATATACAGGCAATCCTTGACTTACAAACGGTTCATTTATTGACCTTTCAAAGTTACAACGGCACTGAAAAATGTGACTTACGACAGTTTTTCAAACAACCACTGCAGCATCCCCGTGGTCACATGATCAAAATTCAGATGCTTGGCAACTGGCTCATATTTATGGCGGTTGCCGAGTTCTGGGGTCATGAGATCAGCTTTTTGCAGCTTTCTGATAAGCAAAGTCAATGGGGAAGCACATTCACTTAACAACCAAGTTATCAACTTAACAAATACGATGAGTGACTTGACAATTGTGGCAAGAAAAGTCGTAAAATGGGGCAAACTCACTTAACCAATGTTTTACTTATCAACATAAATTTTGGGCTCAGCTGTGGTTGTAACTCGAGGACTATCTGTAAAAAGGAATAATCTTAAAATTTCCTACAATTGTTGGCTGGGGAAAATGGACACATTTGACACTGTAATCCAATCCATGGAAGACCTAGCCTGATGCTTTAGACTTCTGTGAATTAAAAATCAAAATGTGTTCTTTTTCTATGGACTAATTATTACATATTATTCCTGTGTATAGTGCAGTGATGGCGAACCATTTAGAGATTGAGTGCCCAAACTGCAACCCAAAACCCACTTATGCATTGTCGAGTGCTGGGTGGGTGTGGCCCATTGGGTGAGCATGGCCCATTGGGTAGGTGTGGCTGCAGTAGTAATGGCAGACTAGGTGGGGCTAAAAAGTTCAATCAATCAATTCCAACTTTCCAAGATTTTTTTTCTCTGCAAGAAGTTGAAATTGACTGATTGAACCTTTTTTTTTTTTTGCACACGGCGGTGGAGGCCTAAGCAAAAAGGTTTTATAAAACCCAGCTGAAGGCCTAGGACTGGGGTGACGTCGTGTGTGCCCACAGAGAGGGCTCTGAGTGCCGCCTCTGGCACCTGGGCCATAGGTTCGCCACCACTGGTATAGTGCATTCAGAAAGTATTCAGACCCCCTTCACTTTTGTTAATTTTGCTATGTTGCAACCTGATTCTACAGTTGTTGAAATTCATTTTTTTCTCATTAAACTACACTCAGTACCCCATAATGAGAAAGTAAAAACAGAATTTTAGAAATGTCTGTAAATTTTTTAAAAAGAAAAAAACCTGAAATATCACATTGGCATAAGTATTCAGACCCTTCATTCAGTACGTAGTTGGAGTTGCTCCATTCAGATTTCCCATAATCCTGACCAGTCTCCCATTCCCTGCTGCTGAAAAACGCCCACACAGCATGATGCTGCTACCAACATGCTTCACTGTTGGGATGATATGAGGCAAGTGATGAGCAGTGACTGGTTTCCTCCAGACATAACATATACAATTGAGGCCAAACAGTTCAATCTTGGTTTCATCAAACTAGAGAATCTTGTTCCTCACAGTCTGAGAATCCTTCAGGTATTATTTTGCAAACTCCAAGTGGGCTTTCATATGTTTTGCACTGAGGAGAGGCTTCCGTCTAGCCACTCTGCCATAAAGCCTAGATCGGTTTAGGGCTGCAGTGGTGGTTGTCCTTCTGGAACTCTATCCAGTAGAAAAAGTGAAAACAAGGGCACATAACTAAGGTAGAATATCAGCAGATAGCCTGAGCCTGCAAACATGAAGTGAGGAAAGCTAAGGCTCAGGATGAACTAAGATTTGCTACAAAAGTCAAAAATAACAAAAAAAGCTTCTTTCAACATGTAAAAAAAGAAGAAAAAAGTCAAGGAAATGATTGGTCCATTAGTGGGAGAAAGTGGCAAGAAGGTGACAAGCATCAGGGAGAAAGCAGAACTACTTAACTTGGTTTTTGCATCTGTCTTTATACAAAGGGAAAAAACAATCCAACCTATCAAAAACAGTACCGTAAAAAACAGATTAGAAACACAAGCTAAGATAGATAAGAGTTTGTTGCCTTCAAATCCAGTATGTCTAAAAAGAATACAACAGCTTGTACTTTTCAACTATATATGACATTAGAAGAAAAGTGGGACGAGGAACCCAGTGTGGTGATATATCTGGAGTTCATTTTCTGAATATTACGGAAGCCTTGTTACAGTATACTTTTATTATAAGTAGTCCTTGACTTACGATCACAATTGAGCCCCAAATTTCTGTTGCTAAACGAGAGAATTGTTTCTTGATTTGTTCCATTTTATGACCTTTCTTGCCACAGTTGTTAAGTGAATCACTGCAGCTGTCAAGTTAGTAGCACTGTTATAAAAAGAATCTGGCTTCCCCATTGATTTTGCTTATCAGAATGTCAAAAAAAGGTGATCACATGATCCTGGGACAATGCAGCTTTCATAAATATGAAAAATAAATGGCCAAGCATCTGCCATTTAATCAACATGACCATGGGGATGTTGCAACGGTCGTAAGTGTGAAAAATAGTCATAAGTCATTTTTTTCAGTGCTGCTGTTACTTTGAATGGTCACTAAACAAAAGGTTGTAAATTGAGGACTGCTTGTATTTGTTTACAGTATTATGTATTATGTGAGTGCGACAGTCGCAACTGTGAACATGGGTCATAAATCCCCTTTTCTAGCATACTTGTAATTTCAAACTGCCATTAAATAAATTGTCATAAATTGAAGACTACCTGTAATCCCTAGCACAGTGGTGGTGAACCTATGGCACGCATGCCAGAGGTGGCACACGGAGCTCTCTCTGTGGGCACGCGCCATCGCCCCAGCACACGTGGTCTCTAAAAGTTTGCCATCACTGGCCTAAGGCCAGCCAGCCTGGAGCCGCCATTGGGGAGCCCACCATCCCACCCACCAGAGACCCCCTGGATCTCCCCCAACCCTGCCCGGCTCCCACAGGTGTCCCTCCCCATAAGCAACATCAAGGTGGTCACGCCCATCCAGGCCATGCCCACCCAGTCTGCCATTTCTACTGCAGCCACACCCATCCAGTGGCCATGCCCACCCAGTCTGCCACGCCCACTGTAGCTGCGCCCACTGAGTGGGCCACACCCACCCAGCACCCGGCGATACATAAGTGGGTTTTGGGTTGCAGTTTGGGCACTCAGTCTCTAAAAGGTTTGCCATCACTGCCCTAGCAGATTCTATTTGCATCTACATTGCTGCCCATACCGGTAAATGTGAAAAACAACAAAAATATTTATTCTCTTGCACACCACAAGTAAGCCTGTTTCATGAATTGAAGCAATGCAGTTAGAAGGGAGGATGAATTATTAGGGCTGTTGGGTTGCTTTTATACGGCAGCATTCCCTACTCAGTACCAAGACTTTAGAGAATATTGCTGTTCTCTCATTCTGAAGCTGCAGTATTGGAACTGGATTAAAGTGTTTGTTCCAAAACCATTGAACTTTTTCTTTTTTGTATTTTGGCAGTTTGAGTACTGAACATTAAACAGAAGTTGCTCTATAATAGATCTTCCTAGGGCCATTGACAGGTGTTTTTCAGAGAACCGAATGCTGCCTTGTCTCTAGCTAGAACAGTCATACCCTTTCTTTCCTCTTTGCTGGATCCTGAGCTTTTGAGTTCATGCTGCTTGTGTATCTCTGACAACTGCAAATGAGGTCGCATTGCCAAAGGCAAAATTGTCGGATGGGCGGTCCTCAGTTTACATAATTCATAATTTGCTGTGAATGACATTGCAGCATATATTTCTTAAATTTAGGTGAAATGAGTCCATTTCCCTCCATTTTATTTATTATGTTTTTACTGTTTTATTTTTGAATTTGAATTTTCCACAATGTTTAAATTTTATGTTTCCGTTGAGATCAATTGTTGTGTTTGATGTGTTTCTGGATTTAAAGTTACTTCCTTCTTTATTCTACCTCTTATGCCTTGAACAGATACTGTAGTGGATGCTTTTGCTGATCTAAGTATAACCCTGAAGGAATTTTCCATTCTCCTCAGTTCTTTCTTCTGGAGGCACTTTCCTCCAATGGCCATAATGATTACAATATATTTGCTTAATTATAGGTTCTTAAGAAAGTTAATTTTCCAGATTCTAATATTACTGTTACTGACTGGGATTCAATTCCCCTGTCGTAAATGTGTTTTAAACTCAAAAAAGGTATTCTTTTTTAATAATATATTGAATACCACAGAAATAATGTGTCCGCTGTTCTGTACAGATAACATTCTGTATCTTTTTGCTTTAGTGTGATAGTTCAGGTGGGTGTTTTTCTAGACAGTAACACGATAGTGTTAACATTGATCTAATCAGTTGCATATCATGCACAGCAGTTCTCACACTATGACAACCCTGTGAGAACTACCGAGAGATTATTTTATATATGGACAACCATTACTCCAATGGTAACAGAATCCTTGTGACATGCAGTGTAGCGATGGCAGAGATCCTTTATTTAGCCATTGTTATTCTAAACAAGCACCTGCACCACCTAGGAACCTTTTCAGGATATTAGCAATATTGGCTCTAATTTGGTAGTTTACCCAAGGCTGGAACAGAAGTTAATTTTTGCTTCTAGAAGAGTGTGAGTTTAAATATTCTTTTAATCTAGCATCTGATAGAATGCTATGCAGAAGACTCTCGCAAAGGTATGTGCTTGATACTTAGATGGACAATGTACATCTTTATTTTGTTTTAATACATACATTTCTATAATTACACACATATGTGCATGCATGCATTCCCTGCAAACAAACATTGCATTTATATTCAGAAACTCAGTTTCCCCATAGCTATGAAAAAGGTTTGGGCCTCTTCACTAGACAAATTATCTAGCAGCTCCAAGAATACAGATACAAAAATACAATTTGTGATTTTATAACTAGGCAGAGCATATTATGCTCCAGTGGTGTTTTTTTGGGTTTTTTTTTTTTGGTCGGCTTTGACAGTATGAGTATATATGAGTGGGCGGGTGAATAAATTCACAGAAAAAAACTTTTTTTTTTTTTTGCATCATTTGTTTATGGTGCAGTTGGTTCCAGAACTCCCCGTTTTTTCTTCCAGAGCCTGAAAGTATCAGCAGGCATTTCATCTTTTTTATTGCTAATTATTAAAAAGCTGTTCAGCAGCACAAGCTCCCTTCAGCTGGTCTGAAGAATTTTTAAAATCAAGCAGTGGTAGTAAAATAGGTTTTACGCAAACATGTGCGCAAACCCCCCCCCCCCGATAATCTTTGCCTTCGCAATTTGCTGCTTTAAAAATGAAATAATTGTTATTCAAGCTTATGAGTATTTAAACTGACCAAACAATAAGAGACCACTAAAGTAACTACTACAAGCTTTATTAATGAAATAGTAATCAGTAAATACCGGGCTTCTAAAATATCTCAGCATCCTTACAAGGAATGCTGGGACTGAGCATTCATGCCAAATGCATGCACACACATGTCTTTGTAGGTCCCTCTGAAAATTGTTCAAGCTCATATATGCGTGGTTTGACCTATTTTCAAGTGATATTCCTGGCTGCTGCTGCAAAGTGTATGAAAGCAGGCTGAATTGCTACTGGTTCTGTCAACATTCAAACCTGTCTGAGTCTTATCTTTTCATGTCCGTGATTATGAACAGGATGTTAAAAGAAAAGATTAGGAAAAATCAATCTGATTACAATGTTGGAAAATGTTTGAGTTATATTAAATGATTCATCTCTGCTTTCATGAAAACTAGAAATGAAACTACATCAATGTGAAATCCCTTAAAAGTGAATCCATAGACCTGTGTTCACTTTTTTTTAACATAGAAAAAAAAGCTTCAACTCAGTATATCTCAAAAAAATGCTGAAATATGTTGTACATATTGTTTTTATCCAGTTGTGTCAAAGAAATACATGGACCACTTTTGGTATTGATGTGTGAAAGATGGTTTTGCTGTGTGTATTTGTTTGACTTTTAGCACTGTATTTTTCTTTAATGAAGACATATCTGTTCATGCTCAGAGGCTGTCCAGAAAGGTAATGCCTTGAATACGAGGATGCCCTTTTGGCTCAGAATATGACATTTCCTGTTACTGAATAAGGCTGGACTGTTGGAAGTCCCAATGGAAATTTTTGTAAATTGAAATTTTTGACAACAACTGATCCTTAGACTTTTTTTAAAAATATAAGTGGTTGACTCCTGAAATACCTAATGCTTATATTCTTGGGATTAATTAAATGACCCTTTAGTAGGCTTCATGGCCATTTAAAGTTTTGATATGATTGATTTGAACTGCAGTTGAGTTAGTATTATACGTTGCCATATTATACAGGTAACCCTTGATTTACGACACTTCATTTAGTGACTGACTGTTTGAAGTTGTACCATCACTGAAAAAGTGATTTGTGATCATTTTTCACACTTACCACTGTTGCAGGATCCCCGTGGTCACTTGATCAAAATTTGAATGCTTGGCAAGTGGTTCTTACTTACGACTGTCGCAATGTACTGGGATCATGTGACTACCTTTTGCGACCTTCTGACAAGCAAAGTCAATGGGGAAGGCAGATTCACTTAATAACCAGGTTACTAACTTTAACAACAGCAGTGATTCACTTAACAACTGTGGCAAGAAATATTATAAAATGGGGCAAAGTTCACTTAACAACTGTCTTGCTTAGCAACATAAATTTTGGGCTCCATTGCGGTTGTAAGTCAAGGACTACCCGTAATGTATGGTTATTATATTTAAATTGTTCTGGGTGGACTTCACAGAATATGCTGGTTTTGGACCTGTAATGTGCAAGTAAATTGACAAATAAATAAACCAAGCATCTGTACAGATTCTGAGAGTTACACGTCGCTGAAAACGTCACCAGCATTATGAGCTGTAGTTCTGTCATGGAATGGGACAACTTGCTGCACCCACCATAGCCAACTTGCCGCCACCAATCTACCACCACCAGCTTGCCTCTGCCAACTTGCTGCTGCCAGCTCACCATGGGATAACTCTATATGGCCAACTTGCTGCAGGTGACTGGAAGGAGAGCTGGGCTGGCAGGTGAGCAAGCGGATGGGCAAGAGTGCATCAGGGCAGGTAGCAGGAAGGAGGAGGCAGCTGGGGACTTCCCATTTTCACACAGATGCTGCCACTGTGGCAACTCCAGGACTGTGCAACGGTGGCTCCAAGCCTGGTGCAACAGTGGTGGTAGCTCTGGGCCTGCGCGGCGGTGGGCCTGAGCCTGGTGTGGAAGTGATGGCAACTCCAAGGCTGGAACAGCAGTGGCTCCAAGGCTGGCATGGCAGGGGTAGTGGGGCATGTTAAAATGGAAAGCCCCCAGCCACTGCCAGCTCCCCCCGATGTATAAATGGGAGTTTATACTGAAACCCACACTGGAAAAGAAAAGACCAGGAATGGATCATTTTTATATGGAAAATGGGTCAGCTTTATCACCGAAAATCTGTCTCAGTATGTGGTCTGAGGGAATCTGTTGTATAATTACATGGAAAAGCAAGAGAGAATGTTGTGCGTGTATGCTCAGCAATAACTTAATTGACAAGTGCAATTAAAAAATACTTGTAATGAGTAAATACAGTACATATTCCAGGCTTTCTGATATTGAAAGTAGACCTTGGTGAAATTTTGGTTTAAATTGAATCAGTAAAAGAAGCAAGAAGGCTTTATCTGTGATAAGAATGGAATCTAATAAAGAGAAAGAGGAGTTGTGGCACTAGAGGACGCTAATGAGGAGATCAACGTGTAGAGAAGGAGAGAGGGTGTCTCTGCATGTAGCTTGCTGGCACTGCAAATGGAATCAGTGTTTGCTTTCTCTATAGTAGCATATTAGTTTTAAATATATGCAAGATCTTAATTTACACTGCTGAAGGGGAGGCTGCAATTGCTCAGTGGTAAGAGAAGAATATATTGTGAAGCAGTATTGTTTCTTCCAGATTTACTGACAAATTGTATGTCAGGAAAAATGAAGACCAAGGTAGAATATTTTTTTACATCAGAGTTGAATTTGAACTGCAGCTTCCTGCAGCCGCAGCTTTTCATCAGTGGAAAGTTATAGCAAGCATAGGGAATGGCTTTGAAGGACAGGAGGAAGAACGGCTACCAAGGCAGTGGTTAGATAAGTGGGGTTTGAGACTGGATCAAGAGGATAATCTGAAAAAAATGTTTCAGAGCAACTGCTCCCTAGTTCACCTGAAGATAAAAATGGGGTGGGGCAGGGAGAAGCACAATCAGATTTGCAATATTCTGTTAATGTAGCTATTATAGTAAAAATTAGTGCTGACCTATACAGCATTGGTTTTGTAGCCCAGTCTCCCTTATTGGACTGACAGAAATACACATAGAGCTTCATATTTCAGTTGAGAAATGTACAGTTTTAGGCCACTCCCGGTAAGAAGATAATTGTTTATGTTCAAAGTGAGAAGAATAGAGAAATAAGTAACTTAGATCCTACCACTGTGCTCCCATATCCTGCTTCTACCCACACCTAATTATGCACAGGCAGATCTTATCTATGAAATGTTGAAATATGCTTTCTGAACTGCTATAGTCTTAGTGTGCTTCCTCTCCCCATTTTCAATAGATATTATTTGGTTCCAGTAGAGTTTTTAAATCTGATTGCCCTAAAGTTGACTTAGGACAATTCAGAGTCTTTGCACCCATGTTTTTTGTGGTATCATTGGTACTACTGTATGTATGAACGGCGGATAGAATATTTGTTAATAAAGATTCGGATATCAATACAATTCCCAGTTCAACATGATTACAAAATGTCTGAAAAATAGCCATTATATATTTTATTCAGCTGCATAAGGTAATAATCAGAATATGCTGGCTCTCTTTTAAGAACTGAAATTAGAAAATATTCCCCACATACTTTGATTAATAATTTAATTACATATTAGTATTTGATGTAGTATTTTTCTGATCACCACAAATGGGCAATTTGTAGCTTGACTGCATGATCTTTTTGATTCAGAAGTTACTGTGGGGTAGGCTATAATAAATTAGTACAAAATATTTCAGAAAGACAGTATAATAGCTCTGCTTTTGCATGCCATTGCAGTAACTTTGGATTAATCTTCTGAATTATATTTTCAATGTCATATTTTACAACATAATCAAACATCTGACAGATGTATTAACTTTATTGTTCAAATGTAAAAAGAAAATTGGGAGCTTGGCATTGAAATTATTTCTAATGATCTCTGTGTGTTCCAGAAGGCCCATGCTATCAGCTGTAATTTTTAATAGTCAGAAAACATATTTGCAAAGAATAACATGCTCTAGAAATATAAACTTCCAAACTTTGCCCCAATCTGATATCCAGCTTTATAACTTATTCCAGTGGTGGCGAACCTATGACACGGGTTCCAGAAGCGGCACTCAGACCCCTCTCTGTGGGCATGTGCGCTGTCGCCCCAGTCCTAGGCCTTCAGCTGCGTTTTATAAAACCTTTTCACTTTAGGCCTCCGCCGCCATGTGCAAAAAAAAAAAAAGGTTCAATCAATCAGTCAATTTTAACTTCTATATGTTATATATGTTTTCGTAGATTTTCACAGGTATAGGTTTGCAGGTCTTGGTGTATTCGGGTCTTTTCCCGTGTAAGATTGAGAGTATCTTGGCAACGTTTCGACGAGGTCCCACTCGTTGTGCAACACAGAACTCAGGATATCACTACACTAGATCCCAGGATGTCATCATACAACCCATTACCCAGGTCGTTACAATACAAAAGACTAATGGGCACACAGCCAGCACCTCAACTACTCAGGATGTTACAAAACAGCCAAACAATCCACAAACAATAGCTCCTACACAGCCAACCAATCCACCTACAGCAACTAAGCCAGCACTCCACACACCCCCACCAATATATATAGAGAGACAGCAGCTTCAATCACACTTTGCTCACACAAGCACGAAGCCGAAGACCCCGGCCTGAAGATGACGAGTGGGACCTCGTCGAAACGTCGCCAAGATACTTTCAATCTTACATAGGAAAAGACTCGAATACACCAAGACCTGCATCTATATATATATTCCCCTTCCACTGATGCTTGATCATATATGAATAGTTTTATTTGAAATGGACACAGGGAGCTTTCTGAAGTTCGCTCCTGAGTATATGTCACTTACAGCACTCACAGATAGTTAAGAATAGAAAGAAACTGCAGTGCAAAAAAAGTACAATAATTTCCTGAAAAACTGTCCACCCACCCAAATGTTATATTAAAATGGGAATGTTGACTTAAATTTTTTGATATATTAATAGATTCAATTAATTTTTATCAAATATTCTTTGGAGATGTGAACACTTTAAATTCTGGCTGTTCTTTGCCAGCTGATATAAATGAGCATCTTCAAATTTCCTGGTATATTTACCAGCGTATTGTGGAAAAAACCCAAAATTTAACAGTATTTTTTGTGACGGCCATTCTTGAAATGCACATGTGCATATGTTTTTCAATTTTAAATTGTTGTTGTGAGGCTACTTTCAACAGCAACCAAGTCTGAAGTAATTAGGAGATTAATTGGTGCAACTGATAAGTTCATTTATCATAGCCTTTAAATGTGAATGTTTAATTGGAATTTAATTGATGAAGTTCAGTACTGACAGCAATTTTATAAACAATGTAGGCATATTGTTCAAGTCTGACAATACAGTTGAAATGGTTTTCAAAAAAATTAATTGTCTATATTACTTAATCAAGTGAAACTTGTATTAATTATCTCCTAAATATAGCCTGAGTACAAAAAAGATGAAGTTCATTTTAATTTGTTTAAAAAGCTATGAATTGGGGGTTAGGGAAGCCATAAAAATAGTTTCATATGAATTGTTACCATTTTCATTTAATGTACAGAAGAAGGCTTTACAACTTTTGTCCAATTTATTGTCAGGATCTTGTGAGATAGTGTAAATCTCACTAAGAAACAATGCTGACGTTCCAGCAGTATACGCCACAGAGCTTGGTGTGTAAGTGGGCTTCGATTTAGAAGTTGTGACGTCTTTGTAGTCTTTGTAGTCTTCAGTGCTTTCCACAGCGCTGTGCAGACCGATAGGAAAGCAGAACAGTTCACTTTGTGGCAAGGTCATGATTCCAGAAGTGGCCACCATGTGCCCAGCAACCAGGCGGCTGCTGGGAACGTGTCGGCTGCTTCTGGGGTTGAGCTGTGTGACTGCATGATGAAGCAATCTGTTCCAGTGCTGCGGAAGGCTCCAGCTTCAGGAGGAGAGTGTAGGGACTGGTGGGTTGGGAATCAGGCCTAAGGGGGCCCTGATGGGGGAGAAAAGGCCGGTGGGGCCTGGTAGGGGGGAACGCCTGTAAGGACCCAGCGGGGAGATGATAGGAGGTGGGTGGGGGAGGCCGCAGTGTTGTAAGTAGCTTTTGGGGAGTAACTTCGAACAGTCATGATTAAGCAACTGATTGTTCAGCAAGGACCACCCATGATCCCAGAGCGCTTCTGGTGGTAGGGTTCTTTTCCCATCAAATGTAGACATGTATGTGATGCAACTAGGAATACCCAGAGCTTTTATTAAGGTGCTCTGTAATATAGATGCTGTTTAACCATTTACAGATTTTCAAATGAGAAAATATTTTGATTTAAGGAAAACAAGTGAAAGCTATATATCTTTCTACGCATTTCTGCCCTGAGTACAAACAGGACATTTTTTAAAAAAATATATATATGCATTTTTCCTCTCTGTATTTGAAAGCGATAACATGTAAAATAGACCTCATCTAAGTGGCGTTTGAAGTTTAGTCTGGAAGATGTTTTAGGGGAGTTCGCTAACCTACCGTCTGATGGCTGGAATAAACTGCTGAAGGTTGGAGGATTGTGAAATGCACAACAAGCAGAATGGCTGGAACGAATGCAAACTGCCAGCTACCTTCACTCATGCAGCCTCTTGCTTCATTTGTTCATTACTCTATTACTGTTCTGGGACCATGATGGAGCTTCTGAGCTGGCTCTCTGGAAATGAACAAGCCGCCAGTGATAACAGCCAGTTGTGCTTCAAAATGACCCTGGCCGAGGAATAGATTTGAACTTGGGGGACACAGTTCTTTTGTTCAGAGAGTGACATTCTGTAGGAGGAATAGGTCAGGTTCTTGGGGACCTCTACTGGACTCTTATTGAAACTTGCTCTGAATGGGAGAGAAGGCCAAAAATGACAAACCTATTTTTATTTGTATAGCAGGAATGTCCTCAAGGGAAGGAAAATAGATTTCTGTGTTATTAAAAGAAACTTTTGTGATATTGTGCTTGCAATGCTGACAAATCTCTTATTGTAGATATAGAAAATAGAAATAATTGGAATGTTTGTCTTTTTAAAATTACATTCCCACAGTGTATTTGAGAATAGAATTTGCTTTGCCTAAACTTGGAGAAGCCTTGGACCTGGAGAAGTCCAAACTTTGTTTTGGGAATCTAAACAAATTTAAACATTATATGAAGATTTCTGTGCATTCTCTATTTAGTGGTACAAAGATATGAATAAATGTGTGACTAGCTGATAACAATAACCTCCCCTGTCCTTGATGGTTAAATTAGATTGCATGTATTATATAAGAAATGTTCCAAGTATTCTTCTAATTACGTCCCCCCTTTATGGCCCTCTGTTTAGAGAACTAAGAATCTAAATTTACTGTGTTACAGAGGAATATGTATGTGGATGTTTGTAAATCTGGAAAGATAGATGTCATAAATTTGTAAACCTGAAAAAATATGCGTCACAGGTTTTTAAATATAAGATAATAGGGAAGCATAGTGTTCCAAATAGGCTACAGTATGCAGTTGAGATGTAGATGATCTCATGACTATTCTACATATGTGTGTTTTGCTGCAGATTCAACACATTGAAAGCCATCTGTTATTTTACCATGCTAGGTCTCTTTCCAGAACTTACACGCAAACATTGCTTGTAACACTGATATTGCAGTGTTTTGGTTTTCTAGTTTTGTCTGTGCAGAAATTCAATCATGTTTGAAGCCAGCCCTAAAGACATTGCTATAAAATAAGCCTGGAGAAATATCTATTATAGCAGTAACATACCTTTCGAGAGTGGAAAAAATAATAAAAGGGAAAGGTTTAAATTTAATTGTGTTTGATGCTTCAGTTCATGCATTGAACAACAGGCAAATAAAGATAGATGTTTCACCTTTCCGTCATGCAGATAGCCTTTTACTTCTTTTAAGTCTATTGTACACAGACCTGGTTTATATGAGTCTAGTTCAGGGGTGTCAAACTCAATTTCACTGAGGGCCGCATCAGCATTGCGGTTGCCCTGGGGTGTGTGTGGCCAGAGTGGGTGCAGCCTACTGGGTGGGCGTGGATGGAGAGGGTGTGGCCTACTGGGTGGGCGTGGCCAGTTCTACATCGTTCACGTCAAGGGTGCCTATGGGGGCCTAGGCAGGAGTGGGACAGATCTGAGGGTCTTTGGCAGAAGGGGGTGGGACCGGGGCAAGTGCCAAGGCATGGTCCACCAGGGCAAGCGCCAAGATGGCCACCACAAAATTGTACATTGGCTCCCGGCTGGCCTGGACCAGGGCCAAGGCAGTGGGGGCTGTTCCCTCACTGTTTCCAGGATGGCTTTGCGGGCCTTGTGTTTGCCATGTCTAGTCTAGTTGTTTTATTTTAAATGACACAGTGTCTGTTTGTTCTTAATATCTGAAGTAACTCACTTTATTTTTTTTAGAGCATTTGAACTGGCAAGTTGCTTCCCTCCTCTATTTGTATGTTGTCATCTGTTGATATTCTTTTATCCCTTATCAGATATCTGTATGGACTTTGATATAGGTTCTGAAGTTCTGCTTTATTCTTTATTTCCTTCCTAATTAAACGGTGCACTGCCTACTGCACATCAAAGGCCAAGGATTTCCTAAAGAGTTAGCAGTTAAGCATGAAAGTTAATTGAGCATATGACCTAATTTCTGGGTGCTCTTCAAAACATTATTTTCTCTTTATCATTATAGGCTTTTGACTCTTAAGCCTCTAGCAAGTGCTAATTATTCATTTTTTTAAAAGGTGGGCAGCCTCCACAAATCTCACTATGATATTGTATTTCCTCCTGGAATTCAAGAAAGCCTAACCATTGCCCTAGGTGGGATTTTTCCTCTGACGGGGTTTTCTGGTGTATTTTACCTTGGAGATAAATTGAAGCAAAACAGAAAAGTAAGATGTCTCAGTTTACTTGCAAGGAAAAATGCATTGGCAAAGCTCATTGGAGGAAATTCCACTGGGGGTTAAAGTTAAACTTCCTTGAATTTCGAGAGGAAATTCAACATTACAGAGATATTCGGGGGGGGGCTGTTTTGATGTAGTGGTCCTGTAATTTTTTACAGTAAACACTAGATTCCAGAAAAAAATGTTGTAAATCTCAGTCACATGATGATGCAAACACCTCTAAAATGAGACAGTTGCTGAGCGCTCAAAATACATTCACATGACCTTGAGAGAGATGGTGGCTATTGGAATTTTGATTCTCGGTTCTAAGTAGTCCTCAGGAGGTCTATTGTAACTTCAAACAGTTGGTAAGTGACCGGATGTAACTTGAGAACTGTCTGTAATATATTGTGAAACTCTTGTAAGTTGAAATTAGACTTCTTTTCCCCATGGTGTACTGGAGCTGGAAGGAGAGCATAAGAAGAACATTCATTATGACAAACTATTGTGTATCATGATATTTGAGCTGGCTTTAAGAACCTACAATAAATCTTATTTATTTATCAAATGCCCTTAGAATTTTGATAAATAAATATTATATAAAATACCAGGTAAATGAGTCTCAGATTCTTGCTTACTTACATGGAGGAGATACTTCAATTTTCAGCTAATTTGCTTTCATTTTTAGCTAATAGTAGTTTGTGTATATGTTTGTGGTTAGCTAATATTTATCTGAATAAGATAGCTTCAGTATGATTACTGAATTACATTCCTGGTTGATTGAGGTAAAGAATGGTTAAAATTAGCCATAAATACCCATTGGGATATGGTATCAGTTGGGCAGGGGAAACAGACTTACATACCCAATGTTAAAAATTAGATTTGGCCTGATCCTGCTGGTATTTCATACTAAAAACTTGACTTTGCCATCTGGGATACTAATTATATGAGTGAGCCTATGTCATTGTTTGAATAGTTGTGAATCTCCTCTGCTGCTATTTTTATGTTATTTTATGTTGTTTTTAACTTTGACTTTACTGTTTTGATTCTGTTTTAATTGTGAGCCACTTACAATAATATATAGGAGATGGAGAAGCTATACATGTCTTAAATAGACGTTGTTCTGAGGTGACAGAGCTGAGTTCACTCTGCCCTCGTCTCTCAGCTAGGGGTAGCCAACCTGGCTGCTTACCTTTGGCCCCAAAAGCAGAAGTCAGAGAGTTTGCTTCACCTTCCTCAAACTGTATAGCTGAAAAACAGTATGGAGCTTCATTCATAGGCCAGGGACTAAGGATCACTAAGAGGTTCCTTTCAGGAAAAATAAGATAAATGGTGAAATTCATGACTAGTATGTTGGACAATATATCAATCGGAAAAGAAACATCCACAAGATGTTTACCTTTAACCAAAGAGAGGGTTTTTTTTGGGGGGGGGTATTCGTTTGTGCTGTAAGTTTGAAAGTAGGAACTACCTTATTTTTAAGCTTTATAAGCTTTTCTGAGGATCTTACCAGGGCCGAAAGGAGTGGAAAATATTTTACATTGGCCTTCTTCAGTCTGCTAAGCTTCTGATATATTGGATTTAAATTTTGTTGTTATTTAATAGAGCTTAAGGCTAACATATCTGGAAGGAAAAACTAATTTAAATATATTGGTCTAATAAGTGTTATAACTGAATGTAATTAGTGTCTAATAATATCAGATATCAGGAACATTCTGAGAGATTTATTTGAAATATATTTAGGACAAGCAAAATAATTGATCCTTCACATAACAAATAAATTTTATATCCCACTCAGTTATTGGTGTGGATAGTGGTTTCAGAGTACAAGAGAATTAATCTGTAGCTCCCAAAAGCTTACAGCTTAAAATTCATCAGTATGGCTAAGTTCTAAACCCAATCAGTGTGGCACTGTGAACTTAGCCATTCTGCTGAATTTTAAACTGTAAGCTTTTGGGGGCTACAGATTAATTCTCTTGTATTCTGAAACCACCATCCACACTGGTACCTGAGTTTCTTAAGCTTTGAACTGGAATTTCTCCCAAGGTGGTTGCAGGCAACTAGAAGAGGCAGAGCTTTTTAAAAAATAAAACTTGATCTAGTTTGCGTAGGCAAGGTGGAAGCACTACCGGTATTAGTTTGAGCTTTACTCCATGCCTATGCAAGGCAGTTATATAGTCAGGCAAGGAGGAAAACACTCAACACTCTGGGACTTTGATCCACCTTTTGTCTCTGCACCCACATTGAAGAATAACAGTACTACACAGTTTTAAAATTGCTGGGATATATATAATTAAAATTCAATTATTAAGAGGAAGTAGTATTTTTTGTTCCATCCCAATGCAGTTTATTCATGGTGGGAAGATGTCATACAGACTTATTTAGCGAAGTTTGTATACCATTCCAGTAAACCATAAACAGATCATAGTAGTAACAGTATTACAGTTTATCTTGTGTTGGCTTGGGCATAAAACTTGTGCTCCATCTAGGAACAGACAGGCAGCCAGTGTAATGGTTCAACACACACACATACAAATTGAACACATGCACATTCATAATGGCTAGAATATTGAAATGTATGAACTGCCATCCTCTTTAAATACAGTAAATATAGTAGCAGTGATTTCTCTGTGGCTATTTTCAGTAGTGCACTAGATATGAGGGAAAGGGGAATGCATTCAGAGCAAAATATTTTGTTTGTGTATTCTGCAATATGGGAGAGGTTTAGCACATAAATGAAAATGTTCCTGAAGATTACATTGAAAAGAGCAGTTGAGTCAGATGATAGGTAAAGTACAAGCATTAGGATGCTTGTGTTAGGCTGTCCAGGCATTCTGTAGCAGTGACCTACCGTCTTGGAACTAAATCAGGAAACCTGCAAAATCATTTTAATGGTGAAATCCTTTGGGTCTTGCCATCCTGCTGACAATGCAAGTACTACCGGTACAAACAAAATGTCTTTGGAGTAGAAAAAAAACGAACAAAGGAGAAGGTTGGTGTCAGAGCCTAAAAGGACAGAGAACCAATAGCCACAAATCATTATTGTCCGTGCTGCACAGGATTTTCTTTTGGCTTAGTTTTTGTAGGTTTTCTGAGTTTTAGAGTGACATTTGTACAATATTTTAAATGATATTTTAAAAAATCAAATAAATTAGTTACTTGAGTAAGTTTTTGATACTCGGTTGCATCCCCTTTGCATCTTATAGGCTCTGTTTGCTTTGATTCACAGCAGTTACTAGCATGCTGAATGTTGAAATTCTCACTTATTCCTCATAACGATTACAAACACATGGATACTCATGCAAATTTAATATCTGTGTCCCACTTTTCTTAATATGTTTTATACAATCAGTTTCCTTTGTTCCTGGCTGGCTTAGGGAAGAAATCAACCCTCTGACAAATTACTTTAATTATTGGTTTTTCAAGTCCTTCTGAGCACAACTTGTAGCACCTTAAGCCCTGACATTATAGCATAAGTCCAATATAGCCACAGATCATCCTATCAATGACATGCATATATTTTATCTGATATATAAATTAGCATGGAATATGACTGTGTGTCCGAGAGATTGGAAAAGATCATGGCTATATATCAGAGAAAGAAGATGCACATGTATTTGCTTATTGCCAAATCACTGCACATATTTCTTGTGCGGGCAGATTTTGCTTAAGATCTTACAAAGAAAAATGAGGCCTTTTGTGGGAAGAGAAATGTCAAATGAGCAGACAGGTTTCAGAAGAGGCAAAGGGGCATGAAAACAGATGGTATTAAGATTATAATGGTGAGAGCAAAAAAAACTAAGAGTGTTATACTTTTGCTTTGTTGACTAAAACAAGGCCCTTAATTGTGGAGATCATGCCAGAATATGGTACATATTAAGGATATGAATATGCCTGAACATCCTATTATATTTCACAGAAGAATTTTTATAGTGAACTAGAAGCTAGTATAAGACACACATGCCTTAATCAGCTCCCAAATGGAACATTGCAGTGTGTTTTATGTAGGGTTGCCTTTGAAGTGCAGCTGGTTCAAAATGCAGTGGCACAGGCAGGTATGCGCATTCCTCAAACAGCACATATACCTCTGCTCTGTGGCGTTCATTGGTTGCCAGTGTGCTTCCGGGTTCACTCTCTGATCCCTATGCCAATTGGCAAAAATGGGTCTTGATGCTTTTCCAGAAAGCCAGAAGGGTGGGGTTCAATTCAAGTTGCTGGTCATTACTTGCAGAGGGTTAGGAAGATGACCTTGACAGAGTATGCAAGGCATGTCTCTAAGGCAACAAAGCTGAACTACATTTTAAGTTCATAACAGACAGATAATATTCAGAAATCACTCAGTCAGACCACTCTCTAATTCACTAAAGTATAAGGAGAAGGAGGAACTACTACATAACCTGACTTTAAAGACTGATGTTAACTCCACTGGGTGGATCAGACCAAGTAATCAACTTCAGAGGAAGGCTAAAACTACTTTTATTGAGGTTGGCTATAGTAAGTCTGATTTTAGATTTACAGACTTTGAAATGTTTATTATGGAGGTAAAAATGAATTTGAAAATCTGGGCAAATGTCAACTAGCATGCTTAGAGAGCACATAAATTAATGGTGAAGAAATGAAGGTGTCAGGATTTTTCTCTTTCACTTAGAACTAAATATAGATAGTATACTGAAGAAGTAAAGAAAA
Source organism: Bothrops alternatus (assembly GCA_034064705.1). Taxonomy (NCBI): domain Eukaryota; kingdom Metazoa; phylum Chordata; class Lepidosauria; order Squamata; family Viperidae; genus Bothrops; species Bothrops alternatus. The sequence goes on from JARGCV010000041.1 coordinate 15,498,191, forward strand.
GATTAATCCCAGGAAAGAAGGGTATAGCACACCTAGACAATGAAGGTTAAGGATACTGTATTTCTATGGCAACCAATAATTTAATAATGTTTTTCCAATGCTAATGTACAGCTGAGGAAACAATGTTATGTGAAAGCTGAACAAACAGACAAGAGAAAGAAGACAGAAACCTTTGAATTACAGATCTAAAAAAAATACTATGGGTACTGTGAATGTAAGAAGTAATCAATTAATCCTGGACAAAATAAAGACTGATGTTTCCCTTGAGGGAATAATCAGCAAGCAGAAAATCATATATTTCGGCATTCGATGCAAGTTGATAAAAAATGAATATTGCTAAGCAAGGTTATGGGAAGTTAAGAAAGACAACAGATGAAGTGGATGGATGTGACCAAGGAATTCAGTGAAATCTCCTTGGGTAAACTATGCATTAATACCGTATAGAAGATATATTGATATATACAAACATTTGTCCATATAGTCACCAGGCTATAGCATAATTTGTTGAAGTTTGCCTATCTAATAATATGTTAAAATATAATATCTATAATAACTACATAATTGCTACAAAATCCTTATATTAAAACTTTTTAAAAGTTGTGGTTGAATCCAGTTTAAAAATAAGTACTGGATTACTGAGAGCTGTAAAGCAGTGTTATAAATTTTTGGTGAACATGGACATTCTTATTTGTGAGGGTGAAGGTGGGGGTAAGGGGAAATAACAGAGTTGGAAAGGACCTTGGAGGTCTACTAGTCCAACCCCCTGCTCAGGTAGGAAACCCTATACCATTTCAGAAAAATCGTCCAATCCCTTCTTAACTTCCAGTGTTGGAGCATCCACAAATCAGTAATTGGAGAACCTCACACAGCTAGCAACATTATGTCCTTCATAAGTGTTATAATTTCCACAAAGTTTAAGATAAAAATTTGTGCACTTGGCATAACAACTATAGCAAAACAGATTGTAAAATTAAGCGTGATTTTAACAACTGCCTTACTTAGCAACAGAAATTCTGCTCCCAACTGTGGTTGTAAGTTGAAGACTATCTGTGATCTTGTTATTTTTTTTTTAAATTATTTTATTAAAACCATCAACATTAAACATAAGATCATATTAAAAAGCAATTATCATATAACCTGCAATACAACTCTAAGGATCAGTCTTTGTAAACGTCTGGTTTAGCAAACATTCCTCACTCCTCGCGTCCAGCCTCAACTATACGCCTGATACATTTTATTTGATTGGTATTTCTCTTATACATGGTCTATCTACTGTTTCTAGTCTAACACCTGTTGTTCATTCGAGCTTTAGAAGTAAATTCATCTCAGTAGTAGTGCAATCTTTTATGATCCCTAACAAAAGATCCTGAGGTAGAAATTCAGTATCCTGAGGTAAAAATTCAGTACGCCTTTCCAATATTAAAGCAATCAACATTAGATCTGGGCTCATATTAATGAGCTGTCCTCATAAGACCTGAAAAAACAGCTCTTGTATATGGTCTATCTACTATATCTAGTCTATCACATATTGTTCATTCGCGCTTTAGAATTAACTTCGTCTCAATAATAGTGCAATCTTTTATAATCCCTAACGAGATCCTGAGGTAGAAATTCAATAACCTGAGTTGGAAATTCAATCCGCTTTTTCAATATTAAAGCAAACAACATTATGCATAAGATCATATTAAGAGGCAATCCTCATATAACATAAAATACAACATTAGGTATTAGTCTTTGTAAACGTCTGGTTTGGTGAACATTCTTCACTCTTCACGTCGAGCTTCAACTGTACACCAGATACATTTTGTTTGATTGGTGTTTCTCTTGTATATAGTCTATCCACTGTTTCCAGTCTGTCAAATATTGTTCATTTGAGCGATCTTTCAAATATGCCGATATTTTCGCCATTTCCGCCAAATTTATTACTTTCAAAGTCCATTCTTCCATAGGTGATATTTCTGGATTCTTCCAGTATTGTCCCACCAACAATCTGGCTGCTGTGATCAAGTTCAGAAATAAGCTCGTCTCTGAGGTAGTGCAATCTTTTATGATCCCTAACAGAAAAACCTGAGGTAGAAAGTCAATACGCTTTTTAAATATAGTTTGGAGTGTCCACCATATCTTCCTCCAGAAGGCTTTGATTTTTCTGCATGTCCACCATACGTGAAAGTATGTAGCCTCTCCATCGCCACACCTCCAGCACTTGGGCTGGGTGTCTGGATAGATGTATGATACGTTTTTTCGGGTCTAGATGCCACCTGTAGAACATTTTGTAGAAGTTTTCTCTTAGCTGTTGCGCTTTCGTGAATTCTACATTTCTCACCCAGATTTCCTCCCACGTTTCCATCATGATCGGATGTCCAAAGTCTTGTTCCCACTTTACCATACAGTTCTTGACTAGCACCGTTTCAGAGTCCATTTCTATTAGTACGCTGTACACTCGTTTGATATGCATGATCCCCTGCTCTCTAATCTTGTGATCTGGTTATTTTAAACATCTTCAAATGGCAGCTTACTCAAAAATTCTCCAGTGTGATTTTGCCCTTTGATGGTATCAGTTGTGTGCTTTGAGTATCCTGCTAGATAGTGGGGGGTAGTTTGATAGTTTTGCTGTTCTGGATTAACTACTTCTTTATATGAGATGTCTGTTAAAGTTTTGCCCAATAGTGATGTCAATATTACTCATTTAACTGATAACGTTGAAGCAGTATTCTTAATACATTATTTAGCCTTTATTGTTTTAAATAATTCACTTTCCTAATTGTTCAAGCAGCCCGCTGTTTTCTCAGTTAGCCTTTTACTTTTAGATCATTAACAAATAGTCTCAATTGCTTCTGACTTACTAGTTTTGTACAGTTTAATTATTTAATTTTACAGTATTGCTGGAACAAAGGTTATCCTTCTGCTATCAAAGTTCAGGCAGTGTATTCAGCCATGTTTTCTCTTTCAGTGTTACCATCCTTTTTCTCTCTACAAACTCTATTCCCCATTACCAACAGTGCACAGATTGCAAATTCAGCTAACTTGGAGTCTCTGGCATTGATGCTGAGGTGCATTTTCTAATTCAAAACCAAAATCAAAAACCATGATAGATTAGTCCACCTTGTTACCTAAGGAGGTAAAAATAACTCCCCCATGAGCTGTGTTTTTGCATCAAGCTGTTGTCTCACAGCCGGAACTGAACTTTCAGTACTGATGAGTCTTCATTTAAGAAATGAGGAGCCACATGTAGCCTGAAACTTTAAAGAGCTCTTAAAATAGAAAAAAAAAGAAGAAGAAGGAAGGGTAAAATGACACAGCTGTATGCAATTTATGCCGTCTGTTGACCAAGAGTGTTTTAAAATTATTTTAAAATCCTATTAACAATGTTTTATGATGTATTCCTTGAAGCTCTTTAATGCATTTGCTGCAGTAGAATATTGATACAGAGAAGTAAATTAAGTGGTTTGGATTTTTTCTGCCTCAGGAAAAGAAGAGAGATATTTATTTTGTCAGAACTAGTTTGCTTATCATCAGTAAAAAGCTGGAATTTGGGGGAAACAAAGGAGAAAGCTGTAAATTTCCGAACCAAAGCTTTGTCTATAAAATAGACAATAGTCCCTGAATCATACAATACTGCTACAGGAATATGGAGTATCAATTCAGATGCATCAGAGCTTGGTGAATCTGCTCTTGATTTGGAAGAGAGCATTTGTTGGGTAAGAATCAGGTGTTATTAGCAGGTCGATAATTCATAATTATACATCCTCTCCCTAGTCCAGGCAAGAGATCTGTAGAAGTCTTGACCTAGTGCAGGGATGTCAAATTGCCAGCGCACAGGCCGGATGCATCATAGCGAAACTGCGCCCACCTCATTGCCGGCAATGGCAAAAAAAATCACAATACGTCATGACACGTCATGTGACATTGTGAGTTTGACACCCCTGACCTAGTGGCTGGAGGCTTCATGAGCTATCGCTAAATCCTTGTTGTAACATGTGGTTAATGTTTGTCTGGAGAACTTGCATCTGGATGTAGTAATTAAAGAACCGGTAACTGGGCCTGGATCTTGGGGCATCTCCTAAACTCATTGCTAGATGAAGAGAAGACTGTGGCCATTATTAGATCAGTCCTGGGGATTTTACATCCACATTCGGCCCTTTGGCTGTCCCTGTCCGGCCTGTATGAAGTAAATCGGAAATTATAAATCAAAAGCACGGAAGCATCTTCAGACAATGATGGCTCCCTCAACTAGGAAACAGAGATGAGCATGGAGCATGGAGTTGGACACGACAGGAGAAATCTTTACCCTTTTTTAGGGCATATAACAAAAAATATCAAAACTGATCACTTCTGTGGATATTGTTAGTAAGAAATGTTCCATGTAACATAAGTGTGACTAAGTTGGTAACCAAGACTCAGATGAAACTGTTGATAGAGCAAAGCCATGATAGATGGTGGCTATCTCTGGGTCTATCTACTGATAACTGTAGCATGTAGAAGGTTATGTCTGAAGAATATGTGGTAAAAATACGAAGTAATTAAATGAAATGCAAATGGGAATGTCATGTGTCCATGAAAATTATTGTAAAGATACAATAATTCTGAATGCACGTGGTCTGATTTTATAGCATGAAATTGATTAATATAAGCAGGGAAGTATAATTTTAATTATGAATGAAAGTACTAAAATTTAGATTGGAAAGCATGATGGTGTTTTCTGGTTTTTTGCAGGACACTTAAGTTCATCTATTAGTGATAGTAGCATGATATTCTCCAGTAAATGATGATAATATATATTTTTTAAAAACCAGACATGGACATGCAAAATATTGAATGAATGTGATTCAAAGGAAATCGTTATTTGGATTAGATAAGTGGGGAGGAGATGAGAGAGCAGACAAACAGTAACCTTCAAAACCTCCGAAATGAGTGAGGTGGTGACTGTTGAATATTAACTTAGAGTCTTCTTGTTTCAAGTATGTAGGAAAAGTCTGTCCATGTGCACAGTACAATGTCAAAACATGATCTAATGTTTAATCTTGATAGCTTTAATATTGAAAAAGCGTATTGAACTTCTACCTCAGGTTATTGAATCTCTACCTCAGGATCTTTTGTTAGGGTTCATAAAAGATTGCACTACTACTGAGACGAATTTAATTCTGAATTTGGGCACAGCAGCTAGACTGCTGGTGGGACAATACTGGAAGAGGCCAGAATTACCACCTATTGAAGATTGGACTCTGAAAGTAATACATTTGGCAGAAATAGCGAAAATTTTGGCATACTTGAAGGATCGCTCGAGTGAACAATATGTGATAGACTAGAAATAGTGGATAGACTATATATAAGAGAAACACCAATCAAATAAAATGTATCAGGCGTATAGTTGAGGCTTGACGTGAGGAGGGAGGAATGTTTACCAAATCAGATGTTTACAAAGACTAATACTTAATGTTGTACTTTATGTTCTATGATGATTGCTTCTTAACATGATCTTATGTTTGATGTTGATTGCTTTAATAAAAAAATTATTTAAAAAAAAAGAATGAAAATTCATCTAATGGTTGATTTGAGTCTTTATGATGAAAGATTATGAGGAATAGCGAAGGATAAAAAGTGATAAGTAATTCTGGTATTATCAGGAGGATTTTCATTTTCTTTGGTGTACTACTTCTTACATCCTTTTTGCACTTATCCCAAAGATAATAGTGTAATAAATTTGTCTCAATGCTTGGGCTATTTACTGACTTCTACATCCATATAAAGTTAGCACTTTTTAGTAATTAGTAATTGTTTATAAACCTGTCAATAGTTAGTTGCATATAATAACAAAACCAGTTTTATTTCCCCTTAAGTAAGAAGAAATAGGCAAGAATTACTATAGTACTGATAAAATGTAATTATTGGGGCTTCAGCTTTCATCTGTTTCAAGGTCCTTATCTATTATCGCACCTTTTAACTGCTGAAGAAGAAATCTATCATATTGAAAGATTTCTGCAAACTCTTGTGCTTAAAAGTCCAAAAATCCTTTATCAAAGTAAAAAGCCAGGTTTTCAGTGAACCTTCTTTCACCTTTTTCAAATTACAAAGGAGGTTTGTGAATTGAATAATGTGAAAGATAGTCCTTGAAGCCTTCAGATTCAGAGATTTCTAAAATATTTGTTAGCTCCAACAAATTCTTAAGCCAGAAGTCTCTTTTCTGATTACAAATATTTTTGCATAAATTTCTAAATATTTTTCCATTGAATTGTGCATTAAAATGTCATACTTTTGGTAATTTTTAAAACTGCTACTAGGTCAGGATTCCTAAAGTTCTTGGAATTTCATTTCAGTAAATAATTTTGAGAATCGCCCATTCTAAATAGCCCAAAGAACATTATTGGGGCTCTTAAATGAAATCTACATACTATGGCAAAGCAAATACAATATTAGAATATATAGCCAAGGGGCTTCATTTATATTAATTTTTCCTGGGGGAACAATAGTGTCCAGTTAGGATCTAAGGCTAGGTCTGAAGGCTAGGACCAGGGAAATACTCACCCTCTGAAAAATCGGACCATCACCAATAAATCCCAAGGCTCTAATTTAGATTAGGAAGTCCTAAAAACTGGGAAAGAAGGCAACATCTATGATGCCAAGAATGAACCTCTCTATGTAATCATTAGAAGTCAAACTCAACTCAGAAACTCTTCGACCTTTATCCTGTACATAGGGCTTTGTTCCTTTTATTTTGATTAATTTCTTTTATCTTTTACTAAATTATAATTCATAGAACATGAAGATTTGTTTCTTTTACAAGTGTCAAAATTATTTCAGCACACAGTTGTATACAATTTATAGATTAACCAGTCATTTATAGGCAACCTAATAATATTACTTGTTGTTCCTGTACTGCATGGGACAAGAGTTTAGCTTTATTTCTTAATTTATGGTGTGTGTGTGTGTGTGTGTGTGTGTGTGTGTGTGCGCGCGCGCGCTTATGTTTCAGATGTATTGCAACTCTAGCATAAAAAAGTGGCACCTATCACTTCTGCTAAGATGTCCAATAAACACACAAAAAAGAATATGGTGACGAATTAATCTCAGATTAGAATAATATTTTTTAACATTCTTTATCTGACTTCAGTGTTACACTTGTGTAAGCCTTATTAAAAAAAGGAAAGGAAAATTTACTTTACAAAACATTGCTTATACAACCGGTAAAGCTAAAAAATATATAAAGTCTTGGTTATTATTTCCTGTGGTCTATCTACATCTTGGACTATGGATGTTAGATGTTTTAAGTAATTTGTATATCAAGAGACAGTAGAAACTTTGTATGCATCCAATAAAAAAGTGAGTAGAGGAAGTATAAATGAACTCTAAATAAACTCTAAATGAAGGAACAATTAGAGAGAAGAAACACAAGATGCAACAAGCAACTTATTTGGGGGCATGAAAGTCTTCTACCAGTATAACAGTAATTTAATATAAGAGGCATCAAATGAATAACTTTCCCTTCCAATTCTATTTTTTTTAATCTGTCCAAACACTCTATAGTTCATTGTCATGGTAATCGAATCCATGTTGCTGATAGACAAAAACAACTATGTATAAAATCTAAAACATCATTTTAATGCCCTTTGGAACATGATCTCCCCACCCCCTATCCTCATCCCGAATTTAAATTGTCCCAAACCTTCTGGGGTCTTTGGATTCTTGTCTTGCCTGTACCAAAATAACTACTACTCAGAAGTAAGATCCATGTGCTCAATAGAATTTGCTCTTGGAAACCGTATTCTTTACAATTGTTTGTAAAGACTGAAAAGTATCAATTCTTACAGATTTTGTGCAGAAAATTCTGTTGAGAGGTGGACAGTAAGAAAAATGAACTTATTCCCAGTTTGTACATAACAGAAATGAGGCTGCACTGCATTGATTGAATAGCACAGAAACCAAGCATCTTAGTGGCAGGGCTGCTTAAACAGATGCAGGGAAGGTTAGATAAATGCCATACTGTTGAATTCTGCAGTACCAACATCTTTACTATTTCCTTTCTGTTTTGCATTATAATCAGTGCTTTTGGTTTAGAAAATATATCCTTTCAAAAGAAGTACCTGTCTGCCTTCTCCCTTGTTTAATCACGATGTTCTGTGTATCCATTGAAGAGGGGGGGGGAATCTAGATCATTAAATCATTTTACTCCTTCTAATTCTCACTGTTGGATAATTAGGTTGAATTCATTTAAGCAGGATTTCTTCCTGGCTTTGGAGTCTCTGAATGGGTAATCTACAGAGAATTCACAGCCATACCAAATAAAAAATAAAAATGAAGTATTCCTTACAAATTAAGAATAAATTAATCCATGATATAAATTGATAGGAAGATATAACAAGCAGTAATTCTGCATTCTTCATCTCCCAGGTATTTAAATTTTAATAATTTGGTCAGCTAGAGCTCACTTAAACTCACATCAAAATATAAAGTGCTATATGATTATTTCCTGTACTAGGTGTCACTAAAGATAATTGCACCTCTTAAACTAATTTTGAGAGAGGGCAAAAGAAAGAGAAATATCATAACGTGAACTATGTGACTTTTGCATCCTCCACCTTCACCTCACTTTGCTAAATTCAGACCTTGCATCCATGTTTAGTTGGAATGCTGTGATAATACACATATTAATACTTATCTGGGTGTGTTATTCCTAAATGGACAATTAAACCTCTTACAGCTGAGCTACAATTGTTATTTCTATACCAGAATTCATAATAATCTCTCTAATCAGATAGTGACAACACAGGCACATTATTAAATATTTTCTGTATAGATTTATATTTATATCTCTGATATTGCCCCACTTAACGATTTATTTTAGCCCCATGATATTATATAATGAGAATAATGGCTCCTGTTAGAAGCAGTTAACACACGGATTATGTGAATGAAATATTTATTTTTGTTTCTTTTCTTTGGTTATTACAAAAAGAAACAATTTTGTATCTTTAGAAGAAAAACACCGAGTCATTCAATTTTTGTCTATAATGAGACAAGTTGATTATGTTTTTGCTAAAAGTTATGAACGGTTAGCAATGATGTAAGGCTAATTAATTTTTGATGCATAAGCTAAAGGCTGGTTTAAATTGCAGTAGCAGTTTTAGAAGAAATGTAAGGACATTGTTTGGAACTGCACAAGAATAGCTCAATTGCTGCGGACTTCTATAAATAATTTGCTCAGAATAATTTGGCTTTGCTTTGTTGTATTCTGATATTTATTCTGCATGTTTAAAATTCAAGAGTTTCTTTAAAACATGTATTGGTAAAGCATTTTAATTTTTCCACATTGCTATTGATACTTGATTCTACCTTGTAATGGTTGGAAATGAAGATTGTTCAGTACATCCCTACAAATCAAAATGTAGTTTGTTTGGTTTTAAGCCAACTAAAGACATAAAATCCTAAGTACATGCATTGAAATGCTATCTTTCAAAACTGTGTTTTTTAATTGGAAGACTTAATCCAGCCAAGTTAATAATTGCATAGATTTTGATAAGCAAGTTAAGCAGAAGCTTTGGATTTTTTTTCCTGCCAAATCACTTTAATTTAAAATATCACTATTTGTTTTGTTAAATGTAAAATTTGTAACTTAGAAAAAGAGGGGATAAAGATTTCACCATATTTTCTGTACTGGGCAGGGCTTTGGCCCTAATGGCCTCTTCTAATGGTATGATTTTATAAATATCTGATTTTTTTTTAAAAAAAGAGAAGGGGAAGGGTAAGCGTGAGTGAGAGAGAGAAAAAAACCTATTCCAACATTCTCACCATAAAATATTTGATTGATTCATGTTAGTTTGACATTGTTAACATATATACTACTGAATACCCTCCCTCTTTGCCTTAATCAAGGTTTTTGCTGTTCAGTGACAGGATAGGATGGGCTACTGAGGTGCTGGGCTACTCCAGGAAGGAACAAGGCTGGGAGGCTCAACGCAAAATTGTCCATCAAAACTATACTTAGAATAGAACAAATTGTATTTTTAACTGTATACCTCCCCCTAGAATCTATATCTAGATTCAGATCCACATCTAGATCTATATATCAACAAACTATGCTAAATTAAAAGAAAGCTGGATTGGGAAATGTATACAAAGCTAAGGTATCAATAGTAAAACACTTCCATATCTTGCCAAGAAGGCTGCATGTTGTGTCCCTGGAAGTCATCAAATCAAATCTTTATAACAGTCATCAGCCAGTACAAGGAAAGTGGAGTACTGTCATTAAAAAAGAAAAAAATACATTAAGAATGAAAATAATTAAATCTGGAAAAATATAAAAAATAGAAGATATAAAGGATATATGAATTAAAAACTAAAAGTATACATATAACAAAAGTGAAAATTTAAAAGAATCTAAAAGAAGAGGTAAGAGCATTAGATAGATGTAGGGAAATATAAAAAATTAGGATGCAGAAGAATTTTTGCTATCGAATTCCAAAGCACTATGTTTTGGGAAACCAGGCGCTCATTAAATCTAATTTATAGCACAGGTCATCATCTGGTGAATTTTGTGTGCTACTCCCAAAGAGCTGAAGAAGCTTCTTGGATGAGAAGCAAAACTTCTTCAAGAAAGTCCAGTTGCCTCATGAAAAAGCACCTTTGGCACAACTGTGACCTGGATGACTGAGAATCTCCATAGACTTTGAGTGCTACAGCACAGAACATGGTAGCACTGTATGTTGTAGCCAGATTGGTGTTTGAAAGGAAGATGATGTAAAATGGTCCTGTGTGACTATTACTTGCAGTAATAGTGAGATGAGGCCAATACAAATATCCCTGTAGTGCAGGCACTGGAAAAGCACATGCTGTGTTGTTTCTGTTGTCCAGAATTACAGGGCATTGTCTCTCTGGGTAAACAATCTTCATGAATAGATAGGCCTCAACCTACAACCTTTCATTTCGTGACCAAAGACACAATGGCACTGAAAAAAGTGAGTTATGAGCATTTCTCACATGACAGTTGCAGCATCCCAATGACGCTTGATCAAAATTCAAACTCTTGTCAGCTGGCTCATATTTATGACAGTTGCAGTATCCTGGGATCATGGGATCACCTTTTGTGATCTTCTGACAAGCAAAGTCAACAAAAAAGCCAGATTCACTTTTTAACCATGTTACTAATTTAACAACTGCAGCGATTCACTTAACAATTGTGGCAAGAGAGGTCATAAAATGGGGCAATACTCACTTAAGAACTGTCTCACTTAGCAACAGAAATGTTGGGCTCCATTGTGGTCATAAGGTGAGGACTACCTGTATTGGCCTTTGAGGACAGCTGAGTAGAGGGCATGACATTGTGCCAGAATAATGTGCTTAGGTACTTCCAAGTTTAGTTAAGTATGCCATAAGGGAGGCAGAATACCTATTGGATTTGGGCTCCTGGGTAGATTCAGTTGGTGCTCTGTGTCTGCTACATACTGTTTAATAAGTGCTTTGCCTGACTATATCCCATGCCAAATAGAAGATCAGAAGAAGAGCCAAATAATGAGATTTTAACCGTCATTGCCTGTTTCCATGTGGATTGAAAATCATAACTCATAATTAATGGGGCAAAGCCAAGGGAAAAAGAGGACAGTCTGAGCCAATAGTTGAATATGATCAGCCACATTCTGGTCTCCACTTTTATGAAACCTGACCCTAGTTACAGGGCAGCATTAAAGATATGATTATAGATTTGAAGGGCTGCTGATCTTAAATATTTAGATTGTATAAGCTCCGATGATGCAAAATTGGGGAAGGGTTCAAGCTGGGCAACATAGAGAAGTTGTGGAATTGCTTAATGACTACTGCAAAACAGGTCATAAAATTGGATTGATCACATGGGTGACCTGATTTAAAACCATCACAAGTTCCAGCCATTATGGGCAGGCTCCATTACGGTCCTAACTTCATACAGGACATTGATGTGGCTGTAGTTCACTCCATTATGTTAGTGTGCTAAATGGGCAGGGTAGGGCAAAAATAGGCTGTAAGAGGCTTAATCTCCCATGAGAATAGTTAAGTCCAAGCCAATTGCTTCTCCATTTAGTTTCAAATTTAATTTGACTGCAAGTTATTCTAGTGACAAGTATCTTAGACGAATCTCTAATTATTTGTTAGGGGAAGGACAAAATAGTTTCAGATGTGTTACTTAATGATTAAATACACTAACTTTGTTTTTAAAATATGTATAGACTAAATCTTAGACCTTAAACAACTATAGCTATCGATAAGCAATTTACAACCTTCTTGGAAGTTTCTTAAAAGTAGTCACTTAGAAAAGGGGTAACTAGACTTGAAGATGGAAGGGAGGAGGGAAGAACGTTTACTAAAGCAGATGTTTACAAAGATTAATGCCTAATGTGGTATGCTATGTTCTAGGATGATTGTTTAGCAATAGGATCTTATGTTTAATGTTGATCACATTAATATTGAACCAGATAAGAGAAACACCAATCAAACAAAGTGTAACAGGAGTATAGTTGAGGCTAGACGCGAGGAGTGGAAAAAGGCTTACTAATTCAGACGTTTTCAAAGACTAATACTTAGTATTGTATATCAGGTGCCATGATGACTGCTGCATAATATGTTTTTATGTTCAATGTTGATTGTTTTAATAAAAGAATTTTTTTTATTAAAAAAAAAAAGAAAAGGGGTAACTAGCTTCCTAGTTGCAGTGGCAATTTGAGTTGTTAACAATTGGAATTATTAAACTTGGTCATCGTTGAGTATATCATTGAGTATACAATAAAAACGCATGTGAGAAATTTATCATTCCCATTACCACATATACCCAGAATCTAGTAGTGTTTGTAATACTGTTCCTGAATGGCTGGTATAATTTCTTGAAAAGAATGTATGGAAATACCAATAGGAAATTGCTTATGAGCTTAATGTCATACTCTACTCTGACATGCAGGATTTTCTAAGCATGGTAAGAAATAGGGCTTCCCCACCCCCTCCCCCTTATCAATGTATTCCTACAAAATGTTGAGAGGGCATTTCTGGAAAGATTTCCAAAAAAAGAGCCTTGCTGACCCCAAATTTGATGTACAAATGTACAGATTTGATGTAGAGAATTGATGTACATATTCACTCATTCATTTGTCCATTTATTTCATAGCATTGATACACCAATCTTTCACATTTGGATATTTTTTTTAATCAGCAAGTCAAAGTGACCTATACTGTATCTTCTAATATTTTCAAGCCTGGTGTCTCTCCAGATAATTTTTCTATTGATTTAATTAATCAGTTCTGTAACTTGATATTTTTGCAAGCTACTATCCAGTATTTTCAAGACTTCCACACATAATTGAGGAATGCATTTGATTTTAGTTACATTTTGGGATAGGATAGACTTTGTATCATTAGGGATAGGAATGATTGATTCCCAAGCTTTTCCAATTATTTCTACAGGATCCACATTTTGCAGTATTTGTAGATGTGGAAAGAGAATTAAAAACAGTATATTTAAAGAATTAAAGAGTTAAAAATGGCCAAACTGCTACCTTTGTGTGTCTCAACAGAACAAAAAGACTACTTATCTACTTATTTTCATTTATTTCAATTTATTGGCTGCCCAACTCCAGTGGACAGCTTATTTATTTAAATTATACAGTTCCTGATTTCCTTGGGGACTAAATATATAATACAATTTGGAGTAGTTTGTGGTAAAATACATCAAGGAAGCTGTATAAAGTGCCATTGGCATTTCCTTCTCTTTTGCATTTCAGGCTATGATGTAGACAAACCTTTCTACAGGGCTGATGATCTTGATGTACTTTACTAATTCCTTCTGCCATCTACAGTCCCCTGCCACCAAAGTGTTTCATTTAAAGGAAATTAATGAAAGGAAGCATCAGTCAGAAATTTAATTGCATGAAAGAGTTGCTCAAATTGGCATTTGTCATTTGGAAAGAATACATTTATTAGATTTGTTTTAACTCAGTTGTTAGTAATACTTTACCTATAAAGCACATTTCACCTTTCAAATGTTTTGACATTAATTTTGTTTTTTGTGCAAATGCTTTGTTTATCTCTTCTGTGATTTCTTCTTTTCTACCCCATGTTTTGACAATATAAAGGGATTCCTTTCTTTCCTGTTGGTAACTTTAATTTCTTTTTCTGGAAGTTTGATTTTGTGTTGAATTAGGTAACATGGAGAACCCTTTGATAAAGCAAAAATATTGTAGTCCTGATTGGATATTGATAGCATGCCTTAATAAGATTAGATTACCTGTGCTTATGTTGTTGTTGTTGTTGTTGTTATTATTATTATTATTATTATTATTATTATTATTATCTCTGCCAAGTGAACATGAGTAGATGCAGGAAGATGACACCATTAGAAGAAATAATCATTGGTCTCTTTCAGTACTCTCACAATTTCTTTTTTCCTAATACTTAAGTGTTAACTTTCCTTTGTGTTCCTTCATCTGGGTTTTGCCTCGCAGGAATAAAATCATTTTGTTTTTCATAAAATGAAACACTCTTTTTTAAAAAAATGCACCCTCCATTATTGGCCAACTCTTGCACTAGTACAACAGAGTTAAATAAGAGCTGGGCTGCTTAGGGATTATTTTTTTGCAAGAATAAAGCATAATAAAATATTACAAATACCAAATTCCCTCCCTCTATTTCTGTTTGTTATCTGTCTTGCTTTATCCTCATTGATATCATTATAGTTTGTTTCTCTTTCATTTGTTTTGTGTCTTAAAACATTAAAAGGTGAGTAACACACACTCCCTCTTGCTTTTCCATGCCTCTACCTTCCACAAGTCCTCATTTATTCATATTTATTATTTTTATAAGCCTCAGGCTTCTCTATGGCTGCATTTCCCAAACTAATAAAGTGCACCTGCAACCCTACTTGTTAGGATAAGCTGCCAAACATCCTTCTACTTGTTTGATTAACGATTATAAACCTCCACCTGAACTCACGAGAATCCAAGATTATGGCTTGCACCAGTGAGGGAGGACAGGCTCCTTTTCCAAAGGTTTCCTTAATTTCTTTAAGATAGTAGCCATGCATGCATAGAAATCTGACATGTGGGATAAGGCCGTTCCTTAGGTTAGGTGAAATAATGTATTCTACTTTTTGATTTAATATTTTTATTAAAGAATACAGCAGAGTGGAGTCAGAAAGAGCTAATTGCTTTTGGAATAAATTCAATTTTGGAATAAATTCAATTAGGTTCAATAACTTCTATAAAGTTAACAGGAACTTGTATGTACATATGTATTTTCTTACTTATTTAATGTGCAAGTTGTATCTCTTTCTCTTGTGAAATATGCTTTTTCAGTGGCCTATATCATCACTGTTGCCTCTTCATGATAGAAAGCATATCATTTTTTTAAGAATCAAGTCTATGCATAAAAATGTTGAAGCCCCCATGAGACATCATCTGAGTGTTATGTTTCTTTCACAAATATATCTTATCAAAGTATCTTCTGCTTTCCAGATAACTAAATCTGGTTGTGATTTGTGTAAGTGGGACATTTATCACTGTTTCTTGACAATACTTTTGATAACTACTTGTTCCTAAGTGGCTTTGCTTTTTAAGTTTAATTGATGTCAAGGAAATATTCAAGGTTTCTTTATCAAAAGTTGATAGCTTTTTAAGTTTAATTGATGCCAAAGAAGTATTCAAGGTTTCTTTATCAAAAGTTGATAAATATCTGTAGACTAAATGGCTCCGATACAAATTTTCTCATTTTTAATAGTGCTGAAGTGTCATCTATTGACATTCTCTATGACAGGGCTTTTCAACCTTTTTACCGATTGTACCACTTTTAGGATATGGCAATATTCAAGTACCACCTACCGTGTTTCCCCGAAAGCAAGACAGCGTCTCACTTTCTTTTTATCCCCCAAATCCCCACCACGTGTTGCCTTCGGGGCATGTCATATATCTCCTGCTTAGTCAGGAGGTCAGGGGATTACAAGATAATTACAAGATAAAACGTACCGGTATGTTTCCTACCGGTATAAACTCATTTAACTGTCAAAGATCTATAAATCTTACCGGTAGGCTAATTTCGTGCTTAACTACCGTAACTTCAGTTATCTCAAACAGCCTGAGAAGTTTGTTTATGCACTCTTTTGTTTGTTTATGCACTCTTTTGATCTGAATACCGGTAATTGCCTTGCCTAAAGGCTTGTACCGTAAATCAGCCAGCATTAACACAGCCAAAAGGTGCTTACGGCTCATAGCCATCCATGTCAACACAGTGGGAACTTTTAAAAAAGCCTCCAAAACAAGAAAGGGGGGGGGGAATGACAGACATCAAGTTCCAAATCTGTGCCTGTGTGCGGGTGAGCTTTGGGGTGGGGGAGTGGAGATGCGAGAATAACAAGGACAATAATAATCTGTATAACTTCTGTGTTGACCATCTGCTGTTATAAAAGCTTATACCGTATAAGTGTTACTGGTAAGTGGGACATGTAAAACATATGGTACCATAAAAGTGAATAAATTGAGGATGTAACCATTGTTACCGGTAAACTGCCACAGTAAACCTTTTTGTACCGGTATGTGATTTATTCACCTTGTTTTGTTTGATGTTAACCAAATAAAGAGTGACTGAAATCTCAGAGAGAAACTTTATTTGCTTCATGCGTTGTCCCTAAACATTCGGCTTTCCTGACTTGACCTACCGTACCAGGTACGGTATACCGGGATTGAAGCTGCCTGCGTAAGGTAAAGCAACAAGGGGAGGGAATTCCTACCGTATGGGAGGCTATGTGGGATACTGTATGGGGCTGTAACCCTATGGGAGACTGTGATACGGAACCACAAGCAGTGCTTATACCGGTACCATATGCTGAGGTAATTATTTTTGCCCCTAGACATGAGTGCTTCCGGTTCCAGTGGTAAAAGGAAGAGTTACACCGTGGAGTATAAAAAAGCGATTGTCGAAGAATCTTGGGGCAAAAATGTAGCGCAGTTCTGCAAGGAGAAAATGTTGGATCACCGACTGGTCCAAAAATGGCGTGCAGAATACACTAACCTGAGTGAAAAAGTGGAGAGAGGAATGGGTAAAAGGCGCAAGATTGGATGTGGTCGGCAACCAATGTATACAGAGCTGGAAAGCCTGGTGTTTGAGTGGATTGCAGACAGGAGAGCAAAGACATTGGTGGTAACCAGGGCTCAGATTAAGGAATATGCCCTTGCAGTCTCGCCACAGTTTGACATTTCCCATGAACAATTCAAGGCATCAAAGCACTGGGTGGATAACTTTCTTGAACGCAATGCCCTGTCTTTGAGAAGATCCACAACCCTCTTTAGGTTGGAAGATGCTGAGATTGTTAAACGCGCATTAGCCTACAAGAAGTTTGTGGATGACATTGACTTCTCTAAATACAGTCTTTGCAACATGATCGCCATGGATGAAACTGCCGTGTTCATGGGCCAAGGAGCTCAAACCACCATTGATCACCAAGGTGCCTCCTCAGTGTACGTTCCCTCCACCGCTTATGAAAGTGCACGTGTCACCTGCATTTTGACGATTCGTCTGGATGGCACTAAAGCAACACCGCTGCTCATTGCAAAGGGCAAGAAGGAGAAGATTGAGCGGGTTTCTGGCATTTATGTGCTGGAAACTGAAAAAGCCTGGGCCACACAAGATGTTATAAGAAAGTGGCTTGATTTAATGCTGCCGCTTGTAATGCGCGGGAAAAAAAGAGGAATGCTGATCTGGGATGCAGCCAGCACACACCGCGCCAAAACCATGAAAGACTTCCTTCGTGAGCGGAGAATCGACCAAATCATGATTCCTGCAGGGATGACGGCTTATCTTCAGACTCTCGATATCGCCATTCAAGGACTATCTGCGTGTGGAAATCAATGACTACCGTACATTGAAAACCGAATGGAGAGAAATGTACGTGGGAACTTTGTGAAGCCCAGACTGCCAGAGATTGTTAACTGGGTGAAAAATTCTTGGAATAAGATCACTAACACCTGTGTTGCAAATGCACTGCAAGCTGGCTACCTGGACAAAGCCTACTCATTTCAGGACAGTGCCGTTGCTACCCATGAGAAATATGGGCCACTGATTCAGCAAGAAATGTCCTCCCAAGAGTCCCAAGAAAATCCACAGGAACCTACCGGTAAGAGTGTGGATGTTTATGATGATATTCCTGAGGGTGATGACATGGTTGTCATGGAATAAATCTGTTTTATCTTCCAGTATTCCACTGTTCGTTCTTACCGTACCATTTTTCATTGTTTTACATGTTATGCAATGGCTGTGCAGGGAGAGCCGCCGCCCGCCGCCCCAGCCGATGGACGCGCACACACACACCCGGTGGAAACGGCGGGGTGAGGCGATGGGGCTGGTGTTCCATTTCCCCAACCATATTCCAAACAGAGAGCGAGCGAGCGCCCGCACCAACACTCACCCAACCACCGCACTGGGTGCACGCCAGGCGGGGAAGAAACGGGGTGTGTGTTACCGGTATGTGGGCTGAGGGGGGGAGAGGCATCTTCCCCCCCCTAGGAAAACAGGAGAGCGGAATGCAGAGCTTTGCTCTGCTCCCCTCCCCGCCCCGCAGCCGCCGCTCACACACACGACGCTTCATCGCGCCAGCGATGGGGCTGGCGTGGTGGGGGGGGGAGCGGAATGCAGAGCTTTGCTCAGCTCCCCTCCCCGCCCTGCAGCCGCCGCTCACACACACGCCGCTTCATCGCGCAAAGCTCTGCATTCCGCTCCCCCCCCACCACGCCAGCCCCATCGCTGGCGCGATGAAGCGGCGTGTGTGTGAGCGGCGGCTGCAGGGCGGGGAGGGGAGCAGAGCAAAGCTCTGCATTCCGCTCCCCCCCCACCACGCCAGCCCCATCGCTGGCGCGATGAAGCGGCGTGAGTGAGGCGATGGGGCTGGCATGGTGGGGGGGGAGCGGAATGCAGAGCTTTGCTCTGCTCCCCTCCCCGCCCTGCAGCCGCCGCTCACACACACGCCGCTTCATCGCGCAAAGCTCTGCATTCCGCTCCCCCCCCACCACGCCAGCCCCATCGCTGGCGCGATGAAGCGGCGTGTGAGTGAGGCGATGGGGCTGGCGTGGTGGTGGGGGAGCGGAATGCAGAGCTTTGCTCTGCTCCCCTCCCCGCCCTGCAGCCGCCGCTCACACACACGCCGCTTCATCGCGCAAAGCTCTGCATTCCGCCCCCCCCCACCACGCCAGCCCCATCGCTGGCGTGATGAAGCGGCGTGTGTGTGAGCGGCGGCTGCAGGGCGGGGAGGGGAGCAGAGCAAAGCTCTGCATTCCGCTCCCCCCACCACGCCAGCCCCATCGCTGGCGCGATGAAGCAGCGTGAGTGAGGCGATGGGGCTGGCGTGGTGGGGGGGGAGCGGAATGCAGAGCTTTGCTCTGCTCCCCTCCCCGCCCTGCAGCCGCCGCTCACACATACGCCGCTTCATCGCGCAAAGCTCTGCATTCCGCTCCCCCCCCACCACGCCAGCCCCATCGCTGGCGCGATGAAGCGGCGTGTGTGTGAGCGGCGGCTGCAGGGCGGGGAGGGGAGCAGAGCAAAGCTCTGCATTCCGCTCCCCCCCACCACGCCAGCCCCATCGCTGGCGCGATGAAGCGGCGTGTGAGTGAGGCGATGGGGCTGGCGTGGTGGGGGGGGAGCGGAATGCAGAGCTTTGCTCTGCTCCCCTCCCCGCCCTGCAGCCGCCGCTCACACACACGCCGCTTCATCGCGCAAAGCTCTGCATTCCGCCCCCCCCACCACGCCAGCCCCATCGCTGGCGCGATGAAGCGGCGTGTGTGTGAGCGGCGGCTGCAGGGCGGGGAGGGGAGCAGAGCAAAGCTCTGCATTCCGCTCCCCCCCACCACGCCAGCCCCATCGCTGGCGCGATGAAGCGGCGTGTGTGTGAGCGGCGGCTGCAGGGCGGGGAGGGGAGCAGAGCAAAGCTCTGCATTCCGCTCCCCCCCACCACGCCAGCCCCATCGCTGGCGCGATGAAGCGGCGTGTGAGTGAGGCGATGGGGCTGGCGTGGTGGGGGGGGAGCGGAATGCAGAGCTTTGCTCTGCTCCCCTCCCCGCCCTGCAGCCGCCGCTCACACACACGCCGCTTCATCGCGCAAAGCTCTGCATTCCGCCCCCCCCCACCACGCCAGCCCCATCGCTGGCGCGATGAAGCGGCGTGTGTGTGAGCGGCGGCTGCAGGGCGGGGAGGGGAGCAGAGCAAAGCTCTGCATTCCGCTCCCCCCCCACCACGCCAGCCCCATCGCTGGCGCGATGAAGCGGCGTGTGTGTGAGCGGCGGCTGCAGGGCGGGGAGGGGAGCAGAGCAAAGCTCTGCATTCCGCCTCCCCCCACCACGCCAGCCCCATTGCTGGCGCGATGAAGCGGCGTGTGTGTGAGCGGCGGCTGCAGGGCGGGGAGGGGAGCAGAGCAAAGCTCTGCATTCCGCTCCCCCCCCACCACGCCAGCCCCATCGCTGGCGCGATGAAGCGGCGTGTGTGTGAGCGGCGGCTGCAGGGCGGGGAGGGGAGCAGAGCAAAGCTCTGCATTCCGCTCCCCCCCACCACGCCAGCCCCATCGCTGGCGCGATGAAGCGGCGTGTGAGTGAGGCGATGGGGCTGGCGTGGTGGGGGGGGAGCGGAATGCAGAGCTTTGCTCTGCTCCCCTCCCCGCCCTGCAGCCGCCGCTCACACACACGCCGCTTCATCGCGCAAAGCTCTGCATTCCGCCTTCCCCCACCACGCCAGCCCCATCGCTGGCGCGATGAAGCGGCGTGTGTGTGAGCGGCGGCTGCAGGGCGGGGAGGGGAGCAGAGCAAAGCTCTGCATTCCGCTCCCTTCCCACCACGCCAGCCCCATCGCTGGCGCGATGAAGCGGCGTGTGTGTGAGCGGCGGCTGCAGGGCGGGGAGGGGAGCAGAGCAAAGCTCTGCATTCCGCCCCCCCCACCACGCCAGCCCCATCGCTGGCGCGATGAAGCGGCGTGTGTGTGAGCGGCGGCTGCAGGGCGGGGAGGGGAGCAGAGCAAAGCTCTGCATTCCGCTCCCCCCCCACCACGCCAGCCCCATCGCCTCACTCACACGCCGCTTCATCGCGCCAGCGATGGGGCTGGCGTGGTGGGGGGGGAGCGGAATGCAGAGCTTTGCTCAGCTCCCCTCCCCGCCCTGCAGCCGCCGCTCACACACACGCCGCTTCATCGCGCAAAGCTCTGCATTCCGCCCCCCCCACCACGCCAGCCCCATCGCTGGCGCGATGAAGCGGCGTGTGTGTGAGCGGCGGCTGCAGGGCGGGGAGGGGAGCAGAGCAAAGCTCTGCATTCCGCTCCCCCCCCACCACGCCAGCCCCATCGCTGGCGCGATGAAGCGGCGTGTGAGTGAGGCGATGGGGCTGGCGTGGTGGGGGTGCATAGAGGAGCTCCGAGGAGCGGCGTTTCCCAGGCGTTGGTGGCTGGACCCTGTGTGGCAGGGGCGGCCGGCGCTCCTCTCCCCTCCCTTCCCGGCCCGGGTGCCGGTCGAGCGGGGCCTCGCCGGGGCTCTTCGCAGGCAGGGTCCCCGCGGCCCTTTCCCCCCTGGCCCGCCGGCTTCAGTTGCGGGCGCAGAAGCTTCCCGATTGCGAAGCCAATCCAGAGCGTTTGGTGGAGGGGAGGCGCAGGGAGCTTCCTTCTGGCTGGGGCAGCAAGCGAGCTGGAGGGGCGGGTTTTCTTCCCGGTCTCTTGCTGCCCCAGCCAGAAGGAAGCTCCCTGCGCCAAGGAGAGGTTCCCGGTGCGCCTCCCCTCGTCCCCCTGCTGCGGGGTGAGTGAGTGAGCGGCGGCGGCGGCACGTGTTGCAGTCGGGGCATGGCTTACGTGAGTGAGTGAGCGGCGGCGGCGGCACGTGTTGCAGTCGGGGCATGGCTTACGGTAGCCGACCCCCTGACACCCCCGATACGTCTCACAATCGGGGGTGTCTTGCTTTCGGGGAAACACGGTAGCAAGGTGTCAAAAACTTGATGACCAAAAAAAAAAACCTGTTCAAAGTTGCAATTGCACTGAAATGACTTATGACAATTTTTCACACTTATGACCATTGCAGCATGCCCAGGGTCATGTGATTTATATTTGGATGCTTGGCAACTGATTCATATTTATAATGGTCACATGTTCCAGGGTCATGTGATCCCCTTCCTGCAACCTTTTGACAAGCAAAGTCAATGGCAGAGCTGCTGGTGGCCAAGTGCTAAGGCGGGACTTCCTTTCCTCCCTCCCTTTTTCTCATTCCCATCTCCTTCTGAAGGAAGAATTTGAAACCCCCCCCCATATTTTCCCTCTTCCATATATTGATCAAACAAGGAAAGGCCTCCAGAGACAGAAAAGACAAGCTGCTGAGTGAACTAGCTTAAAAAGGGACATTCCCCTTTAAGAATTAGCTACTGGCTAGAAAGGAAAGTAAGGAGTGCAGCCGGCACTTAAGGAAGAAAAAAAAAGTAAGTAATGGCTGCCTGCTAAGGCAGCCTCCCCAAATGACTCCATTCATAAGTAAAGGAATGCTACAGGCAAAATACATTCAGGAGAAAAATTCTTCAAAATCCCTTGCAGCAAAACTTACAGCTAACAACAGCAGAGCAATAGAAGCTAACATGAGACATCAGCCACCAGCCAAATAGAAATTGCCAAACACTCCTTAAGAACACAAAGCCCACATTGCACAAATCCCAGAACTTCAAAGTCACAAAAGCACATAAGAATCCTTCCACTCTCCATCTCCCTCCCTCGTGCCTCACCTCCAGCCATTGCTGCTTTTTTTCATTCCTCTTGGAGGGTGACCCCTCCCCCCTGCATTTCTTGCCTGTTTGCTGCTTCCAACACAGGTGGCTGCCACAGCAGTTGCAGATCAGCACATGGCCAGCCTGCTTGATTTCCACTCTCCCTCCCCCTCCCGTGCAGCTGACTCCACCTCCTCCCAAGGCTGCTGCTTTTTTCTCTCTCTCCCTCTCCTGCCCAAACTGCCTCCTTTTATAGACTCTCCTGTCTCCACCCCCTCCTCCTTTCTCATGGGGGAGGGTGAGCCAGAAGTGAGCCTGGGGCCTTTGCAGCTCCAGAGGACTCTCTCACTGTAAGTCCTTGCTTGTGCTGGCTCTTTCCCTCCCCCACTACACTTGGCTAGGCAGGGCTGTGTACCACCTGCCACTCATTAATGTACCACAAGTGGTATGCATACCACTGGTTGAAAAGCCCTGCTCTATGATGCACTGCAGCTCTTAATGGTTTAGCTTGTATAATAATTTTTTACAAGTGATTAGAAGGTTCCTAGAGGTACATGTAATTAAGCCGCTGTGCCCTTTTGCCTGTAGGTATTGAAGTCCTATTTTTGGAGGACAAGGCATTGTTTAGTTAGGAATGCATCCTGAAATCTTTATAATTGCATTTTAAAAGAAATTGAAATATGATATTGCTTGAAGAATGTGTATATCATTTTAAGGTTAATACTTTTAATCACCTTGTTTTCCCTTACATTACTTTAATACTGTTGAGCCCCACAAAAATCTGGATTGAATTTTTACTTAGGAAATCTTGTAGCTTTGTCCTGATTGGTTTGTGGCATCAACCGAGGACTGAATGTGCAGTTTAGTGGTAAGAATACTAAAGTCATATTAACCTCTAGAACATGGCATTCAGCATCTGACAAAACAGAAAGCATGCCCTTATTGTTAAGAGGTCTAGGAGGAAAAGTTTATCCTGTTCCTAGCAAGCTATGTTGTTTCAAAAATAATGTCAAACAGCTCACAGTTAACATTCCAATGATTTAAAATTACATCTAAATATGTAGTTACTATGGATTGGTTAGTTAAGCTCTGGAGCCTAGCTTTGTAATCTATAACCATATTTTAATTCATCATGTTATGAGATTTTTATATAATTGCAGTAGTTTGGCAATTGTTGTTATTGTTACCATTACTGTTATTTTGGTTCAATTGAAATATGTTTAATAATTACATATATGATAATTTAGATACTTCAAAATGTTGTTGTTTGCTCTGTGTGGTTCATGTGGCAGTTATAATTCCCATTCAGCCCCACTATGAAGTTTAAATTGTATGCTTATTAGCATTATTATTCTTTTTCTTGGATGGGCTTTTTCTCCCTGACCTTAGCTGTTTTCTTTGAAGACTTGAGTGGTTTCTTTTTTCCCTAATAAATGGTAGAGAGGTTGCACCCTCCTGTACTTCTTGTCTCAGATAAGATTGATTTTTGGTTCTCACATATACCTGAAACCTAGTAGTGTTTGTGATACTGTTCCTGAGTGGCAGGGATAATTTCTTGAAAAGAATGTATAGAAAATGTCAATAGAAAATTGGTTATCAGCTCAATGTCATATTGTTACTCTGACATTATACAAGATTTGCTAAGCTAAGCATGGTAAGAAATAGGGCCTCCCTATCCCTATTTAGATCGTGCCAATGTAGTCCTACGAAATGTTGAGATGACATTTATAGAAAGATTTCCAAAAAAGAGCTTTGCTGGTCCAAAT
Source organism: Bothrops alternatus (assembly GCA_034064705.1). NCBI lineage: Eukaryota > Metazoa > Chordata > Lepidosauria > Squamata > Viperidae > Bothrops > Bothrops alternatus. The sequence goes on from JARGCV010000041.1 coordinate 15,522,663, forward strand.
TGGTAGAGATTTGATGTACCTATCCATCCATTCATTCATTCATTCATTCATTCATTCATTCATTCATTCAGCCATTTATTTCATAGCATTGATACACCAACCCAATCTTTCAAATTTGGGTATATTTTTTTGTTCAGCAAATCAGAGTGACTTTACCTTCTAAGATGTTCAAGCCTGTAGTCTCTCCAGATAATTTTTCTAATTAAACAGAACGTGGCAGGGAGAGAAATAAAACAATTTTGGTATACCATATGTAGTATACAGCATCTAATATTCCGTGATACGTGGTTGAAAGGGCAGAAGTTACAGTTGTGATAGCATGCAACAGTTACATGAAGGATTAAAGAGGAGAGATTTTGCCTCTCCCTGAAATCAGGGAGAGGAATAAATGTATGCTTCTCCATAGCAAGCGAAGATTATAGATGGATTGGAGCCGTGTAAGGTTTTAATCACACACTTACCTCCCCTGTGTAGCCTTCGAGTCTGCCTCGTGGAAATGGGATCACAAAGATAACTGAAGGTAAGGAGATGAGTTGGTTTTTGGATTTCTGCCTGCAAGATCTGTTTCTGGCTTCAGAGAAAGAACTCCAAGTAACTCTATGATCCTAGACCAGCGGTTCTCAACCTATGGGTCGCGACTCCATTTGGGGTCGAACGACCATTTCACGGGGGTCGCTGGACACCGCGGTCCGGCATTTTTTTTGCCCGTCGCGCGCACGCCACGCATGCGTGGTTCGGGCCGTCGCGCGCGCACCGCACATGCGTGGATTGGCCCGTTGCGCCGTGCATGCGCGGTTCGGGCTGTCTCGTGCGCCGCGCATGCGCGGGTTGGCCCGTCACACGTGCATGCGTGGATTGGCCCATCGCGCGCGCATGCGCGGATCAGCCCGCCGCGCGCGGGCGGTGCGGGTCGGGGTCGTGCCGCGCATGGGCGGCGCAAGTGGGGTCTCAACCTGAAAAAGGTTGAGAACCACTGTCCTAGAGTGTTCTTTTAGTGACCATGGCATTGCAATAAAAGTATAGCATGTTAATTTTACATGCTAAGTAGTACCTTAAAAAACTTTTCCAATTTTGTATTTGTATTTTTTTTATTTGTGTAGAGAAAAAAAATAACTACACTTACTACCGTATTGTGACACAAATGTTCTATTCAATTCATTGTTTTGAAAAGGTACAATATTTCGCTGGAATTTTTCTCCCTTTTGTTCATTTGTGTCCAATTCTCAGAAAGTGCCTGGACAAGTCCCTGTCCCTGTTTTCTTGGCAAGGTTTTTCTGAAGTGTTTTGCCATTGCCATCTTCCTAGGACTGATAGAGAGTTACGCCCAGGGTCCCCCAGCTGGCTTTGTGCTTAAGTGAACTGACAGTCTTACGGTTCCTAACCTGATGCCTTAACCACTATACCAGATTGGCTCTCATAATTCATTGGAATAGTTGTACAGGACAATATGATTGCAATAATAATGTGATTCTGTTTCCTTATATTCTGATGCGGTATGGGGGGAGATATTGAAAACTTAATTTTGCTTGTCTGCCTTTTCTTTACTGCTAGAAATCAAAGATAGATTTATATTGTGTCAATTAATTATATATTTCTTCTATGAAGTAAAGTAATTCTAAAATGTACTATAAAAAGCTATTTAGTTTATCACAATCCAGACTGTTACAACATTTAGGCATTAACCAGTCACTCACATCATTATCTGGCCCTGAATAGAAGAAATTGCACTGCTTGGTAGCTGCAACCTATTACAATTTTACAAAACATCTGTCCAATTATTTCATATAGTTGCATGATCTTGATGTGAAAATGGAACACAGTCAAGGAGAAATCGCCAAGCATTGTTAATTGGTTTATAATAGAAACATCATCATCCAACGTTTCTAGGCTGAATTCTGACAATGGCTCTGAAGAATATAATTGCATCAAAGCTACTAAGAATTTAAAGAGAATCAAAGACTTGACATCAGTGAATCTTGGATTCAGAAAGCCAGTATCACCCCACAGAGTCTGGGTTTCGTTAGGATTATCATAGAAACAGAGAACTAGAAGGGGCCTTTTTGGGTATCAAGTTCAAACTCCTGTTTAGTCAAGGAATCAAAATGAAACCATCCCAGATATGGTTGTACAGTATCGGCTTCACTAGTATACATCTAATTAAGATATTAGTTATCCCACCCAATTTTAAATCTTCTGAACATTTAATAAACATTCCCTCCATCTCTTTAGCTAAAGAATTAATCAAAACATTAAAGATTGAAGGAGCCAGGATTGATCCTTGTGTCATTACATTGAATACCTTTCTGCAGTTTATTGAGGTACCATTAATAAGCACTCTTTGAATATAATGTTTTGACTAACTATGCACGCATTTAATTTTTAATTGTCATGCCATCCAACTCATACTTATTGTAGAATGCTAATTAGCATTTCATTGGGGACTTTATAAAGTTTTCTACATTATGCCCACAGCATCCCCAAATTTTTAATTTATTATTGTAAAAGGTATATGCTGCTCAAGTCCCAGCAGTTTACAGTTTGTTACAAAGTTTAACAACAAAAAAGAATAAAGATGGTAGAAATGACCATAAAAGGGAGCCTTTAATCACTGTTGCCAAAGGACTTTATGAAGAAATTTATACAATTTTAAAAACATAATTAAGATTGGTCTGCATGATTTGTTATTGTTAGATCTATGCTGACATCCAATAATATAAGCATTATTTTCAAGGTGATCTTTCAAGGAGGTTAGTTATAATTAGTTATGTATTTTTTAGATTCAGCTGTTGTAGCATATCTTGATTTTTCAGATAAGCTGAAGCAAAATCTTTCTTAAAAAAGATTTAACTGATATTGTGAAGACAGCCCTGCGCAGGCCTCTCCAATTCTCTGGTGGGTCACACACGTGGGCCGAATATTAGAGAAGGAAGCATGACTCCAGTCAGGTTTCTCTCTGGGGCATGAGACAACAGACAAAAGGCTGCCTTCCCCGTTTATTACCTGTTACAGTGGGCGGTTACACAATGCATCACATGGTTACAAACAGCCTATGACAATGTTATAGCTGCAGCCAATGACAAGGCTACACTGGCAAAGCCACCCTGTGGCCAATGGATTCAAATCTTGGTACAACGTCCATCCAGCCCCTCCTCCATTTCCTGTTCCAAGGCCATATGGTCAAGCCACATGGTCAAGCCTTCTTTGTTCCTTTGTTACAAGCCACAGGGCCTTTATTCCTTTGTTCCAGGCCTAATGCATTACAACATATCCACTGTTTTTATTTTTTTAGCAACTGTCCTTTGTTCCACCTACGCACCGTCCAGTTCTGACACGATCCTAGGGCATAGGCCATCATCTCTGTCCAGTCCTCAGAGGCTGCCATCATAGAAACATCTCTGTCCAGTCATCAGAGGCAGCAGTTGGTTCTTGGTTCTTATCCAGGAGATGGTTAGAAGAGGGAGGCTTACACAGGTTCAACAGGGCAGGAATACATTGCACACAGCAACAGATTGTTACACAGAATACTAGAAACATTATAATACTAAAAACCAATTTCTTGAGTCACCCAGCATTAGGTAGCCAGGAAAATAAACTGTCAATCAAACAAGGCATCAGTTTCTTGTGATAAGGGATTGTTTTGTACCATACTTTCCATATGAGCAACTGTGGCAGTAATGTTGTGTGTGTTGTCAGAAATATAAATGTACCAGACCAATTCTGGGGCATTGACTGATATGCATTTTTTCCACATAAGATCTACATTGTCTTTAGAGAAGGTGTACAAAGTTTCAAAAATTTCACCAAAATCAAACAAGGGAACACAATCAGCACATGCTTTCCTGTTGTCATTGTCTCATTAGAATATCTGGCTTTATAGTCTAGCTGCAAGGGATAGTTGTTACAAGATTGCCAAATACCTAGAAAGGTCTTGTTACTAACTGATGAAGCTGTGTGATTAGTGCATACTTGAACAGGATAACACAAAACAAGATAGATCTGTGAGGAAGGATTCAAATTTAAAGAGAGAGAGATTTCATTCATAGGCATACTATGAAGGCACACACGTTTGCTTCTGTGCTGGCATGTAGACCCAACAATTGGATACATTAGCATGGTGAGAAACAAAAAATACAGAACAGCAAAGATTGTCACAAAAATTAAAAATCATTAACAAGACTAGAAAAATATAAATTCAAAATAGGCAAAGAGAAATGAGAAAGGCAAAATTGGCAAAGAGAAATAAGAAAAGGAAAGGGCCATGGTTTATTAAACAAAACAACGGGGGGTGTAAGAGAGAGAGGAGGGAACACAGATTCAAATGCAGATTGAGAAACAGAAACAAAATGCAGTATGTAGATTAAGTCTCCGTTTACAGCAATCCTTTTCCTTGGAAACCGGGAAAGAAGTTTAGCTGGTTTTTCTGGTTTTAAACAGGCCTAGTTATGGTCTTCATTGCAACAAACAAAGTCTTCAGATAAACCTGCAAAAGGACAAAAGAAGAGGGGGGGAGAAAATGGCCCTGCGGGGGAGGAAATGGCTGCAGGCTCTCAGGGGAGTCTGTCACAAGTTAAGAAAAGTTAACAAGCAAACAAGGCATTTTTGAATCAATGGAAGGCCAAGGAGTATTTTCTCATTTTCCAATTATTAGGAGTAGGAACAACAGACTTAAGATTTTTTGGCAAGTTAAAAGGTAAGAGAGAAAAGACTGAATTAGCATAGGAAAGCATGTTCTGAGTCAGAAGGAGAAATAGGGGGAAAGGGGGAGGTAAATCTTGAAAGAAACAAAAGACTTAAGATTTTTTAGCAAGTTAAAAGGAGAAACAATTCTTCCACGTAAAGAGAATTTGGGAAGGAGCAGAGAGCTCACATAAGCCAAGTTTAATCCAATCAGCAATTTTTAATGGTCCCTTTAAGGTGTGTGAGGGACAATGCCAAACAAACATTAACAATACTTTTAACTCCTTACGTGAAGGCAATTTGTGAACTCTTTTTCAGTTGCATAATTAAGGTCCTGACAATTACACCAAGCCCTCCCCTTTGATCCTTGGAGAATTCCACCCACATACTCACGGGGGGGGGGTCTTTGCTGAGGAAGACACCACGAGGGTAGGTCCTTGGTGGTTCATCCGATGGGGTAAATTTAGAGTCAGATTGTCACATTTTTTTGTCTCAGGGCTTGTTTTGAAAGCCTGAGGATCAGCCAAATTAGCTTGCTGTTTTTGCATAGAGTAATGCCAGCATGGACATTACAGCCTTCCATGGGCTAGGACACCTGGCGAAGCTTTTGGCAATGGAGCCAGGTACCTATTGCCATGTGGCGAGGTCTAATTGCCCCTCTTCCAGATAGGAAGGGTAAAATTTTTCCAAAAAAGCCAATAAAAGATATAAATCTTTCTGAGTGACAGGGAAAACAGTCTAATTATTAAGTTTCTGAATATAATTTGCTCTCCTGACTAAGCTAAGCAATTCTTTCAGGTACTCAGCCCAATTTTTGCATAGCTTCTGTCCCACACTTACCAAAAGCGTGCACATGGTCTATTCCAGACGTAGTAAGTGGTAGGCTGTCAGAAGGACGTGACTTCGCATCAAATCACGTCGGGGTCACCACTTGAAGACAGCCCTGCGCAGGCCTCTCCAATTCTCTGGTGGGTCACACACGTGGGCCGAATATTAGAGAAGGAAGCATGACTCCAGTCAGGTTTCTCTCTGGGGCATGAGACAACAGACAAAAGGCTGCCTTCCCCTTTTATTACCTGTTACAGTGGGCGGTTACACAATGCATCACATGGTTACAAACAGCCTATGACAATGTTATAGCTGCAGCCAATGACAAGGCTACACTGGCAAAGCCACCCTGTGGCCAATGGATTCAAATCTTGGTACAACGTCCATCCAGCCCCTCCTCCATTTCCTGTTCCAAGGCCATATGGTCAAGCCACATGGTCAAGCCTTCTTTTTTCCTTTGTTACAAGCCACATGGCCTTTATTCCTTTGTTCCAGGCCTAATGCATTACAACAATATTGAAATACTAAGTGTTTCCTGTTTTTTTGGTTATGAGTAGGAGCAAAGGTGAGTCAACTCATGGTTGGCTCAACCTTATCAAATAACTTCTTCCACATGTCTAAGAAGCAAAAATTCATCTATCAGTACAAGATCTGGCAGTATTTTATCCACCTTTGCAGAACTTGCATCAGTATAATTATGACAGATTCAGCATATGGCAATTATATTAAAGTACATAGCCCCATCAGGGCTAGGTTTTAAATGGCCATAAACTGCCCAGAAAAGCTAGATGACTTTAAAAGAATGTAATAATAATGGAAAATAATAACCACATCATACATCCATTAATGTATATTGAATTTAATATTCAATTGTATCTTTTCAAAATTGTCATTATATGCCTTACAGATATTTATCAGAGAGAGATTGTTATGGGAATCTTTTTTTAGCAGAGGACCTTGTTTTGTTTCGGAGTTTGGTGGGTTTTTTGACATTTTAAAAATATGACGTGTAATACAGTGCAACTTGTTCAGCCATTTGTAACATTTCTAACTGTTTTAAGAAATTTGAGTTAAGATTATACAACATGTTGTATAAAATGACTGAAAAAGCTATTATGCTTCAAAACGGAATAAGGAACAATCAGTTGAAATTCCTATTTAAAAATAGAAAGATTTTAAGATAAATCAGCCAGAAGTTGTTATATAAGGAAGCAAAGTTTTAAGTTGGTTTTGGTTGGGTTTTGGTTGTTGTGAACTCGACAGAGTTGCTTAAGATGGGTGGTCATATAAATCTTTAAATAAATCAATAAATAAGTAGTTGTAGAACTAAGTTGCTGATAGATGTATCCATGTGGGCTTTATTCATCACTGAACATGACTATTTCCTTAAGAGCCAGAAAATAGCTTGGTTGCTCCAGAGTACAATTACAGACCATATTGTATTTCTAACGATATAATTGAAAATGTAACAGGGACCAATACCCTCCCTCCCTCCAAATCTTTCATGTACCTGGCAATTCCATCTTTGGAGAGCAGCTATCATTCTGGGAAGAAAAAGGGAAAGGAGTAGACTGTGAAAGAGAGAGGGAGGGAGGAGAAGGAAGGAAGGAAGGAAAAACATTGTTTAATGGGCACAGTCAGAGACATGCCCAGTTACTCCAAAAACTGCCGTAATGACTACAGAAATTACCCCAATATAGAAAAACATCAGACTCTAAGGCAAGATTTGTCTTGAGTATGAATTTATAATACATTATTGCTCCTGTGAGGAATAACTTACCTAATTTTTTTAAAAAAATCTGCAGTGAGACTATACTGTGTTTTGAGCTAGGTGCCAGTCCAATGAGGAATACAATTAACAGGCATGTTTCAGATAGGGAAAGAACTTGAGTCATGCATCCACAGTCCTTCTGATTTGCCAAGATTCCCCAATATCACAGGAAATTAAGTGTATCTATTATCAGATTCTCCCAGTATAGACACTCCCAATCTCCAGACACTGGAAAAGAATCTTGGGGCATTATTTGGTAAGCCTGGAGCAGAGATGTATAGCTGAGAGAGAATCTCACTTAGCAGCTTCATGAAGAAATTAAGAATGGATAGGGAGAGAGTATATTTCTTTGGCACTCTGCAACTACCCTGACATCAACTGGGAGACAAACTCTGCACCAAGTGGAAGATCAAACAGGTTCCTGGCAAACCTAGCAGACAACTTTGTCTCCCAAAAAGTAGAGAAGGGAACCAAGGGATTAGCCATTTTGGATCTAATTCTCACTAACAGATGAAATGATAGAAGGTGTTGTACCCATAGGAACCCTCGGAGGAAGTGATCATGCAGTATTGGAATTCCACATTATGGAAGCACAAGCAATAGAACACAGTCAAACTAGAGTCTTGGACTTCAAGAGAGCTAATTTCAATAAACTTAGAGAGGGCTTGGGAAGGATTCCATGGATGAGAATCCTCAAGGGGAAAACAACTCAAGAAGCTTGGGAAATTTTGAAAAATGAGATAATAAAAGCACAGTCTAGCACAATACCAGCAAAGAGGAAAAATAACAGCTCTCAAAAGAAACCAGCATGGCTGCATAAAGAACTCTCTGACAAATTGAAAGATAAAAAGGACAAGTATAGAAAGTGGAAAGAGGGGCACATAACTAAGTCAGAATATCAGCAAATAGCCCGAGCCTGCAAAGATGAAGTGAGGAAAGCCAAGGCTCAAAATGAACTAAGGCTTACGACCAAAGTCAAAAATAACAAAAAAAAGCTTCTTTCAACATGTAAAAAAAACAAGAAAAAAGTGAAGGAAATGATTGGTCCATTAGTGGGTGAAAGTGGCAAGAAGATGACAAGCAACAGGGAGAAAGCAGAACTATTTCACTCGTTTTTTTGCATCTGTCTTTACACAAAGGGAAAACACAAACCAACCTATCAAAAATAGTGCCATAAAAAACAGAATAAAAACACAAGTTAAGATAGGCAAGAAAATGGTAAGTGAGCACCTGTCCAGCCTAGACGAGTTCAAATCGCCAGGACCAGATGGATTACACCCCAAGGTTCTTAAGGAACTGGCAGATGTGATCTCAGAACCACTGAACTATATTTTTCAAAGATCCTGGAGCACAGGAGAACTACCAGAGTACTGGAAAAGAGCTGATGTAGTTCCCATCTACAAAAAAGGAAAAAAAAAAGGACCCAGGAAATTACAGACCGATCAACCTGACCTCAATACCTGGGAAGATCCTGGAAAAGATAATCAAATGACGAATCAACGAACACCTAGAGGCAAACAAAGTCATTACTAAAAGCCAACATGGATTTGTCAAAAATAGATCATGCCAGACAAATCTTATTGCATTCTTTGACCAAGTGACAAAATTAGTGGATCAGAGGAATGTTGTGGATATAATTTTCTTGGACTTCACTAAGGCATTTGATAAAATAGATCACAACCTACTACTTGACAAGATAGAAAAATGTGGGGTAGACAGCACTACTACCAGATGGATCCGTAGCTGGCTGACCGGCAGTACTCAGCGTGTGATCCTCAATGGAACCGCATCTCCATGGAGGAAAGTGTGTAGTGGGGTGCCCCAGGGCTCTGTTCTGGGCCCAATGCTCTTCAACATCTTTATCAATGATTTGGACTAGGGGATAGATGGGGAACGCATCAGATTTGCAGACGACACCAAGCTGAGAGGAATAGCCAACACTCCAGAAGACAGACTTAAGATACAAAAGGATCTGGACAGACTTGAACACTGGGCGCTATCTAACAAAATGAAATTCAATGGTGAAAAAAGCAAGGTTCTACATTTAGGCAAGAAAAGCCAAATGCACAGGTATTGTATGGGGGTACCTTGCTCAATAGTAGTAACTGTGAGAGGGATCTTGGAGTCCTAGTGGACAATCACTTAAATATGAGCCAACAGTGTGCTGCAGCTGCCAAAAAGGCCAACACAGTGGTAGGCTGCATTAATAGAGGGATAGAATCAAGATCACATGAAGTGTTAATACCACTTTACAATGTCTTGGTAAGGCCACACTTGGAATACTGCATCCAGTTTTTGTCACCGCGATGTAAAAAAGATGTTGAGACTCTAGAACAGTGGTTCTCAACCTTTTCCAGGCCGCGACCCTGACCAGCGCGCACGCGTGGTGCTACCCCACGCATGCGTGGTGCTGCGGCGCGCATGTGTGGTGCTGCCCCCTGCGCCGGCCGAGGCGTAGGCCGCCGCCCGTTCGGGGCAGCGGCAGGCAGGCCCAGGTGCTCCTGGGCGGCGGCGACGGTGCAGGGCGACCATGGGCTGGGCCACCAGCTGGCCCAGCCCAAGGGAGGTAAGACACCCGCCGGGCTCCACGCGCGCCAAAAACCCTGTGCCCGCCGCTGCCCCGCTAGCCTTGCCTTCACCACTGCCCGTTTTGGGCGGTGGCAGGCAGGCCCAGGTGCTCCTGGGCGGCAGCGACGGCGCAGGGCGACCACGGGCTGGGCCACCAGCTGGCCCAGCCCAAGGGAGGTAAGCCACCCGCCGGGCCCCACGCGCGCCAAAAACCCTCCCTGCGCCCGCCGGCCTCCCACCTCTCACCCCTGGCCCTCTTTTACTTACAGTTTTAGTAGTTCTCAGCAGGGAGGGGTAGAAACTTCCGGAGAGCTCGCCTTCGCTGCAGACAACTTGCAGCACTGTTTGCAGACTGGGACTTTTGGCGAGCTCAGCAGGGCGGAGACAGCCTGGACAATTCCTATTGGCTTTTGAAAGCCAATAGAATTAGACTCTATTCAAGATAGTCTATTCTATTGGCTTTCAAAAGCCAATAGAATAAGAGGGAGTAGCACAGCTAAGGAAAAGGGAAAAAAATGGCGTAGCACAGCTAAGGAAAAGGGGAAAAAATGGCAGACTGCGTTGTTTGGCGATCCCCGTGAAATGGTTGTTTGACCCCAAATGGGGTCGCGACCCACAGGTTGAGAACCGCTGCTCTAGAAAGAGTACAGAGAGGAACAACAAAAATGATTAGGGGACTGGAGGCTAAAGCATATAAGGAACGGTTGCTGGAATTAGGTATGTCTAGTTTAACGAAGAGAAGGATGAGGGAGGACATGATAGCAGTGTTCCAATATCTCAGGGGCTGCCACAAAGAGGAGGGTGTCAAGCTGTTTTCCAAGGCGCCTGAAGGCAGGACAAGAAGCAACGGCTGGAAACTAATTAAGGAGAGAAGCAACCTAGAACTAAGGAGAAACTTCCTGACAGTTAGAACAATTAACCAGTGGAACAACCTGCCTCCAGAAGTGGTGAATGCTCCAACACTGGAGGTTTTTAAGAAGAGACTGGACAGCCATTTGTCTGAAATGGTATAGGGTTTCCTGCCTGAGCAGGGGGTTGGACTAGATGACCTCCAAGGTCCCTTCCAACTTTACTATTATTATTATTATTATTATCATTCTTAACCACTGAAGTGATTACTTGTTGAAGCATATTAGCTAAAACAGCAGTTAAAATTTTAACATCTACATTAATCAATGAAATAGATCAACAATTAGCACATAGGTTTAAGTATCTCTGTAATATATGATTCATTAAATAAACAAGATGAAATTCCATTCTTAAAGATTGTATTAGATACTGATAGAGTTTAGGATCAGGAGTATCAATAAACATTTTATACCACTGAGCCCTGATGTTGTAATATTTCTCGCATTCTGAGAACTTTTTTTTATTTAATCAATGGTCAAAGGTGTGAACAATAATTGTTGTTCGCAGGTTTACAATATTAATCCTTTTTAAAAAAATTCACTGTTGATTTTATTAGGGAATTTATTTTCATATTTAGTTGCTGTAATCATTTTTCCTTTATCTGTTTTTTTTTTCATTTTTCTTTAGAGAGTTTGCTAAGGTTCTAACAATTTTTTTTACTAATTTCCTAGTATTTTTGAGGTAAACATATTAACATGAATTCATGTTATGTTATCACATTCAGGTGATAAAATATTGTTCAACATACTTAATTTGGTGTGTCTCCCTGTATATAGATTGTTAATGTAAATCTGGTATTTGTGACCAAAGAGTTTTCAATTTGTCATTCAAATTGCTTTCATGTGTATTTTTTAGTTTCTTACATGATATGCATATGACCATGTAAATAAGCCTTATAAGTCTCCCATTCAAAATTGAGAGAACCACCAATTCCTGTACTTCAATGTACTTCAGTGTCTCCGAACTCAACAGCTTTATAAATTCATTGTCCTTCAGTAGAAAACTATTGAAATACCAGCTTGTGTAGGATTTAGAGAATTGTTATAGCTGTAAATTTAAGCTGATTGGGCTGTGATCTGATATAGAAGAAATATCAATTGTGCAGGCTTGAAATTTTTGAAACAACCCAAAAAATAGTAAAAAAAAAAAATCTGATGCACCACTGAGTAAAAATACATTTTCACTGTAATTCTCGAATACAGTAATGTTTGCTTTCTATGATTGGAAGGACGTCCAACTAATCCAGGTTCTAATATCTCAAAATCTCTCCCTACAATAATATAGTATTCGCTTAATTACTGCCCTATTGAGCGACCATTTGAAGTTACAGTGGTGCTGAAAAAGTAACTTTACGGCTAGTCTTCCCATCTGCAATTGTTGTAGCATCCTCATAGTCACATGATCAAGATTTGGGTATTTCATAACCATCAGGCATTTGCGACGATCATAAGGTCCTGCGGTCATGTGATTGCCCTTTGTGTGCTTCACAACTGGCTTCCGACAAGCAGAATCAGTGGGGAAGATGGCAATAAAATTGAAGTCATGGTCACATGAATTATCCCGTAATGACAGTGGGTGATTGGCTTAGCACCATGCTATTTTATTTTTAACCCTACCATAAATGTTTCAATGCTGTATTTAGTGCACTTGTTGTGGATATTTTATTCTTTTTTACCATTTTGGCTATATGCCATTGTGAGTCTATTATTGAAATCAGCAGTATATAACTTAAACAAACAAACAAATATTAAATGACTAATCTCATAGCATGTGATAATCTCTCTAGGAGGCAAGTTTCCTTAAAATACTGCTATGGCAGTGTCTCAAGCACTGGAAAGAGAGCAAGTGATAACCAGATAAAAAAATAGAAGCTAATTCTTTGATTAGGATCACAATTCAGGAGAAATGTGATGCAAAAATGCTTGCTACAATCCGAAGATAAACATTTTGCATAATCGGACTTCTTACTATGAACTAAAGAGTTGTTTACCTTGGCCACACCACTATTTTTATGCTATATGGAGGAAGTAATTAAATCATGGAATGCATGAGATGGAAGGGTTCTTATAGGTAATCTAATCCACCTCCAGAATCTACTAAACAATTCAGCCCCCATTTGAAAACCTCCACTGAGATGGAATCTACCAATTTTGTCGCCAGACTGTCCCCATGTTTAACAGCTTTTACTGACAGGAAATTTCTCCTAATATTCAAGCTGAATCTCCTTTCTTTTCATTTTATCATGTTGGCTCCTGTCTTACTTTTGGTTTCAGCAGAGAAATAATCAGCCGTGTCTTGCATATGATAGCCTTTTAGATATCTGCAGATAGCAATAGTATTTCTCATCAATCTTCTCTTTTGCAAGCTAAGCAGGTTCAGCTCTTTTAACTTTTCCTAATAAGACTTGGATTTCAAACTCCTTGTCTTCTTGTAGCTGTCTTCAAATCCTACTCCAGTTTCTTCAAGTTCCTTTTGAAGTGTAAAATAGTACTTCATGTACAGTGAACTAATTGTGATCTGGATGCAGTGTATCTGGTAATCCAGGTCAAAATACATTGGCTTCTGTCTGTCAATTTATTTAATAAACTTAGATAGCTGTTCATGTAGCAGAGGGAACCCTGGGCAGCAAACAGAATAAAAAGACAATACATCTAAAAATAATAATAAACAACATTGGGGCCCCAATGAAGCTTGCATTCATCTATCACCCCATGCCTGCTCCATCAACATTCCCCTGGGGAAAAAAATCAGGTCTTCACTACTTTCCTGAAAACCAAAGATATCTCGGGGGGGGGGGAGAGCTGTTCCATGAGGTAGCTGCTATGACACAGAAGACACTCTTCCAAAAGCCCACCAGGCAACACCATTTCTCCAAGTAGACCTGAAGATGACCACCCTGCAGATCTAGCAGGATGGGCAGAAACCATCAGGGATGGGCAGGCTCATCAGTAACCTGACCCCATGCCATGTAGGTCTTTTAATGTGAGAACCAGCACCTATTTTTAGTTGTCATATCACATTGCTTGCTCATATCCAGTAATTTACTCATTCTTCTGCTTCTTTCTTGCATTCACTGCTGCCAAGACAGGTTGTTGCAAACATAAACGTATGCAGTTGATTTTTCCTACCCAGTGCAAGATTTTACTTATCACAGATGAGCATCATCTTGTGGGATTTTTCCCAATGTTCAAATCTATTGAGGTGGTTCTGAATTTTGATTTGTCCTTTAATTTATTAACCAATCTTCCTACCTTGGATCAACTGCAAAACTGATAAATATCTCTTATGTTCCATGTTCTAGACCGGTAGAGATGTTGAACAGTACTGAACTGAGAATGCTGATGTCAAGACTGCTAACATTGGATGTTATTGCTTGCCATATATGAAGAAGCAAGCATGTTTTATTTAGCCTGCATATCACTTCTAGAGTTAAAGTCAGACAATGTTAGAACAGCGGGTGGGAAAGTAAGATAGGAAACCATAACAATAATTCAGTACAGTATTTCCAAGGTCAGCTGTAATAAGAACACGGGAGGGAAAGTTCACACTTCAAACTAATAGGAGAACGTGATTGATGACTGTAAAATGAAGGAATGAGTTATGCTTTGTTACGGGTGATTCAGTTTTTGGCTTCATTATGTATGTGCCGAAGCTTTGCAGAAATGAAAGGATTATTTAGGGTAAATAAAGCCTCAAAGTTCTTTGTAAACTTGCTTATTTCAGAACCATGACATCAAGCCAAAACCCACAAACTTTTAAAACTATTTAGGGGTCCCTTACCCCAGTTACTATCCCTAAACTAATGGGGATAGTTTGACAAAGATTTGGGGAAGATCTCATCATGGAAGAGGAAAAAATGCCTGAGGCCAGCACCCCCACAGCAGCAGCTTCTGGGGGGGGGGAAGCGACAGCAGCAACAGGTTCCCCAGGGAGGGGATCAACAGCTAGCCAGCTGGTGGAGAAGAAATTCTTGCAGATTCCCCAGCTGGGAGCAAAGCCAAAAATATCAGGAGAGCTGACTTGGTCGTCCGACTGGGATAAGTCAAGTGGAGGCTCAGGAGGCTTCCATACAGCCCTGCCAGCAGATGAGCGTGAGTCACAACAAAGGGATTCTTAGATATTGCATCCCCCACACCAGTGGAGAGCTGCCCGGCTGTCTGTCACCGAAGACTCGGGTGAGTGGAAATAACCACCTGCAGCTCGCAGTGGGTCATTAGAATACTTGGTAGAAAGATTTGAAGAATTGGAAGTGAGGAGCGAAGAGTAGCTCCCGTTGAGAGAGGCCCCCAGCCCCTCCCTCGCAGATCAAACAGCCTTTCAGACTCTGGGGTCCCCTGTCAGGGCTTCCAGCCCACAGAGAGAGAAAACCCCAGCCCCCTGCAGCAATGGGGAATTGGGCAACCCCCACAGATGAGTGATCAGCCATCTCTGAGCTTGCATCAACTAATAGAGGCCTTGCAGCAGCTTGGGGTGGTGCAAAAGCCAGGAGAGCGATAGCTGGTGGGCCCGGAGATGAGGGAGGCCCAGCAACAACCCCCACTCGTCCAGCAGCCATTGGGGGGCCTGCAGCAGCAGAGGGCATCACCAGCTCCTGCAGTCCAACAGCAGAGAAGACCACTACAACCCCCACTTACACAGCCACCATTGAAAGGCCTACAGCAGCAGGGGGCACCACCAGCCCCCGCTGGCCAGCAGCAGAGAAAACAGCAACAACCCCACCCAGACAGCAACCTGTGAAAGACCTCCAACGACTTGAGAGGCCAGTACTACCAGTATGGCAACAACAGT
This sequence comes from Bothrops alternatus, assembly GCA_034064705.1. Classification (NCBI taxonomy): domain Eukaryota; kingdom Metazoa; phylum Chordata; class Lepidosauria; order Squamata; family Viperidae; genus Bothrops; species Bothrops alternatus. The sequence goes on from JARGCV010000041.1 coordinate 15,538,204, forward strand.
CAGGGTGGGGCCAACTGCAAATGGGGGTGCCACGTCGACAACAGAGAGTTCAGCAGCCGTTGGATCAGCAGGCAGGATGGGGCCAACAGCAACTGAGAGGGCCACAAGCACAGAGGGGAGTCCAGCAGCCGTGGAACCAGCAGCAAGGGTGGGGCCAGCAGCAACAGCCCAAGTGGGGGCCGCAACAGCCTGTATTTGCACCATCCTTCAATGGCGACCCAGAGAAGCTGATTTTTTTTCTGAACCAAGTGCGTTCTCACTTGAATCGCTGGACCTATCTCTATCCGGACCCAGGTGCCATGGTCGATGTTATTGCGTCCAACCTAGAGGAAGAAGCATCTGAATGGCTGAATAATTTACATAGTGAGCACGCCTCTGAACTGGAAGATCCCCACCTTTTTCTCCTAGGACTGAGAGAAAGATTTGAGGACCCATCCATTGGCCTTAAAGCCGCAGAACAGATCCACAAAATAAAACAAGCCGGCAGGCCTGCCCTGGAGTATGTGCGAGAGTTCCGCAAGACAGCAGGTCGAATAGAGGGGTGGCCTGATCCCTAATCCATCACTTCATTGAGGGATTAGATGATCACCTCTCTCAGGCCTGCATGTATCGGGAAGTACCTGATCAGCTACAGGAGTGGTACCAGACAGCAGTGAAGCTAGACGTTAAGCTCACTCGCTATAAGAAGCCTCCCTCACCTGAAATTGAACCAAAACCAGAATGACCCAGACGACAACCACCCCCCTGGAGACCCCCAACAACTACATCTACTGAAAGACCCAGGCCACCTGCAGGGCCGCCACTCAAGTGCTTCCGATGCGGACAACAGGGACATCGAGCAGCGAACTGCCCAGTTCCCTACCCCCAACAGCAGAGCAGGCCAGGACCCACAGCAAAGGAGAAATCTAATCAGCAGCCACCGAGAGGAAGATCCAATTGGATCAAACAAGAATTGGCTGCCCAAGTTGCATCCGCCACACAGGAGGACACCAAGACTAAGGCTGGATCCTTCCCTGCTCTACCCTCTCTTGACAGCGATGACGAAGGGGAGAACGGCCCAATGGTGAATCGACAAATCCTGCCTTTTTCGCTAGCTGCCAAACAGATAATCCCTAAATCGGGGATGCAAATGAACTTAAATGTGCTAATTGATTCTGGATGCACCCGCTGTATTATTAGCTTACCCTTTGCCATGAAATTGGGCATACAAGCAAAATTGCTCTCTGAACCCATGAGGTTTGAGCAAGCCGATGGCTCCCTCATGGGAGGGACTCTTGTCACACAAGTAACTGAGCCCTTACGCCTGGAAATAGGTGCACACTGGGAGTTTATTCACTTCCTGGTGGCTCCAAAGATGACTGAGGCGGTGATCCTAGGGCTAGCCTGGTTAGACAAATGGAAGCCATTTATCTGGTGGGAGAAAGGAATGAGAACCGTGAGGGCCTAATCCCCCCATTGATTCAACAGATGTTGCAGGGCACTTTAGACCACCCAATGAGCGAGTGCACATGGCCACCTCACCGCCGCCAGGCGAACCAGTCATCCCCAATAAATACCGGGATTTGGCGGAGGCATTTAGTGAAAAAGAATGTGATGCCCTACCCCTTCACAGACCCAATGACTGCTCCATCGAACTGGTGCCAGGAGCCAAACTCCCACGACCGAGAATGTATGCTATGTCCCCCCTCGAAATGGAGGAGATGCAGCGATACGTGAACAAAAACCTCGCGGGGGGTTCATCAAACGGGCCAAATCTACTGCGGGAGCCCCTGTGTTGTTCAAAGAGAAAAAAGATGGGTCTCTTCATCTTTGCGTAGACTATAAGGGTCTCAACGCTGTGAGTGTGGAAAATAAATACCCCCTCCCCCTCCTAAAGGACTTATTAACCCATCTGGCTAAGGGGAGTGTCTTCACTAAATTAGACCTGAGAGAGGCATATTACCGGGTGAGAATAAAGGAGGGAGAGAAGTGGAAAACTGCCTTCAACTGCCTCTTGGGGAGCTATCAATTCAAGGTCATGCCATTTGGACTACAGGGGTCCCCAGCTGTATTTATGCAGTTGATTAATGAGGTCCTACATGATCACTTGTACAAAGGGGTTTTGGTGTATCTTGACATCCTAATATACAACATGAATATAACTGATCACATAAGGCTGGTGAGAGAAGTGTTAAAGAGACTATTGAATGCCAAGGTTTATGCCAAATTGTCGAAATGTGAATTTCACCAGACCCGATTAGACTATCTTGGCTACAGAATTTCCAACGAGGGTATTGAGATGGACCCAGCCAAGGTGAAAGCTATAATCAAATAGCAGCCCCCAAAGACTCGCAAACAGCTCTAGAGCTTTCTGGGTTTTGCCAATTTTTATTGTCAATTCATCCCTTCTTTTGCCGAGATTGCCCTACCCCTTACAGAACTACTCAAAACAGGCAAAGGGGGAGGAACGCCACAACCGCGCCAACCACTAGCATGGACAATTGGCTGTCAAACAGCTTTTGAGAATTTAAAGAGACTATTTGCTGCTGAACCGGTCCTAAAGCACCCCTACCCAGGGGAACCCTTTGTGATTTAAGCCGATGCCAGCGACGTGGCAGTTGGAGCTGTGTTACTGCAAAAGAACAAAAATGGGGTCCTGCAACCCTGCACCTACACCTCTAAGAAATTTACTGAGAACGAGCAGAGATGGGCAATCTGGGAGAAAGAGGCCTTCGCGATTAGATGGGCGCTATTAAACTGGCGACACTATAAGGGAGCAAGGTGCCATTTGAGGTATAGACAGATCACAAAAATCTAGAAGCACTGAAAACTTCCCGTAAATTGTCCCCAAAATAAGTGCGATGGGCACAGTATTTTAACCACTTCAACTTCAGTCTAAAGGACATAGCAGGAGGAAAAAAACTTCCTAGCTGATGCGCTGTCCTAGCTACCCCAATACAAAAGCGAACGGGAAGAGATAAACGAGGCTATTATCTCCAATCCACAAACTGCCGCTCAACTTACACTTCGCAGGGTCTCCAATTCTGATGATCCTGGAGTGAATAAAATAAAATGAGAGCTCGTCACCGATCAATGGTTCAAAGATAATCAACCTCCCTAACGTGCAGGGATGGCTTGGTTTACAAAGGGGGGAAGCTATATTTGCCAGAAGCCCTCTGTTTTAATGCTCTCAAACACAGCCATGATGTAAAACAGGCTGGACACTTTGGATATTTGAAAACCCTACACCTCACCCGCTGGCAATTTTGGTGGCCGGGGCTGAAAAAGGATGTGAAAAACTATGTAAAAAGTTGCCCTGTATGTGTCACAATGAAAAGAATTCCAGGGAAAACTCTGGATTACTGCAACCCGTGGCAGACCCTTCTCAACTATGGGAAGAAATAGCTATGGACTTTATAGTAGACCTACCTGAAAGTAGAGGAAATACTGTCATCTGGACTGTGATAGACCTGTTTTCGAAGCAGGCTCATTTCATCACCTGCAAAGGACTCCCATCTGCCCAACCGACTGACCAAATTGTTCATTTGCTGTAGTGTACTCCAGATCAGATCATGGCATCTGATCTGGAGTACACTACTTGAAACTTCCCAGTGATTCTGGGCAATCTACAAAATGTTAAAAAACACTTAATACAAGAAAACAATTTTTTTAAAAAGACCAAAGATGACAACGATAACTAACCCAGAGGGGAGCAAAGTAAAAGAAGAAAAGGGGGCTTTAAAGATGTTTTACTAAAGGCCCAGACTGTTTGAATTTCAGAGGGAATCTCATTTCAGAGGTGCTCCTACCCTGGGGCATACTTCGAGGGTTCAGCTAGATGTTATTGTTTAATTCAGCGGTTCTCAACCTGTGGGTCGGGACCCCATTTGGGGTAGAACGACCATTTCACGGGGGTCGCCAAACAACACAGTCGGCCATTTTTCCCCCTTTTCCTTAGCTGTGCTACTCCCTCTTATTCTATTGGCTTTTGAAAGCCCATGGAATAGACTCTGTTGAATAGAGTCTAATTCTATTGGCTGTCAAAAGCCAATAGGAATTGTCCAGGCTGTCTCCGCCCTGCTGAGCCCGCCAAAAGTCCCAGTCTGCAAACGGTGCTGCAAGTTGTCTGCAGCGAAGGCGAGCTCTCCGGAAGTTTCCACCCCTCCCTGCTGAGCAACTACTACAAATGTAAGTAAAAGAGGGCCAGGGGTGGGAGGTGGGAGGCTGGCGGGTGCAGGGAGGGTTGCTGACGCGCGTGGGGCCCGGCGGGTGCCTTACCTCCCTTGTGCTGGGCCAGCTGGTGGCCCAGCCGGTGGTCGCCCTGCGCCGTCGCTGCCCCTTGCCAGCTACGCCTCGGCCGGTACAGTGGTTGGCACCACGCATGCGCGGCGCTTTCGGGCAGGGAAATAGTCCTCGACTTACGACCGGTTAGGTAGTCCTCGACTTACAACCGGTTGGGGGTCGCAGCATTAAAAAGGTTGAGAACCACTGGTTTAATTGAAGGAGCCCAGAACAAGTCAACCCTGCCAGGGGTCTAGGAAAACTCACCCCTGCTGATTTGCCTGTCTGACTCGCCCCAGCCAACTTGCCCTGGCCATCTTGCCACAGCCAACTTGCCCTGGCTGATTCACCATGGGACAAGTTCTCAGCTTTGAGAAGATTCAAACCTAAAGCAAGACAAGGCCCGTTGCAATCCACTTGTTCTTTTCTTGAATTATCCAGCATTGAATTGTTCCGTGTCGAGTCAGCCAGGGTGAGTCGGTCATGGTAAGACAACCGGGGCGAGTCGGCTGGAGCGAGATTTACCATTCCAGATTGGATCAGCCAGCCAGATACTATGGGATTTAGGCAATCCCTCAAGAGGCTCTATGCCATGCTTGTTCAACTGGCTGTAAGTTCACCATATTGTAATACTATCTAAACTAAGTTATTCGATTTAGCTTTTGCCACAAGACTATTGTGAGAAACTTGTCAAATGCTTTACTGAGATCAAGATACATTCCTTAATCTACAAGTAGCCCTCACTTAACAATGGTAACTGGGACTGGAATTTCTGTCACTAAGAGATGTGATCATAAAGCGCATATATTCTTTGTTATATATATGTTGTTAGCCGCTCCGAGTCCCCGGAGAGGAGCGGCATACAAACCCAAATAAATAAACGTCATGTGACTGCATCGCTTAATTATGGCAATCATAACAGGCCCCATTGTCTTTTATTAAGTCAAAATTGTGGGTCATTAAGTGAATATGTCATGTGGTTGTGACTTGCAACTTCCTGCTGGCTTCCAATAAAATCAGTGGGAAGGTTGGCTGGGAGTCTTGGGTGGTTCACAAACAGACTGCAGGACGGAAGAGTACTAGGAGTAAAGCAGGAGGGATTGCAGTGAATGGGTGTGGGCTGGGGAGATAATAATAATAATAATAATAATAATAATAATAATAATAATAATAACAATAATAATAATAATAATAATAGTACAAGGAGTGCATGACAAAGTAGCAACAATGGTGCATTGGAAGATCTGCAAGAAATATCATTTGCCTGTAAACAAGAACTGGTGAGATCATAAAATAGAGAAAGTCATAGAAAATGATAAAGTTAAACTGCTCTGGGACTTCAGAATTCAAACAGACAAGCACCTGCAACATAACACCCCAGACCTAACAATTGTCAATAAGAAAGACAAAAAAGTCTGGATAGTGGACGTGGCAGTGCCTGGAAACAGCAGAATAGACAAGAAAGAACTAGAGAAGATAACAAAATACAAAGACCTACAAATAGAAATAGAAAGACTGTGGCAAAAGCAAGCAAGGGTAGTACCAATAGTAATAGGTGCCTTGGGTACAATCCCAAAACAACTGGAGCACCACTTGAACACCATTGGCATTGACAAATTCGTCATTAGTCAATTGCAAAAGGCGGCCTTACTAGGAATTGCTTCCATGCTGTGATGATATCTGTAATACCATCAAACATCCACATCTGCCTATCCCAGGTCCTTGGTAAGGACTCAATAGGTAGACAAAAATGCCAAATCCAGTCTGAACATTTGGCTGACTGTGCGATGAAGAAGAAGAAGAAGAAGAAGAAGAAGAAGAAGAAGAAGAAGAAGAAGAAGAAGAAGAAGAAGAAGAAGAAGAAGAAGTAGTAGTAGTAGTAGTAGTAGTAGTAGTTGGAAGGGACCTTGGAAATAATCTAGTCCAACCCCCTGCTCAGGCAGGAAACCCTATACCATTTCAGACAAATGGCTGTCCAGTCTCTTCTTAAAAACTTCCAGTGTTGGAGCATTCACCCCTTCTGGAGGCAGGTTGTCCACTGGCTAATTGTTCTAACTGTCAGGAAGTTTCTCTTACTTCTAGGTTGCTTATCTCCTTGATTAGTTTCCATCCGTTGCTTCTTGTCCTGCCTTCAGGCGCCTTGGAGAACACCTTGACTCCCTCTTCTTTGTGCTGTGTGCTGTGCAAGTGTGTGTGGGCTGGGGATGCTGCAACACCAGCAAGATCTGCAGAATACAATTCCTGGGCTCTCGTGCTCTGTAGCAGGGCTCCTCAGGGGAAAAAGCAATGGGAGTGACTTGCAGCCTTCCTGCTGGCTTCCTCATTGACTTAGACTATGAGAAGCCAGCAGGGAAGGTTGCAAATGGTGATCATGTGGAATGCTACATCCTAAGTTGTCAAGCTTTGGATCCCAATAATGTGACCACAGGGATGATGCAATAGCCAGAACCTTGAGGACTGGTCATAAATACCACTTATTCAGCACTATCAGAATTTGATCATTGAACAAATAGTTATTTACTGAGGACTTTCTGTACCAAACTAATCACTTGATTATAAAAGGAGATATGATTAGTCTGACATAACTTGTTTTTGACAAATCTATATTCACTTCAGATTATAATAGCATTATTTTCTAAATGCTCATAAATTTGCTACTTGACCATTTGTACTAGTATTTTGTCCAGTAATAGACATTAAAGTAAGTGGTTTTAGTTTGCCAGGTCTTCTCTTTCCCCCTTCTAAAATATTGGGACAATATTTTGCTAGCTTGCTCTTCTCCAGTCATCTAGCTCACCAATTCTCAGGAGTTGGGGATTATAGTCCGTCATTCTAAGATTACTTCTTGTATATCCTTCAACACACCCGTTTGTTTGGCCTAGGAGGTATTTGAATTTGCATTTATTTAAAGTAAGAAGATGAATTCCTACCACAGTCTTATAAGTCTTGAACTTCATTCAAGTTATAAAGACTTCTCTCTGTCTTCTGAGGGAAGACAAGGACAAAGGTGTTCGGTAGTTCTGCCTTTTCCCCTTATTCTCTTCTCTTCTCAACATAACTTTTTGTAAAGTTTTAGATCTTTCCAAATAAATACTTTTTGTATAAAACAAACAATTTGGTTGGAAAATACCCAGTTAATTCAGATGGGATGATTACAAGAGAACTAACATTTTGTAGAATATTTAAATAGTATTATTAAAAAACTTAAACAAGCTCAAATAGAGACAAAACTTATTTTAATAGTAACATTAATGGATGTAGAGTTAGGGGGTGGGTAATGAAAGTGGTATTATTGCAGCCAGTAAAGAACAATTGTGGTGTTATTAATATATGATCTACTGATCATTATAAATTGCTCTATGTGTGTCTGCATATGTGTGTGTGTGTGTGCTGTCCCTAATTATATTAAAAATGTGAATCCTGAGTATATCCATGTAATAAAAATAACAAATGTAAAAATAAATGAATCCAAACACCAGGATAAGAATGTAAACGAAACTGTTTAATATACGAAGATACTTAGTTTTCGTCGGCCAAAGTGCCGACATCGTCAGAGTATAAAACAGGGATTTGGGAGTTCACTTATATAACTGGCTGCCTCTGCGCCCTGCTCCTCGATCGGGTCATTGGTCCACTCATTATCCCCGATCGTGTTAGTCTTAAAGGGGCTGCGCTTGTCAGTGTGTTGGCAGCTTCCGAGGTCGCTCTCCCACCCTCAGTCATTATTATTCCCCTGGTGCGTATTGTTTACATTCTTATCCTGGTGTTCGGATTCATTTGTTACTTTTACATTTGTTATTTTTATTTTATATTTATATATCTATATCTCTATCTATATATCTATATCTATATATCTATACATAACCCACCCACACACACACACATACACCCACACCAGAAGATGGTAGACAGGAAGGCCTGGAGGAACGTTGTCCATGGGGTTGCGATGGGTCTGCAACTAACAACAACAACAACAACAACAACAACGTGTATATATATAGATATGTCTGTGTGCATTATATATAATTATACGTTGTACTGCCATAGCTATATCCACTTCCATAGAAGTTTAATTCTTTATGATTTAGAATAAATAAATTACGATGTACTCAGATTGCTATATCTATTACAACAGTAACATGTATTTTTAAAATGTGGTATAAAATTTTTAAAAAAGATTAGAGGTTTTCAGTAAATAGAAACTACAAAACAAGTCCCGTCAACTATAATTTTAGTTTAAGAGAAAATTAAATTATTAGGAGTGTCCATCACAACCCCCATTACTTTTTATAAATCAATAAATGAATTTAATACGCAATTTTTAAAGAAATGAAACAAGAATAGTGACTTCCTATTTGTCTGAACAGTGGGAACTTTTCTATAAAAAAATCAATAGATTTTGGATTATCACTTACAGATATATAAGCAGCTGATAAGATGCAAAGAAAGAAAAAAAGAAAGAAAGAAAGACTTTGAGAAGCACATATCTAGGAGCATTAAGACAAAAATCACAATGTTCTTCAAATCTACTCACTGACCCAGAAGCCATTGGGACATTTCACAGTAGGGAAATAACTGAATAAATTTTTTGGTTCTGTCTTCATTGCTGAGAACCTAAGGCAGATGGCTGTGTTACTAAGTGCTTTTTTCAGGCAGAAGATCAGAGAACATACATAAATAGAAGCAATGAGCAAGGATATAAGTCACATTGAAAAACTAAATATAAATCCCTAGGTCTGGATGGTGACACTCAAAAGTTGTTAAAGTACTTTGAAATTGCTGATTTTCCCCCCCATAAAAATATGAAACCTCTTTTTAACATAGATATGTGTACTTAAGGATTGGAAAATAGACAATGTGATCCTAGTTTTTAAAAAAGAGATTAAGTAGTGATAAAGGAACTATGCGCTTTACATCTGTTCTGGAGCAAAAATAAACACATGCCTGCACAAGAAGAACAACCTGGCTTTCAGAAAGTCAAAATTTGTTTCTCTAACTTTTTAGCATTATTAGTGTCTCAGTAAGCATATAAGTAACCTCAAAAATGCTATATACCGTAGACCAGGGGTGTCAAACTCAATTTCATTGAGGGCCGCATCAGCATTGCAGTTGCCCTCGGGGGTGCTGGGTGGGTATGGCCAGGGTGGGTGCAGCCTGCTGGGTGGGCGTGGATGGAGTGGGTGTGGCCTACTGGGTGGGCATGGCCAGCTCTACATCGTTTATGTCAAGGGTGCCTGTGGGGGCCTGGGCAGGAGTGGGACAGATCTGAGGATCTCTGGCAGAAGAGGGTGGGACTGGGGCAAGCCCCAAGGCATGGGTGACACCTCCCTAGCATGCACCCAGGGGCGGGGCCAATAAAGCAGGGGAAGGTTCCTCGCTGTTTCTAGACGGTCTTGTGGAGCTAAGACTGAATGCATTTCAGCATAGATGGCCACCACAAAATTGTACATTGGCCTCTGGCTGGCCTGGGCCAGGGCCAAGGCAGCGGGGGCCGTTCCCTCACTGTTTCCAGGATGGCTTCGCAGGCCACATGAAACCACTTCATGGGCTGCATCCGGCCCCCGGGCCTTGTGTTTAACATGTCTGCCGTAGACAATCCAAGACACTTTAAGTCTCTCATTTAGATGTCCCTAGAAAATTCAGCTGCGAGAAGATAAGCAAATAGGTGTGCTCATAGAATGTCAACTAGTTAAATAACGAGAAACAGAGAGAAGGAATTAGAGCGATGCATGCATTGCTTTGTATATGAAGGTATAAAAATGCTTTAGGACATGCGAAGGTACATTGTAGCACTGCTCTGCAAGTCCTTAAGCTAGACATTTCTTTTAGGATCACCTGGCTGCTCTGAAGGGTATCCTCCTGATTCCTGGAAAAGGTGCAGTGGCTTAACCCCCAGTGGTTAACTTAATCTCTCTTCTACCTTTGGTAACAGAAAATAGGTTTTTTCCTTTTCCCTCAGAATGTTAAGACTTGGGAATCAGACTTTAATACTTAATGCACGCAGTGCTCAGGTAAGGTGCAGCCCTGAGCAGATGCAAGACAGAGCTTATGTAATATATAGAATAATAAACCAAGTCTCATGTTGGTTCCAGCTCTGTTTTCAAGGGCAACTTTAATTTTTGGATGGATACCTTTTGTGTTTAGTATTAGAGCACCAATGCTATGTTTTTCACCAGCATGCAGGTTTTTGGCTCCAGAATCTATTCAGCAGAGGAGCCCTTCAGCAGGAAAACAGTTGGCACCAGCAGGAGAAATCACCAATGAAGCCAAATTATCTGGATGTGCAGCTCATAAAATCTTTTCTGGTTCAAATTCATTTATCGTAGGGTGGTGGGACAGTACTGCAAAAGTAAAACTCAAGCAAATTCTGAAATTGGATGCAAATAAAGCTATTGGACCAATAGAAAGATGAGTCTTAATTGTCATAACTGGTTGGAAAAGAGTATGGAATCCCTTCAGAAAAACAGAATAACAGGACAGGACAGTGAAATGTGGCATTAGGTAGATCCCATTATAGTTGGAACTCATCTAATGAGATGCAGACAGAAGAATAGCTTGTTGGCACCTTACCAAGTTTTATTGGCTACAACAGAGCAATACTGGATGTTTATTTATTTGAATTTTAAATCTGCTACTCAAGAGTTCACTGTACCTTCTGTGAACTGCCATTTCATTCTTGGTACGACTCTAAAGTAAATAGGATCTTCATTGTGATAACTTTGCATCAGGGCTGCTCCTAGCTCAATGCCTGATGGCAGCCACAGGTAAAATGAAAGGGCAACTGTAATTTAATTCTTCAGTGCATAATCTTTTGTTTCTTTGGTTGGCTCCTTTTTTGGGATGACATCTGTGAGGACCTTTCAATTTAGCATGAGTTGTCAATTGAAACCAGGTCGCATTTAATGGAACCCAAAATTCAGTTAATGCAAGGTTAGCCCGTGTGCCATTTAAGCTAGCGCTTGTACAGCTGCAGTTGGGGTTTTAGACACTGCTAATCTTTGTGTGTCCAAAATGGAGAAAAGAAAGATTCGGTCAAAGGAAAACAGTACAGGTTTAAAAAAGAAGTTTGTTCTTACATCAGAGCAAAAATCTGGTGTAGCTGAATAATATGAACATGGTCATAGCAACACTAAAATAGGATAAAATGTTGAAATGTCCAAAACTATGCTCATTTTTTTCTTTCTTTTTCTTTCTGTAACTACTCTGACTCTATTATTAAGCATAAATTTAAATTATAAGTATATTCTTTTTAATCTGTTAGTGTAACGTTTCATTAATATATAAAAATTATATTTAAATTTTTTCATTGCCCATTTCCCTCAAGCTGGCACCAATTACCATATTTTCTATAGAAATATCACTTTCAATAATGTGAACTTGAATGATGTGACCATTTCATGAGATTCCTTAATCATGCTAATCAAGACCTACCTGTATAATGCTTGCCTAATTGGACAGTTGTGTCCTATATCTATTCTATGTTTGGTTAATGCATTGTTCCCGGTGCGTCTGTAAACACCACACCAAAACTTCAAAACGTTCTTCAAAGTCCTATGCTTGATATTTAGATAATTCATGATTAACCTACAGGAAAACCTGGTTTCTTTTCTTCTAGCATATTGGCTTCTAGATTTTGGACGACTAATAATGTCTTGGGCTCGCCACTAACCATTTTCTAATTATGTTTGTATGGTAAATCTTAGCCTTTTCTTCACCAAAGCTATTCCATCATATACTGATTTATATGATGAAGCACTCACTATATTTCCTAGAGTTTGCACTGGGCAGCTGCTGTTAAAAAAAGGAAAATATCATGCTTGGAATCCTTTAGAACGGAACTGAAGATAGAATAAACAATCAAATGGTGCTCTTATACAAATCTATAGTGACATCATACTGTGTAGTTCTTCTCATCATCCTACCTAAAGGATATTATGAAAAAAATATTACAGAGTATAGCAGTTATCCTCTAAGAACCCTCTATAAAAGTTAGAATTCTTTAATTTGCAGCAAAGAAGGGTGAGGGAGAGATGATAATCATGTGGATTAGAAAAGAACAAAAGCACACACCACACCCACCCACACACCCCTTGTTACAACTCAAGGTTATCTATGAATCCAAATGCAAGGAGATTCAGGGCCTAATTGGTTGCCAGACCATTACCATGGCAGAGGATTTTTATCCTTCAGTTTGGGCTAAGGAGATTTCCAAATAATAATAATAATAATAATAATAATAATAATAATAATAATAATAATAATAATAATAATAATAATAATAATAACAACAACAACAACAACAACAACAACAACTTTATTGTCACTTTGAAAGTACACCAATCGGCATACATCAAAATGAAATTTCATTGCATACAGCTCTCAAAGGGTCACCACCTCCAATATACACTCCTTGTTCTTGGCCAGCTCAAGTTACAGATCTTCCATTTTAGTCTCTTAGGGAGCGAACGATGGCAAACAGGACAGATGGAAATGGAGCTCCGTGTGGATTATCCCTCAAATTAGCTTGTATTCCTGCACCACAACCTCAGCTCCTTTTCTTTTTGTTATCTTGTCTCTTCCACCTTTTCCTTAAAGAGGCCTCACTCCTTTTCGACCCTGGAGAACGCTGCCGCCGCCACCAACTCCTCCAAAAGCCTCTCTCCCATCCTCTGGGCCTGCCGACAGCCTCATCCAGTTCCTTCGCTCCATAAGCCCCGGGACCTCTCCTTCTCTGCTTCCTTTGGAAACAGCCCTTATTTGCAATAGAATCCGTCGCTGGGCCAGCAGTCAGATCTTGCTGCCGGCAGAACAATTTCAAACAGCACCAACGACTTTCAACGGTCTTACCAACAGCTCCGAAACAGCTAGAAACTCGCCATGCCAGCAAAGATTGTCAGTCGTATGTTGTATGTTACCTTAGTCCCACCACATTGCTCAAACACATTAAAACCTTCCTGATCATGTGGCCCATATCCCTTAATATCCCTCCCATAACTCTTCACAGATGCAGCTGGCCATGGTGGGACACAGAATATTCTCTTCTTGTGTTTTATGTTCTTATTCTTAATGTATGCTCTCTTCCTCCTCCCTCTCTCTCTCTCTCTCTCTCTCTCTGCTCCCTCCCCCTCTCTCCCCCCCCTTTATTCTTTTATCCTTAAAAGCTGTCTAAATAGTGGACTATGGGAAATGAGTGCCAGATCTTCCTGAAAGTGAACTGAAAGAATATTTTTCTACAATATTAGTACAAATAATGCAGCAGAGTGGTGCCAGACACTGAGTTCATTACAAAAACATTGATTATTTATAAACCTAGATGCTAAATTACTTCATTCCAAAGACTTTGGAGGAGTTTCTCACATTCCAGAATTAAATAATACTTGAATGAAATTATATGCAAGAAGTGTCAAAACAAATACCCATATTAATTAATAAACTAGGTTAATGTGATCTTTGAGATTTTAAATGACTATAGGATATATATTTTTCGTTCCCACATTAGGCTTACCTCAGACCTTCCAAATGGATATTGTGTAATTCTGTTTTGAATAAATGCATGAGTTGTTGACCCAGATCTTCCAAGCTTCTAAGGAAACCTTTCCTAATTTTGTTTCAAAGTATATTTTTTATTTTACAGATCTTTTACTTTACTTACTTTTCTGATCTACTAGACCGACAAAATTACTCCCAATAAAAAAAAAGTTACTTGAACTTTGCTTCTGATCAAAGGGCTCATCTGGGCAATCATCTCGAAGGAATGAGAAACGGCTCACAGAAGTTCTGAACAAGTGAAGTGGACTTTTGATTCCATGCTGTTCAATGAAAGAAACTTCATTTAAAGGAAATGCTTTTCTTCATGAACATACATAAATAATTGTATTCTGATATCTAAATCTAAGTAGCCTTAATTAATTTATGGGGAAGGTTCCTGTGGGAGAAGATTTGGAAGCTTCAGGTAGTACAACATTTGGTGCTGGTTATCACCTTTATGGAGCGGCACTCGGATTCATCAGGTAATACCTTGCCAGAATTGAATAATTCTGTCAAGCCCAGTCAAAGAGAAAGTTAATGAAAATGTCTTCTGCAAAAAGTCCGTGGAAGATATATTAGGCATCAGACCTTGTCTGCCATTCTCTGAATACCCTCCCTGACATACCTAGTATAGCTTCTGCCCTGTTGCTATTCTGCAACAAGTAAAGCCTATGCTGTTTTAGCATGTTTTTGGGCCCAGTTGAAGGGCTGATTGATGGCACTGAACATAAATGTTGATTTGAGTATGTTAATTTTATAATCTTGTTTTTCTTCTTGTACATTGCATAGAGACTTTTAGCTTGGTATGGTTATAAATGTGATAAATTAATGGAACAGTCTTATTTCAGGATTGGGATTCTATGAAGTTTATATTCCCCTCTAGAAATTCTGTTTTACACTTGTCATTATTTATTTCTAATTTACTAATAGATTGGATCCAGCTTTAGAGGCATTTAGGGCAGAACCATAAAAAACAAATAGACTCAAGTTACCCATCACAAGCAAATCTCATTGATTTCCATGTATGAGTTTCAAATATAATTAACTTTGAATCTCACTTGATGAGTCCATTTCAGAGTAAACCTTTTAAGTCTCTGATTACAAAATGTGGGCTAGAGCCAAACTATACTTTGTGCTTATTTCCAACTAAAATATCAGAGGGTATTGTGTGAGAATTCAGCCTTAAATATTTGTATTTTTCTTTTCCATTAATAGGCAAATTTATTTAGATTTTATGCCCAAACCCCCTCTAAATAGTACTAATAGTTTTAGGTCTGTTATATGTGAAGCCCCTGAAGGCCGTGGTACTTTGCCCAGGGCTTTGGCGAAGGAAAGTGAGAGCCCTTGTTTCATCATGCTTGTCATTTTTAATCTTTATCTTTTATTGATTTGATTTGATTGTAATTTGCTTAGTCAAATATTTAAATTATTTTTGCCATTTGTATCCTTCTACTGAGATCTTCCCAAGATCCTGGACAGGTAGATGTTGTTTAATAATATTACAGGTAATGTTGCAGGATGTAAGCTGTTTCAAGTAAAGCTGCCTCCACTATTCCTGTTATTTGTTTTCTGCTTTCCAAAGCTTCTTCATCCTAAACCAGTATTTTTTGTTAGGCGTGTCTTGATCCACACATTCTTTTTGCTCTTTCATGTTCTTTAAATTAGTTACATCTGATCTTAATTTCTTTATCTTGGCCCCCAGTCTGATCATTCACTTTGTGATTGAATATGATTTTGCTTTTGGTCTCTAATTTTGATATCCAGTTCTTCTGTAACCACCCACTGTTGTACTGTAGACAAGCTGATTAGTCTGTTTGATAGATGTGCAAGTGCCTTATTCACATCCCTCATCATAAGTGCCAGATCTTTTTATGAAACGACTTTCAGTGCAGCTGTCTTTATCTTTCAAATAGCAATTCTGTATATGCCATCATTTTCTTCTTTAATTCTTCTTTTGGGGGGAAGCTGGCGGGGGGGAGAGGCAATTCATAGGTTGTTTCACTACTGGCCTGCACTGGTTCTATCGTTATTCTTCTAAATTATTCCTATAGTTCATAATAGTTCTTGTATATTTCCAATTGTTGTTATCAGAGTTTTTTCTACTATTCTACTATTGTTTTTTGGTCTTCCATTTTCAGGATTTTTCTGAATTTCTTCCAGTTCTGCATCCCTGTTCTGGTAGTGAATCTCCTTTGATCTGCTAATTGTTGTTTGGTGATATTTGAGTCTGGATAAGTTCTTTTCCATAGTTCAGTCATTTGCTTTAAGTAGTTCTGCTTTGTTTAGTGTGATTTTCAGACAAAGTTGGGCATGATTTTACCTTGACTGTGGTTATTGTTATTGTATAGTAATCCTACAGAATTAAGTTCTGGTTCCCCAGCCATAGCTCCTGAGTCCCATTGCCCACTTGTTGATAGATGCCCACAAATTATATTATCTGATGAGATCCTTGTTGACTCAGGTGATGACCAATCCAATATTTAGTTATATATCAAATTTCTACACTGCCCATGTCAGCTAAGTGACTCTCACCAGTATAGGATTCTTTTAATGTTTTCTCACAATTTTAAATGTGTTGATGAATACACTTAGCCTGGCTTTCCCCCTAACTCTTCTGGTAGAATACACTACTGTGAACATATTCTCAATCTCAGCAGAGCATCACAAGTCCCTCACCTACAACAATGGGGTATTTGTGAAGGGGAATTTTATTTGATGATTATAAATTAATATATTTTGACCCCACCTTTTGGGGGTCAACCCAAGGTGGAGAATATACTTAATACTCTTGCCTCTTATGCTCCCTACAACAACAACTCTATGAGGATCACCCAGTTTGCTTTCCTGCTTATAGGAGGGCTAGAACTGCTGGTATCTAGGCATCTACACCTAATATAGTTTCCCATCTGTGAAAGGTACTCAGGTGGCAAACAGGGATAAACACGTAATAGTTTTCAAAAATCAACTTAAAAAAGGAAAAAGGAAGGACAAAGTTGAGGCCCCAGTAAACATCTCCCACCCTTAGATCACACACAACCAACCATACCAGAACTCTAATAATATCCCGATTCCAGTGCCGGGAGGAAAAGTGTGTCTTCACTGCATTAATGGGGGCCAATAGGAAGACCCTGTATCTCCAAGGAGAACTTGTTTGGAAAGCAAGTGCCATGACAGAGAAAGCATATTTCCTAGTTAAACCATATTTCACCAGTTAAACCAAGGTAACCCAGACCATGGTCTCTTTTCCAGCTCTGGTGGGAAGCTCAGAATGACAGATGGGCTGCCCCCACCCAAACTGCTGCAATTTAGTTTAACCTTTTTGATAACCCTAATCAGTACAAACTTTTTTCTCATCATCAAGAAGACCTGAGCAAAAAATGTTTTATAGAAATAATCAGCAATAATTTTTTAGGGCATGTAAACACTGTAAAATTGTGTTTTCATCTGTGTCTTGGAAGTAGCAAGAGATGCTGAAGGATACTTTGGGGAGCCTTATTCATTACAGCTCTGATTACACTTTTATTATTGAAAATTTGTTTGGGGATTAAAAGTATGCTTGTCCTAAGTGAAAATTAGGTGTTCACTGTGAAACTATGATTTTGGAATCCCAGGCTGTGAAAACTGACTAATACAAAAGAGAAAGAGAGGCAGAGAAAGAAAGACAGAGCATAGCATCAATATTGCAATGATTGTGAAAAGAACAAACTGAACTAATTATCTATACAGGAAATGAAAAAGTAAATTAAATGAATGTAATTAATTTTAAAAACAATTGTAAGATGAATTCTTTCCAGTATCGAAAACTGCTTTAATACCCACGAAGTAGATTTCATTGCATCCCAGCTGTTCTCCCAAGAATCTACCATCATTGGAAGTGTAAAGGTAACAGTTAGCAAAGTAGAGGTGTGGACAGAATGGGACATCTCGCCACGGCCAATTTGTCGTGGGACAAGTCGCTGTGGGGCAATTCAACAATTCAATTTAATTATTTAAAATAATTTTAAAAATATTCTAAGTTTTGTCATTCACACTTTTAATTTTGTCCCTCCTTTGGCATCCTTTCTTTAATGATTCTATTGCACCATTCTTTTGATATTAGTGTAACTGTTGTCCCATGGGGAGTTGTCCTGTGGCAAGTTGGCCATGACATGACATGTTGGCAGTGGCAGGTTGGCCGCATGAGTTGTCCTAGACCCAATGTAGAAACTTTCAAGGCTGTGAAACAATCTAGTGTATATGGCTGCTGACTCAAAACGGCCGGATGAAGAGACCCAGCTTTCAAAACTTGGGAAGAGAAAAGAAATGAATTGTGTGAAATTAGATGTACCCGTGTTTCCCTGAAAGGAAGAAGTGTCTTACTTTCTTTTTATCCCCAAAAGCCCCACTATGTCTTACTTTCGGGGCACGGCTTATATTGATTGGAAAACAATTGTCAGTTTTATTTTAAGTATTTTAAGTATATTAAGTATTTTAAGTATTTTAAGTATTTAAGTATTTTAAGTATTTAAGTATTTTAAGCAGGAGGCGGAAGTGGGCAGGAGTAATATGTCTTACTTTCGGGGTACGGCTTATATTAGCCGACCCCCTGAAAACCCCGATACGTCTTACAATCGGGGGTGTCTTACTTTCGGGAAAACACGGTAACTCTTTTATTATTGTTATCCACATCTACTCTTCAGACATTAATGAGAAAGCTCTTCCTTAATTTCTCCATTAAAATGCAATACATTTTGGAAAGCTTAGGTGGTAATCTATATTTTGAATAGCATACTTATTCAGTGGAAAAACAGAAGTCACTGTACTACCGGTAGTTACTGGTAGGAATCAGGGACCAATGCAAAGTGCTGGTTATTATCTACAGAGATCTTCATGGCATTTGGTATTACCTTGCCAAAGTTGAATCTGCCTATCCAATAAGAGTATTATGAGAAAACATGCAGAAAGTCCCAATTCCATGTCTGATTAGAGCAGTGTTTCTCAATCTTGACAATTTTAAGGCATGTGGACTTCAACTCCCAGAATTCCACAGCCAGCATTGAGAAACACTGGATTAGAGGGACATACATTAAGTGGCCCATACTTTGCAACTCCTTGGACCTGGTGATTTCTGCAACCCCATCACTCCTGGCATATTTAGGACTGTAAGGATGACCTTATTCCACCACATTTCTAACCAGAATTAAATATAATGGTAGCCATTTTGGCTGGAGGAATGAGCTATTATTAATTATTATAACTTTTGTTTTGGTTTTCTTTGGTTTGGGGGTGGGCTACAGAATCAGCAAAGTAAATAAATAGATGCAATAGGTTTGCATACTACAAGTTTAGAATGTAAACAAGTGTTCCTGTCGTAATTGAAGCTTGTACAGTAGTCTTATTTCAAGCTCCGTTAGCATTTATTGTGGGAAGCAATGATACAAGCATTATGCTTAGCTGTGCCTTAGACTGACAGGAATCAAGCAGAAATTTGTGTGAGTCTGTATGAAAGGAAGCAGCATGAATTCTCGAAGCAGCTTCCAGTTTTCACACAGTGAACTGGAGAGTACAATCATCACATTTGTGCGGGATCATAACAATAGCAGTGTCCACTTCTGTTGTGCAACAATTTGCCCATTTCATGTTTAGGAGCATGCAATCTGGTGTTTTCCAATTATGCTGCCAGTTAGGTATTATTCTGCCTACTATCAGCAAAGGTATTTTGGCTGACAGCAAGAGGAAGGCTTCCTTGGTAGAATCTGAGCATATATCTATTCACTGATAATAGAAGGCTCTGTTCTATGTACCTTTTCCCCAAGTGATTTATCTGGCAGCTTTTGTAGTAAGTAGTGATTGTATGTTAGAAAAGATATAAATTACTGCTGTAATTGTTCCTCATTTTCATCAGGCTGGATTACCTTGTGCCTCCAGAGGTTTTTCATCCATTTGTAATCCAACATCCCTGGAGTTCATAATAAAAGGCAATATAAATGGCCATAGAGGCGCTCCTCCTTATCAGAATTAAAGCACAATGGAATAAGTCAGTGAATTGGTATCAACCATGACCTTCAGAATTTAATGTAACATAAGTCTACAATTAAATATCCAACAGATTAATGATTGCAGTCATCCAGAAAGATAAAATCATACCATTTGTTCCCAACCAATAAATTGGTTAGCAACTGATTAGTACCATATAGACCAGGGGTCCCCAACCACCGGTCCATGGGCCACAGCATGCCACCAACCAGTCCGTACAAACAAGCAAAGCCCCATCTGCGGGATCCAGGCAGCACACAAAACCACGCACCCTCCAGTCCGCGGAAAAACCTCTCTCCACGGAACTGGTCCCTGGTGCCCAGAAGGTTGGGGACCTCTGATATAGACTACATATATTGCAATCAATCTAACATAAAGCAAGAAAAATGGTTCTTCTGGATTTGCAAATGATTTGTTTTACACATTGCAAGTGTCTGCAATGAGCAATCTCTTTGTCAATCCTTGCTGATGAACAGGATAAATGTATTAGTTCCTTTCCAGTTGAAGATAGGAAACTTAATGGCATGATAGCAAGTACTGGGCAGCAGAAAGAAGGAGCATTGGAGTCTGAATATTAAGAGAAAGAGAGAAAGAAGTCTTGCGAGCAATTTTACATTGTGTGATTTGACTGTGAATTCTTAAATCCTGCTGAGAAGCTCCCCCACATTGTTGGGAAAAGAAGTTTTTTTTTCCTGGCCTGTAATTGTCTACTAAATTAAATGTTTAATTTTTGTAGTTGTAATTATGTTAAATTTGAAGTTTTAATTGAAACCCCCTCCTCCATCCTGCCCCAAATCTAGCTATTATTGTTGGAAGAACATCAGTGTAAATTCCAGCTAATTCATTTGAAATTTTTATTTATTTCAAAGAATTTCAGCACATTTTCAGCGATACCATCAGTTTTAATGATGGTCTTCAAGGCTTGAGAAAAAAAGCGTTTCTTCTCCCATGCTCTATTTAGCTGAATATATATTTAGAGATAATTACTTTTCTCTTATTGGTCAATGCATTATATTTAAAAGAAAAATATGTTAATTTGATATTTTCCAAAACTGTGATATCCTCAATTGGCACTTGACTCTAGAACCTAATGGAAGAAGGAATGGTCCAATTTTATAATATTTTTGCCAGCACCAGGGGAGGGGACTTGTCTGCACAGACCCTTTTCCTGAAACAGGAAAATTCCTAAGGCAAGGTGATTTGCTTTGCCAAGGGAAACTAACTGGGTGGCCTTTTCATTTCAGTGAGTTGAAAATCATGTAGCCTCCATAGGGCGAATCAGATCTCTGAAGCAAATCTTAAGTTCTTTTCACAATTCCTTTTGTTCTCGAATGTTTAGCATAAAACTTATAACATTTAACAGTTATTTAACCACTTATAATTCAACCACAACAAAAATTTAACAGTAACGTAATGATTTACAAACAATAATTGTAGGCTTAGTGTTTGATAGTGTCTGTTAATTCTCTATAAATCAAAGACGTTCTGTAGCATTTAGAGCATTTAGAGTTGTCGGGCCTTATCTAAGTGATGGAATGGGTTTTAATGGAAAGTATTATTACTCAGTGCTTTCTGGCAAATGATATTTATGTGAGGCTGCTCAAATGGCAAAAACTCATCTTGCATGGAGTAGATATTGTACATTCTCTCTCACCCCCCCCCATGTCTTCTCTTGCTATTTTCAAGTCTGGATTTTACAAGATGGATTTTACAATTTAGTATTTACAAGTGAGACACATGGATAACAATATATTGGAGCTGTTCTTTAGTGCTTGTTTTATGGTGCTGGTTCTGTGGTTGAAAGTTTGGAATGAGAAACCTCCTTATTGAGATGTGCAATTTGCTTCAATTAATATGTTGTGAGAATCTATTAAGTCCTGTCAGTGTTCTCCTAAGGCAGCGGTTCTCAACCTGTGGGTCGTGACACCATTTGGGGTCGAACGACCATTTCACGGGGGTCGCCAAACAATGAAGTCAGCCATTTTTTCCCCTTTTCCTTAGCTGTGCTACTCCCTCTTATTCTATTGGCTTTTGAAAGCCAATAGAACAGACTCTCTTGAGTAGAGTCTAATTCTATTGGCTTTCAAAAGCCAATAGGAATTGTCCAGGCTGTCTCTGCTCTGCTGAGCCCGCCAAAAGTCCCAGTCTGCAAACGGTGCTGCAAGTTGTCTGCAGCGAAGGCGAGCTGTGTAGAAGTTTCCACCCCTCCCTGCTGAGCAACTACTAAAAATGTAAGTAAAAGAGGGCCAGGGGTGGGAGGTGGGAGGCTGGCGGGCGCAGGGAGGGTTGCTGGCGTGCATGGGGCCCGGCGGGTGCCTTACCTCCCTTGGGCTGGGTCAGCTGGTGGCCCAGCTGGTGGTTGCCCTGCGCCGTGGCTGCCCCTTGCCAGCTACGCCTCGGCCGGCGCAGGGGGTAGCACCACACATGTGCGGTGCTCCCGGGCAGGGAAAATCCTCGACTTATGACCGGTTGGGAAGTCCTCGACTTACGACCGGTTGGGTAGTCCTCGACTTACGACCGTTTGGGGGGTCGCGGCATTAAAAAGGTTGAGAACCACTGCCCTAAGGTCACTGTAAGGAGGAGTGGGATAAGAGTAGGCAATCCTCAACCTACAGTCAATTAAAGTTATGACGGCATTGAAAAAAAGATAATTTACGACTGGTCCTCGCATTTAGGATTATTGCAGCATTCCCGCAGTCACATGATCAAAATTTAGGCTCTTGGCAGTTGTAGGATCCTGGTGTCACATGATCACAATTTGTCTCCTTCCCAAGGGACTTCTGACAAGCAGACTGAATGGGGGAAGCTGGATTTGCTTAATGTCTGTGATGATTTGCTTAATGACCATGGCAAAAAAGTAAAATCAGGTGCAACTCAATTAATGACCGCATCATTTTGGTCTAAGTTGTGGTTATAAGTTGAGGACTACCTGTGATCTCATAGAAGATTCTAACTAGATACAAATTATCTGAGCATTTTTTTTAGTTGCTTAACTTTTCCTTTATGCCTAGAGAAAAACTGAATCCCTTCTTCCATTTTTTTAGTGATCATGTATCCTCTAACTCAGGAATTTTCAACCACTGGTACGGGTACCACCTGTGCTTCATTGGCACCTGGCAGGTGGTACGCGACCATCCTAGAAAAGTGGTAGTGGGGGAAGGGAATGAGCTGAATCGGTGGCAGCACCATACAAGCCTGAGCGAGAGATGGCTGGAGCTGCAGGGCTGTCAGGGCTCAGCGGACGCGCCAGGATCAGTGCCGCTTTCCAGCTGATCGGCACTTCTTCGGGGCTGTCAGGGCTCAGTGGAAGCGTCAGGATCAGCGACAGGCTCAGCTAGAAAGCAGCACTGATCCTGGCACCGATCAGCTGGAATGTTGCAGCCTCTCCAGGGTCTTGTGATTTACATTCAGATGCTTGGCAACTGATTCATATTTATGACGGTCACAGTGTCCCAGGGTCATGTGAAGTGACCAAAACCTGCTGCAACCACCCAGCAGACGGGGGGAATAAAAACCAAACACCCCCACCCACCCCACCCCCGCTGCCAATCCTCAACAGAAATGCTCACAACAATGAAAACCTCGGACAGGAGGAAGAGCGCTGCCAGGCGGGCAGGTAGGTGTTTTGCTCAGCTGTGGCTTGGGGGGCACTTTTTTTAGTGCCATTGTAATTTCGAACAGTCACTAAGCGAATTGTTGTAAGTCGAGGACTACCTGTACTTTATCACTTTTTCCTTTTTTGGGGGTCATCAAGTTTTTGACACCTTGCTAGGCGACTGGTGGTACTCGGATATTGCCATATCCTAAAAGTGGTACAATGGGTGAAAAGGTTGAAAAGCCGTGCTCTAACTGGTTTTAATTGGAGAAATAGGTCTCACTGGCTGTGATTTACATACAAAAGGATCAAAGTGCTCTCTATGGCACAAGAAAACATTCATTTGAAAGGAAAGGAAACTCCAAGCCATAAAAACAGGCTTTATTTACTTATGTGAAATGTTACATCCTAATTTATTGACAGAGCAATATTTGTGCTGTCATTAAAATGGCACAACAGCTGCGAACATTAGTTTGGAGAACTTGTTTTGATAGGATAACATCTGGGGTCAAACCACATGAATAACAAGAAACAAGCTGATTTCTTCAGATTGTTTTCTTCCCCATGAGGTGGAAGGGGGAGATCAAAAACATATTTTCTCCCTTT
Organism: Bothrops alternatus; assembly: GCA_034064705.1. Taxonomy (NCBI): domain Eukaryota; kingdom Metazoa; phylum Chordata; class Lepidosauria; order Squamata; family Viperidae; genus Bothrops; species Bothrops alternatus. The sequence continues at coordinate 15,562,208 of JARGCV010000041.1, forward strand.
TCAGTAGAGGAGGTATGTGTAACATCAATAGGAGCTTTAGGAAATGTATTTCAGATAAGATTGAAGATTTTCCTGCTTTCTACCTGTTCCCACCCTGTCTCACTCAGGCTGTTTTCCCTTCTTACTGTAGTCTCTGCTATCACCCAGTCACCCATTTATTGCTGGCTTCCCGATTCCTGCCATTTTTCTCCTTTCATCATCAGTTAGCTGATAAGCGCCAGAGCTCCTGACTGCAGCCGCCTTGCCTTGTTTCATTTCTGGAAGTTTCTCTGTGCCATGTGGTATTCTAGACAAGGGGGGGGGGAATTGACATCGGAGGAGAGCAAATTGGAATGCTCTTGTTTAATGATAAAATTCAGTGATAAGGTTGTTCAATGATAAAGTTTCAGAGGCTCAGTAATGCCCCCAGATGCTGTTTTCCTACATCAAGACATTTCTACATCATAATTTGTTCACCAGAACAGTAGTGAATTGCTCTTTCTTACAGCCTTATGCTGTCAAAATAGTTCCATAAGCATCTTAGTCATCAAGATACTAGAACAGGGAGGAAAAAAAAGTAGCAGCTTTTGTTGTGTGTACTAATCTAAATCTTCAGTGTAGAGGACCCTCAATAGAATTGAGACACTCTACAAAATTTTATAGATGTTGGCAAGAGATGAGTAATCTGCAGCTTAAACAGAGAAATTTTTAGGTGAAGTGCAGAATTCTGATGTTTTAGATCTTTTCCAGATTCTTGCCCCAATAGTTAAGTCATCCTCTGTACATGCACGCACGCCAGCACAACACACACACACACACACACACACACACACACACACAGAGAGAGAGAGAGAGAGAGAGAGAGAGAGAGAGAGAGAGAGAGAGAGAGATTATGAAGTATATTTTGGCAAGTTTTTTCTAAAGTTTCTGCATTTGTTTTCTGTTTTTTCAGTAAAAAGAATATTATAGTGTAGTGATGGCGAACCCTTTAGAGACCGAGTGCCCAAACTGCAACCCAAAACCCACTTACGCATCGTCAGGTGCCGTGTGGGTGTGGCCCATTGGATGGGGGGGCTATGGTGGTAACGGCAGACTGGGTGGGACTAAAACGTTCAATCAATCAATTCCAATTTTGCAAGATCTTCCCCCCCCCCGCAAGAAGTTGAAATTGACTAATTGATTGAACCTTTTTTTTTTGCACACGGCAGCGGAGGCCTAAAGCGAAAAGGTTTTATAAAGCCCAGCTGACGGCCTAGGACTGGGGCGACGGTGCATGTGCCCACAGAGAGGGCTCTGAGTGCCGCCTCTGGCACCCGTGCCATAGGTTCGCCACCACTGTTATAGTGCAGTCAAACCCCAAATTGCTGTTTGTGCCTTTCAAGGGCAAAATAAATACAAATTTGCTTTGTGAATCAGAATGTTGTTTGTTAGAAGGAAAGAAAAACGCTGATCAACATAATAGGTATTTTTCTGATTATTTAGAGGCTCTTTGTCCCCCTCCCCCCCTTTTTTTGCTCTTAAAATTTGTATGTTTAGAATTCTGTGAAAATGTTAAGTTTTCTCTGTAGAGCTCTGGCAGATGGGGGGGGAGGTCCTTTCTTTTTAAGATATCCATTCACTTTCATTAATTGTGAAATCACTTTGAAGTTTATGTTAGGCATATGATAGAAATTCAAGCAAGAAAACTGCCCATAAATCCTGCCTGCCACTCAAGGGCTTTAGTGATCATATCTTGGAAAGATTCTAAAAGAGAGAATGTGATTTAGGTTATAAATTTTGGAAATTGGCATCTTCATGATGAAATTGTAAGATACAAGGCAATGCTTGCATTAATGCAGTCCCCTATGAGTGACAAACGGTATTGTCTTTGTTGCAGTTTCTTGTCTTTTGTTCATGAAGACAGATGAGAGAGGTGAACTATTGTGCTGCAATGGCATGTAATGCTAAGGATCATCTCTGCATTCAGTTTCTATTTATTTCTTTCAAAATGCAAGAACCTGAAAGGTAAAATGGGTAACGAAAGATTACTGGGCCATTTCGGATAGAACAAAATATTGTATTTCATTTTGGTAGTCTGTAAAATAATATTATGAAGGGACATTGTGTAACTTAAGATAAGTGGATTGTATAACTTCATTTAAATTCAGGACATACTTTGTACTATTATTGCTTGGGGTGCTCTGTTTCCTGCTCCTTCTCTTTGACCAGACTTTCCAGTACAGGTATTAATAGGGATTGATTTTTAGTCTTCATTCAAATTTTACTAAAACTGTTGAGGCTGATACAAAACTAAACACGACCCAAGGTAGATGAATTACTTTTCTCCCTTGGAAAAACTTCCAGGAAACTTAAGCAATGTGGTTGTAAAGAGAGAAGTCATGTGATCACATCGCTTAGCAACTATAATCCCAACAGTCCCGGTTGCTGTCATCACTCCAGATATGTGGGTCATTAAATGGAAGGAGTTCCAGATAAGGAGTGTGGGGGTGCCTTGATGGTAGGGAGGGCCCTATGGGCCCAGCATATGCCTGCACACAAATTTTGTGTGTGTGTGTGTGTGTGTGTGTGCTGCAGTGTGGCCAAGTGCAGGGAGGTCAGAGAAAGAATACACTGTGGCTCTGGCCTCTTGGGGTGTTGCACTCTGGAACTGCAAAAAATCCCTGAGCCACAGTGGAGTGCAAATGTGTAGCCGCCTCTGGAAACCTCAGCCTCCCCAGCCTAGGCCAGCAGCATGGTGCAAAGCCACCACTCCTGGGAAGCCTCAGCCACCTTGCTCTCTACAGGCCCTGCCACTCTTAGTTGACCTTTGCCACTTTCCTCCTGCTGATGAGGCACACTTAGCCTGACCCTGTTATATGCGAGATTGAGTGCTGGTTATGCCAAGCTTTCTTCCTGAGGCCACTCACACCATTCTCCAAATCACGTGGCCTATCCTCATGATACTTCAGAAAGCCTTCAGAAAGGTTCTGAAGTGTTTCCCAGGTCTTGCGAGAATGGGTGTGCTACGTGGAGAATGGCACCAGGCTAGAAACCAGGAGACTGTGAGTTCTAGTGCCACTTTCAGCATGAAAGCTGGTTAGGCAACTTTAGGCCAGTCACTCCCTCTCAACCCACAAGAGCAGGCTTGGGCAACAGGCTGGCTGGTCAATTCTTGTTGCAATCAATGGTTCAACACTTGGTTGATCTGGAAAATAGTGGACCATGCCCTTGTGGGAAGAACACCAGGAAGAAGAAAAAAACGTACTTGCCATAATCTTTTTTATGTTTAGTTTTACCTTTCTAATTGTTTTAATTGTTATAGCTCTTTTGGCACTTCACATTTTGAAGATAATTGTTTGTACATTGGCGGGAATTTTGAAGTGATGTTATTATATTGAGTTGTTTAATAATAAAAATGAGACTTCATAGGAAATTGTCAAAGTGACATACAACTAATGCATACGGCATTTATTGATCTTATTATCCCTGGTAGAATTTTTCTTAAATATTAGAAAATGAATAGAGAAATTTTAAGATATGCAAATTTAATAGAAAGGTAGTAGGCAACGTGTATTATGTCATGAGGGATGAGTGTTTGTGGACAGAAGCAAAAATGAATTTTATTATATGGGAGTGAATAAAGCTGAATATGTTAAAAGAAACATAAAAGTAAATAGAATGGAATGGGAATGGGATACATAAGAAATATATGTAGTAAAATAAGGGAATAGATCAAGAATAAAAGATCAAGAGTAAATGCAGGAAGAGTAAATGGCATGAGTATAGATTTTGTTAGATATTTATTTCTTTTTCCCTGACTTCTTTCTTTTTAATTTTTTCTACTTATTGCTTCTTACTCTTTATCTGCACTAATGTTGCTAATCTTAAAAGAAAATAGCATGAGCGATATATACACAGGTATATTTTAGATCAGTGTTTCTCAACCTTGACAATTTTAAGGCATGTGGACTTCAACTCCCAGAATTCCACAGCCAGCAATGCTGGCTGTGGAATTCTGGGAGTTGAAGTCCACATGCCTTAAAATTGTCAAGGTTGAGAAACACTGTTTTAGATAGATAAATGCATGATTCCTTCTGATACATCCCAAAATAATTCAGATAATTTTCAATGATGTGCATTTCCATTTGCAAAAGTAAAATTCATTCATTCATTCTTTGCTTTATTTATTTTGTTTTTTTTTTTTGCAATTAGGCCCGGTACAAACAGAGTCTAGATCCTACAGTTGATGAAGTTAAGAAACTGTGTACTTCATTGCGTCGAAATGCTAAAGAAGAAAGAGTCCTTTTCCATTATAATGGACATGGTGTCCCCAGGCCAACAGTGAATGGAGAAATTTGGGTCTTTAACAAGGTATATGAATTGCAAATTGAGCTCAATCACACTCTCTCTTGTACATTTGTATTTCCTGGGAATCCAATGCAGTATAAAGCAATAAAAAGCAAAAGGTTAATGTTTGATTATCTAGCTGTTTGTTCATTCTTTTTGTGTACCTTGAAGTAAAATTATGATTATGTCACAAAAGCAACTGGAGTATATTTTTAAGTGCACATTGTACCATCTGCATTACAAAAAATGTTTTTATTGCCTATTTGTTAACTAGCTTGCCAGTATTGGTCAGGTCTACTGAAGGTTGCTTTAGCTATTATTAGGATTCCTTTAAAGATTACATGTCCGGGCTTTGATGGATAGCTGTTTTGCAATATTTTTTGCTTCTCTGTATGTCTTCTTCCTAATAAAAATGGCAAAATACCCAAGGTAGAAGAAAATTAAAATTCTGTTCCAGTCCTAAGAGTACTTTGATTGTGAGAAACAAGCATAAGCCAGCAGTGTCCCACTCAGCTGGTTTGACTTAGCTACAAATATCTGTCTGAAAAGTTGATAAAAACCGAAGCTGGCTGGCTGGCTGGCTGACTGACCCATGCAAGATAGTGCCTATATTTTAAAAAAAAAATCACTATCTGCCAGCTACTTTAAAGGGAGTATCTTTTAAATTGTTGGTGTTAACTTCTCAAGTTCTAAATAGCTTAAGGCATGCCTCCCTGGGGGACTACCACTGTCTGGCTGTTAAGATCTTGACAAGAATTCCTTTGGAAGAAGCCCCCATTTTCTTGAGACCTATCTTTCTGATAATGAAAGCTGCAAGGTAGTGGAGCATGTTCACTTGGGAGTTGACTTTGGCTCCTTTTAGCCAAGGATTTAACAACCTGTCAATATGCGTCTCCTTTGCCAGGTTCTAAATGTTATTTTTCCTGCCTCTTTTAGTATTTATGTTACGTTGTTAACTTTTTGTTTCTAATTTTATTAATTGCCTTGAGTTATGTTAGAATAGACCAATAGTTTAAATAATTGTCCATTCAAATAATGGTAATTTGAGCATCTATTATATGGGGAAAAGGTGGCACAAAGAGTAATTTATTTTGGCATCTATCATTTATTTCTGGCAAGTGTGCAGCTATGTTTTGGTGGTGGTTGAAAACCCCTGCCTTTATTTGACTAGGTCCAAATCCAGAAATCCATCTTATTTCTTGATTGTTTTGATGTGTTGCTCATTTACCAAGTAATAGATATTTGCCTGCATTAATGCAGGAATACCTATTGCAGACATAACTCTTAATGAGATGCCTGACCCACAGGGAAAACCCACCCACCCACAGGGGAAAAAAATGATTAGTGTGCCTTTTTTCATTAAGTGTTTGTTCCCCATCCCACTTCAGTTGCTGAGGAAATGCCAGCAAGTATTTTTACATCATTGACAAAATAAGGAAATTTGTTGGATGAGTAAATTCGGTCTAGGGAAATATTCCAGAGAGATAGATTATAGGAAAAGTCATATATACTCAAGTGGTTAGCTAAAATATCTTCAAGTCTGAACTTCTCATAAATGCTTCAATCTACAGACTCTTGGTGATGTACAAAGATAATAACAAACTGTATAAGTCTAAGATATCCACAGTACAACAATATGGAACTTACTAAAGTTATAAACAAGGTAATAATATAGAGCAACAAGGTATTTATTTGTTAAATATATATCCCACTGAAATAATATAACACTTTTCAGAAACTCAATAATCAAACAAAATCACATTAAAACATCCCCAAAGAATGCATGACATCAGACTCCAAAAGTCCTCTTGGAAAACTATTTTTAACTTCTTACAGAAGATTAATATTTTTTATTATTTATTTATTTATTAAGGAAATTTATAAAGGTAAAGCCGAGTCTGACTGTAGGGGCAGTGCTCATCTACGTTTCTTAGTTGAGGGAGCCAGTATTGTCTGAAGACACGCCTGTGGTCATGTAACTAGCATGACTATATGCCGAGGTACATGGACCATTTTGTTACCTTCCCAAAAAATGGTTACCTATTTATCTACTCTCATTTGCATGTTTTCAAACTGCTAAGTAGGCAGGAGCTGGGGCAAGTAATGGGAGCTCACCCCAACACGTGGTGTTCAGGTCTCGAACCTGGACTGTCAGGTTTCCAGCTAACAAGCTCAGCGTCTTTAACAGCTGAACCATCACGCCCCCTTAAGAAAATTTGTATGGCAGCCCAATTCCCAGATCCTGATGCTAGTCAGATCCAAGAGGATCAGAACAGGCACTCTACATCATCATCATCAACAACAACCAATGCTGCTTGCGTAACATACCCAGCTCTGAGTCCAGGTAATCTGCTTTATCTGTAAAACCACCATCTGAACAATTTTCACCCAGAAAAGAAGATTGCAGTCTGGGTGGTAGTAATCCAACACCTCTGGATCCAGAGAAGGTCTCTTCAGGAAGGAGATAACCAATACCAGTCTAAGTGCTGCTGGTATTTACTACTTCCATAATGAGGCTTTATTTATTTATTTATTTATTTATTTATTTATTTATTTATTTATTTATTTATTTATTTATTTATTCGACTTGTATGCCGCTCCTCTCCGGAGACTCGGAGCGGCTTACAACATACACAAAACATCAAGGAATCTAAGTCCAATCAAAATATTAAAAATAGACACCCAACACACGTACAATCACTTTGATTCAGGGGACTAATATTCCTCCTCCCCCCTGCCCCAGTTATCCAAAGAAGCCAAGAGAGATAAGAATCCAAGTCACAGGTGGACAAGGACATCCTAAAAAGCAAACTACCCACTTCCTCAGAGGTAACAGGCCAAAAGGAAAGCCATCTAACTTGACAAGATGATGTCCCAGTCACTATACAATGCCCTGCCCAAGTGGAGTCCAGATCAAAGTAAATTTGAGTGACTTTAGCAACAAAATGTCAGGCAACATAATCACAGGGTATCTCCTACTGAAAAGGGAGTTAGCAATCAGAAAAAGAGGCTCTGGAAAACAACCAGTTGAATACTTTATTTACATTATTGGCACAGTGTAGGCCTGAATTAGGGCACACAGCCATGTTCAGTCAAATTAAGTTTTAAGTTTTCTTCATCTGCATTTGAAGCATCACTTCTGCCATTTCAGCTCCTGAAGCTCCTCAGAAACCCAACAAGCTACCTAGGATGTCTGGCAGAAAGCAGCCACTCAGGAACAATTTTGTCAAGGGCCCAAGATACCACTTCACGCCAGTGGTGGACAAGGCCACCACCCAAACCGTCTGCAAGATCCTTGGGGAAAATCCATTTGGTACCTGGGCCACATTGATATATAAATATTTATTTAAAAAATAAAAATACAAATATCTGTGTGGCATTCCTTCAATAAATTAAAATGTAAAAAAAATCCTTGAAAGACCCCCAGTTTAACTTCTTCTACAAGGAGTATAAAATTGGATCTGATCTAACAAATAATAACAATTTAGCTTCTTAAGGGAAGCGGTATCATGATAATGGGACCATAGCCCCTATAAATTAAATAAATAAAGTTGTACATACTGTTGTGAGTGTCTCTAGACAGGCTGGGTACATATCAGAGGATGACAAAGCACAACCAGGCCCCTCTGGGTATTTTCCCCTCCCATCAGCCGAGCTAGACAATGAGGAGATTTGTATGCAGGATGAGTCAGACTCTCAAAGTGATGAGTCAGATTCGGATCAGGAAGCTAGATGGCTTGATCCGAGATTCCGAAGGTTTGATAGGCGGAGGAGTCAGTTAAGTGGAAAAAGGAAGTGACGTATTGAAAACTATATTAGAAGAGGAAGAAGGAACTAAGTCTTTGTCACGAGCAACGTTAATATCAAGAGGCAGTCTGATGCATCACCGAGTTCGTTCGAAATCAGTTTTCTGGTGTTTTTGAAATCTACGGAAGATTAATGAAGTCTTGGACAATGTAAGAGATAAAGAGTGAGTTAATTGGAAGGTGGGAGAATGTTTAATCTAAATGTAAATAAATCAGAATTGGCCGTTCCGGCCAACAAACTGCCAGCAGCTTGCTTTGAAGTGAATCTTTTGAAATGTGTTAAATAAAACTCTTAGAGAAATATTTATGTGGATTTCACTCAGCTGAGAAGGGCCAGATACAACACATACTACACTATATGTTTTTTAAAAATGCAGAGTGAATTTGACTGGATAAAGCATGGTATAGAAATGCCCATGTTTCAATTCTTCTCAAGTTTTCAATCCCTTCCCGTCCCCAGTGTGGCTTCAAAATTGTTGGAAATTTTACATTTCTATTCACTATCTTTGTATGCCAGTTTGCACACACCTGAATTTTTCCTATTCTTTCTTGCTGTTAAACTTGTGCAAAGGCTACAAAGTTGCAGATTGAGCTTTCACATTGATATTGTGGATCTAATAGAGAGCAGAGAGCTTTTGCGCTGCAAGTTGTAATAGGGAAATGCAACGAAGAGGCATTTTGCTTCTGTTGGTATTATCTTCTGATGTAACTTGAAAAAGTATGTTCTGCCTTGCCTGACATATTGTATATGGAAGAGCTCTTTGTTTGCTTCAATATTACTGAATTAATAAAGAGTGCTATTTCAATCAAAGTTCAAAGGGTTTTGGTATGGACTTGACTATTGGACCCCATTCAAAAGCCTGCAGTTCAGTGGTGAAGCCTGCCTCTTGGGCGTGTGAATACTCCATCATTGGAGATTTTCAAAATGGGCTGCTATTTTTCGGGGATAATACCGTAGCAAGATTCCTGCGAAGGCAGGGACTGCATTAAAGTACCTCCAAGGCCCTTTCAGCTTTCTGTGATTCTGATTCTGGATATAGTGGTGGTGCCTGTTCTGAACCTCATATTAATTATTGTTTAAACTTGATTTATTCTTAAATCAAAGGAAGTCCTTTTGGATTCTAAAAACCACATTTAAGGCACCAGTGATTGCTAACACTGTACTTGTGTTTTTGCAGAAGTAAGGGGGGGAGGGGAAAGGCAGCTTTATATGCATACAGTATTTGAATCTTGCACCAAAACATGAATGAAAGACAAAAACGTGGGATCTTAGATACTAATAAATCCACTGTCCCGTACATTTCATGTGATGGAGTCTAATTCATAATGATACTTTAGTCCATGAACCATATGCTATAATAAATCGGTTAGTCGGTAAGATACAATAAGGCTCTGGGGTTTTTTTTTACATCCATATGCTAACACATACATATTCATATATATATTAAAATGTATTTAAATTGGACTTGCCTTCTGCCTCCGAACAATTAGCAGTAGCATATTATCAGACATATTACTATTTTGTTCTAAAAGCAACCAATAGTGCACTGATGTTAGTGATCCACCTGGGTCGTAGACTGAAATCCACTGCCTCTGCTATCACTAGCAATTAGAGTGGCATGCAGTTGAATGTTCTCGAGATGTCCTTGGTGATAGTGCCATAGCTGTGACCTTCCACACAGCTGTAGAATTGCTGCTCTTGATTAGAAAAGCTGCAAAATTATGACTTTATCCTTCAGTGGAAAGCATGTGAATTTTCAATAGATTTATACAAATCTGCAGGCCTGTCGTTTTCTATAGTGCTATATTTTCTGATAGATTAAGCATAATGTATTCTGATACTTAGATTAAAAGGAATAAACCATGAGGGTGTATTATTTTATTCTGATTTGTTTCCATCAAGAAAGCCAGCTTTCAGCTGCTTTATTTTTGTCAGATTTGTGCATCCACGGGGATGTAGGTGGCATAATTTCAGAAATGTGTCTTGCTCAAGGTGAAGAATGAATAAGATTGTCTACTACTATAAAAATGGGTTTAAAACAGGAGATAGAAGAGGATACAACTGATAATCAGATTGTTTTGAATATAGATTTAAAAATAACAGACTACAAGAATGATATGGACAAAGATGTTACACAGTACTTACAAATGAAATTGGTTGATGCCTTAATAGCGAAAAAAGGGCATACAGATAATAAATCAGAAGAGTGACATAGATGTGGAGAGTTCACTTTTTTATCATGGATTTATAAAAGGGAAGTGTTACACTTATGAAGGAATTCCTAAGAAAAGATAAAGGGAATTTGAAAAGGGGAAATAAAAAGAAGAACTCAGCTTTTGGAACACTGTTTAAAATTTAGGAATAAACATCAAAACCAAAAGAGAAGGAATATAAAGTTAGCTTATATGATCAAGTTTAAAATATATATGATATTTTTCATAGTAGATTTTAATGTTTTTTTCTTTACCAGGACTGTATGATAAAGCTTTTAAGCTTTGCTTATAGATAAGATATGAGAAAGAGATTTCCCCCCCTATTTTTAGAGAAAGTGATAAACTATGTATTAAAATTGAAGGGAAATGTTACATTTGCAAAGGAGTTTCTGAGAAAAGATGAAGAGAAAATGAAAGGAAATTAATTTGTGGGACATTATTTGAAGGGATTAAAGATCAAGATGTTCAGTATGTTTCTGGTAGCTCTTAAGGGAGTTTTTCTTGATTGAATAATAAGGCTTTAAAAAAATTTATAGATACAAGATATAGGAAGAAGAGGGTTTTTTTGTTGTATTGTTAGAGAAAATGTGATTGTTCTGGTAACTGGACTTTTGCTGATTAAAATTGAATGATAATGTTTTATTATTCGTTAATAGATAAAAGATAAGATACGGAATGAAGTGATCTTGGTTAAAATGGTAGAAAAGTGATAAATTATTGAAATTATACTTGTCTTGAAGGGGGAAGTAATTTTTAATATATTTTTCTTTTATTTATTTTTTAATATTTTCCCCTTTACCTCCTTTTTCTCTCTGCATTTTTTATGTTTTATATTTTTATATATACATCCATCCTGGATATATCTGTCTCTTTCATAATCTAGGCTAAATTCATTACTCCTTAAGCTTAATTTCTTTACCTCTTCAACACAGACCATAATTATCTATTATTGAATTCAAGGAATGAAAGCAGTTCACGTCTTCAGTTTCAGTTGTAGATTCACTAACTCTGCAGTAGTAGTTATATTGTGATGTTGTCTTCTAAATACACAACTTCACCCCAGATTTTTTTAATTTCCAGTTTTATTTTCAAAATTAGTTTTTCTACATCTTTTTAATAAAAAATATGGCATTGCCTGCAAATCTCAAATTATTAATGTTCCAGTACTGTCTTTCTTATGCTGGGCCAGTTGAACAGATATGTCCTTTATTTTAAACCACTCTGTTTCTCCAAATGCAGTTCTTGAAGTAGTTTCTTTTATGCTGCCGAGATGATTATTACTATTACTACTACCGCTATTACTATGTTTGAAACATCCATGAATGGGAATTGGCTAGCATATCAATTTAATAGTTATTATGGTATGATGTACACAGAAATCTTGCCAAGGATCTTGCAGGGACTTGTCCAGACGCCACTATAAGTCAACACTAATTGGAAGGCACACATACCCCCATGCACGAAGACCTTGCCGTAGTTAATGAAAGTGTTGTGTTTCCTTTTTCTCTTGCTATTTTCATTATCTGTCTTAGTTATCTGATTTCATGTCTCTCTTGCCTTTTCTAAAACCTGCCCATTTGTTCTGCGTTTCTTTCTTGGACTTTATTTGTCTTTGAAAGATCTTAGGAAAACTTTGCTTACGTAAAGAATAAGTTCAATAATTCAAATTTTGCACTTTCTGGCATCTTGTTTCTTTGCTTTAGGTATGTAACTGACCTCTTTCAGTCTCTCAGCAAAAAAAATCTTGTTCTGTATTTGTTGCTACAGATACGTTAGCACTTCGAAGTTGCTGAAGTTAGTGAAAGGTTTGTGTTATTTAATTTGTGACTGGTACTTTCTTATTTAACAGCTGGTCTGTTGACTTTGGTATCTTATTTTTAATGCCACTGGTTCTTGAATATATATTTTGTCAGCAAAAGTTTCAATTATTTAATAATCCTGTTTGTGAATGGTTTCAGCATATTTTCCATTTTATATTTTATTTTAATTTTTTTAATCCCTGAGTATTCCTGTGTGAAATGCAAATTCGCCTGTGATTTTTCTGATTATAAAAAGATCTTTTATTGTAGTTTTATTATTATATTCTCCTAATTCCTGTTATTCTTGATTGAAATACATTTCCTTTCCTTGCTTCAAATTGTAAGTCTGTGTTCAGTCATTGCCCTGTTGCCCCAGGCTTTCATCTTCCTTTTTTCCATGGCTAGCATGATAGCTTGTTCTGGAAGCTAAATGGATCTTTTCTGTTTTGAAATGTATTCACAGTGTCTCTTCTTTCCTCCGGTATATTTGCTGTGTAAGTTAAGCATAATTAAGATATTGCCTACATTGATTTTATATTTTGAGTTTATGTTCTTGAGATCATATCTTATCAGATTTACTTTAATTTTTTAGTTCAACTTGTATCAGTAATTTACAGTGTGTTTTACTGTCTGCACCTGAAAATATCCTAGTTCTATAAATTCTATGTGATTGTAATATTTCCCATCTGGTAATGTCTATATACATAATCAATACTTACATAGCTTGAAACAAGGGTCAACTATGAAAAATTGTATTACAGGTAGTCCCCCCTTAATGATGGTAATTGTGACTGGCAACTTCATTGCTAAGCAACTCGGTTATAAAGTGTGACATCATAAGATTGTGTTCACTTAGGATGATCAGTTTTGCAGTTCCGGCTGCAATTGTTAAGCGAATCCTGCATGGTCATTAAGTATAATGTCACGTGATTGCCATTTGTGACCTCTTGCTGGCTTCTCTACTTACTTTGCTTGTCAGAAGTTGGCAATGAATGGCAATCACATAACCATGGATGCTGTGATTACAAGCCAGTTGACAAGTGCCCAAATTGTGATCACATCACTGCAGGGGCACTGAGATGGCCATAACTACAAGGAATACTCTTAAGTCCCATTCAGTGCAGTTATAACTTTGTATGGTCGTTAAACATTCATTAAATGAGGACTACCTCTATTTTACCTCTGGAATTACTATGTTTACCAAACCCAAATGTTTCTATGATTCTAGCTTCTTCAAGTGCTCCAACCACTAATCACAGAAGCATCTGTGGGGTGGGGTGATGGTATGGTGATGCCAGCAACACCAAAATGACAGTTGCAACTGGGTGATCGAAACCCAAAACCTTTTTAAAGTGTGTCACATGCAGTGCAGGCATATAGATACAAAGTGTCACCACTTTGACACTCCCATCCTGAATATCCTTGCATTAATAACTGTATATCCTTTTTTTTAATGTTGCATCTGACATTCCTTGCAATTGGCCAATTTTTAATGTCTTTCTCTTTCATGGGTTACAATACATGGATATAATTTTACTGGGTGTTTACTGAATTTTACATGTGAAATTATGCCTCGGATCGTTTGTCATGTAATCATCATCTGCTTTCCCTCTGTTTATTTAGCATGAGGGGGAAAAACGGCAATTGCAGTTATATTCTTCTGCGTGCCCAGTTTGTGGTAGCATTGAAAGGACCATGACAGAAGAATAGTAGATGTGTGTATCTTTTCCTTCCCTCTTCCTTTCTTTTTGCCTGTCTTCCTGTTTCTCTTTCTTGGGAGAGGGGACAGCAGTATCTCAAAGAGGGAATAGGAAATATTAAATAACATGATTTTTTCCTCTCTGCATCAGTGTTGCAGCTGTCTATTTACTCTCTTACAAAGGCATCCCTTTGAAGGTTTTGTAGTACCTCCATTCTCCTTCACAGCATAAGAAACAAAGGGATATGACTAATGAGACATTAATGGACTCCAGAAAGAAAGGATGGGCATTCTCCAAACCTCTCCTTGTCTCAATTATTTCCTCTATATTTTATAATTTCTTTAAAATCATACATTTTCAGGGGGGATTTTAAAAATCTCAGAATTATTCTTCTGGTCTTCAGTGGTGCTTTGTGAATGGTGAGGAGTTAGGAATCAGAGAAAAAGAACGCACTATGACGGAAAGGAAAACCTGAATAATGTGACAGAGATGCTACTTTTCCCCACTTTCTTCTGCTTTATTCTTTCAGATATTCAGTTTTGTGGCATATTACTGCACATAATTTGTAACAAGTTAAAGCATGAAGCATATATTTTTGTTTAATGCTTAAACTATTAAAAGTTGGTAGTTTATTACAAATATTATTTTCTGATAATTAAGCAGAAAACATGCGTTCGCATCAGAAGTGATTTCAGTATTGTTTCTTTTATCGTCTGAGGATCACAATTTATCCTCATTTTTCTTCTTCAAGGAAAATTTTATAGTTAATTTAATTATATATACATATATTAAGCATATTTAGAAAATATACTTGAATGGGACTTGTTTAAATGGAATCTTGTTGTGCCATCTGCGTTCTTTGTTATATGAGGTTCTTTCTGTTAAGCTGTTCCAATATTCTCTCATGGCTACATTTGTACACTGATTTCCCAATAATAGTTTAATGAGTCCTGTGATAAGCTGTCAATTTGAAAAGAGGATGTTGCTCTAATTCAGGCAGTAACATATTCCTAGAGGGACATTTGATTGGGAATTCATTTAGTGGGTGTTAGAGAAATATATGAAAAATTAGTCTGTTTATAATTACTAACCATTATGGCTGCATATTACATTCAGTATCAAAAGTAGCATGATGGTCCAGATGATGCCACCACTTATTTTTATTTTATTTAGAATACCCAATGAGCTGCATGAACATCCTGAACATAGTAGCTTTATGTTGAGCGCTTCTGTAATTGGATGTGAATGTAAAAATAAGGACAGATGATTTTTCATAACATTTGCATTTTAAACAGATTTATATTTCTTGCTCTCTCCTTTTTCATACATAATTTTTATTTGCACACAACACAGATACAGACATAAACACAGACCCATAGACATACACACACACAAACATGGAAACTAACCAAAGAGAGAAGCAACCTAGAACTAAGGAGAAATTTTCTGACAGTTAGAACAATTAATTAGTGGAACAACCTGCCTCCAGAAGCAGTGAATGCTCCCACACTGGAAGTTTTTTAAGAAGAGACTGGACAGCCATTTGTCTGAAATGGTATAGGGCAGGGGTAGGCAACCTTAGCTCTTTTATGACTTGTGGACCAACTCCCAGAATTCCTGAGCCATAAAAGAGCCAAGGTTGCCTAACCCTGGTATAGGGTTTCCTGCCTGAGCAGGGGTTGGACTAAATGACCTCCAAGGTCCCTTCCAGCTTTATTATTATTGTTGTTATTATTATTATTATTATTATTACTGCTACTTTACTGTTATTGTTATTGTTATTGTTATTACACACACAGCTACCGGTATATACATGAAAACAAACCAACTTTAGTATGTAAGAAGTTTTTTCTTTTTACATCTCGTTGCAAGAATTATCAATTAGGTTGATTTCAAATAAAATGTGACATAAAGAAATCCCATTTTGATTCCTAGGTAAATACTGTATGTATCTTGGCTATTTGCTTACTGTACTTATACGTGAACTTATTTTTTCTTTCACAGAACTACACTCAATATATCCCGTTATCCATATATGATCTACAAACATGGATGGGCAGCCCCTCCATTTTTGTGTATGATTGCTCAAATGCTGGCCTTATTGTCAAGTCTTTCAAACAATTTGCCCTGCAGAGGGAGCAGGAACTTGAGGTGAGTTTTTTGAGAATTATATAGCCGTGGTTCCAAACATATAGTCCAAGGAGGACACTAAAGGCAGCCTCTGATGTGATGATGCCTTAAGTAAGTAGGTTTTCTATGGTGGGAGCCTTGGGAGATTGCCACTTCTCATGATATTTTAAATGTGATTAAATCAATTATATTTATTAAAATTATCCTATTCAATAACAAATAGTATTCACTAAGACAATATTATTAACAATAATAATAATATTGTTACCATGTTATTATGTATTCACTTTGCATATTCATACCTAATGGGGAAAACATGGGCCTTGTGTGCTAAGCTGCTATCTTTTGGCTTATGTGGTAGTCCTCCAAAGGTTTACATATGAATTAGTAGCTTGCATGAAGTAGGAGAGTGAGAATTTCTCATGTTATAGATTGTTGGGGTTAGGGTTAGGGTTCTTCTTCGCAGAAGAAGATCTAATGTTTTCTGTCTTGTTTAAAATCTGCTTCATTAAAAAAAAATGGATGACTGGCAACAAATCATAGAAATCAGAAGCTAATTTGGAAAAAGACTTGCCATTCCATTCTGTTTTGCCATCCAATAGTACAGACACCTAATAAAAGAGTTAATTAAATTGTAACATTTAATAGAATCAATGTCTACTCTTAGAGCTTTTCCAACTGAAATTAAGGCAGTAATGGTAAAGATCTTTACTTGTTACTTACACTACACTTTAGGACTTCCAAGTGATCTATTTCTGTCACTTCCTCTTGAAGTCAGTTATCAGTCACTAATCTAAATGCTTTGTAAGACATACAAAGAAGAAACTTGCTTTTGTTACCTTAATTCTGCAGACAGGAGACGTACCTTGGTGTTAATAAAAGAGGACATTGTGTGATTTCTTAAATGTGTTGTTGCAAATGAGGCTAGTAAGCAATACCCCTTTTCACTTCTGCCATTTGAAACTGAATTTGACCTGATATGTTTAACCAACTGCAGAATGAGAAAGTTGTGTTCTCCAGTACAGGAGAATTAACGGGGGAATTAACGGGGGAACCGATGTTGAAGGGATTTCCCCCCCCCAGAGTCCTGGGGATAGAAAGGAAATTACTCTCCCCCCCTTCACCCCACAAGATTCAAATCAGCTGATTTGAGGCAGCGCTGATCCCAGTGTTCCTGAGGGAAAATGATTGGGAAGATCTTTTAGAGTGTAACACTAATTAGGGGGAGTACAAATACCTGAATCAATGCAAGGAGAATTCAACAATGGACATCTAATCTGCTAAATGAATTGCAAAAACCTGACAGCCAAACCTGACGCGTCTTCAAGAGCTTGAGACCAAGTCAAGACTGGATCTCCTAGCAAGAGGGGGCGTGTCAAGTTTGGCTACTTGGTCTCAAGAGCAGGCAGACAGAGAAAACCCATTGGTGGAGTCTCCATCTCCGTACTGAGAAAAGGCAAGACAGCACCCCTTCTTGTCTAAAATGTGTTCTTAGTTTATGTTGTTCAGTTTGTTCTGCCTTTTAAACTTCATTTTAAAAGCAAACAGCTAAGCATATTATATTGGAACACAGTTCTGATTAACAAAGCCATTTTTTAATTTTATTGAAATAAGCCAACCAATAAAAACTTGTTGCATTGCATAGCTCGAATGTAGAAATCATGCAAATAACCCAGTTATACAGAGAAGTGCAAATTATTTTCCAGCTCATAGAAATGTGCTCGCCTTGTGTGTACATATATCATAGTGCTCTAAAGTAACTTTTAACTGTAGTTCTGGCAAAATCTTATGCTCTTAATTGTTTCAAAACTGTACTAGCAGCATAGTTATTAGCAGTATAGTGCAGTTTTGACATTCCAGCTGTCATGCAAAATAATCTTGCTGCTGGCTGCTCATTTCTTAACCTGTGAAATTAGAATGCAAAAGATTGTATTACTTTCTAGGGTATTGCAGAGCTGTAGGCTAGAATTTCAAAAATGAATATTCCTAAATTCAGTATTTATTACTGCTCCTTTCTAAAGGTTCTCTCTGTTTCTTCTAATTGTGATCCTCACCTTTTCATCTGTCAGGATTGCTTTGTATCCAGTGCTTGTCTCTTTGCTTCTATCCAGTATAACATCGGATTTAATTATTTTCTCTGAATAAATGTTGTAGCTGAACGAAAAGGTGGCTCAGTCTGAGGTCTGACCTAGACTCAAAGACTTCAGAGAATTTCCACATCCATAATTCTTTCTGAAAGACATATGGGTGGCTTCTGTACCATCTTACCTAAGCATCTCAATCTAAATCTCTCTTATGTTGCTTCTCAGCAGTAGCCATTTTAATCTTGGCAACAGGAAGACAAAAGCTGTGATACCTTGAAAACTAATGCAAAGTCATAGATTTGTTGATGAAAGATAAAAGTTGCAAAGCTCGCTGGAGCCCTCACAGCAATTCTAAGGCAAAACCTCAATTTCATGTTTGTTGCGGTAATCTCACACCAGCTTCTTTTTAAAGATCATAAATCGTAAGATATATTTAAAGATTTTTTTTAATCCTAAAAAAATGTTTTAATGATGTCGCTCTCTGAGTTAACTTTGAAAATATGTTTTAGGTACATACAGTGAGCATTAAGACTTTTGGGTGCATGCTGTGAAGGTTAATCATTTTGAAATAAAAGTAAATCTTGAAAACTGCTGGTATTTGATAGACATTTCAATAGAGAAAGACAAATGTTATGGACGAAAAAGATGGCACAACGTGAGCAGGGCTGGTGAGTGTGTAGCTTTAACTGAGCTCCGTATAGTTTAGGAAGAGTCATGAAGACACCTAAATTGTGAACATGGAAATTAGAACACTTGATTATTTCAGGATTAGACATATCCAGGGAGTACTGAACCAGGAAGCCTTGCTAACAAAAGAGTCCCTTGTGTAAATGGGAAGTTCTTTCCTTTTATCCTTTTGTTTCCTTTGTCCTTATATAATGTGTTGGTGGTGATGATGATGGTTTTTAGTAGTGATGGTGGCAGTGGTGAAGAAATGACACATTCTCTTGTTTTGGGTGTTCAGGTTCACTGCACTGTATCTGTGAAGCAAAGCGTGTGTTCAGTGTTAGTATTAGCTACACTCTCTGGATAGAATACAGGTTTAGTTTAACAAGAATCAATGGCCCAATTTAGTCCTCTTACAGCATGCATCTGTAATTCTGTCAGTAGTTAGAATGTTTTCCCTCCAATCCTTAACTCACTTAGCACCCACACACAAACACACAGATCTCTCAAAAATAATCAGTGACCCAGTTATTCTGATTATCATGCCATAGATTATTGCAGGACATTATCTCTCACTCTTACCTGTGAGGCATAGACTTGGATAGAAATGTATTAACCTATATATGGGTCCGATGTTTATGTATCTTTTCTTCGTGCAGTAAGTCTAGCTTTTGCTTAGAAATCTCCCAGCAATTGGCATGATCCAGATGTCTGGGCATACATCAGATCATAAGACCACTATTGTTCATAATTCATGTGGTTACGCAATTGGATTTATCTGTTTCCTTCCTCTCTAGGCTCCCTATCTCCTTTCATAGAGTAGCTTAAAACATCTGGCCAGTTTCTACAGGATTTATTCTAAATGTACAATGCAGATAGGTCCAGCAGGTCATTATACAAATGGATGGGAGCCAAGAGCAATCCTAACAAGAAGTTTCCTTTGAGGGAGGAAGGGAAGGAGTGAGGGGGGGGAGGAGAGAAGAAAGTAAGCAGTGAATATTTAGCCATTGCCTGAGCTTTGACCAGCAGATATTCCAATATTCTGCCTACTGAAATAGATGGAATGTAACATATCTCTATAATAGCTATAATGATAGCACTAAATTTATGACCCTCACTACATAGAATTACTATTTTGTCCCATATAACAAAAGGTCTGAAAATGTATGAGCTGGGAAGAGCTTTTGGTAACTTTTTAGCCAAGTATAATAACTTTCTTCCAGAACTTAATAAGTATTTCTGGGGATTCACTGGCTAAGAAATGTGGTTTTCAAATCTGTTATGTATTTATTTTTCATAGGAGATGTTATTCAACCTGATAAAACATATTTTACAACATAGTAAAGATTAAACTACTAACATTTTAAGTTTACAGATACACAACATCAACATTAAAATATGTACATAAACATATATATGTTTTATGAACTTACATTTTGATCTTGGAACTGTATTTTAAATAAAGGAATGCCATTTTTTGTCAATAGGCTTAATGATATGGACAATTGTTGAGACACTTGCTTGAATAAATAGCGGGTCTTAAAACCCTGAATCTGTTCAGAGTTAATATCATGGAATACTTATTTGGGTTAATATAATCTGAATACTAAAGGAATCAAATCTCTACTATTTAGAAATTTAGGAAAATATATCTATTCAAAAGATATTTTAAGGACTTCCGGTGGCTGCCTTGGGGTCGATATAGCCTCATTCGGAGGCGCTGAGCTCCGGGACTTGTAAAACCGCAAAAACAGCGCAAAACAGCTGTTTTTCGCGGCGGAAAAAACCCCTCCTCGGTTGGAGAAGGGGCGAAGAGCTGTGAGTGAGGGTTGAGATCCTCTGAAAACTCCCCGAAAAAACATTCGGGGGGGAAGAAAGAGGATTCCCCTGGCGCTCGCAATAGCTCCAGCCCGGAGCTGCTTCTGTCAGCTGACAGACCAAGACGCTGAGACCAGCCACCGCTCGAGGAAAACTTTTCTTTTTTTTTTTTTGGTTTAAAATTTAAGGATTACTTTATTGATGATGTACAGGATCTTTTAGGTGGTTGCCACAGCAGCTGCCTGAGTTGTTTGCACAGACACTCTGGTGGTGTGGGTCTTTGCCAGATGATCAGTGAACTCCTGATAAGGAGATTTAGTGAAGACAGTTTCTTTCCAGAGATCAGGGGTCAGATAACTGTAGGTCTTGGAGATAGCATTAAAAGTTGCTTTAGCAAAATTGCCCAAGGTAGCAGTGCAGCCCCTGGCCGAGGTGTAGCAGTCATCGATTCCCGCCATCATCAGCAGCTTCTTTGGAACGGGCGCAGACACAATTCCTGTGCCACGTGGGGCAGGAATAAGGCGAACCAGGACAGACCCACACCGGCCTGTCACCTTGCATGGCACAGTATGAGGCTTGCCAATCTTGTTTCCCCAATAGCCTCGTCTTACTGGCACAATGGAGAGTTTCGCCAGGATGATGGCCCCACGAATGGCAGTGGCAACTTCTTTAGAACACTTGACCCCAAGACCAACATGACCATTGTAATCCCCAATGGCAACAAAGGCCTTGAACCTGGTGCGCTGGCCTGCCCGTGTTTGCTTCTGCACTGGCATGATTTTCAAAACCTCATCCTTCAGTGAGGAACCCAGGAAGAAGTCAATGATTTCAGACTCCTTGATTGGAAGAGAGAAAAGGTAGATCTCTTCCAGAGATTTGATCTTCATGTCCTTTACCAGTCGGCCAAGTTTGGTCACAGGCATCCATTCTTTGTCTTCAGCTTTGCCTCGAGCTCCGCGACCACGTCCCCGACCACGTCCCCGACCTCTTCCACGTCCCCGACCTCCACTGCCAAAGCCTCCTCGGAAGCCTCCCCTGGCAGCTGCTCCTCCTGCTCCTGCCCCTCCCGCAGCACCGGCGTCATCCGCCATTTGGTGCAATAGAATAGAACGAGGAAAACTTTTCAAAAAGGCACAGAGATTGACAGACTGAACGCAGGAGCCTAAAAAGCAAGTATTTCTTATATTTTACCTCGGATCAACTACGTTCACAATAAACAAAATGTACCCAAGATGGCGACTACTTTTACTTTAAAGAGAAAGTGACCGGAAGAGAAAGGGGAAAGAGAAACTGCAATACGAGAGTGACCGCTAGAGGGCAGACTAGATGCAAAACTTAAAAACTTTACCAAATAAACCTAAGGAAGAATACAAGAGAGTACATCTTGGCAATATAAGCGTAAGGATTAGTCCTCTGCATAAAGAAGCTTGGCTAACAGTGGACTGAAGATAGGATGGCCACTATGCAGTCCAAACTGGTGCCCTCAAAGGTGGCAGCATCCTCCCCAGCCCAGATCCTTAAAATACCAGGGAACAACTTACCTGCCCCCCCATCTTCCTCCATATCTACAGAATCCCAGGCCCCCCTGTCTACTCAGGCCTCTCCAGAAATGCATATGATGAAAGAATTAAAAGATGCAATATTAACAATGTGTGAAAAAATAGTGAGAAAGCTGGAAATAATAAAGGACAATTCTGAGAAAAGGTGGGAAAAAATGGAGAGGACGATGGAGGCAGTGGAAATGAAGATGGAGGAAATGGATAAGACGATAGAGGGAATGGATAGGAAGATGGAGGGAATGGATAAGAAGATGGAGAGACAAGGCAAAGAACTAGAAAAGAAGCAGAAGGAACAAAGCAGAGAAGTGGAGAAGAAGGTGGAAGATCAAAGCAAAGCAGTTATTGAAGACTTAGACCAAACCAAAGAAACAACACAAACGCACAATAAGAAAATGAGAGAAGATATTGGGAGAACTTTTAAGAGGGCCTGGGAGGGGGTTGAAGAAAAGATGGAAGAGGTGGAGTGAAGTTAAGCCCTTCGCAGGCCTCTTCAATTCCGATTTGAGGCACCTCATTGTGCCCCAATCAATGGCGGGTTCTTCACGATAGCCGAATTAAGGAGAGACATGCAGCCAAGCACATTTCTCTGGGTGAAGCAACAACAGACAAAAGGCTGCCTCCCCTTTTATTACCTGTTACAGTGGGCGGTTACACAATGCATCACATGGTTACAAACAGCCAATGACAATGTTATTCCTGCAGCCAATGACAAGGCTACACTGGCAAAGCCATCCCTGTGGCCAATGGATTCAAATCTTGGTACAACGTCCATCCACCTCCATTTCCTGTTCCAAAACCGCATGGTCAAGCCACATGGCCAAGCCACATGGCCTTTGTTCCTTTGTTCCAAGCCACATGGCAGTCTCTTTGTCCCTTTGTTCCAAGCCTAATGGCGACTTGCTAGGGTGCATTACAACATATCCACTGTTTTTATTTCTTTAGCAACTGTCCTTTGTTCCACCTATGCACCGTCCAGCTCTGACACGATCCTAGGGCATAGGCCATCATAGAAACATCTCTGTCCAGTCATCAGAGGCTGTAGTTGGTTCTTGGTTCTTATCCAGGAGATGGTTAGAAGAGGGAGGCTTACACAGGTTCAACAGGGGAGGAATACATTGTGCACAGCAACAGATTGTTACACAGAATACTACAAACATTATAATACTGGAAATTAATTTTTTGAGCCACCCAGCATTAGGTAGTCAGGAAAATAAACTGTCAGTCAAACAAGGCATCAGTTTCTTGTGATAAAGGATTGTTTTGTACCATACTTTCCATGTGTGCGACTGGGGCAGTAATGTTGTGTGTGTTGTCAGAAATGTATATGTACCAGACCAATTCTGGGGTATTGACCAATATGCATTTTTTCCACATAAGAACTACATTGTCTTTAGAGAAGGTGTACAAAGTTTCAAAAATTTCACCAAAATCAAACAAGAGAACACAATCAGCACATGCTTTCCTGTTGTATTGTTTGTCTCATTATCTAGCTGCCAAGGGATAGTTGTTTTATTACAAGATTGCCAAATACCTAGAAAGGTGTTATTACTAACTGATGAAGCTGTGTGATTAATGCATACTTGAGCAGGGTAACACAAAGCAAGATAGATCTGTAAGGAAGGATTCAAAGTGAAAGAGAGAGATTTCATTCATCCATGTGAACGTATTAAGGAAAAAATTGTGAGGCAAGGCAAACTCATAAGGCATACCATGAAGGGGAAAAAAGCACGTTTGCTTCTGTGCTGGCATGTATATCAAATCCAACAATTGGATGCATTCAGCAACATAGCATGGTGAGAAACATATAATACAAAACAGCAAAGATTGTCACAAAAATAAAATCATTAACAAGACTAGAAAACATAAATTTAAAATAGGCAAAGAGAAATAAGAAAGGCACAAAAATAAAAATCATTAACAAGACTAGAAAACATGAATTCAAAATAGGCAAAGAGAAATATGAAAGGGAGGGGGCCATGGTTTATTAAACAAAACAACCAGGGAAGGGAACACAAACAGATTCAAATGCAGATGGCAAAAACAAAATGCAGTATGTAGATTAAGTCTCCGTTTACAGCAATCCTTTATTCCTTGGAAACCGGGAAAGAAGACTAGCTGGTTTTACTGGTTTTAAACCGGCCTGCATTGCAACAAACAAGGTCTTCACGATAATAAACCTGCAATTTCAAAAGAAGAGGGGGGAAGAGAAAAAAGGGGGATGGGGGAATGGCTCTCTGCAGGGGGGAAAAGTTTTTTTTTAACAGTGAGCAAGGCATTATTAAGACAGTTTTGAATCAATGGAAAGCCAGGAAATATTTTCTCTTTTTCCAATTATAAGGAATAGAATCAACAGACTTAAGATTTTTAACAAGTTAAAAGGTAAAGGGGTAAAGACTGGATTAGCATCACAAAGATCAACCAGATAAGCAGAGGCAGTTAAGTCTTCGGTAGAAGTGAGAGCTCCCTGGTGACGCCAGAAAAGATGTTCTGAGTCAGAAGGAGAAATAGGGGGGGAAGGAGGAAGTAAATCTTGAAAGAAACAACAGACCTAAGATTTTTTAACAAGTTAAAAGGTAAATCCTGAAAATGGGCTTGCAAACAAGCAAAGACCGTCTTCCACGTAAAGGAGAATTTGGAAGGGAGCAGAAGGCTCCTCACATAAGCCAAATTCAATTCAATCAGCAATTTTCAATGGTCCCTTTAAGGTGTATAAGGGACAATGCCAAACAAACATTAACAATACTTTTTAACTCCTTACGTGAAGGCAATTTGTGAACTTTTTTTTCAGTTGCATAATTAAGGTCCTGACAATTATACCAAGCCCTCCCCCTTGGTCCTTGGAGAATTCTGCCCACATACTCACGGGGGGGGTGATTCATTTGATGGGGTGAATTTAGAGTCAGATTGTAACATTGTTTTTGATGTCTCAGGGCTTGTTTTTAAAGCCTGAGAATTTGCCAAATTAGCTTGCTCTGTTTTGCATAGTGTAATGCCAGCATGGATATTACAGCCTTCCATGGGGCTAGGACACCTGGCAGAGCTCTTATGGAGCCAGGGACCTATGCGTCTCCATGTGGCGAGGTCTAATTGCCCCTCCTCCAGGTAGGAGGGATAAATTTTTTTCAAAAAAGCCAATAAAAGATATAGATCTTTCTGAGTGACAGGGAAAACAGTCTAATTATTAAGTTTCTGAATATAATTTGCTCTCCTGACTAAACAATCCAATTCTCTCAGGTGCCCAGCCCGATTTTGGGAAAGTTTCTGTCCCATACTTACGTAAAATGTGCACAATAGCCTATTCCAGATGAAGTAAGCAGTGGGCTGTCAGAAGGACGTGACTTCGCATCACGTCGGGGTCACCACTTGAAGTTAAGCCCTTCGCAGGCCTCTTCAATTCCGATTTGAGGCACCTCATTGTGCCCCAATCAATGGCGGGTTCTTCACGATAGCCGAATTAAGGAGAGACATGCAGCCAAGCACATTTCTCTGGGTGAAGCAACAACAGACAAAAGGCTGCCTCCCCTTTTATTACCTGTTACATTGGGCGGTTACACAATGCATCACATGGTTACAAACAGCCAATGACAATGTTATTCCTGCAGCCAATGACAAGGCTATACTGGCAAAGCCACCCCTGTGGCCAATGGATTCAAATCTTGGTACAACGTCCATCCACCTATTAGCCCCTCCTCCATTTCCTGTTCCAAAACCGCATGGTCAAGCCACATGGCCAAGCCACATGGCCTTTGTTCCTTTGTTCCAAGCCACATGGCAGTCTCTTTGTCCCTTTGTTCCAAGCCTAATGGTGACTTGCTAGGGTGCATTACAACAGTGGAGAGACAAGAAGAGAGACAACTTGCTGAGATGAGAAGTGAGGTGCAAGACCACTCAACTATGATCCACTATCGCCAGATGATGACAGCAATTAGGGTCAGGGGACTGGAAGAATCCCCAAATGAGAAGCAAGAAGATTTGAAAAGAATTTTTGTAAAAGCCTTGGAAAAATATCTAGGAGAGGAGGCTAAAAATTTCTCTTGGCAAACTGACAGAATCCACAGAGTATGGCTTATATGGAATCAAGTGATATTGCAAGCAATAAAGAGAGACTTATTACTTGGAAGGGAAGCTTTGTTATGGAAATCCACTTGGCAGAAGAAGAAGCCCAGAATTCGACTGAAAAGAAGTGAAATTTAATATTTTATGCAATGAATTAAAGGCAAAGAATTATGGACTGATTTAAGGACTAAGTTTATGAGCAAGAGACATGAGAGGGTGATTAATGGAAGATATATATTAAATCGACTAAGAATGTACTTGTTGAAGTGATGGGTGTATTGACATGAAAATTATTATTTTTAATAAGATGACTTGTTTGTTTGATGTCCAATGGATTGAACTGAAAAGAAGTGAAATTAAAAATTTTAAAATGTATTTGGCTTATAGTTAAATCTTGATATATGGAGTGAAGAAGGTTTACAAATTTAAAACGATTGTATTAAGTTGAATGGCATTTAACTTGAATTTTTTCTTTGTTTACATGTACAAATGGATATCTAATAATAAAAATTTTTACAAAAAAAAGATATTTTAAATTCAGGATTTGTTATCTGTTTTCAAGGTCTTTATTAGTAGTAAGTCATTTTCAAGTTTTATTCAACTGTTTGATGACCTACACAAATGCAACCATACTATTTTCTTGACATGGTACAAAAGTAGCCTTGATTTCCTTCTCTCCATATTTTTTTGGGCATGGGCACATATTGAGATAGAGTATTAGATAGATTGCTTTTGAAGATAAGACCTACATTATCACCCAGATTTATAATAGTGAGAACTAACTCTGATTATCTTTCTAGATCAGTCAAAATCTGCAGGGCTATCCTTCTGTAATATAAGCTAGTATTTTAAAAATGAGAGGTGCATTTAATTTTTAGCAGTGTTAGACAATCAACTACATGTATATAGATCTTTATGTGTTAAAGCAAGAGTTTTGAGAACTTGTTTTCAAAATAAAAGCTACAATTCATTCCATTTTATATTATGGGTATGAATTCAGACAACATATGTGCTTCTTGAAATATATAATATAATATTAGCACTATGGAAAGAAACTCTTCCTCCACAATGCTAGTTGGGAGTTTTTCTTAAGTCTTTAAATCTCACTGGAAATACCTCAATTAGAAAGAAGTCTTTCTCGGCATGAATAATGTTCTTTTGGGACATAAAAGTGCAGAAATGCCAAGTCAGTGTTCTATAAATGTTAACTGCCAATTCAGCTGTATTTGTACTCTATGATGATTTTTTCTCCCTAAAGACAAAAAGTGAAAGCACCTTTTTGTTACTCCATTACAATTACTTTTTCTAATCACTAAGAAGGAATTTCATGAATTTTTTTCTTGATTTAGCAGAATCTCAGTTAATATTTCAAAGCTCTGTATAAGGCTCAACAATATCTTGATCATAAATAAAAGATTCATGGCAACCAGTGGCATGCAAACATTTCAGGTACTTTCAGAAAATATCGTTAACAAAATAGTGGGGCAATATTTCAAGAAACCTGAAAGCTCAGTATATCCTATTTGTACCCAAATATAAGAAATGTATCTTCATGAGCCAGGAGGTATTTCTCTTGAACTGAAGGTGGGATTCAGAGCTACTAGTATTTCTGAAAATATAACATCTCAGTTTACTCATGCTAAGTAGCTACTTAAAATAAAGAAAATTTTCTTATAATCAAAGCTAGATAGATAGACAGACAGTCAGACATACAGATAGATAACCTTTATTGTCATTTTTTACTGGCACACATTAAAAATGAAATTTTGTTGCTTGCTTTCAAAAGTGTACACATACATAACACACATGTAAACATGCTATATACAACATATGCATAAACCTACACCCTTACATATAAATAACATATAAATATTAATCACTGTCCATCTTGAATGCTTAGCGGAAAGAGGAAGCGTTAGAATTCACAAGGTTGGAGGTTATAAGGCAGCAGGTTTAGTATTTATAAACAACAAATCAGTTTCACAGTCAAATTTATTTTTCCTCACCTAATCTAAGTTCTGACCAAGTAGAAAAATGAACTATAAGTCAGTAATTTTGAGAACAGAGCTAAAGGAATAAGTACTTTGTTTCTTGACCCTGAGGTGGGGGTAGAGATGTCAGGCTATGGATGTAGCCAAAATACAGTCCCCTCTTTTCCTCTTCTAATGAGACAAGACTTTACTTTGGGATCAATTAACTCCAGAGATTTATATAAGGATGCATTTTGTGGAGTCATTAGTGCTGTCTGAGCTTGGTTGTTTGTTTGCAAACATTTTGCTACCAGACTAAATAACATCTTCAGTGCCTGAAGGGAGTGGGATTTGCTTTCAGTTTATGTACAGTAACTTGCTCTGTTGGTGGGAATGTTGTTTTCTCTTTGACAGTTCCTTGATTAGGCTGTTGTTTACTGCTTACCTGCCTGAGTTGGTAATTCCTTGATTGTGTGGCATTGTTTACTGCTTGCTTTATTTTTCTCTGGTGTTAATTCTGGTGTTGATTGCTGTTGAGAAAGTGTTCTGGTCTATTTTATTTGCTTTTTAAAACATTTTTATTGTCTCTTTTGAAGGGTATGTAAAGGTTGTTTATTTCTATGTGTCAGTTGATGGCTGATTTGTCTGAGTGCTCACCATTTCCCAGTTGAAACGATGGCTGAGTCTGTACATGTATTGTAAAATTAAGAAGTTTTCATCATGTCTTTTAACTGCTAATTGGTGTTCTTGGATATGGTATGCTAATATTCTGTCTCTTTGTTTAGTAGTGGCTATATTTTAGCTATATTTTAGGATACATTTTAGTTGCAGGAACAAATATTTCAGAGTTTGGCCATCATTTCTGTAATACATTTCTAAAAATTGTATTACAGGAGGACAAGCAGCCATTATGGTTCCTCTAAAGCAGTGGTTCTCAACCTTCTTAATGCCGTGACCCTTTAATACAGTTCCTCATGTTGTGGTGACCCCCAACCATAAAATTATTCCGGGGTCATGTGATCACCTTTTGCAACCTTGTGACAAGCAAAGTTAGTGGGAAAACCAGATTCACTGAACAACCATGTTACTAATTTAATCTCCCTCTTTCTTTCTCTCTCTCCCTCTCTTTCTCTGTCTCTCCCTTTCTCTTTGCCTCTCTCCCCTTCTTTCTCTGTCTCTCCCTTTCTCTTTCCCTCTCTCCCTTTCTTTCTCTCTCCCTGTCTCTCTTTCTCTCTCCCTCTTTCTCTCCCTCTTTCTCCCTTTCTCTCTGTCTCTCTCTCTCTCTCCCTCTCCCTCTGCCTCCCTCTCTTCTCTCTCCCTTTTTCTCTCTCTCCCTCTCTCTAGTTCTCTTTCCCTCTTTCTTTCCCTCTCTCTATTTCTCTCTCCCTCTCAAAGATCCTTAAAATCCTTAAAAGTTATGCTTGGGTGGAAGACTTTTTCTTTTACAGATGGGGCGGGTGGGCCCGACATTCGCAGGCAGGCAGGACCCCGCCTGCCGGGCCGCCGCCTCCCCATCACCCTCCACGCCAGCCGGCTCCCTTGCCAAACCTCCCAGCTGACAAGCGCAAATTTGAGGGTCGCCAGCTGATAGGCACAGAGTTCGGCGCTGCAGTGGCCTCCCCTTCGCCCTCCGTACCGGCCAAAGCGTTGTCGGCCATTCCAGCTGATGGGCGCAGGTCCGGAGGTCGCCAGCTGACGGGCACAGGAGGTTGGCACCGTGGCAGCCTCCCAGCCACCTGCTTCTTCAGCTGGAGCAATTGCCAGGGCTTGCATGGTCGCCGGCTGCAGGGAGCACGTCAGCGGCCCTTGGGGGCCATGCAAGCCCTGGCAACTGCTCCAGCCGAAGAAGCAGGTGGCTGGGAGGCTGCCGCGGTGCCAAACTCCTGCGCCCGTCAGCTGGTGACCTGCAGACCTGCGCCCGTCAGCTGGAACGTCAGGCAATGCTTTGGCCGGTGCAGAGGGTGAAGGGGAGGCGGCAGAGCGCCGAAATCCTGCGCCCATCAGCTGGCGACCTCCGGACCTGCGCTCGTCAGCTGGGAGGTCTGGCGACGCAGCTGGCTGGCATGGAGGGCGATGGGGGGGCGGCAGCTTGGAGGGCGGGGTCCTGCCTGACTGCAAATGTCGGGCCCACCCGCCCCATCTGTAAAAGAAAAAATCTTCCGCCCAAGCATAACGCCAGCAGTTCTGTGCCACAAAGGCTTGAGACACGGAGGCGCGGTGCCGTGGGAGGCGGCAGGACAGGGGGGAGGGATTACCTGCATCCTGCCAGCCGAATTCTGGAAGTCTGCCTGAGTGAAGAATTTTAGGGGGTGTTGAAAGGGAGACAGACTGAGGGCTGTATTAAGACCATAGATGGCTGTGTAAGGAGAGAGGAAGGGAGGCGAATTTGGGGTGGAGCAGAAAACACGGGGGGGGGGAAAGGTGTTAGGAAATAAGCACCAAGATACATGGCGCCTTGTAAGGGATTCCCGAGTGTTCTGCAATTGTTTTTCCTCTCTCCTCTGCACAAGAAAAACTTTTGTGGTGTAAATCTGAAACCAGGTGTTCCTGTGAGATGGCGCAGGAGGTTCTTGGGAGAAGCGAGGACAAGCTTGGCGTTTCCTCTCTCCCAATCCCCTTTCTCTTCTTTACCCCTTCCCCAGCCTGCCTGTGATCTTAGCTCATGGCTCCGTGGCTTTTCTTTGCCTAGCCTAGCCAAGCTTTCCTCTGCCCACCCCATTCCCGGGAGCGCCGAGGAGGTACCGCAGAAACACATGAATTGGGATTGCCCTTGGGAAGCTGATCCTGCTTTGAACCTTAGAAGAGGAGGAGGAGTCCCTTCCTCCTTCCCTCCCTCTCTCCCTGTCAAGCCCCCGCGGGCTTGACATGAACGGGCAGGGGAGGGGTCGAGGACAACGTGCGGGTCGGCTCCGTGGGCATCCCAACAGCTGAGCGACTCTAACTTCTGGCCGCCGATCAGCTCTGAGTCCTCCAGGAGGCAATGTGAGACCCTGAGGGGTATTGCAAGCTCGTAGGGGGGTGGGAAGGAAAAGAAGATGGAAGAGAGTGAGGCTGCAACAGAGAGAGCGGTGTCTCGGTTCCTAAGACCATTGGAAATATGTGTTTTCCGATGGTCTTAGGCGACCCCTGTGAAAGAGTCGTTCGACCCCCAAAAGGGTCATGACCCACAGGTTGAGAACCGCTGCTCTAAAGGAAAAGATAGAATTATTCTGCTTAAGCATGCTTGGAAAAGTGCTTGGCATTTGGATTGAAAGGATTATAGAGATAGCAAGCAACAAAAGTGACCTGGGACTTTATGCTGGACGTTCAGCAAGTCATTGGGAAAGTTTATTTTTAATTTGATTATTTAGCAAATCTTTTGAAAATGTGAAGTGATTGATGAATGTGATTAAACGTGGTATGTAAAGGAAATAATGCATATATGTTGTATGAGTGTGATTAATTTTATTGTTATAATTTTATTGCATTGTTTGTAAGCCGCCCTGGGTCCTAGGAGAAGGGCGGCATATAAGTTCGATAAATAAATAAATAAATAAATAAATAAATAAATAAATAAATATGTGAGCATAGATGGAATGCCTAGTGAACGTTTCAGCAATGAATAAGGAATAAAACAGGGATATGTGGTATTCCCTTGGCTGTTTATTGTATTTATGGATATATGCATAAGAAGTGCTTTTGGTGATTCTGAAGCTATATCGGTCACCCTTAGTGTATTCTATTTTAGTTTGCAGACAGTTATTAGCCCTGACAGGAATCCTGTCATATATGCTAATGCTACTTTTTATAAAATAATAGTAACAGAATTTTGCAAGTCTGAATGTACTTTTCCCTTCATTCCCTTTACAACAATGTTGTGTTGTTGACCGAGAATCCAAAATAGATTGTGTAATGCAGCGAGAATACAGATCTGAAAATTAATGCCAAGGTAATAAATTACTAAGGTAATTATATTTAACATGGAAAATGGAGTGAACATGTTGAAAAAGTAAAGCAAGCAAATGAATATGTGTAGAATGCTTATTGATAAGGGAAAAGCGGATGGGGAAAATTTAAGACATGCAGTTAGTGGGAGAAAGACAGTAGGTAGTGTATGGTTTGTTGTGAGGACTGAATGTTTGTTGAAATAAGTGAAAATAACTACGTGTTTCCCCTAAAGCAAGACAGGGTCACACTTTCTTTTTATCCCCAAAAGCCCCACTATGTCTTACTTTCGGGGTACGGCTTATATTGATTGGAAAACAATTGTCAGTTTTATTTTAAGTATTTTAAGTATATTAAGTATTTTAAGTATTTTAAGTATTTAAGTATTTTAAGCAAGAGGCGGAAGTGGGCAGGAGTAATATGTCTTACTTTCGTGGTACGGCTTATATTAGCCGACCCCCTGAAAACCCCGATACGTCTTACAATCGGGGGTGTCTTACTATCGGGGAAACACAGTATGTATAAGAGCATGTTTTTGCCCATTTGGTTATATGGAAGTGAGAATTGAGTGTATCAGAAGAAAAAGGTAAATGGAATGCAGTAGAATAGTGTTTTAGAAGTGTGGGTGATAAAGTAACAAGAAACAAGTGAAATATGAGTGGATGTTGAATGAATGTGGGTTGAATATAAAACGGAGTGATCACTACAAAAATAGAATGGAATGGAATGGAATGGAATGGAATGGAATGGAATGGAATGGAATAGAATAGAATAGAGCAGAGCAGAGCAGAGCAGAGCAGAGCAGAGCAGAGCAGAGCTGGAAGGGACTCTGGAGGTCTTATAGTCCAGCCCCCTACTCAAGCAGGAGAACCTATACCATTTCAGACATGTGACTGTCTAGTATCTTCTTAATATATATAAGGTTATTTAGTTGCATAGGGAGAACTAAAGTGTAGTTCAATATGCAAAATAAATCTATTAAGTAAGAATGACTTGATTGTGAGGAAGAAGTCTAATCAAGTTCTGGTTGAATGGGGTTGATGTGTTAGGCCTAAGTGCAAAGACAACACAGTGAAATCCAATCAAGTTCAGTCCTTTATTTGCTCATGCCTAATAGAATCTCATCAGACTGAAGCTATAACCTTCTAACCTAATAATTATAACCTGGGAGGTTCTAAAGTGTGGCTACCCTGAATCTCTTCCTCCCTTCCCATCCAGTTTAGGACTATGCCGTCTCTTGCCTGGGCCCCACTCTGGAATGTGTTACCTCCTCCCTGGAAAGCCACAGTTCTGTTGCCGACAACTGCATATTTCATCACATGATGTGATCCCCAGAAAGAGAGAGGTGCAAATTTTAAAGAACAAAAGGCAGTACATAAAGTAGTGTAAGCATGTGATGGAAGCAAGAATGTAAGATATGGATAGAAAGGTATTGAGAAGTATAATAGATGTTAGTAGAAACTAGTTTTATCTGTTTTTTATTTTCTTTTTCTTAGTCTTACCATTTCCTACTTCTTTTCTGCACAATACATAATGTTTTAATACCAAAATTGAATAGCTTGATGGGTATAAATATTTATACATTAATACAGACAATAGTGTCAGCAAAAATTACAATAAATATCTTTATTAGATTCCAATTCAGAATCAATTTAACATTTAAAGTGCAGGAGATGACCCAGAAACAAATAAGAAATGAGGGACATCTCTACTTTCCCAGGATCCAGGTTAGAATCACATTATATCAGTCTCCAACTCTACACTTTTCAAAAAAAATCTATCAGAAGTAATTTGTATTTGTCTGGTGTAACTTAAAAAACTCATCTGCTGTGTGCAAAGATGTTACATTCCATATCAAATGATCATGGACCTGAATGTTCAGATCTAAGATATCTGTCTTGCCCAAACAATGAAGACAAGTGTGAGATAGTTCTGCCTCAATTGTCTCACCGTTACAGATTCAGGGAAATAGTCTGCAACATTAGGAGAGGAAAAAAGAAGAGGAGAACATATGTTGTCCTTTGTCAGGACAGAAACAAAAATGGGACAGGTATACCGGGTCCTCATGGAAAGGGTAAAATAGCTTTAATGACCCAGTGTTTTGTTCTTGGGCTAATACAGATTTATATTGTAATTTTGATTAATAGCTTTACAATCTTACAGAATCAGAAGTTCTTGACTGTTTTGCTCTTGTACAGTCTGCCTGATTGTAAAATTTGGGTTCTTTTTGGGAAGGGTTCACACATCCCTGAGGGTTAAACATGTGAAGTTATAAGGATTACGATGATGCTAAAAGATTTGTCTTTTTCCCTTTCTTGAAGGCTCCTTGTCCCTCTAAAAATGAGTTTGATATTAAAGCTGTTCCTGGAGACTTACATTGTTGCTCATGAAAGCAGGGGGATTTAATGTTTGTCTTTGGAAATTGGATATGGTGTTTGTTTGCTTATTTGCTATGGTTTATGTATTGTTCAGTCCAGCAAGGCTCAAAGTGGCTTTCAGCAGAAAAAAGTACATTAAAATAAAAATAATCATAACCAATAAAAAAGCAATAATGTCCCAAAGAAGAGCCACAACATCCATTGCTTAGACCAGGGGTCTTCAAACTTGGCCCTTTTATGACTTGTGGACTTCAACTCCCAGAATTCCTCAGCCAGCATGCCTTAGACTGAGGTTCCTTTTCATTAACAATCTATTCTAAAGTTCTCTGAAAAAGCATATTTTAATGGTTCCAAATAACAATAAGGTTGGAGCCAACCTACTATTGAGTGGAATGCTTTCAGAGAAGTAGGGAAGTGACGGAGGTCCATCTCTATGACCTCTGAAGATGCATGCTTTGTAAGAGCATGGGCCCACAGAGATCCTACTCTTTTCAATATTATTAGATGAACTGAAGCCACTAGTGGTCCAGTAGGTATCCTGTATATGTGCAGATAACTGACAAAACTCTGATTCCAAAGCAGAACATCATATACTTAGAATTCATTCATTTGCACACTCTTACTGAGAGCTAAAAGCATTATGATATAACTTTTAGTTATCTAACTATTGTATATAACTTCATTATGTATGTAGACATATCATAATTCTGGATAATTAAATGAGTTAGTTGTACAATATTTTGTTTAAAAAAACAACAGTTTAATCTTATTCTATTTCCCCACATAATTGCATAAATCTAAAACTCCTTAATACCTGCCAAGATAAATTTAGAGTGGGAATGCAGGGAATAGAATGAGAAGAATATTATAGAACAGTGATGGCGAACCTTTTAGAGACCGAGTGCCCAAACTGCAACCCAAAACCCACTTACATATTGTTGGATGCCGGGTGGGCGTGGCCCATTGGGTGGGCGTGGCCACGGTGGTAATGGCAGACTGGGTGGGACTAAAAAGTTCAATCAATCAATTCCAACTTTGCAAGATCTTTTTTTTCCCCGCAAGAAGTTGAAATTGATTGATTGAACCCTTTTTTTTTTTTGCACACGGCGGCGGAGGCCTAAAGCGAAAAGGTTTTACAAAACCCAGCTGAAGGCCTAGGACTGGGGCGATGGTATGCGTGCCCACAGAGAGGGCTCTGCGTGCCACCTGTGACACACGTGCCATAGGTTCGCCACCACGGTTATAGAATATTGCTTGGACTATAGATAGAAATACTGTACATATCAGCTTTATATATGTTGCTTCTCCCCATATCTAGCATTATCTTCAATCTCTCACTTACTGCAATTACTTTTCTTTTTGGGTAGAACAGTAGAGTTCCTTGTTTTTATTCCTTCTACATGGAGAAATTAAATGCTGCAGTGGGGATGCTTGCTCTTTTAGCTACGTGCTTAACTCATCAGAACTGACAAAAATCAAATGTAGAGTTTCAATTGGTTTTCCATTTTCTACACTGATTAATCTTTGCCAGTACAGTCTAGACAACTATTATACTGTATGTCAGTTGTGTGCTGCATTTTCCTAATCTGTCATCTGCTGAAAAGAAGGAATTGTTTTGGTTTAGGTGTGTTAACACATTGACATAAAAGATGAAGATGCTGTCAGTTCTGAGAAATCATTAAGTCTCAAAGCCAAAGCAGGATACCAAAGAAGCTGTTGACAATAACAATACCTGCAAAAATCACTACCAATTAAGTAGGCTGTATCAAAATTTGACAGACATTTTACAAAAGTGTGTAAATTAACAAAAAAGGAGCTTAACTGATCTAAAGTAAATCAGCATGAAACAAAAACATAACAGTCATTAAGCACATTTCAGACATAAATTGGTTTTCTTCAGTGATGGGATAATGTCAAAGAATGGGAATTTAAGACTCTGCAAATGTTATAGAACCACAATACCCAGCAATGATTAGTCAAGAGAACAAATGCTGAGTTCCTCAATCTGTGGAAATAACACATGCATGTATGTACTTTCTAAAAGCTTTGGAAAATCCTTCAGCAAAGGGTCCTAAGTTAACAGAACTGAGATCTCTTTTGATATAGTATGTATAATATAAAAATTAAGAAGTAGGTTGTAATGATATAGTATGTATAATATAAAAATTAAGAAGTAGGTTGTAATGATAAAAAGGGCAGTTCCCCAATGGAGAGATATAAGAAGTCAGAACATATATTAAGATTAACATTTTAAACTTACTAATTATGGTTAGAAGTTAGGCAGATAAGGTTAGAGATTGGAGAAATAAGCAGCTAAATAAAAACAATGTTTTCATATTGAGAAACATCCTAGTTGTATAATTACTGATAAGATCTGAGACAACAGCAAATTATGAAGAAAGAATCTCAAAGTTTCTGGTATCTGGAATTCAAATGTCCCATTGATACTATAAATTAATAGGAAATCCAGTAAAAACAAAAGGTAGCAAAAATATAACATTAAAATCAAGATGATACCCACCAACATTTATGGCTTCAAAGGGAGATTAAGGAAAGAATATTTTCATTGATAATTACCTCCAATTAGAGAATTAGAATAATTGAATTTTCTTTTAATTGTATGTACCATTAGAATATAAGAAAAATGTAATCCTTATATTTAAGTCTACAAAATTAAGCTTGTCCTAGCAAATGGAAGGTTGTCCAAGCAAAATTAAAATTGGTTTGGAAAGCTGTCCGCACTAAAATATGGTCTGTCCAGATTGTTGAGTTTATTGATATTGTTGATTCTGTACCATCAGAAAATACTTTCCTTCTATCAAAAACAGCATTGACACAGATAACTGATTCTGAGAGTTTCTTAATAATTCCTTATGTACAGAGCATAGTTTAAAGAAAAAAGGAAAATGACTCAGAAATATTTCTCCTTATAGTGAGCAGTTGACTTGAATTGATATTATTTAAGGAAGGTAGTATATCTGAGAATAGTCTTAAAAAGGGTAGTCATGAATTCTTACCGATCCCTACTGATCCCTTCCTTGTCCCTAATATGTAGTTAAGCAAGTTTAAAAACTGAGTAGTTGTAGTTGTATTATTATTGGATTTGGGAATCTTGTCCCTAATATATAATTAAATAAATTTG
Source organism: Bothrops alternatus (assembly GCA_034064705.1). NCBI lineage: Eukaryota > Metazoa > Chordata > Lepidosauria > Squamata > Viperidae > Bothrops > Bothrops alternatus. Next base: position 15,599,759 of record JARGCV010000041.1, read on the forward strand.
AAAACTCAGTGTGAATGGTTGACATGTATTATTATTGGATTTTGGAAGTTTGTTTTGATGCCAAAAGAAGAAGAATATAACTGATCATTGCAATATTTGTGGCATAGAAAGAATTCCTTTTTATAACAAAAGTATGTGTTTTGGATGCTAGAAAAGCTTATACTCGCCATGGAATTTATTGCCCAATGTATTTAAATTCTCAGGATGCATGAAAATCAGAATTGAAAAAATACCCAATCTTGTTTGATTCAAGGGTCAAATAACACTAAAATAAAACAATGTGGCATATTTACATCATGTGCAGGGTGCAAATTAGCTTACAATATGAGCCAAGCTTTAATTATGTCCATATTTTTATGAATCTTTCTTGAAAAATTAAATATTTATGTTTATGTATATTGAATAAGCTATCCTTGTTTCCAATTAGTACTAGTCACAATCTGCTTTCTGTATCAGTATTCTTAGTTTCAACTTGATAAGAATAACTATGCTAGAAAAATAATTGCACACCTTGAAATGTTATTTATTTTTTATGTTTCTGAGGAATAAATATACATAATGTTCTACTGACTGCTGACCCTTTTATTTGTCATCTCCCTAATAATGTTTGTCATCCATTATGCTAGTACTTGGACATCACATTAAAACAATATATTTGTGGAAATCCGTCTACTAAATTATATTCTTTATCGGTGATTTGGGTTATTTCTGCTACAGTGCACATGTATTTGTTCATATCGTTCTCTGTTTTTGCACAAAGCGAAGAAAGAAATGTGTGATTATGTCACAGTTGATCTGACCAACCCTCCTTGTTAGTTTCTAATATTGCACACCCTTCTCTGCTTGCATCTTCCAAAATCTTATATTACATAATAGGTACCTTGTTAAATAGTGTTTCCGGTAAAAAAATATGACATAACAAACGATGATTACATCATGGTGTGCAACTTCTCTTGAAATACTTCCAGCATTGCCAAAATAGCCAGTTTTAAATATCACCCAATTTTTTCATGTTTAAAAGAGGATGTTTCAAATTTGAAATGGTTTGAATACTTTGCACTGCCTTATTACAATCTTTCGGTCCTTTCAGGATAGTTTATTTCTCAGTCGATGCTTAATAAGCACAATTGAAAGTTTCTGTTGCTGTTTTGGCACAGATTTGCACTCATAACTTGTAGTGAGGGTATCATCAAAAACCACAGAAGCAATTTCCTCTTGGGAGCATATTCAATAGATTGACTTGTCTTAGTTTATTTTACAGAGATGAAATTAACTTGCTTGCAACAGTTGAATGACCTAATGCAATGATCAGAAGTTTAACTCTTCATAGACTAGCTGCCATTACTAGTCCTAAATTCAATTTTGGCAGTCAAATGTTCCCTGAGGAAAACAGTTATAGTTCATGAATATGCTGAAGTAAGACCAATTAAATTGGTCAAATGTTATATTTCAATTAATCCTTAAGTGGGGGGAAATCCCCAAAGCAAGAATAAAGCCTCTAAGGCTATTATTTCTGCTATAGAAGATGTTATAAATCACTGCATGAAAGGATATCTAAACTTCTGCATCTGCCATGTTATTTTCTAAAATGGAATCTCTAGATAACTGCATGTAAAATGAAAATATATATTCAGATTTGCAGAAATATTTAACATTGTATCATATAGAATTTTGTCATCTTCAGTTGATGACAAAATGATGACATTTCAAGTACACTATATGTGACAACAATATACAGTGGTACATTTGGTATTCATTGTTAATTGGCTCTGGGAGATGCAATGAATACCAAACAATTTTTTCCCATAAGGAATAATGCAGTGAATCACAAGGCAGCCGACACTGACAAGTTCTAGCCTGTGTGTTGAGTACCAAACAAATAATGAGTATTGGGATAAAATTTTGGCATCGAAATGCTTTGAATACCAAATCAGATGAGTTTCAGAAACAACTGAGTACCAAGGTACTACTGTACATATGTTTATCATTTAAAATGAGAGATTATTAAAATCTAAAACAAATAAACTATAGACATAATTTAAATAAGATCTAAACAATAATAATATTAACTTCTTTCTAAGATAATACTTCAAATGGTTAATGAAGCAGGGTAGGGACTACATCTTGTCAGATCTTAGGAAATACAGGTATTACATATTGTAATTTGTCATCTCAGACAGAATCTACTTTTCTTTCCCCCTTAGCCTTGCTGCCTTAATTGCAAAAATAGCAACTCACTGTGTCATGAATTGATTGGTACCTTGTAGAAGGAAATTCAATTTATTTTCAGCATTCCAGTTCTTCATGTCATCAAGGAATGGAGATAAATAATGATCCCTATATTTAACATACAACCAGCATTACAATATATAATGTGACAGATTCTCTATTTCACCTGCCCCTCATGTAAAGTCTGCCTTGCACTGGGATAAATAGGAATTTGCCTTGTTGCATCATTATAATTGTGTTTAAGATTGTCCTTCCTTCCTTCCTTCCTTCCTTCCTTCCTTCCTTCCTTCCTTCCTTCCTTCCTTCCTTCCTTCCTTCCTTCCTTCCTTCCTCCCTCCCTCCCTCCCTCCCTCCCTCCCTTGATTGGAATTTATAATAAATCCTCTAAATATGAATGAATCTTAACTTGTCTAATGAATTAACATCGCTTGTAGTCAGAATTTGGAGGCAGTATTCAAATTTCTGTGAGTTATAGCAAATGCTTTTGCTTGCAGTCAAAATTTCAAAAGTAGAAATCCTGAACAAAAATGAGTAACTAATTTTAAAGAGAAATGCTATTGATCACAGATATAGATGTTGAACTATTGGGTTCCGGTACTTTTGTTTGCTAAACACTTGCAAATAATATAATTCTTTCCTAATAATCTTCAGGAAATAATTTATGTATAGTGATGTATACAATACTGAAAGATTACACTGAGATTTAAGTCAAAACAGACCAAAGATGGATAATAATAACTAAAAGAACTCCAGGATATTCTGGATGAGTAGTTACATATAATGTTGAACAATTTATTCATAGGTATGAGTTTGTATCAACATGATTGATGAATAGGTTTTTCAAATCATTGACTTCTTGAAAATTAAATATTTTATTATTTTCTAGATATTGCTAGCTAATCATTAGGGGATTTAACTGCTGGCTTTTCTATCTCCTGTGAAGGTGGCTGCAATTAACCCCAACCATCCACTTGCTCAGATGCCCTTGCCTCCTTCAATGAAAAATTGCATTCAACTAGCAGCATGTGAAGCTACTGAGCTGCTACCAATGATCCCTGACTTACCAGCTGACCTGTTCACATCCTGCCTTACCACACCAATCAAGATTGCGCTTAGATGGTAAGTGACTCGCTTGCCATCTGAGTGCATACTGCATGATTTCTGAGACTTGCCTATGGGTCTGATAAAGATGTTGACTTGGAAGCCTCAGTTGCCCAGACATTTCTCTGTAGATCTACATTAGAAGAATTTGAGGTAATCATCTGGGAGACTGTCTCTAAGTATATTTTCACCTTCTTGGCTTTTTTTTAATACTTCTGTTTATTACATTTGTATTGTATCTGGATATTTGGGTTTGCTCAGCACTTAGTATGCTGGACATTAAAGTATGCTGCCTTTTCACAAATCAGAAGTACCATATGGTGCAGCACAATGTTATATGAGTACACTACATTTTTCAGAGAAGCTATAGTGCATGTCCTCAAGATCTTTTTTTTTTACCTGCGCACAGTCTGTACATTTTAGATAAAAGCTTAATTGGTTGGGATTAAGAGAATTGGGCTGTGAAATGTTACAGAAATGTTTTGAATAAGCTAGTTAAGTAACAGGAATAGTTTATTGAAAAAAATTAAATTTCTTTTTTAAAAAAGAATTTGAAGTAATAAGGCTATCTGTTAAGGAAGCGAGAGATAAAAACTTCTCTGCTTTCTGCTTAACAACACACCTATCTTGGGGTTATGACAACAGGGGACTTTCTGGACCGCTGTCACTAAGCAATACGGTCATGTGATATCATGCTTTACAACTATTGTGCTTAGTGACAGCAATCCTGATCCCAATTGCAGTCACAACTCGAGGACTGCCAGTATATTTGTTTATTTATTTATTGAGGAAAATGATCTAAAGCTACATATTTGTGTTGGTAAAAATATGTGAATGTTTGCTTTCAGTAACTAGTGGGCAGCAATAACTTCTACTAAACATTTCCAATAACTGATACTGTAATGAATCTTGCACATTGACTTGAAAGAATTTAGTCCATTCCTCTTTATAGAACAACTTCAGCTGAGGGATGTTGGGTGGCTTCCTCTCATGAACCCCCCAGATCAAGCCCTTCCATAACATTTCTATAAGATAAAGGTCAGGATTTTGACTTGGCCTTTCCAAAACATAAACTTTCTTCTGTTTTAACTATTCTTTGGTTGTAAGACTTGTGTATTTTGGATTATTATCTTGCTGCATGATCCTCTTTCTCTTGAGCTTCAGTTCATGGACAGATGCCTTGACATTTTCTTATAGAATTTACTGGTACAATTCAGAATTCATAGTTCCATCAATGATGGCAAACTGTCCTGGTCCAAAGCAGTAAATCAGGCCTAAACCATAATACTGCCAACTGCCACATTTCACAGATGGGATTCTTATGCTGGAAGAATACAATACTTTTCACTCAAGCCAGAATATTTTATTTTGGTCTCATCCATCATTCTTCCAATAGCCTTCTGGCTTATCCATGTGGATAAGCAGACTGTATGGGCAGCAATGTTCTTTTTGGAGAGTTGTAGCTTTCTCCTTGAAGTCCTATCATGCACACTATTGTTGTTCAGTATTCTTCTAATAGTGGTCTCATGAATGTTGGCATTTCCTTATGCAAGAGAGGTCTTATCTAGTGATTTATCACTTGTCGTTTGTATCGTATGATCCATAATTGTATTTTATGATTTATGATGTGTGATTTACCACTTAGTTGTTTGTATGTACACTGAGAGCTTATGCACTGGAGACAAATACTTTGTATGTCCAATCATACTTGGCCAATAAAGAATATTTCTTTTGTGTCTTATATGTTATTCTGGGCTTCTTTAAGACTTCCCAGAGTACTACATGCTTTCCTCTTGATGTGATGTTGATTGATCGACCACTCTTGGGGAGGATAACAATGGTGTTGAATTGCTGCCATTTGTAGACATCTCTTGACAATGGACTTTGAAAACAATTTTGTAACTTTTTTTCAAGTGAACATCAACAACTACTTGTTGGAGGTCCTCAGTAATCTTCTTTGTTTGAGCCCATGATACACTTCCACAAACCTATTTTGTGAAGATTAGACTTTGATAGTGAATATCCAGAATTCTGTTCTTTAAATAAGGCATAATCCCACTTGATTTTCATTCCCATTGATGGATAACCCTGACTTTAACTTCCCATTCAAGTGAATTGGTAATCCCAAAGGTTCACATCCTTTTGCTACACACAGTTAGATACGCAGCTTTGGATCATTTAAATGAACACATCTAATGCTTTTCATTCATTTGTTTAATTGGGTTCTCTTTATCTAGCTTTAAGACTTATAAAGAGAATAGATCATATTTTAGATTATTTGGAAATACTGAAAATTCAAAAGGGTTTATAAACTTTTAAATATAAGTTATCAAAATCTCATATAGTATACTGAAAGCAAATGTTCAAGTTACAGCAACTTAAGTCTTCTATGTTGTTAGAAGATTATAATCAGAATGATTATTTTGGAGTGGCTTTACTAGCTTCAGTAAGAATTTGGAGGTTAGGTAAGTAGTTTGCTATTTGTAATTTTACAAGTGTTGAGATCTTGTCCCAAGAAAAGTCAGAGTGCAAAGTACTTTTTCAATTAAATTTGCATTAAAAATACTGATATAAAACGTGCTATTTCACCTTTAATATTGGCAGATAATTATAAATGGGATCCTGATTCTTCAAAAATTATTGAGTCATTTATAAAGTGTGAAAGTACTGCCTGCATATTCCATTGTATGTAAACTCAAGCTAGAGGTTTCACACTTTCTTTCTGAATCATTATCTGGTATCACAAGAATAGTGTGTGATCAGATGATTTCCTTCTGATTCAGAATCCTAGTTTCCATAAATGTTACTCAACATGCTAAACTCAGTTACTCAAACCATAAACCGAATGGAAGTGATGATAGATCTTGAGAATTATCATGAGCCATCAGAAAACCAATAATGCCATTGTCTCCGCTGAATTGTTGGTCTGTTGCTTTCTTTTACTTAACCCTTTTCAACCAAGGGGTGAGCCTTGGTATGCTATTTTTACTGTAATCTCAGCATTTCCTTGAATTTGATGCTTAACCTTAGTAATTTTTTTCCTATTCTAAAAATGGCATGCATACTCCATACCTGAGTATGGAGGGAAAATAGGGAACAATAAAAATAGGTTTGTGTTTTGCATATGTATGATAAAAAATGTAACTCCGAGTAAAACCTTTTAAATTATATCAAGTGCAGAAAATAAATCCTTTTTTCCTTGGAAAAAGGTTGGGTCAAGTTATATGTCTTTCAAATTAAAAAAAAAAGATACATTTGAATTTATTCCACCCTGCCCCATCCCCATGGATGCCCCTGAATGCCCTATTTCTATTGCATTCAGTTTACTTTTATGTCTTACTTGGCATACCCAGCTATTAATTTCAAATAGCAATGTGGACAGAAGCACAGTCTTATATGCAGTCATTTTTGCTTTTATTCAGTATTTGTTCTACCACAAGGAACATATTATCCACTATCCTTGCAGCATTTATACAACCTAACATTTCTCCATCTATTTTCCCATCTTTATTAAACATTCTACCAAAGTACACAAATTCATCTGCTTGCCCTAGTTTTTCACTCTTATTATCAAATTATTTCCTTGTTAAACATAACTACCTTGCATTTTAATACATCAGTTTTCAGAATTGTATTCCTCGATACATTATACATTAACTGCAGATCGTTAGGGTCTGTCAGTCACAAAATATCTGCATAGAAAAATATGCATACCCGTGTTTCCCCGAAAGTAAGACAGCATCTTACTTTCTTTTTATCCCCAAAAGCCTCACTACGTCTTACGTTCGGGGTACGGCTTATATTGGAAAAAAATTGCAAACCGCTTCGTCTCTTCAGCGTCGCCACCCAGCGAAGCCCTGCCTCGGCGGCCAAGCAAAATGACTCGCCGACTCACTCCCCGGAGTCGCCCCACGCCGAGTGAGAGAGACTCACCTACAGGGCGGGCCTTTCCCGAGCCACCGACTTCGAGGGAAAATCGGGGTGAAGGAGGGAGACGCACAAAATGGCGGCAGGAGCTTCCCAGGGGTGTGGGAGAGGAGGAGGAAGAGCCTGTCCGCGGCTTGCGGCCACTAGTGCCCACAAATGCGGCCCGTGCCAGCGGATTGCTTTGCTCGTTTCCTAGGACCCGAGAGGAGGAGGAGGTGGCGTCGGCGGCCCGGCTGTGGTTGTCAAGCGGCTTCGCCAATCGGTGCCCGGGAAAGCGGCTCCGCGGGGCCCGGCGGCGAGGCTTGGGCGGGGTGACAGCGCAGCCGCCTGAATGGGAAAGTGACGAAAGGGGCTGTGAGGGCGGGCGGTGGCTGCATAGAGGAGCTCCGAGGAGCGGCGTTTCCCAGGCGTTGGTGGCTGGACCGGAGCCCAAGTCTAGGAAGAACAGTGGATGGGGAGGCGACAGCGGCAGGGATTGGGTTGAGAGGCCGGCAGGACGCGGCCAGCGCCCACAAATGCGGCCCGTGCCGGCGGATTGCTTTGCAATTGGAAAAAGAAAAAAAAGAAAGGGAGGTTGGTCGCCAGAAAAGGGAGCGCGAGCGAAACGGCGGGTGAGTGAGTGAGCGGCGGCGGCGGGGCAGGGAAGGGAGGGGAGGGGAGCGGCGCAAAGCTCTGGATTCCGCTCCCCCCGCCACGCCAGCCCCATCGCCTCACTCACCCGCCGCTTCGCTCGCGCTCCCTTTTCCGGCGACCAACCTCCCTTTCTTTTAACTTTGCAATTGTAAAAGAAAATTTTCCCCTCCAGTTCTTCCCTGCTTCTCACATGGGGGCGTCGAGCTGTGGTGACGGTGGCGGCGGTGGCTTCCCCCCCCCCGGGAATGGAAAGATTTCACCTGCACCTTTTCTACGTACGCTCCGAAGGCGGGGGCGGCGGGCGCCACGAAGCTTTGCCTGTGTGGCAGGGGCGGCCGGCGCTCCCCTCCCCTCCCCCGCCCTGCCGCCGCCGCCGCTGCCAGCCCAGAGCAGGCCTGCGCGCCGCCCCAGACCCGCACCGGTCCCGCGCGCTCTGCTGCCCGGACTGGTCCGCGGGGACGGCGGCGAGATGCGGATGGCCCGGGTGCCGGTCGAGCGGGGCCTCGCCGGGGCTCTTTGCAGGCGGGGTCCCCGCGGCCCTTTCCCCCCTGGCCCGCCGGCTTCAGTTGCGGGCGCAGAAGCTTCCCGCAGGCAGAAGCTCCGGGTGTCCTGTAATCGTCTGAACTCGGCCCGGTCCTTCAGCGGTTCCTGATGAGAGGTAGGCGGCAATACCCCCGTGTTTCCCCGAAAGCAAGATATACGTCTTACGTTCGGGGTACGGCATATATTAGCCGACCCCCCTGAAACCCCCGATACGTCTGACAATCGGGGGTGTCTTACTATCGGGGAAACACTATTCACATCCCCCATCAACACACTTCAACATTACCCTAAGTATCCCTTATATCTATTAAACAGGCTTATGGACACCGATATACCTGTCTTACTTTCTGTTCAATGTTGAACCACTTCCTAAGTATTTATTCTCATGTAAGATTTATTTCTAATATATACCATTCTTACATTCAGCAGTCAACCTTCATTTCTGTATTCAAGTGTTAACTTAATCATACACTTCCTTTAAATCAACAGATGTTTCCTACATTTCCATTCCTACATTTCTCAGTGACCTGCTGAAGAGCAAATCTGTTTTGCATGCTCTTTGCCTAGATTCAAGCCAGTCTAAAGTTCATGTATATTTAATCAGAATTCTGGCAAGCAGGGATGTTTAACAAAGCAGTCCCACTGTTGTTTTGGCATTGATTCTTCTCATTTTCCCCTTTGTATCAGGAACTGATACAACAGCCATGTTAGGCAAATCACCTAACATGCTACACATCCATCTTACATCATGTACACCTGCAGCTTTACTATTTTTCAACATTTGCAGAGCACAAATGACTTCAGTTTCTTCTTGGACACTAACACACTTGTACAGCACTTGTTTCATTTCTATTATCAAGCAACAGCTAGCTTGGCAAAATCTTGGAAGCAAGGATTATATAGAATGTTCTAAAGTATCTTTAGTGGAATTCTGGGGTAAATGCAGAATCTTTCATACTATAAGAAATTTCTACCCTCATTGGCAAGGATGCCTTGCTGAATGATTTGAAATGCTTCTTCCCAGGTTTCTTTCCATCTGAGCCAAGTTGCTGGTTAAGATCTAAACGGTCAAGTAATTTATCCCTTTTTTCTCTCCTCTCCTCTCCTCTCTCTCCTCTCCTCCCCTCCCCTCCCCTCCCCTCCCCTCCCTCCTCCCTCCCGTTCATGTTTACTCTTTGACATGCTACTGCCATTCCCACTGAAATTTCTAAATTTCCAGCATTCCTTTGTTTCCGTTTCAACTCGACTAATTGTTATATTATTTTTTAATTCAATTCACTCTGATGAAGACATCTTTCTTAGCCTAGTTCCCAAATTTGTTTTTAGTTCTACCATACAGTTTCTCTGCATCATTTAATCTTTATTTTTAACATATGAAACATTTATACGGTAATGAATGTATAGTCACTTTACATTCTTCAAACTGATGTAGGTAGTCTTCATTTACGAATTACCTCATTTAGCTATTATTTAAAGGTACAACAATGTAGGGGAAAAATGTTTTGCAGCCAATCCTTCACTTATGAGTGTCACAGTTTCCCACAGTCATGTTATCACCATTCCGGCGCTTTATAAGTGTTGTATCTGGCCCTTCTCAGCTTAGTAAAATCCACATAAATATTTCTTTAAGAGTTTTATTTAACACATTTCAAAAGATTCACTTCAAAGCAAGCTGCTGGCAGTTTGTTGGCCGGAACGGCCCAGTCTGATTTATGTACATTTAGTTTAAACATTCTCCCACCTTCCAATTAACTCACTCTTTATCTCTCAAATTGTCCAAGACTTCATTAATCTTCCGTAGATTCCAAAAACACCAGAAAACTGAGTTCAAACGAACTCGGTGATGCATCAGACTGCCTCTTGATATTAACGTTGCTCGTGACAAAGAATTAGTCCCTTCTTCCTCTTCTAATATAGTTTTCAATACGTCACTTCCTTTTTCCACTTAACTGACACCTCCGCCTATCAAACCTTCGGAATCTCGGATCAAGCCATCTATCTTCCTGTTCCAAATCTGACTCATCACTTTGAGAGTCTGACTCAGATTGCATACAAATCTCCTCATTGTCTAGCTCGGCTGCCGGGAGGGGAAAATACCCAGAGGGGCCTGGTTGTGCTTCGTCATCCTCTGATATGTCCCCAGCCGGTCTAGAGACACTCACAACAATAAGTGGCTTCTGAAAAGCAGGGTTAATAGAGAAGGCAGAAATAAAATTGTCAGTCACGGTCACACAATTTTGACTTAGCAATCTTGACATTTCGCTTATCATTCTGGAAAAAAAAAAGATAAATCTATCCCAGTCATGTCATTTTCTGCTTAGCAGTTGCGGTGCTTAAGGGACCAAGTTACAAGTGCCAATTGTGATGGCTACATGAGGACTTCCTATATGGTTTCATAACTTTTACTGTAATCCCTCCTCTTATTTATCTATTCAGTAGAATTGCATGTTATACTCCAGTACACTGTAATCATGGAAGTATCAGATGAGTTTGAAGAAACAATTTGCAACATACTGAATGGATGCAAACTGGAATGGGAAAAAGATATTACTGCCAACCTATCAGTTCATATTTTTGTATTCACCACAACAATTTAGATGACAGTGGTTCATATTTTATGAAATCTATATCTTTTTAACTCCTTCATACATAATTCAACCCCTGCATTCACTTCTCTGCATGCTCCACAAGACCAGAACACCTTCATTCATATCTATTATATCGTTCCCCTTTCCCCTTGTTGTGCAGACAGATCACATAACATTTTCCATCATTGCTTTTATTAATTCACAGTATTTACCAAATATTTCTTTTAAAATTTTTCCCCATAGTTAAAATACAAACTCCAAATGAAACAAAAAGAAAGGAAAACTAAACAGAGCAAGGAAAAAAAGTGCATAAAAAGAAGAAAAAAACCCATACACATAGTTTAACCCCTCTGTTTGAATACTGCTAAAACATATTTCAACAATAGCAGTTTTCTCTCCCCTTGTGAAACAGGTCTACAATTTGTGAAATTTACATCTCTGTTTACTCAATCAATTTGACCTACCATACTGTAAAAAACAAAAAAAGTTAACAAGTAAATCTAAGCTAAACTTCAAACCTTCTGTAAACAATCTATTTAACACAGAAAGTCCACAACACTTTCTAATCTATCATAACCCACGGCAATCTTTTTCTCTGATCCACCCAGGATCAAATATCCTCAATTGATTCTTAATAATAAAACTTCCCTTAAAGTTTTGAATGGGATTTTTCCATATAATTACATTTCATTCCCCAAAGTCATAGATCTGTTATAAATATCTCCACAGCATTTGTTGTTCAAACATCTTTCTGCAAATTGAAACATCTCTTGACAGTTGTCTTCTGGTTGAATATAATAAGTCTATTCCAAATCACCATCAATTTTCTTAACAAACTCCAATTCATCTGTAATCTCTAAGTCTTTTGAATTCATGCCTCTTTCAGCCTTCTCCAATGAGCCTGCAATTCTTAAACAAAACTTCTTCTCCAGCGTGACGAGTGGAGAATCCACCAATGGGTTAACTTGGTCTTCTGCCCGCAGACTAGTCGTCCAATTTTGCTCCGCCTCTCCTCCTGGGACCTCCCTGACCCAGTCTCGAGTAGTCTTGAGCCCATTTAGACTGAATTCTTGACTCCTGATTCTTTTTTAAGGTCGTATATTTCTGATATTTTGGTCAATCCGTGGGGGGGGGAGGAACTGCAAGAACAAACAGCTATTCGTTTGAGCCCTTTCTGCTGCCAGATTGCAGCTCAACCACGAGGCTGGCCTGAGCCCAGCCGATCACCAGACAAACAAGGAACCGGACGCCATTTTCCGGTCACCAAGTGTGACCCTGAACAAAGGGAGAGACAATCTCCTTCCCCCCCCCAAACCAATCATCCCACAAAGCTAGCCAGGATAGCCAAAGCAAATTCAGAATACATTAGCACAGCTGATCAGTGGGCAATTTAAACCTCCCGCAGATCATATGGAAGCCGGCAAGCCACATGGGAACAATAGGGGGCTGGTGAGCTGCAGAGGAATATCACAGCTCTCCAAGGCTCTTACCCTAAATTCAACTAAATATTACCCTAAAATCAACTAAACCTCGAAGGCTCCTGTTGTTTTCCATTGCCTGAAGCGGGGATTAGCTGGTCAGCAGAGGACTTTTAAACGCCGCAGCTCCCTCACAGAGTTTCCCTGCATCTCCGCAACTCCCTTGCAATTCACGCTGACCATATTCCACTGAATACAAGTGCAGTTGTTTTTTTCTTTGGGCAGTCTTCAGGAAATTCAGCTGAGGGAGACACGAGAGAGACTTGGATTCGACCAATAACAATCTCAACTCACCCAAGCTCAGTCCTTTTTCCTAGCCACATAGGAATAATAATAATAATAATAATTAAAGTAATAATAATAATAATAATAATTTAAAAAATAATAAAAAATAAAAAATTGATATTAATAATAATAGTAATAATTGAAGAGCACAAGACATAGATCAGCTCACAATTACCCTGAACCAGACTGGAATTGAATTTTATTCCAGTTAAGAATGGCAGATACTACCACAGTTCAAACAGCACAGGAACCTGCCACCACCAGCCCACCTGCTCGTAAAAGACAGAGATCACTCAAGCAGGAGGTGGCTAGGAAGATCAAGGCCAAGGCAACATCGGCCAAAAGGCCTTCCAAAGCAGCGGATAGGGAGGCTAAGCGACATCACCAGGCTCTAGAGAGACAATTCTCCCAGCCGAAAGGAAACAAAACTCCACTGAAGATGAATTAGAGCCACCCAATTACAGGGAGGAGGAAATTTTGGGCAAAAGGAAGCCCAGCCAGGAACCTCTGGAAACAGAGGCCAGTACGGAACAGGGGAACGGCTCTCCTCTAAGCGAGGGGCCTGGAGATCTGGGTTCAGAAGCAGGCACCCATCGCTCAGATAATCATGGAGCAATATCTTCAGAGCACCTTCAATCCCTGATATCTTAGGCTGTCGCACAGGCCATGGCCTCCTCAAGACACCATTGTTCCAGAACAAGGTCTGTGGCCTCTAGGGGTGGTTCCTGCTTTTCTCAAGAGGAGGCCTCTGAGTACCAAGACTCAATTTCCTCCTCGAGGTCATCCAGAGGCAGGAGGTCTCCTGCAGAGGACCATGATCTGACGGATCAGAGACTATCTGACGAAGAGGATGTATCTCCAGATCCTCCCCCGTTTGTAGGCCTGTTTAATCCGTCCTTATTCAAGACGCTGCTACATAAAGCCAGTGGCACAGCAAATATAGGGAGGCCCCGATTCCGCAGAAAGAAACCACCACCAATCCCTCAACTAGTAAGGTCACAAACAACGAAGTATTTTCACAGCCCACCTATACCCAACACTTTGTCCCCTGTCCACCTCTCTTCTTTGATTCTATTCAGAATAACATGGGGGCACCAGGTTCCTTCCTCCCAATGGGGGGGCAGACAAGAAAATGTTCAACATAGATCCGGCACTATCAGAGATAATAGAAGTGCCAACAATAGACGAACCCATTGCAACCCTCTTTTCTCCACCCCCGATAGCCGGGGATGCAGTGGAGGCCCTGAAATCAGAAGACAAGAAGATGGACCTCATCTTCCACAGGGCACACTAGGCCTCGGCGTGGGCAATCAAGACAGGCATCACTACGTCCTTTTTCGCCAGGACATCTCTTCTTTGGCTCCCAGGGTGTTCACAAAGGTATTGGCAACAATCGCTGCGCACTTGAGAACAATTCCTGTGCGCATCCAATGCTATCTGGACGACATTCTCATCCAATCCTCATCGGCCCAGACAGCACAGTCAGACCTGGCATTGACTCTGAAAACCCTTCAAGACCACGGGTTCTCAGTAAACTTTCAGAAGAGTCAGACCATTCCCTCAAACCGTCTTCTTCATCTGGGAGCGGTCATAGACACACAAAAGTGCACGGTCCATCTCTCTCAGGACCGTCAATGCAGCATTCGAACCCTGGTCAGGCTCATCTGAAGGAAATGGTCCTCAACGCTGGCTACACTCTCACAGCAGCTAGAAAAGATGGTGTCATGCCTCGCAATCGTATCTTGGGCAAGGCTACACTCCAGAGAGCTCCAGTGGTTCCTACTTCCATTCCAAAGAGTGGGGATAGGCTCCTCAAACCAAAGAGTGAAGGTGCCACAAAAGGTCCTGAGATTGCTCCAGTGGTGGTCCTCCCCAGCGATGGGGAAGGGACACTTGTTCAGGGAAGCCAACCGAGTCACCCTTACAACGGATGCCAGCCTATTCGGCTGGGGAGCGCACCTGCAATCACAGCTAGCACAGGGTCAATGGTCAAAGAAAGACCTAAAGCACAACATAAACTGGCTAGAACTCAGAGCCATACACCTGGCTCTCTGTCACTTCCACAGCGCAGTGGCGCATCAACATGTACTCATACTCACAGACAACATGGCGGCCAAAGCGCATGTCAACTGATGAGGCACGCGATCCAGGGCCCTCATGAATGAAGCACAAGCGCTGGGAACCTCAGCAGAAAACAACCTAGCCTCCGTGAAGGCCGAGCACATCTCAGGAGAAGCCAATTGCCAGGCAGACTTCCTGAGCAGGACAACGATAGACCACTCAGAGTGGAGCTTGCACCCTGCCCTCTTCAGAAAGGCAGCAGAGAGATTCGGCCATCCAGTGTTGGATCTGTTTGCCAGTCCAAAGAACACTCAGATTCTGAGGTTCCTCTCTCGTTTTCTGACACCAGGAGTAGAGAGAGCGGGTGACTTTGAGGCCACTGGCCAAAAGGACTGCTGTATGCATTTCCACCTCTTCCTTTGATACAAGCAACCATCAGGAAGATATTGCAGGAGCAAACGGAGGTAATACTCATTGCACCGCACTGGCCAAGACGGCCGTGGTTTGCCGATCTCGTAAACCTATCTACATCTCCACCGTGGAGGATTCCACACGACCAAATTTCCCTCAACCAGGGATCCCTGCTACATCCAGACCCACAGTGGCTCCAATTTACCGCCTGGCGCTTGAGCGGAGTCTCCTAGAGAGAGACAACTTCTCACAAAGAGTCATTAAGACTCTCCAGGCCTCTAGAAGGCCTATAACTAATAGGATCTATGATTCCACTTGGAAAAATTATTGTGGTTGGTGCAACAGGCAACAACTAGACCCATGCAACATCTCTATCCCAGATATCTTGGACTACCTAGCGGAAGGCCTGGATAGGGGGTTAGCACCCAATACAATTCGTAGACAGGTGGCTGCCCTATCTACCATTCTTACCTATGGCAACTCTAAAACTTTAGCCG
Source organism: Bothrops alternatus (assembly GCA_034064705.1). Lineage (NCBI taxonomy): Eukaryota > Metazoa > Chordata > Lepidosauria > Squamata > Viperidae > Bothrops > Bothrops alternatus. The sequence goes on from JARGCV010000041.1 coordinate 15,615,512, forward strand.
GACACCCAATGGTGCGATCCTTTGTAAAGGGCGCATCTAACAGCAGGCCACCTGTGGTGCACAGATACCCTTCCTGGGATCTACCTAAGATCCTACAGGAAGTACCTGATCCTTTAGGTCGCCTTCTTAGTCGCTGTTACCTCAGCAAGACGCATCTCAGAACTAGCAGCCCTGTCAGTGAGGGAGGACCTTTGTACCTTCTACACGGACAGGGTGGTGTTACGTTTGGACCCCTCCTTCATTCCAAGGTCAATTCCCTATTCCACAGAGCACAGGAGGTGGTGCTTACCAAACTTTTGCCCCGAACTGTCCCATGAACTGGAGCGCAAGTGGCACACCTTAGACATTCGCAGAGTTTTAAAGCAGTACATCAAGCGAACGGCACCCTTCCGTAGATCGGAAGCACTGTTTGTCTCCTTCCACTCTCATACAAGAGGTTGGAGGGTCACTGCATCCACAATCGGTAGATGGATTAAAAGGTGTATAGCAGAGGCATACAGGGGACCATCCTTGACGGTCCCCAGACAAATCACTGCACATTCCACGCGGAGTGCTGCAACCTCAGCAGCATGGGCAACTCAGGCTTCGATTGAAGAAATATGTAGAGCGGCGACGTGGACGTCACCTTCCCCTTTTATAAGACACTACAAATTAGACAGATTCGCATCTGTGGAGGCCTCCTTTGGCAAGAGAGTACTCCAGTGCATAGTATCAGAGAGTGGGACACAGGCCCAGACGGCATCCCACCGACAAGGACAGTGAGGCTTTGGTATGTCCCATTGGTGGATTCTCCACTCATCACGCTGGAGAAGGGGTGTTGGTCTTACCTGAACGCCTTTTCTCAGCGTGACGATGGAGAATCCACTCCCACCCTTGAGGCCAGTCAGGTCCTGTGAGGGGAGAGGATGGAGTCAACGCAAGAAAACATAGCCAACTAGCTTTCGCCTCGTCGAGACTGGGTCAGGGAGGTCCCAGGTGGAGAGGTAGAGCAAAATTGGATGACTAGTCTGCGGGCAGAAGACGAAGTTAACCCATTGGTGGATTCTCCATCGTCACGCTGAGAAAAGGTGTTCAGGTAAGACCAATGCCCCTTCTCATTCTAGTCTACCAACAACAAATTAACTTCCAATCCACCCAATTGCAAGTTTGATTTAATTGCTGTTACATGTATCTGAGTGTCATTCTTAACTTGATACATAACTGTTGTTAATCTATTAACCCTTTTACTAAGTTTTCACTCAGAGCTTGTAAATTGAAAAACATTTTTTCCGAAGGCTTCCAAGAAGGCTTTGTCATTAAGCTGACCTAGCTCTCACCATTTTTGTATCTCTTTGTATGGATATTGTAAAGAGTATATTATGTATAATATTCAAATACTTATTTTATTATTGTTTTCATTTTGAATATAGTCCAAATGTCTCTTATGGCTGGGCTTGCTCAACAAAACATAGGCAATTCTTTGCAAGGACAAAAGAAGTAGATGTTCCATAACAAAATGAGCACATGAAAAATTGAGATAATATTTCCCACAATAGAAAGTGAATAAAAGAAAGGTTTCAGTCTTTTTAAAAAGAGAGGGAGAAGATCAGAGATAAATACAAAAGTAAAATAAAACAGCAAAGTTCTTTTTAAAAACTAGTGAAATACAAAATCCTTGCAATAGAAATCTGATGTAAATCAAATCATATCACCTTCACTACCAAGGGGAAAATCTTCAGCCATCATCTTCCATGTGGCAAAAGTAAAGTGTTTCATAACTCCCAAAGTAAAACAGTAAAAAGAGAAAAATGCACATTTATAATCCAGCGAGGGGCTACAAGATAAGTCAGCACCCAGCCAGACTATGAGCAATTAAAGGTTAAGTCAAAAACAAAAGAAAAAAAATCAAAACATGATGTTGAAACTGAAGCACGCAAAAAAAAAAAAACAGTGACAAGAAAAGATGAAGATGCAATATCCAATATCTCAGGTGCTGCCACAAAGAAGAGGGAGTCAAGCTATTCTCCAAAGCGCCTGAAGGCAGGACAAGAAGCAACAGATGGAAACTAATCAAGGAGAGAAGCAACCTAGAACTAAGGAGAAACTTCCTGACAGTTAGAACAATTAACCAGTGGAACAACCTGCATCCAGAAGCGGTGAATGCTCCAACACTGGACGTTTTTAAGAAGAGACTGGACAGCCATTTGTCTGAAATGATATAGGGTTTCCTGCCTGAGCAGGGCGTTGGACTAGATGACCTCCAAGGTCCCTTCCAATTATTACTACTACTACTACTACTACTACTACTACTACTACTACTACTACTACTACTACTACTCCAGCCAGTCTTACTGAGAATTGCAATTGTCTAGATTTCTCTTCCCAGGCAAGTGCATGGTTGCCCAAGAATCATCATAGGCCGTTCCTAGTTAATCTGTTCAAATCTGGGGAGTGCCCTACCAATGAACCAGCTTTGGCAGTAAAGTAAGCTGTTTGTCAGCAGGAGAAAAAATTGTCCCATTGATCAGCGCACCAATTTCTAGAGGACTGCCTACCATTTACTTCTCTTAGATTCCAAGCCTTAGACTTCCATATGCCATGGTTGTCACCAGATGTGTCCATAGATATTCAATTCAGCTTTCCATCATGGCTTTGATTAATAAAAGGATATAACATATTGTGTTTTTTAAAAAATATATAAACAGGTTATCAAACTTAGCTATGTCTGTACCCTCTGCAGCATTCCCAGCTAATAATAATGTCATAGCCAATTAATATTTGCACATTTTGTCTGGTACAGTATCTTACAAACAAAATCAACACTCATTTTTACTTAAAGCATGCTCCCAGTTTTCTGTGCAAGCTAGATCTGTAATTTAGAGAGTTATCTTCATACTACTAACTAGTAGATATATGCATAGTTTATACAATATAGCTGCAACATTTATGAGACAGGTTTATTTTTGCTACTTTTGTTATAAAGTGTAATCTCAAATGGAAGGAAATTAACTAGGATTGTTCCTAATTCTCCAAAATGTACAGAGAGAAGCTTTGAATAAGTCTTAATCATTCATCTCCATTACCATTGGTCTGCTTGTTTAATAATGCCTTCATTTAAAAAGAGGGATTTCAAGGATAGTAGAGGAAAAGAGGTAATCTGTTGAAGGTATTGGGGACAAATTTTAAAAATATGGAAGTTGAATTTGACTTCCTGAGCAAGAAACTGACTCTGCATAAATATTGAGTATTTTGAATGGTTTGTGGTAGAAAATAAAGTGGAGTTGAGCAATTCCTATCATCCGCCTCAGTTTGAACAAGGTAGAGGATAGCAATTGCCTATATTTATTACAGCCCCAAGGTATTTTGCCATCTAAGGCAAATGACAAGATAGTGTACTTCACAGATTATGGGACCATCAGATGAAACTTACTTCAACTCTGGTATTGGGCATATTTTTCCTTACCTGAGGGTATAGCCTAACTTGAATTTGAAGGGCAATCAGACTAGAGTGCACAGTCCTGTTTTCCAATATATTACCCTTTTACATCATTTGCCTGAGGCAAGCTTTGACTGTATCTCTGGCATTTAATCAACCACTGAGACAGCAAAGGCAAGCTCTAGTGCTTTAGTATTTCACCTACTGAATACTTCAACTTGAGTCGGAGCAAAAACTTGAGTCGGAGTGTGTAAATGGTTATTGCTGAAAACAGTATTTTTTGCTTGATTTGCTGTGCCATTACATTGCTGTCCTGCGTATTGGCTGCCTAAAGTGGCAGTCAGTGAAACAAAGCAGGGCCAGAAATTCACATCATTGATTTGCAAAGTTGTGTCAATTTTTAAATTATTAAATATTTCCTGGGGAGAAAGACAAGAAGAAAAGACAAAAGGCTGAGCTTTTAGCAGCAGCCATGCATCTGTGTAATGTCTGTTACTGACCAAAGTCCCTTGGTGTAAGCTGTTAATATGGGGTCTCATTTTGTAAGATGGGCAGAAGCTGAAAATATAAGATTTATGAGACAGAGGGCACAGATAAACCCCCAAGTGGCCTCAACAACTCTCAGAGAAAGTGCTAACAACCAGATGGCTGCAAAGAAATACAATTCTTCCATTCCCCCCCCCATGCTGTCAGAACTAATCTTTCCATTCCCCCCCCCCTACCATCCAGTCACAACTGATGAAGTTTCTTGTATGAGAAGTGAAAATTTTTCTTCTTCCTAAAAAAATAAAATAAAACAATCAGTCCAGATTGCTTTTGAAAAAGCACCTTTGAGACAATTCTGATCTGGACGACTGAGAACCCCCATAGACATTTTCAGAAGAAAGTAATTGTGATTTTTGTCAAAAGCATCCAGTCATTTGAAATGTATATTTGTGTATATGCTGAGGTTATTTACACTGAAATCTACCTAAAGGCTTTTAGAATGTTTGTGTTATTAATGAAGTACTATAAATAAATCACAGGTAAAAGTAAATTATAGCTCCATCTTCTTTATTGGCTAATGCAAGAAGCAAATAGTCTGTTTATGGTGGGTTTTTTTTTAATGTCATTATGCATCAGTACTGCAAATTATGTATGTAATGTGTTGAGAAATATAAGCTATAAATCAGTTGAAATGTAGCTTTCCCTTTGTTTCTGGCATCTATAGTTCTCCTGGGGATTCAAATCAGAATTGTTCATTGCAGCTTTCAGAATATCACATCCATGTAGAAAAGCAGCAAATGTGAGGGGCATGTTATTGAAACGCCCATCATGAGATATACACTTTCAACCTCTCCAAAAGATAGGGTGAGATGAGAAGATTGTCCACTTTATCTTCCAAAGCATTTATCCTTCTGGTTCTGAAGCATCCATCAGTTGGTCTCCTTGAAGATTTCATGACATCTGATTTTGCTCTGGGGAAGTATTTCTTGCTCCTTTAGCTGGATAATTAAGTCAGACACATGGCCAATCATTGAAAGGGATGGAGGAAAAATCTCTGGGGCCAAATTAATGCTCTCACCAACCTATTCCAGGCAGCCCTTAAAGTTTAGGAAAGGATTGGCATGCTACCTTTGCTAATCACTTTTATGTTTGTTTTGTTTGGACAAATTATATGTTGAAACAGCTTTGTCAAGAAACCCACAAATGTTGCTAGCCTTCTGGGAGATAGTAGGAAGAGTAGAGATCTGTGATCTTTCTCCGGCAGTCCCTTTCATTCCTGTGTGCTAAGTGCACTTCCCTACTCCAACAGTGTTTTAATTTTTTTTCCCTGGCTCCCAAGGAGAAATGGGATGTTCCTATTGCCCCATTCATTCACCTGGATGAAATTCTTGGTAGGTACTTCCTAGGTACTGTGCAAATGCTAAAGTTGAGGGTCTAAAAGAATGGTAGATGTTTAATGATTGTTTTAAATTCCAATGGAATGCAGTCAATCTGTGCAGCTCTGGGATACTTTATACATTATTCCCAGCTGGTTTAATAAGGGAATTTAATGATCAGAAGCAGTATGATAAATTGAGAAAGAGATACTTTGCCAACATTGCTTGACAAGGACATCCTAAAATTGCTGGAGAGTACAAAATTGATGTCATGAAGATAACACTGTTGGCAACTCTGTGCTTTTAGCATCATTCTGGTATAGTCTTCTTGAATATTTTAATATTTTTCTTCATCTAGTTTTTTGGAACACAAAATGGTGTTTATATAACTTCAATTTGCTTTAGCATTATATTAGTGAACAGTGAATGAGCAAATGAGAGCCAGAGCCAGTGTTATGGCAAATAAATAATGATAATATTTAAATTTAAATACCATATTACTTTTTTGTAAATCTGCATATTGTATTAGCATATTTTTACTACTCAGATAATCTTTTGGGGAATTAGGAAGCTATTTTTTCTGATATGCAAAAACATTGTTCAGCATTCTAACTATTTGACCTGATTTCTTACACAAATCTGAATATTTTATTTTGTGTTTATCCTGTATGCAAAATACGTTGCTGTTTTGAAGTTATAGAGAAAAAAGAAATATACTATCCATCAGTGTCATGATTTCATATCTGGTTTAATGTTTAAAGTGAAGAAGAGTGTAAATCTGATTCTGTCTGTTTTCTTAAAGCCACAAATATTGGTTTTATTATTTATTACATCACCTAACTTTCTTTCAAAGAGCTCAGAGTAATGTACACAATTTGGTTTCTCCTGTTTTATTCTGTGAGTAGATTAGGTTGCAACATGATAACTAGCCCAGTAAGTATAATTGTTATTGTCATCAACATCAGGCATTCAGTAGTGTCCAGCCCTTGGCCACTCTATGGATCAGCACTTTCTATGTCCCTCTGACTCTCACCATCTCCTTCAGATCCACCATGGTCACCCTGATGTCATCCTTTGTAATGTCCAGCCAAGGTACTAGGGTGGCCCCTTCTTCTTTTTCCACTGACCACTCCCAGCATGATTAACTTTTTGAATGAGTCAGCTTGCATGACATGGCCAAAGTATGATAGCCTTTGTTTGGAGGTCTTGGCTCAGAGTGATATTTTTGCTGAGGCTTGGTCTAGGACTTCTTTGTGAATTTTTCAGTTCATTGGATATGTAATAGTTGTCTCCAGTAGTACGATGGCGTCCATCCTTCTCCCATCTGCCTTTTTCAGAGTCCAGGTTTCACAGCCATAAGTAGCAATTGGATGTAATATAACTGTAGAAAACTTTTAAAACAAAATTTTACATTTTATTTGGGTCTTGTTTTCTACACTTTCTCTCCCTAAATCTCTAAAATTCCTTCTGAAAACATCAAGGAAGTAGTTTTGCTTCATTTCAGCTGTGTGCAAATTTGTTTTATCTAATTGGCATTGATAATATTTAAGTCAAGCTTGTTAGTATCAGCAGTCTTGTCAACTGCACTGGAAGAGTGCATATAATCACTGGGCCCTTTTTCAGGTTTGTTTTATTGTTTCCTGTTATACAATTAGAACTAAAAAAAAGTCTCTGGAGATAATACAAAGATAGTCTAATAGTAGTTACCAGAGCTGAAGTCAGTTTCTGCCTCAGAAATTTTCCTGGATGTACAGCTAGGTCTTTTGATGTCAAAACATCTGAGAATTGGACTTGTTTCAATTAACCTCTTTAACTTAGAAAAAAGCTTGTTTATGTTGGCATCCCAGATGAACTGAGTATTTTTAATGAGAATTTAAAAGCTATTAAGCTACTCTGACAGGTTTTCAATACATTGCTACTTGAACGACTGTTCTTAAATTCTTTCTTGTCTCATAAGGAGTGATATGTTTGACATATCTTCAAAGGTGGTGATTTCTTTTACTCTGAATTTGTATTTTTCTTGGTAACTTTCAATCATAGTGCCTTGGTCTCTTCCAGTTTCTGGTAACCTCTCCTATATGGTTTTATTTGGTACGAAGATAACTTGTAATATTATTAATGTATATTATCTTTTAAAATATTTGTTACACTAATCCTGTGGAATATTTTGGGACTAGTTCTTAGGCCAAGTCTGAGAAAATGGTATCTTCCAAACTGCTTCTTGAAAGTACATTGTCGTAAGTTTTTTTTTTAATCTTCAACTTAAAATCGTGAAAATGCATTCTTTTTTTTTTTAATTCTGCCATTTCACCAAATATATTCTGGAACAGTGTGGAATATTCCCATTTAATATATTATGTCCTTTTGGAAGTAGACATAATCTTAGTAACCATCTTTATGTGTGCATGAGATAGCTAACCAATATTCCCTAAGCCAATCTGAAACACAGAATCTCTAGTCATCAGAGTCCCATCCCTCAATTATTTCAAATTATTCTCCCATTTCTGTAATATATGGTAAAAGTGAAAAGGGGGGGAACTATATTTCCAAATTCTCCTGGTATCTAACTCCCCTCCGTAGCAGCATTAGGCACTAGAAAATAGAGAGGAGATCACTCTTTTTCTTCCTTCTCTAGTGGAGTGCAGACGCAAACAGAAGAAAAAATAGTAAAGAGTATTGAAAATCTGTGGAAGACAGTGGAATTTGCTCCTTTTCTATTAGGAATGCATCCAAGATGGAGAAGAATTTGAAGTCTTAATACTCACCTTTTTTTTTTTAAGGGAAGTTTTATGGATTTGAATTTCAAAAATAAGGAATTATAAAGCCACATTTGCAATAGCCAGAACATATTGCTATATTTAAAACACAGAGTTCTGCATTTAAACAATCTAGTCATTGATCTGCAGCACTTGCACCTCGGTGATTGCCTTGTCTACAGTTAAAGCACAGGTGTCAAACTCGCCGTGTCACGTGACATGTCACTATGTATTGCGACTTTTTTCACATTGCCGGAGCTGGGATGGGCACAGCTTCCATATGATGCAACCGGCTAGTAGTTTGACACCCCTGAGTTACAAAAAATAGAATAGACAACCTAGGGACCAAAATGGTTCCTGCTGACTGAATTAGCAATTTTGCATGATTACAGTGGACATTCCTGACAACAGAATTCTGATTACATCATTCAGGAATAATTTGCTGGGACCTAATTTACAATTACTTCTGCTTGGCATTTCCTGCCAGCAGGAAAAGCTAAAGTAATTCCCATGTAGAAATTGTTTAGTGTTCCTGGGACTTCTGACTATAAAGTTAAATCAAGAATAAAGTGGCTTCACACAATCCATCTGGAATCCCCACTCATACAGAATATTCAGTTGTTCCCTAGTGAGCTTCAGATGAATTTAGCTGTTTTCAATGTTGAAGGAATTTGAGGAGAAATGATTACACAATGTGTGGCTGTACACCACTCACAGGGGATAACAGATTGAGGCCAAATATCCTGCCCTAACACATGTTATGTTAATAGACACTGAATTGGCAGTGACTAAACAGGAAAATTTATTTATTTATTTATTTATTAATCCAATTTCTATACCGCCCCTCTCCCGAAGGACTCGGGGCGGTGTACAGCCTAAAATTTAAAAAACATATAAATATACAAAATGTAAAATAATTAAAAATGAATTAAATAATTTGGCCGAAATCCCCATTTAAAACCCAAAACATACAAAGCTTAAAATCTTAAAAAATACTCAGTCCCCCTAAAACATTTTGACCCTATTGGAACCGAAGCTTCTATGCCAGGCCGGCCTGTTGAAAAAGGAATGTTTTTAGTTCCCGACGGAAGGTGCGTAAATCTGTTATTATACGGAGTTCGGGGGGGAGCTCGTTCCATAACGTGGGAGCTCCCACAGAGAAGGCTCTCCCCCTGGGGGTCGCCAGCCGGCACTGTCTGTCCGACAGCTCCCTGAGGAGGCCCTCTCTGTGGGAGCGTACCGGACGGCGGGAGGTATTTGCTGGCAGTAGACGGTCCTGTAAGTATCCTGGTCCGATGCCATGGAGCGCTTTAAAAGTGGTCACTAACACCTTGAACTGCACCCGAAAGACCACCGGCAACCAGTGCAACTCACGCAGGAGCGGTGTTACGTGGGAGCGCCACGACGCTCCCACCACTACCCGCGCCGCCGCATTCTGGGCAAGTTGGAGCTTCCGGATGCACCTCAAGGGGAGCCCCATGTAGAGAGCATTACAGTAGTCCAGCCTGGAGGTCACGAGGGCATGAGTGACTGTGCGTAGCGAGTCCCGGTCTAGGAAGGGACGCAACTGGCGCACCAGGCGAACCTGGTAGAACATCCTCCCGGCCACGGCCGTCAGATGGTCCTCTAAGGACAGCCGTGAGTCCAGGAGGATTCCCAAATTGCGAACCCTTCCTGTGGGAGCCACTGTTTCGCCCCCAATACACAGCGATGGAATCAGCTGGCTGTACCGGGACGACGGTAACCACAGCCACTCGGTTTTGGAGGGGTTGAGCTTGAGTCCGTTTCTCCCCATCCATACCCGCACGGCCTCCAGGCACTGGGTCAGCACGGCAAGGGCATCGTTGGGGTGGTTCGGCGTGGAAATGTACAGCTGGGTATCATCAGCGTACTGGTGGTACTCCACGCCAAAACCACGGATGATCTCACCCAGCGGCTTTACATAAATGTTGAACAGTAGAGGCGAGAGGACCGACCCCTGAGGTACCCCACATACGAGGGGTCTCGGGGTCGACCTCTGGCCCCCTGTCAACACAGACTGCATCCGGCCAGAGAGGAAGGAGGAGAACCACTGCAAGACAGTGCCTCCTATGCCCAGCCCCTCCAACTGTTGCAGCATGATACCATGATCGATGGTATCAAAAGCCGCCGAGAGGTCCAATAGCACCAGAACAGAGGAGCAACCCCTGTCTTGGGCCCGCCAGAGATCATCCACCAACGCGACCAATGCTGTTTCCGTGCAGTAGCCAGGCCTGAAGCCCGACTGGAACGGATCAAGATATGACGATTCCTCCAGGTGCTGCGGGAACTGTCGGGCAACCACACTCTCAACAACCTTCGCAAGAAAGCGAAGGTTGGAGACGGGACGGTAGTTTGATAAAACAGCTGGATCCAGGGCAGGCTTCTTGAGGAGGGGTCTCACCACTGCCTCTTTCAAGGCAGCAGGAAAGACACCCTCACTCAAGGAAGCATTGATAATTGCTCGGAACCAGCCTCGTACCACCTCCCGGGAGGCCAGCGCCAACCAGGAGGGGCACGGGTCCAGTAAACATGTGGTCGCCCTAAGTCCCCCCAGCAACCTGTCCACGTCCTCAGGGGTCACGGGGTCAAACTCAACCCAGGTAACGGTCTCAAGACCAGCCTCCGCCTCTCCCATTGGACATACCCAGTTGAAGTCGAAGCCTTCCCGTATCTGAGCGATTTTATCATACAGATATTTTCCGAAATCCTCAGCTCTACCCTCTAAGGGGTCTCCCCTCACCTCCTGATGAAGGAGGGAGCGGGTCACCCTAAACAGGGAGGCTGGGCGGTTATCTGATGACACAATAAGAGCAGTGAGGTAGGAACACTTCTCTGCTCTTATCGCTTGGGCCTTTGATGAGGAAATGAAATGAATTGAAATGGAAGTATTATTAGCGTAGTTGTTTTGAGGAGGGAAAAAAAATCCATACTGGGGATCATTGAAAAAACAACAACAAACAGCCAGTATCATAATCTCTTTACACAAAACTGTGGTTCCTAGTCATGCCATGTCCAAGTAGATATTATAGAGCTTGTCTGTATGGAAAAGGTACAGAGAAAATAAAAGAAAGGGTGAAATATGGACCTATTTAGCTATAAACAGCATGTCATACTGTGTTTTCCACTTCAGCCTTGTTTAAAACCCATTCCTGTTCTACAGGAAACTCATTTGCTACCTTCCTCTCGTAGTAGCATTATACTGTAAAAGGGGAATCGAGATTTGGCTCCATGCCTCCAGACAAGTTGAGATTCAGAGCTCTGCAGGAACATCAGTTTCAGTTCCCTTTAATGACTGGCTCTGGAAATAATACGCCAAAGAACATTTTGCATTGGTGTAGCAGTATAAAACAAGCTCGAGAATGGGTTGTTCAAATATTGCTTTCTGGTCCTGTATTTTTTAAGGATTGAATCTGAAAGGTGTCAGTTTTGATAAATAGGAGAAAAAGTTATGCCACTGTCAGATTTTGTATGTCCTACTTTGGGAGTGCATGGAAGACTAGTATTTTGTTTCGGTTGAGGGTAGAGGGGGAAGTATGATGTAAGGGAATACACCATAGTCTGCATTTCCCAATGCTGGCTTGTGGGGGAGGGACAGGTAAGAGTGCAAAATATTGCTGATTGATTGATTGATTGGATTTACAAGGCTGCCCTGGGTGACATACAGCATAACACTCTTAGCAGTGAAAAAAAATATGGATTTAAGTTGCCACCATACAAACAGGCTTGGATTTATTTCATACAATATCTTGTAGATGTCAAGAAAAAATACGTCTTCATTGCCACAAATGTTTATTAAGCTGTCATGGAAATTAACTAATAACCTTTTTAGAAAAATAATAGGATGCATTTTTTTAACACATTGAAACTCAACGGAGACCATAACCATTCTGAAAACTGGAAACGGGAGAGACACCAAAGTAGGGATAGTGAATGGACAAACCGTCATTCACTCAAGAATCTGTTGTGTGCAGTCCAAGAAGACTAGCCCCCAAAACTTGATATCTCACCCCAGGTCACCTGTACAGTTTCTATCAGACAGGGAATCCACACCTTTACTTTACAAGTAGAATGTTCTTGATAGTATGTAGACTGAACTAGAGGATAACCCAAAGACCTTTTGGCTACAGAGAATGCAGGTAGTCCTTGACTTAGGACCTGTGGCTTAACAACCATATGAAGTTACAATGGACTCAAAAAAAGCTACTTATGCCCTGTCCTTGAAGTTATAAATGTCACCTCGAGGATTGACTACTGCAACACTCTCTACATGGAGCTACCCTTGAAGAGTGTTCGGAGACTACAATTAGTGCAAAATGCAGCTGCGCGAGCAGTTGTGGGCCTTCCTCACTGTGCCCACATTTCATCAACTCTCCGCATGCTGCATTGGTTGCCTATTGGTCTCCGAGCCCAGTTCAAGGTGTTGGTTATTACCTATAAAGCCCTTCATGGCATGGGACCAGGATACTTACGGGATTGCCTTCTGCCACATACTTCCCTACGACCGGTGAGAGTGCACAGGGTCGGCCTCCTCCGGGTCCCGTCAGCGAAACAATGTCGTCTGGCGGGCCCTAGGGGGAGGGCTTTCTCTGTTGTGGCGCCCGCCCTCTGGAACCAACTGCCTCCTGAAGTCCGCGTTTCTCTGACTCTCCCGGCCTTCCGGAAAAATTTAAAAACTCATCTTTGCCGGCAGGCCTGGGGATGATTGTAGTTGATTGTTGTATTGAATGTGTGTTTTTTATTGACTTTTTAGATAGTTTTGTTTGGGTTTTTTATATTGTACTTTTTTGTTGTTTATATGTTGTTAGCCGCTCCGAGTCTCCGGAAAGGAGCGGCATACAAACCCAAATAAAATAAATAAAATAAAAATAAATCATCCCTGGGATCACATGATTGCATTTTGGAGCACTTGGCAACCAGCTCACATTTATGACCAGTTGCGGCATTCTCCGGTCACATGGTTACATTTTGCCATGTTTTTTGCTATTTTACCGGGAAGGGGGGGGATGTCCATCGGATAAACTGGATTGGATGTATGACCACCTGATTCACTTAATGACCATGGTGGCTTAATGACCGTCATAAAAGTGCAACAAACCTGAGTCCAGTCACATGGTGGCTCAAGTTATGACTGCAGTGACTTACAACTGAAGTTCTGGGCTCAGTTGTAGTTGTAAATCGAAGAGTACCTGTAAAATGTCATTTTGAAATCCTAGCCTCAAGAAGGAAGGCAGGAAGAAGGTAGTTTGGCCCAAGCAAAACCAAAATAATTTTTTCCTAGTACCGCACTTTCTCTTTAAAAGAACATTGTCATGATAGGCGATAAAGCAAGAGTTTAGAGAAGATAATAAAGAAAATGCTAGAAAAGAGATAGCATAACATTAAGGTGAGGAATCCAGCCCCCTGATGTCACCAGGAAGTCGGTGGGAAAAGATCAATTTCCTAAAGAAGACTTTATTTCTCGAGACTGGATCCATGATAAATAGAGCTAAGGTAGTATATCTGGAGAATGGAGGGTGAAGGAGGGTGCTTGTAACTGAGACCTAGAAGCCTTCACGAAAATAAAGAATTAAGGTTAAATAATTTCTAAGCCCTAATTAAAAGTTAGAAATTTGCAGAAAGCAAGGTTCATAATAACAGATTATTTAGACTAGGGTATGCCATTAGGATTGCACACTCTTTTTCCTGAAGACTGTTTCTGTTTGATTATTTTTAATAATTATCTGCATTAACTTTTGTATTTGAAATTTGTTGAATTATATACAGCCTGAGTTCTTGTAATTTTGTTCCATCTTAGCTTTTTAAGCCATAGATAACCCCATATCAGGAATTGCACGTAGTCTCCTCCACATTTTTAATGGAAGATTAAAGTACTGTTTGTGATTTCATTTGCTTATAATTGTTTGGATATTTGACTACTTAACTTCTGTTCATTTAGGGATAAAATGAAACATGCAATGACCAAGGATTCCTAAAACTTTGCATATAACTGTAAATAAATAGGATAGTCATCTAAACCAGCGGTTCTCAACCTTTTCCGGGGCTCGACCCCGGCCCGCGCCGTGCAAGCGCGGTGCGGCCCCGGCCCGCATCACGCATGCGCGGTGCGATGGGGTGCATCACGCATACGCGGCGCGGCGGGGTGCATCGCGCATGCACAGCGCGGCGGGGTGCATCGCGCATGCGCGGCGGGGTGCATCGCGCATGCGTGGCACGACGGTGCATCGCGCATGCGCGACGCGACGGGGTGCATCATGCATGCGTGGCACGATGGCCCGCACCGGGCATGTGTGGCGCGACAGCCCGCATCGGGCATGCGCGGCGCAACAGCCCGCATCACACATGCGTGGCGCGACGACCCACATCGCAATAGGGGAAAAAATGGCCGACCAAAAAAAATGGCCGACCAAAATAAAAAAAATGGCGGGCCCACATCACGCATGCGCGGCGCAACGGCCCACATCGCAAAGGGGAATAAATGGCCAACCAAAAAAAATGGCCAACCAAAAAAAATAAAAAATGGCGGACTGCGGTGCTTGGCGACCCCCGTGAAATGGTCGTTCGACCCCAAATGGGGTCGCGACCCACAGGTTGAGAACCGCTGATCTAAACTAATAATTTATGGCATTCTGAGATTTATGCCCTATAGTGAAGATAATTAAATAATACCATTGTAATCAATAATGAATTATTACATTAATACTAAGTTTTTTTTAATAAGAACAGCTATATTAGCATGATCTAGTATAGCTAGATCTATCTAGTCCAATAGCCTATAGACACCTTTCTTTTCAGATATAATAATAGGTACCAGCTTGGGACCTTCTCAAATTATTAAAGATCCTATTGAACTAAATATATACCAATAAAATTACAGATTTATATATTACAGTATTAAAAATGTTTACCAATTTTAGCATAAGATTTAAAATGAAAATAGCATAAATCCAAATATAATGTATACATTAGTCTTATAAAGTACAGAAAACCACTGCCATGTAAGTACTACTTTCATTATAACAGCTATAATCATCAGGATAAAAATATAAATACAAACATTATATAATGTTTGTATTTATATTTTATCTTATCTTTTTATCATTTTATCTTGATGATTATAGCTTGTGTTTGTGTGTGTGTGTGTGTATATACTTATTTTGTCCTGTATGACAACCTGTTATCAGTATGACAACCTGTTAGATAACTTGGGCTGTCACTAGATTTTGCTTATGGTCAAATAATACTTCATAGTAGACAACAGATACAATCTAGAACGGACATGTCAAACACAAGGCCTACCATCTGGTTGTGTCTGGCCTGTGGAGCTGCTCTGGAAACAGTGAAGGACCAGCCCATGGCACCATTGCCCGGCCCAGGACAACCGGGCATTGATCTACAACTTGGTGCTAGCCATCAAAGCCAGGACACGCTTATTTTTTTTAAATAAAAACAGCTATATTAGCATGATCTAGTATAGCTAGATCTATCTAGTCCAATAGCCTATAGACACCTTCCAGGACGGGGCAGCCCTGGAACCAGCGACGGGCACCTTTGCCCCGCCCCCTGGGTACGTGCGCAAGAGGCAGTGAGCAAGCAGAGTCCAGCGTCCCTGCTGGCTGTGTTGCCCTGCAAACCGACTTCATCTAGGATGGTGGTGCTGGCCATCTTCTGGGCACACACCCAGGGGGTGGGGCAGCGGCGGTGGGGCAGCTCCTCGCTGGTTCCAGGGCTGACCCGTGGATCTAAGGCTGAGCGCATTCTGGCTTTGATGGATGCAACCAGGTTGTAGATCAGCACCACCGCCCCTCCTACCAGCACCTCCATGGCCCGCTTGCTGACCTAGCCTCGCAGCCACGAGGCTTCCCTTTCACTGGGATCAGTCCCACCGTGTGGGATAGCAACAACTGGTGGCAGCATGGACACTGGCAGTGCTGGCAATCTTTCCACCTCCCATCAGTCTTCCTGAGCATGGAGGAAGGAAAGAGATGAGAAGAGAAGGAAGGAAGGAAGGAAGGAAGGAAGGAAGGAAGGAAGGAAGGAAGGAAGGAAGGAAGGAAGGAAGGAAGGAAGGAAGGAAGGAAGGAAGATTATAATGAGAGGGAGGAAGGGTCTGAGGGAAGTCCTGCCTTAGCACTTGGCCACGAACAGCCCTACTGCCCTTTCGCCAACCCCTTATCCCCTCCTCCTTACCTCTCCTGGTGGTCTCCCATCCTATCGCTGAGGATGCTTTGGTTACAAAGCTGGGTCTCCTCACGGAGAAAGGGAGTGGGCCTTCCTGTGATCCACACATTTTGCCCTCCCGTAGACACCATGAGCAACTTGGCCAAGGAGAGTGAGCCATTCAGCAGCAGCCTTGAGGAGGTAAGTGCAGCCGGGTGCCCCCTTGGGAAAGGCTGGACTGGGCGCTTGCCCTCCACTGCCCAGAGCTCTGGGCAATCTGCATCACTGGGGGTCCTCTGTGTGGCCTGAAAGGGACAGCAAGGCTACTCTGGTGGACAAGGGTATAGTGCTCACCCTGGTTTTGCCTTCTTCAGCTGGAGACAATGGATCCCCCTAGCCTCGCCCAGGCCACCACAGGCACCCCCAGACATAAGCAATGTTGAGCTGGCCACACCCACCCTCGTTATGCCATCCCAGCCACACCCATCCCAAGGTCAGCCACAATCTTGATGAACCCTTAATGAAATCGAGTTTGACACCCCTGCTCTAGAACATAAATGTTCATCCTTTTAGCTTGCCTTGGCCGCATTGAGTGAAGAGAAATTGTCTTGAACCACATATAAAGCCTATAGTTATTGAATATAAATCACACAATTATGTTAAAAGTTTACAATCTTGTGGGGCTGCATTATTAGCTGTCCAGCTCTGTATGTGTCCCAGAGGCCACAGGTTCGACACATCTGATCTACCGTAGAAGTTCCAACTCAATATATTGCATAAAGGTAATGTTTACTTTCTGCACTATTTTTATAGGTAAAATCTGTGTGCATTTATGTATTTTTTTAAAAAATAATTATTGATGTAGAAGGAATACAACTTAAGCAAACCAATTTATTTTATCTTTCTATTCATAAGAGAGCATACATAGATTATGTAATAGAGTGGCTAAAATAAAATAGTTTGTCAAGTGTGGAATTAGTCTGGAGATAGAAACAATTATTTAAAGGAGAAGACTCAAATTATTCCTTTACTAGTCTATTCAGAATTATGACTGGCCGTCTAGGACATTGGAGTACATATTTAAAAAAGGCAGATGTAAATGAAAGTTATGAATCGTGCTATCAAAGTATGCCGTTAAGTTGAATCCAAAGCAGATGAACCACAATGAATTGGCTTTGCCTGAGAAAGGATGTTTTCCTTACTAATCAAAAACAGCCTGAATATGAGTCATTATTCTGTTTCCTTTGCAAAATCAACATCACCTTGACATTTCTGAAGCCTCAGCTTTATTTTCCTCCTGCTCCTATGTTTTTGTGCCAGGCCCTGAGGGGGGAACAAAATGACAGCTTTGTAATGGGTGGAAATACTTTATTATACCTGACCCCAGATGTGCCTTTTATTTTCCAAGGAGTTGACATAGGGCCATTCTCCATTAAGAATGTGGGAGGCTTGTCCCAGCTAGGCAGCAATCCTTAATCAAAAGGCACCTGGTCATAAAACACAACACCTGAGGCTTCTTTCAGGCAGCAAGTAACAGACCCCCCCCTCACCCACAACAAAGGTGCTCTGCATTACTACATAACTCAAAATATCATGCAATATTAGACAACTTTCTTCCGGTCTGCAGCATTCTTGGGGGGGGGGGAGTCTTTGAGAAAGTGGTAGGTCTATTATTTCAAAGGGCTCTGGAGGAAACTGATTGTTTAGACCCAATAGAGTCAGGGTTCAGACTAGGATATACTATCAAGACAGCAAGGATTGTGCTTGTAAATGGCCTCTGGTTGGCTCGAGATGGGAGTGTATCTATCTTGCTCCTACTTGTTCTCTCAGCAGTTCTGGGTATTATTGATCAGATCCTTCTGAACTTGGTAGTAAGAGGCATGGTTTTCCTCCTTCTTTCAAGGCTGGTTCCACTTGGTATTGCAGGGTGGGTGGGTGGGGTACAGGGCTTGACTCTCTTCCCGCTGTTATATAACTTACCTGGAACCGCTAGGTGAGTTTATCTAGAAGCACAGGGTCAAGTATAATCAGTATGGCTTAACTCAGTCCTGACTAGAATAAATGGATATATGTTTTAGGGCCCCTAAAATGATTTGCCATCTGTAACTAGCTAGGGTTAGACTTCCCCAGTTGGAGTTAGTACGCAATCTGAGGTTCATCTTAGACTCCTCTTTCCTCCTTGAAGAGAGCCTTTGCATAAAATACCAATTGTTCCTTTTCCTAAATCAGAAGACACTGCTCATCGTCACTCATGTCTTAATCATCATCCAGCTAGATTATGGCAACATGCTGTACATAGAGCTGCCCTTGAAAAGTGTTTGAAAGCTTTAGCCGGATTAGTATGCAGAGGCATGAGTAGACCACAATTGGGACCAGAACCTCCATTGCTATGCAAAGCGCTTGTTAAAGTGTGTTATGCCTGATTTTATCATCTTTTTTTGCTGTAGTTGTTAAACACATCACTACAGTCATTAACCAAATCCAGCTTTCTCCATTGACTTTGCTTGTTAAAGTGTGTTATGCCTGATTTTATCATCTTTTTTTGCTGTAGTTGTTAAACACATCACTACAGTCATTAACCAAATCCAGCTTTCTCCATTGACTTTGCTTAATGGATTGTAAATGGCAATCACATGACTTGGATGATGTGTAATCATTGTAATTACATACTGGTGCCAAAAACCCAAATTTTGATCATGTGACTGTGGGATACTGTGAAGGTTGTAAGTGTAAGGGCTGATCATTAATAGCTGTCCTAACTTTAAATGATAATTACGCTAATGGTTAAGTCACACTGCAATTGCCCACATATTAACATTACTGCTATATGAATTGTACTGGCTCCCAGTAGGCTTCTGGGTGCAATTCAAAGTGCTGGTTATAGTATACTTAGACTTCAGCAAGGCATTTGACAACCTACTTCTTGGAAAGCTAGAAAAAAGTGGGATAGATAGCATCACCATCAGATGGATTTGTAAATGGTTGACAAACTGTACTCAAATGAGTAATCCTTAATGGTATTACGTCTACATGGAGGGAAGTAAGCAGTGGGGTATCACAGGGTTCTGTTTTAGGCCCAGTACTCTTCAATATCTTCATAAATCACTTAAATGAGGGAATAGAAGGGGAACTTACCAGATTTGCAGATGATACTAAGCTGGCAGGAATAGCCAACACCCTAGATGGTAGGTTCAAGATCCAGATGGATCTTGAAAGACTTGAACACTGGGCCCTATGAAACAAAATGAAATTCAATGTAGAGAAAAGTAAAGTCTTACACTTAGGCAAGAAAAACCAAAAGTACACATATATATTGGGCGAAACCAGGCTTACTAGCAGTAACTGTGAGAGGGATCTTGGAGCCTTAGTGGACAATCAATTAAATATGAACCAACAGTGTGTGGCAGTAGCCAAGAAAGCCAGTGCAATCCTAAATTGCATCAACAGAGGGATTCAATCAAAATCACGTGAGGTACTAATACCACTTAAAAAGCCTTAGTAAGACCACACCTAGAATACTGCAACCAATTTTGGTCTCCACACTATAAAAAAGATGTTGAGACTTTAGAAAAAGTGCAGAGAAGAGCAACCAAGATGATTAGGGGACTGGAGGCTAAAACATTTGAAGAATGGTTACAGGAACATGGGCATAGTGAAGAGACGGACCTGGGGAGACATGGTAGCAGTATTCCAATATTGGAGGGGCTGTCAGAGAGAGGAGTGGGACAACCTATTTTCCAAAGCACCTGAAAGCCAGACAAGGAATAATGGATGGAAACTGATCAAGGAGAGATTCAACCTAGAAATGAGGAGAATTTTTCTGACAGTGAGAACAGTCAACCAATGGAACAGTTTTGCCTTCAGATGTTGTGGGAGCTTCATCACTGGAAGCTTTGAAGAAGAAACTGGACTGCCATCTATCAGAAATGGTGTAGGACAGTGGTGGCGAACCTATGGCACAGGTGCCAGAGGCGGCACTCAGAGCCCTCTCTGTGGATATGCGCGCGATCATCCCAGTCCTAGGCCTTTAGCTGGGTTTTATAAAACCTTTTCGCTTTAGGCCTCTGCCACCATGTACCAAAAAAAAAAGGTTCAATCAATCAGTCAATTTCAACTTCTCAGGGAAAAAAAAATCTTGCAAAGTTGGAATTGATTGATTGAACTTTTTGGTCCCACCCAGTGTGCTGTTACCACTGCAGCCACACCCACCCAATGGGCCACACCCACCCGGCACCTGATGATGCATAAGTGGGTTTTGGGTTGCAGTTTGGGCATTCGGTCTCTAAAAGGTTCGCCATCACTGGTGTAGGATCTCCTGCTTGGGTGGGGGGGTTGGACTAGATAACCTACAAGGTCTCTTCCAACTCTGTTATTCTCCTGCACTGGAGATGGATAATCCACCAGTAGGTTTAGACTGTGTTCCTGCCGAATCAGATCAAGTCAGCCAAAGTTGCAACACCTGTCCTAGGCTAGAATGTCCCAGTCTCGACTTGATCTTGCCCAAGACAGACATAGCAAGTTGGTTCTTAGGCAGGTACAGTTTCCATTGGTGGATTCTTTATTCTCTATTCTCTTCAGTCTTCTGTGACAGTGCTGTATTCAGCACTGTGTTTTTTCCTCTCAGTTGGCTGAAGAACTGTTTGCCTTTAACTAGGAATGGAGGCCTTCGTTTCTCCCCCTCCCCCCCCACTTCCAACCATAAAGGCTTGAGGCTAAGGGGACTTGCTTCCCCTCTGTAACACAACCCTCCTTCTCCTCTTGGACAGCACTGGGCTCAGTGCTGTTCCTCAGCCCTCCACAGTTCCCCATTGCCTGGAAAAGCCTCTGGACATGCGCGAAGGCTAAAAACAGCCGTTTGCAGCTGACGCGTGTTCAGAAGACCGATTACCTTTTTCCAGACTTTCTTCATGATAGGAGCCAGAGAGCATTCCAAAGCTCCGTTTTTTCATCTCGCAGGGCTGCTTGGTTTAGGGTGGAAGGGGGTGCCGGCAGCAATACCCCCAGACCTCGTGTGGCCACCATTTTGAGTGTGGCCGTCATTTTGAGTGTGGCAGCCTTTTTGAGTGTGGCCGCCATTTTGAGCTGCCATTCAGAGTGTGGCAGCCTTTTTGGGTGTGGCTATCTTTTTGTGTCCCTTATTGGGACTGGGTCTTTCTTGAGGCCGCCATCTTGGGGCCTGCTCTGCCCCCTTTTCTCCCCTGCGGCCACCATTTGAGGCCTCTGGAGCCTTAGTTTGCACAGGGACCCTGCACAGCCACTGTTGCCTCAGAACAGGCCTGCTAGCCTCTTCAGGTCTACTTCCTTCATCTGCTCTAAATAAAACCTTACATAACACCATTCCAAGGCCTGTCAGACTCAGTCAGTATTTGATCTCCACAGCCACTCAGGCCTGCAATATATCCATTTCACAGCCTGCTTAGCAGGTTTGGCTCTATCTGGGTTGTTCTTTCATGTGCATTTAATCTCCTTGGATTCAATTTCTGGGTTCTTGGTGTCTCCAGGTCTCTCTGAAAACCAGGATTAGTCCATTGGGATCCTGGGCCTAATTATATTAACAGCTCTATCTGGGTTCCAGGCATCCCCTATCGTGCGCCTGTTCTTATCCACACAAACAGCTCTATCTGGATTCCAGACACCCCCTATAGTGCGCCTGTTCTTATCCAACCAATAGCAGTCTCCGGATACCAGGGATCCCCTATCATGCTCCTGTGTTATTCAAGGATGGAGGATGCTAGGCCCCCCACAAAGGATGTCTTGCTGTCCTACTCGACTGCAAAATGCCACAAATCCTCTAATCAAGAGGCCGCAGGTAAGATCTCTGCCAAGGCAAGGTCTACCTCAAAAACCTCCAAGGGAGCTGAAAAACAGGCCACCAGGAGACACCAAGCTCTAGAGAAGGAATTCTCTAAAGCACAGAAGCTAGCCAGGTTGGAGACCTCACAAGCTGAAGTGCCTTCTTTTGATCTGCCCTTGGGGCCCTCCACTTCTCCATTGGGGATATGGTCAACAGGGGAACCTCTCCCGTCTCCTGCACCGGGGGACACGGACAAGGTTCATCCCATCACTCAGCCCTCCGCTCCACGGGCTTAATACGTGGCCCCTAAAGCTACTTTCACCCCCACTGCAGCTGGGCTTAGGCCAAGTGAACTGGTCCCCCTCCCCACGGAGGACCGCCTAGCTGAGATGATTGCACAGGCGGCAGAGCGCGCTGTTGAGGCCAGATTGCAAGTGGCTAGGTCACCCGCAGTCACTTTTCTACCCACCCACCAGCCGACTACTGAGTCCTATCACACGCCTTCTTCCCCTTCGCAGTCCATTTACTCTGGGGACTCGTCATCTCGTGAATACAAAGCTGATCTGGAGATTCCGATGTCTGAGGAGGAGGAACCTTCCCCTGAGACACCATCACTTAGCGGTCTCTTTAACCCTGTCTTTTTTGTGCCCCTGCTTCATAAGGCCACTTCCACGGCACACCTCGGACCCGATCCTTCCACGCCGGCAACTTCAGTCACTCCAGACTCGGACGCAGATCCGAATTTCACCAAACTGGTAACAACACAATACCGCATTCCTTGCCCTCCCATGTTCCTCAACGCAATGGGTATCCCCGGCCTCTTTTCCCCTTCCAAGTAGCAATGAGAAAAGACTTTATAATGTGGCCCAGGATCTGGAAGTGGCTCTGGAGGTACCCGCAGTAGATGAACCTTTAGGATCCCTTGTGTCTCCAACCATCATTCCTGGCGACGTTTCTGAGGCCCTCAAGGCTGAGGACCGTAAATGTGAGCTCTCTTTCCGTAGAACACATCAAGTCGCGGCTTGGGCTATCAGAGCAGCTACCTCTGCATCCTTTTTTAACAGGTCTGCTCTCCGCTGGCTTAGACAGCTTCAGGCCAGGATACCGGCGGAGGATATCCGCACGCATCAAGATCTAAGTAAGATGGTGGCAGCTACAGAATATGCTTCTGATGCCACCCTCCAGGCCGCCAGATTTTCCTCCAGAGCCATGGCATCCAACATCACTGGCCGCCGTATGCTCTGGTTGAAACACTGGCACACTGACACCAAGTCCAAATGGCACTTGTCAGCAGCCCCTTATCAGGGAGGGAAATTGTTTGGTGAATCCTTACCTCACTGAGAATAAGGATAAACGTAAGGTCCTCAATCACCTCCTTAAACAGTCAGACAAACGTTCCAACACCTACTCATGGAGGCAGTCCTTTCGCGCTGGAGCCAGGTCCAACTACTCCCAGCCCAACCGTTCTTTCCCTATCAGACAAGACAGACAGGACAGACAGTCTGACAGACAGGTTTCCAGACCCAGACAACAATTTCAGGGCAAACGGCCTTTTTGCGGGAGTGGCCGCCCATTCCACCTTTCCAGGTGACTCTCAGGCGGATCCTCCCATTGGGGGCAGACTCTCTCTCTTTGCCCGCCCTTGGGAAGCCACCACCATGGATACATGGGTCTTAAACACCGTGCGTCACAGACTGCCCCTGGAGTTTATCTCCAACCCCCCGAATCGCTTAATTTCTTGTCCCCAACTAAGAAATCCAACAAAGAAAAAACTAATGCAAGAGGTCATTGATCACCTCTTAAACATACGGGCCATAGAACCGGTGCCATTGGATCAGAGAGGTCAGGGATTTTACTCCATCCTCTTCATCGTCGCCAAGGAATCAGAGCACACCTTTGCTCACAGTGGGCCCAGGGCCGTTGGTCCTGCTCCGACCTTCGGCACAATATCAACTGGCTAGAGCTCAGGGCCGTACACCTGGCCCTACGCCACTTTTGCAGCGCAGTAGCGAAGTGTCACATGTTGGTCCTCACGGACATGGCTGCCAAGGCACATGTGAACCGGCAAGGGGGCACCCGATCTCATGCACTCTTGAGTTCCTGGGTAGAAGCCAGCCTGGCCTCCATCAAGGCCGACCACGTTTCAGGGGTGGCAAACATTCAGGCCGACTTCCTGAGCCGGGCGACGGTGGACCATTCGGAATGGTGCCTGCACCCGAGGATCTTCAGGGAGATCTGCCACCGCTTCGGATTGCCAGTTCTAGACCTTTTTGCCTCCCTGACAAACGCCCATCTCCAGTGATTCTTTTCCCGGTTTCCCTCTCCAGGGGGGGAACGAGCGGATGCTCTTCGGAGCCCGTGGCCGGAGGGACTGCTTTACGCCTTCCCTCCTCTTCCTCTTCTTCCGGCGGTTGTCCGCAAGCTTCTTCGGGAGCAGGCGGAGGTTCTTCTAGTGGCCCCGTATTGGCCACGGAGACCATGGTTCGCCGACCTAGTGAACCTCTCTCTAGCGGCCCCATGGAAGATTCCCCCAGGTCGGGTCTCACTCAGCCAGGGGACCATTCTTCATCCAATGGTTCCAGTTAGCCGTCTGGCACTTGAGTGCTCGATCCTGTCCCAGGAGTCCTGCTCGCCGGGGGTCATTACTGTAATCCAGGTTTCCCGTTGGTCCTCTACCAACCGTATTTATGAGGCCACGTGAAGGAACTTCTGTTTGTGGTGCTCGAACCACCACTTGACCATTCCAGACTTGACAATTCCACATATATTGGATTACCTTCTACAGGGTCTGGAGAGGGGCTTGGCTCCAAACACATTGCGCAGACAAGTCGCTGCTCTCTCCACTGTACTTACCTGTAACTCAGCGGTTTCCCTAGGTCATCATCCCTTGATCCGCTCCTTCATCAAGGGGGCTACTAACACCAAGCCTCCTGTAGTGCACAGGTATCCCTCTTGGGACCTGCTGCGAGTTCTTCGGGCTCTAACTAGACTGCCCTTTGAGCCCCTCAAGACATGTGATATATGATATGTATCGCACAAGGTCACATTCCTGGTGGCAATCACGTCTGCGAGACAAGTATCAGAATTAGCAGCACTTTCAGTCAGAGATAACTTGTGCTTTTTTCATCAGGACCGAGTGGTCCTTCGTCTGGACCTTGCCTTTCTTCCTAAGGTCAATTCTCTTTTCCACAGGGCTCAAGAAATCGTACTCCCAGATTTCTGTCCTCACCCATCTCCTGCCCTGGAACGGCAATGGCACCTTCTGGACGTCCGCAGAGCGCTCCGTTACTATATCTCACGGAAAGCTGCCTTCCGCAACTCTGAGGCCCTCTTTGTCTCCTTCCATCCTTCTTCCAAGGGTTGGAAGGTGTCCTCCTCCACGATTGGCAGGTGGATTAGGGCGTGTATTGCAGGGGCGTACCAGGCTGAATCATTGCCGGTTCCATGATGGGTAACTGCTCACTCAACCCATAGCACGGCTACTTCCGCGGCCTGGGCCACTCGGGGTCCATTGAGGACGTTTGCAGAGCGGCCACATGGTCTTCACCATCTGCTTTTATAAGGCATTACAAGATTGACAGGTTAGCCTTGGTGGAGGCCTCCTTTGGTAAGAGGGTTCTCCAACAGGTCGTACCTCAAAGTGCCACGCCAGACCGGCCTGCTCCCCTCCCTCAGGGACAGTAGGCTTTGGTATATCCCATTGTTGGATTATCCATCTCCAGTGCTAGAGAAGGGGCATTGTCTTACCTGAACGCCTTTTCTCAGCACGGAGATGGATAATCCACTCCCGCCCTTGCAGGTTACTTAGGCCTAGGGCTAGATTTATGAGCCAACACGTCTTGCTGTCAGTCATGGCTTCGCCTGCATCGAGACTGGGACACTCTAGCCCAGGACAGGCATTGCAACTTTGGCTGACTTGATCTGATTGGGCAGGAACACAGTCTAAACCCATTGGTGGATTATCCATCTCTGTGCTGAGAAAAGGCGTTCAGGTAAGACAACTCCCCTTCTATTCTGTCCTGTCCTGTCGTATCGTACCATTAAAGTTCTACTTGGCAAGGAGCCACGTTACCTGAGAGATTGTCTACCCTTAATGGTGTCTGCCAATTCCCACTAGATTTTTGGCTCCCCTCAGTGAAACTATCAGCTGATAGGACTTCGGAAGCTTGCCTTCTTTGTCGTGGCACCTGTCTTATGAATAGCTTCTCCCTGGAGATAGAGATTGCCTGATCCCATTGACCTTCAGGAAAGCAGTGAAGATCTGGCTTTTCTAACAATGTGTTTGGCCTATAAATGTAAACTTTATTGGGGTCTCAACATTGTCTTACTTGTTTTAATGTTTTTCAGTAATTAAGTTGTGTTTTTATTCTTATTCAACACCCAAATTCCTTTTGGTAATCAAAGTTCCATAAACATTTGTTAAACAAACAAACAAATGCAAATGGTTCTCCTTGCCCTTTGTTGTCATAACCAACCATTGGCAGATCATGACAGAATCCATTTGGCTCTTAGAAGGCTGAATTATCATCACCCAGCACATGATTATATGTTTCTCTTTCACTCCAACCTGAAGTCTGCATAATTTTCAGAATTTGCAGTGCAAACTGCCCATTGATATTGATTTCTACCATCAAACATCTGTAAAAGATATTCTTTTAGTAAAGTGCCTTCTAGATTATTCTTATACCTGCTTTCTTTATGTAGAACTGTTAATTTGTTTTAACTTAATTTTCATGTTATTGTTCATTACTTTTCTTCGAATGTAGCAGAGTAGCTAGGAATTCAGTAACTCCCAATAACTCTCAGCCAACCCAAAATAATATAATAACTGACAATCCCCAAAGCTGCTGGGAGAATAAGATAAGTAATAAGATCACACTCATCCTGTCTCCTGTAGAAGCTATTCATCACATTGGATTGGGTTTAGATAATCAGTTTCTTTCAAAAGCACCTGGAGATTTTTCAGCACTATCATCTTGAGTATTTTATTTAAGAAGGGATACAGTGACTATCAGGTAGTTAAAAGGTTTAGAGTGGACTTCTTATGTCTTTCTGTGTATCTAGCAGTCTGATCTTTATTACAAAAATTCATTTACCGTACTCCACATCTGTCCAATCAGTCTCTTCCAGCTTGATCAAATTAGCCATGAAAGGCTGTGGTCAAGAAAACATCTAGTCAGATACCAAGCATCTTCCTCAACTCTCCAGAATGTAAACTGGTTATGATAGGACATCAAGTATCTCATTTGGGCTTGCCTCAATGTGGAATACAGGTCAGGAAAGTGATTTTTATCCCTCTTGCAAATATATCGTAGTAGGCATCCCTGGACTCGAACATTCCATTTGTTGTGGCAGGATTAAATTTCTTTGCCAAGTTACTACTCAAGAATGCAAAGATGGCAGAAAAGAAAGGGGAAAAAAGGACCTTGTTTTTGTTCAGAACTTTTCCACAATCTGCATTCCAGCCATGCCAACCTGGAGCACTGTTGTTAGATCCTCCTCCAAGTTTCCTGATGCTTGTAATAGCACAACAATGGATGTCCCTGAGCTAAAGATCATTTAATCTCTCAGGACTTTATCTGTGCATCAGTTTTGTGAGTTTAGTGCTGAACAGAAAGATTGAGTATTGAGGCTTTAGAATCAAACATTGCTAATACACTCATTTAATTTTATTGCATAGTTGCAGTTTTACATTAGAAATCTGATTTATAGTACTTTAGAGGAATTAATACATGAGATACCTGGTGCTTAAATAAAAACTTATTAAAATAAACATTGTATATAAAACATTTACATAAATGACTGTGGGCTTTTTTGGCATCCAACCCCAGTTTCCCTTACCTACATCCAATCTGTTCTTTCATTCTTGGAGACATATTTAGAAAAGAGATCTACCCAGCAAGATGGCTCGTACGATGTAAGACATGATTGTAAGACAACTTTGAATACTCAGTCTTTTACTTCAACATTTAGTATGGCTTCCGGATTGTCATGGTACTCACAAAATATTTCATAGCATTTGAAGTTTGGTTAAACAAGACAAAAAAGTTGAAAGTGATATCATAAATTGCTGAATTGGACAAATAAAGAAAAAGGGGGCAATTAGCATAAATATGAAATAAAAACACACTTCCAAATTTTATAGGAACATGGTCCTCTGACGAAAGTAACAGGCTGATTTCTATGTTCCTTAGTCAAGGACATCACATTTTATGATTAGTAAAGCACTTAATGCAGAAATGTTGTAAAACAGACATTAAGTGGCAGAACTACTTAAAAATGCTAGGTTCACAGAAGGACTTCCCATTCCCAGTGGCAGAACTGTTTTGATTTGTGAACGAGGACACAGCAATCAAACGAGTCTCAAGAGTTTCAAAAGAGAAAGCTAGGGAGTTACCGGTAGAAGATAGGATTTGCTCTGTGTGTGCCCATGTGCAGCATACACTCTCTTGGATTCAGCCTTTAGTTTACACACATATATACATAAATTGTAATGAAAAGTTAGCACTGCCTGGAGGACGTGCTCCTGAACAGTGAAGAAACAGCCAAAGAGGGGAAACAATGGGCATCAGAGAAAAAGCATAGGAAGAAAAAAGAGTGGAAGAATGATAAAGCACACATGGAAATAGACTGGAGAAGGAAGAAGGGTTCATTGCAGGCCAATATTTATTAGTTATTTAAACTGTTCACTGTTGGTGGCTCTTATATAAATGGAATACAGGTAGTCTTAGATTTAAAACCACAATTGAGCCCACAATTTCCATTGCTAAGCAAGGCAGTTGCTAAGTGAGTTTTGCTCCATTTTATGACCTTTCTTGCCACAGTTGTTAAGCAAATCACTGCAGTTGTTAAGTGAATCACATGGTCATTAAGCAAATCTGGCATCCCCCCATTGACTTTGCTTATTGGAAGGCTGCTGGAAAAGGTTGCAAATGGTGATCGCATGACCTCAGAACAGTGCAACTGTCATAATAAACACATGCCAGTTGCCAAGTGCCCGCATTTTGATCACATGACTGGGGGTGCTGCAGTGGTCATAAGTGTGAAAACCAGTCACAAATCACTTTTTTCTGTACCATTGTAATTTTGGTCACTAAACGAATGGTTATAAATCAAAGATTAAATTTTTAAGACTGAAAGGGGAAGTTATTCAGACTTCTTTTCTTAACTTGCCTACCGTTGCTTCCACCTTCCACCTACTGTTGAAGCTGTTGAAATTCCCATTTTTGTGTGGCCCATTTTGTTCAGCTTTATTTAGTGTTGCTTCCTAACATTGTAAATGAATAATTACATGTTTCTCCTCCTGCCCATTCTGCTGGAAATATATGACCGTTGCTCTTAAAATAGATGGACTTGACACTGCAATAATGGAGGCCACTGCATTATTGTTATGAGTGCAGCAAGTATTGTTTCCTGCTCTGCAGCAGAAAACCTTTTGTCGGTCCTTGCATTTTTTTAAAAAAAAAAACATTTATAATGAGAGACTTGTTCCTGCCATACACCATTTGGATTACCCGTCCTTAGGTATTTAATTAGTGTGATTTACTTCTGATCTCTTCTTTTCTCTACAGGTTTTGCATGCAGAAAAGCGTGAGATTGGTACCAGGAGTAACGCTGGATTTAATAGAAAAGTAAGCATTATTTTAAGACTTGAAAACTATTCTTATTTAACTTTCTTTTTATTAGATTTAAATTTGAGTCGCATAAATTTCACCATATTTAGGAAGTACTTCTCTTTAGCTAAGAACATGCATTTATCTCTAAGGTTCTTTGTAATTAAAAGGTTGAAAGATGTTCATGGCCTCAAGGAGTAGCCCAGCAATTTAATGCCTTCTAGATACTTTCCAGTAAAAAACAGGAATGTAAGCCAAAGAAACCTCACCATCCTTTCTGCATCAAGACATCCATATTTCTGCAGCAAAGCAATGTTTTGTAGTCGTATAGTAATTGTGATCATATTTGGAATCTGATTTTCATGTGTTCCAGGAATTCTATTTATAACTTTCTTCATTCTAATTTTGAAACTTGCTGAAGTTATTTTGTCTTATGTTCGGAATATGTGCTAAAACAATTTAAAAACTCTGTAATTAGAATTTCATCATTAAATTTTGTAAAACCTTACTTCTTGACAGAAAATGAGTTTATTGGTACTTGATCCAAGAGTTAAGGCACTATGAAATGCAATGGAGATCTGCATAATGGCTAGTTGCTAGGCATACTATGAAATCCTTAGAGCAAAGATATGCTAGAATAACAAATTCAATAAAATTGTTGCTCTTTAGCTATTCAAATGCGGAGTGTGTATACACATTGTACATACTGTAGATACTGTATATATAGACTGTACATATAGATGGTGTTTTTAAAAAGAAGATAGAAAAAGAAAAAAAGAAATTGAAGAGAAAGCTAAATACAAAAAGTAGCTTCCAATTTTCTTTAAAGCAGTTGTAAATACAATTATAAATTTACCTCTTTATGGTTAAAATAAAACTCTCCTCTTTCTATAACCTGTAAGGTCTAATAATCAAAACTATAAATGATGAGTTCATTTTTTTCTGTTTTACATAAAAAGTCCATGAAGGGTTTTCAATCAGTAATAAATATAATTATTGTCCTTTCTCTGATCAGAGAAGTCAGTTTGGACAGCAAGTACTGTCATCTCTCTCAACCATTCCTACCGGGATAAGATAAGATCAGATCATTTTTTTTACTGTGGGCACAACGGCACACATCAAAAATGAAATTTAGTTGCCCGCTCTCAGAGTGAAACACATACATGACACACACCTAAAACATACTATATACAACATATGTATAGACCCACACCCCTACATATACATAACAAATAAATATTAAATACTGTCCATCTTGAATATATAATGGAAGGAGGAAGCTTGAGAGTTCACAAGGTTAATGCTGTATGGAATGAAACTATGGCTGAATCTGGATGTTCTGTTGCGGATACCACGAAGCCTATCAACCATTTTGGCTAGTGCCAAATTTTCCATCTTTGTGCATACAATAAATTCGCTGCAGTCAAATGTAGTTTTTTCCATCTTCCTTATTGCTGTAGCTTATTTATTTGTTCACATTTTTAAACTACTGTTTGTTAAGAAATACTAAAAGGGTGTTAGAATTATAATTATAGTGAATGCAATAAAATATAGAAGAAGAAAAATAGAACAATAAAAATGCTTAACCACTTAAATAATGAATAAACTGTAATTAGTTCAGCAAATAAAGTCAGAAGAAAGCCTGATGAATAAATAAGTTTCAGTTTCTGGTCTAAAAAAGCATATTAAAGGCCAGCCTAACATTCATTAGAAGTTTACTCCACAAGTATTTATTCCACTCATAATATGTTATCCAGCATCAATGCATGAATTATTCTGATACGACTGTCTAGAAAAGGTATCAGTTTGAAAGGAAGTATCCATTGGGTTACCCCAGGGTTCTATCCTGAGCCCAGTGCTCATCAGAATTTTTGTAAATGACTTACATAAGAGGATGGAAAGGATGTTCATCAGATTTGCAGGCCACACAAAGCTTCAGGAATTGTTAACCCTTCAAAGAATAGGCTAAAAAAGATCTTCTAGGTCTTCAAAAATATCTTGATGGATTTGAACATTGAGTCCTATGCTACTCATTGGTGAGAAATATGGGTTCTTTTTGGACTTAGATAGGAAAAAAAAACAGAGACACAATTAAAAGACTGGTGGTTTCTGACTCAGCAGTATACTTGTGAGAAGTATCTTAGAGTCCCAACTGACCACAGATTAAGCATGAGCCAGCAGCATGCTTGAATTTGCTGCAGTGGCCAAAAGAGCCAATGCAGTCTTGAGTGTTATCAACAGAAATACAGTATCAGAGTCATGGGAAGTTTTGGTTCCATTCTATGCTGGTCAGATCCCATATAATATATTATGTCCAGTTCTGATTGCCATTCTACGGTACAAGGATGCTGAGGATCTGGAAAGAATGCAAAGAAGAATGAAAAAATGGTAAGGGCTTGGAGGCTAAATTCTATGAAGAACAGTTAAAGGAACTGGATTTATTTGCCTAAAGAAGAGAAGGCTAAGGAAACACATAACAGCAGTCTTCTAATACTTGAAAGCTAGCACAGGGAAGAGGCTATGGATTTATTCCCCCATAGTGCCAGTAGAGCGAAGTGTTATAGAACAGTGGTGCCAAACCTATGGCACGGGTGCCTCTCTGTGGGCACGCGCGTCATCACCTCAGTCCTTGGCCTTCAGCTGGGTTTTATAAAACCTTTTCACTTTAGGCCTCTGCTGCCGTGTGCAAAAAAAAAAAAAAGGTTCAATCAATCAGTCAATTTCAACTTCTTGCGGGGAAAAAAAAGATCTTGCAAAGTTGGAATTGATTGAACTTTCTAGTCCCACCCAGTCTGCCATTACCATCGCAGCCATGCCCACCCAATGGGCCACACTCACCCAATGCCCACACCCACCCAATGGCCACACCCACCCAGCACCCAACGATGCATAAGCGGGTTTTGGGTTGCAGTTTGGGCACTCGGTCTCTAAAAGGTTCGCCATCACTTTTATAGAATAAACTCCAAACTTAAGAGAAGAACTTCTTGATTATGAGAGGTATTAAGCAAGTGAAGCAGCGGCCTGCCTCCTGGACCTATAGATGCTCCATCACTAGAAATTTTCCAGAAAGAACTGGACAGTGAAATATCTGGAATAATATGAAAGTTCCTGCTTTGGGCATGAGGTTGAACTAGATGACCTCCAAAATGCCTTCCAATCTTCTTAGACCCCTTTCAGTTGGGGTTCAAATCAGAATTTGATACTGAAATGGCATTGATCGTACTTATGGATGACTTCCGACAAGAGCAGTATGGAAGTAGCACATCTATCCTGTCTTCTCTTGACCTCTCAGTGGCATTCTATACCATAGTATCCTTCTGGGCTAGCTTCGGAAACTATAGGTGGGTAACATTGGATTGTGTTGATTTTCCCCTTTTCTCCTGGGTCAGTTCTAGTCAATGGTGACAGAGGGAGAGATTTTACTTTATGGGGTGCCTCAGGGTTTGGTTCTTTCTCCCGTTCTATTTAACATTTAAATGAGGCTGCTGGGTAAGGTGATCCCTCAATTTGGGGTGAAATATCATCAACATGCAGATGACATCCAGCTTTATATTATACACCTATGCCCCTTGAGTGATGCTTTGGATACCCTATTCCGTTGTCTGGAGGCTGTTATGTACTGGATGGGGTGAAATGGTCTCTGACTCAACCCTAGCAAGACTGAGTTTCTGTGAGTATTTGGATCCTCCTGAATCAAGGTTCTTCCATCTTTAGTTCCGTATGGGGTTGTGCTACCTCAGACACACCCAGTGCGCAATCTGGGGGTCCTCTTAGACCAGAGTTCCCCAATGTTTCTGACTTTGTGGATGGGGTGCATGCATACAGCTCTATTTGGACGAATGGCATGCATGCTGCTCATGCAAATGGAGTGCATGCACTCACACAAGTGAGGATGTGCGTGCACGGACTTGTTCTCTGGCCATTTCTCCGGCCTGGTTGTAATCACCTTACAGCCCACTAGTGGGCCATGGCCCACAAGTTGGGGAACCCTGTTTTAGACTGATGCCCCCTGCTCAAAGAGCAGGTGACAACCATGAGTAGGACCTAAGTACACCTTAGGTTAGTGGGCCAATTGTGTGCATTCCTGGACCGGGAGGCCCTGGTCACTATCACCCATACATCTGTAACCTCTTGTTTAGACTACTACAACACTCTCTATTTCAGTAGATGCCCTGAAGAGCATTTGGAAATTTCAGCTGGTGCAGAATGTGGTTACGTGGGTAGTAAGTGATGCCAAATATAGAGCATGCATAGCATCACTACTGCCTGAGCTACATTGGTTACCAGGTGTTTCTAAGTGCAATTCAAACTGATTATTCTCTTTAAAACCCCTTACAGGAGGGGTGTCAAACTGCCAGCCCGCGGGCCGGTTGCATCATATGCAGGCTGTGCCCACCCCACCTCCAACAATGCAAAAAAAGTCATGATACGTCGCAACACGTTACATGACACGGCAAGTTTGACACCCGTGCTGTACAGTTTGGTGTGGGGTTACCTGAGGGACCGCCTTTTTCCAAGAGTCTCTACTTGTCCAATTCTATCTAGCAAATTGGGCATGCTACACATCCCGTCAGTCAAAGAATGTCAGCTGGCAGGAAGTAGAAGATGGGCCTTTTCTGCAGTAGCCCCTGTTCTGTGAAATATCTCGTTAGAGATTAGAACCCTGTTGGCCTTTCATTAGGTTTTAAAACCTTGGCTGGGTTTCCGAGCCTGGGGCGCTGAATGTGCTAAGGGCCCCATTTCCTGGCTGCATTGCTAACTGGCTAAATAGCTCAACTGCTGTGTATATTTATTTCGGATGTTTTATTGTTTTTATTGATTATTTAAAAAATTACTTTTTAAAATTTTGTATGTTTTTGGAATTGTAGGTCTCCCAGAGTCACTGATTGATATGGGCAGCTATAGAAATTGGATCAATCAATAAATAAACTATATGATCTTGTGATTATAGCTATTATACTAGCTAGTATAGTAATTGTTGATCTTGATCACTTACGTTATTTGGCTTCAGTGACAAAAATAACCCCTAGAATGCATAAATCCCTTAAAATATGGCTCAAAATTATGTTTATTGCTCATAAGTAATGTCTAGGAAAAATTACTTTCTATTGAGTAAATTTAACATGTTTAATGAAAGCTGGTACAACAAAATTAAAATGGATGACAACCTTTTTTTTAATCTAGAAATTTAGAAGGATCTGTAGTTTGCTTAATGAATTAAGGCCATTTGAAAGCCTCTGCTTATCAAGCTATAAGAGAATTTGCATTCAATGTGCACATTGAGAGTAGTAAAGCATAAATAGATGTTGATTTGGAAAATGATGTTCCACCATTTATCTCCCACCCAATCTTTTTGGACAATGTAAAACAGGCATTAGCAGTCTAGAAGGTGTTAAATAAAGAGATAGTGCAACATTTGTGCTTTATGAAAATTTGTATCGACAAGAACTGACCCTGCAGCATGTTTGCAGCTGAATATGCACTGATAGAGCATGGCATTGCTGCAGCCCAAATGAAG
Organism: Bothrops alternatus; assembly: GCA_034064705.1. Taxonomy (NCBI): domain Eukaryota; kingdom Metazoa; phylum Chordata; class Lepidosauria; order Squamata; family Viperidae; genus Bothrops; species Bothrops alternatus. The sequence continues at coordinate 15,650,648 of JARGCV010000041.1, forward strand.
TGCACCGGAATAGATAGTGGTGTGGGTTGCATCTCTGCAGCACTGCAGACTTAACGTTTTTGCTATGTCTATTTAAGCAATGACTTAAGTAATGACTTTCTTTAAGCACTGCAGTCATTTTATCTTAAATACTAAGTCTAAAATATTTACCGCACATTGAGGATCTGCCAAAAACCTATGAAGAGGCAAACTAAACTTGTCTTCCATTTTTCTGGCATATTAGTTCTTTTTAAAATATGACATTTTCTATTATATTTAGAAGTTGTGCATTACTTTTAAGTGCATTTCCAGTGCAATGCAAGTTGATAATATCTTTTCTTCTTAAAATATAGCTTCATTGTATAACTCAGATCTAAGTATTAAAAAGCTAAGCTTTCCTTAGCATGAATTTTTGCAGTTCTCTGAAAGAAGCTTTTGCATTTAATGAGTTTTCAATTCACCTCCCTGTAATATTGCTTTGTACCTAAATACAATTTAGTGGGAGCAGTTAACCGTCTAAATTTGATTTCCAAGATGCCTTTTCTTGAGATCATTCTATTCAATTCAGTTGGAAAAACAGGCTGTGGTCTCATTTAGATTTCCAGTGTGCCTGTTCATAAGCAATTAGCAACATTCATCCATCTAGTAAAAATGTGTGATAATGAAGCCCAAATATATTACAATTATAACAAATAGCTGTGCATGTACAGGTATGTATTCATAATTGAAATACTTTGTTAGTCAGTTCTGACATGTTTAGTTGCAGATTCTTTTGCTCTTTAACTCTGGCAAACTAGTGTAGTTGTGATATAATTCTTATAGAAATAACTATGATTATGCTCCAAGTCTTAGCAGTCAACTAACTCCAGTCTTCCAAAACTTCCAAATCTTCAGTGGTAACAGATAAATGGAACTGCACAGTGGTGGGATTCAAATATGTGAACAACCGGTTCTCTGTGTAGATGCCACTTCCAGAAGTCCATTCTGGGTCTGGGCAACAAAAAATTTACTACCGGTTCTGCCAAAGTGGTGTGAACCGGCTGAACTGGAACTGCAACATGAAAAGCAACTACCCCATCCTAATAATTGTGTTTTGTTTTCCACCATCTAACACTATCTTGTCAAAGCTTTCATTAGATTAAAAATTCACCAGAAATTGAATAAGCAACTTACACATCAGATAAACTTGCTATTACTTATGTAGAACTGGAATGCTTTGGTGAAAAAAATGGCATTTATGTTACTGCACCTGGTTTTGTGATTAAAATCCTACAAAACTTCAGCCATATACATTGTTTACTTACTATCAACATTCTGAATCTTTTGGTGTTCAAGAAATGGCACATTAATAATTTCTTTCCATCCATGTTCAAAGAACAATCAAAAGGCTCCAATTTTCCCTAGTATAGCTATGAGTGAGCGAATGAGTGATTGATTGAGTGAGTGAGAAGGGGGGAGGCAGGCAGGCAGGCAGAAAGGAAGGAAGGAACTTTTTTTAACAGTCTCCGAAGAATTGTTTGCCAGTCAACAGGCACTAATATAATATTGTTCCAATCCATATTTATGAGAATTCAGTATGAATATATTACCAAGAAATTCCAAGTTCTGCCTTGCAGAAGTACTACCTTCTTGAAGTACTCCCTGTTGAACAATTTGTCCATTTTGTCCTAGAACAAGTTCCAAAGTGGAAAGCTGTCATCTTAATGACTTTATAAACTTCAGTACCAGTCAATCTTCTGTAAATTGTACTTGACAAAATGAGGCTTCATCAAGTATTTAATAAGAAAAAAATACTGATAGTTCAGATTGGAGACAAGAAGCTAAAATAAGGCCTGGCAAACAGTATCTTTGATTTGGTTCTGTTTCTCCCTATCTGGATGCTGTCCATTATATTTTAGCATTTACCATGCTAAACTATTACTATTTGAGATGTATTAATATTTGAAATTTAAACATTTGTTCATTGGAAATATGCCAGTTTAACTTTACCTGGAACTTTCAAGTTTTATCGTTTTTATTTTTGTTTTACTTTGCATTCTGTCCCTATGTGATTTTTATTATATTTTATTGTTGCTAGTTCTTATTGGTTACATTAATCAGCCTTTGGTGGAAAGGTGGGATATAAATCTAACAATTTGATAAATGAGCTCTGCCTTATATAAGACAGAGCTCTCCTTTGCACCTACATGGAGGCAAATAAATTTTTAATGCTCCAGTAAAAATGTTAATTGTATTGGAACAGATACAGCATTGGTAGCATTGGTAGATGACTTTTGTTAGGATTTAGACAAGGGTATTATACCCATCCTGTTCCTTTTAGATCTCTCAATAACTTTCAATGTCATCTAGCATAATATCTTCCAAACCATCTACTGAGGTTAGGGATTGAGGTCAGTGGATATTGTGTGGCATTAGTTCTACTCATTCTTGAGCCGGTGTTCCAATAAGGGAAAGTGGGCAGATTAGCCATGTGGCTTTCCTCTAGTTAAATAACTTTGAAAAGTCAATCAAATGGTTTGAGGCTTGATATCATCACTGTGTGGATGATACCCAGCTTTACATCACTATGCCAGCTTAGTCTAGTGATGTCATTAAAGTTTTGTCCAGATGCCTGGAGGCTGCAACTGGTTTAAATTGAATCTTACAAGCTGGAGTTACTCACTGTCCATTAGAGTTCTCCTGTAATGTCTCTTGATGGAATGGCCCTGTCCCTGAAGGAGCTGATCCATAACTTCTTCTAGAATGGTATTTGGAGGCTGCAACTGGGGAGCCTTTGCCTAGCTTCAGTTGATGTGCCGGTTGCAGGGTCGTCCGTCCTAACTGGCTGTAATTGCCTCAGTTGTCCTGCCTCCCCTCGCTTGCATTCCAACTTTGCAACTTTCTTTCCTCCCGTTATTCCTTTCTCTGTCCTTCCCAGTCCTGTCAACCCTACCTTTCCTTGCTGTGCCCCCCCTCCTGGCATATCCATCTGTCCCACCGGTCCTTCTTGCCCCCGGTCATCCAATGTTATTGCCGCTGGTCTATCTTCCAATCGCCCCCTCCTCTCCCCATGGCTATTGTGGGCTGCACGTCTGGATTTGGCATTATAGGTGCCCTTCCATTGCTGCCCCCTCCTCCCCCCCAGTGTGTCCACTTGTTGTTCCTGTCTTCTGTTGTTTGTCCCTGTCAGTCCCATTTCCCCCAGTCTCTCTATGTGCATGGGCGTGTGCGCGCATTGCAATATCCTTTCCCCCTGCCTCGTTCGTATTTGATCAGCCAGAGTGACTGCTGGATCGCTCCCCGATCTGTTCCGTCCGGTCCAGCAGTCGCTCTCCGTGCGCAGACGTGTACGTGTGTTGCGGCATTCTCCCTCCCTGCCTTGTCCATATCCAATCAGTTGAAGTATTTGCAGGATCGTTTCTAGATTTGTCACACCGTCCGCGTCGTGTGAGCGGTTGTTCATCCTGCTTCTCCTCCCGGAGGGTTGCGTCATTCTCCGCTCATCGTTCTTTCCCCCCCCCGCCCCCGGCTTCAGCAGTTTGCCATGTATCCAGTCTCTTTTCATCTACATGGCCATACAGTTGTTGCCTTCTTTAACTCCTCTCCTTGCGAGCGTGGTCCGTATTTTGGCTCGTTCTTCATATGTTTTCAATGCTTGGTATGCTGGGGGCAGCTCTATGTGCTGGTTGATCGAGCACGTATCTGAGAGGCAGGCCTCCCTGAGCAGACAACCTCCTTTGGAGACATCCTGGGCGATATATATTTGTGTGGCTCCTATCTTTATGATGGTCCAGAGGTCTTTAAAACATGATTGTTTCCTCAAATGTTTCAGGAGAGAAGGAGCTTTAATTTTGTATGTGTATGTGTGTGTGTGTGTGTGTGTGTGTGTACATACAGTTATGACAATGTTCTTGTTTTTGGGAATAAGAAGGCCTCCAAATCCAATAAAATTATACAATCTCTTATGTCTAGAGGGTTTTCACAATTAGTAGCATATTTAATATTAATATAATATAATGGAAGCTATGTATTTACATAGGTCATTTTGTATCACTTGTATACCCTTCAGCATCAGAAAATATTTATCCTTGAAAGCCACAGTAACTGAATATATGGCTGTCTTCCCCCACACATCTTTTCATTCAATGCATAACAGTTTTATCTTTAATTGGAAAGCCTTTCAAATGAACTTTTATGTATGACTGTTGGTCTGTTGGTTGCCAATTACATTGACAACATAACTGACATTTGTACCACTGGGTAAAATCTACTTAGCACCAGAAGTGGAAAGAAGGATCAATGGCAGTTGAAAATTACATACACAAACAAAACAAATAAACATATATTGAACACACTTCATTCTCTGGTTTCAATAAATCCTTGCTAAGAATGTGGCAACTGGATAAACGGAGAGTAACATTACTGCTTCATCTCTCTTTTTCACTTTCCTCCCTCACAGACATTTGACAAATGTTCTGGGAAGTTTTTAAGTTGTTAGATCACTACTTAAAGTGCATTGAGGACTTCTTATACAGTCTTAACTAAGATTCCTTTACATGGAAGCTTTGGTCTGTCTACAGAGAGAAAACTTGTTTTACAGTGGCAAGATTGACTACTGATGAATCACAGAGTAGCATTTGAAGATTTGCTTCTGCATGATCTGCTCCATAGTAGGCTAACCTATAGAACAGAGACGCTTTTTGCTCAACACAGTTGTTATCCAGACTAAACGCCAGCAGAATAAATAAGGTTTCTCAGTAATGTTAGTGGAGATGATATAAAAGAGAGCAATCTTCTTCCGCTTGTCATATTTGAAATGGAAGCTCGCTGTTAAGAGCAGGTTTAGAAATCTGTTGGCAAAATAAACAGGAAAACAGCACAACAAATATAGCTCTTTTCATTTGACTTGGGGACTGTTTTACATGTAACCTTTGACCCTTACCTTAAAAGCTCGCTTCAGAGTTCCCTTTTTCCTGCTGTTTGCACCGTGTCTCATGCATTTTTCATCATAGTTAGCTGGGTTGAATACTGCCTGCTCTATATCGTATTTATTGCTTGTTCCGGCAGTTCCTGTGTATAGTGTATGTTCCAGCATGAATAATTAAAAATCTGTGCCGATAAGTGACTGATAAATTGGGATGCGACTTGAAGGAAAAAAATCCAAAATCTATTTTTGTAGATAACAAATTGGTATTTGCCTCTTAGTCTTCCCTTAGGCTTGTTGAGAACAGAGAGAGGTTAGGCCAGTTCCAGAAAGTTTTCCAAGGGACTGTAACATTTAGCGAGGGTAACTATGTCTTTCAGTGACATGCAGCCTTGTTTCCCCATTGACACTGCGCTTTCTCAAGACACAACATTTAGTCATATGTGGAACAAAAAGGTCATCCGCAGAGACATTCAACAAATTTCAGCAATGCCATTTGCTTGAAGTTTGATTGGCCATAGAAAATGAATATTTGGTTTATTTTATATGGAATAATGCCTCCACTCCTCCTCCCTGCATTTGTTATGTTACAGTGGGACAGAAAAGAGCAGGTGTGCTTGAATTGTGTTATGAATATTTAATCAATTTAGACAGCATTGTCTGGGGAATATTTGTGCATGGTTAGAATATTAATGAAAGAAAGGAAAAAAATATCTTTTAGGATATTTTCTATCTCCAGTAGATGTGTCAGAACATATCATACTTGAAAGTGAGATTTGTTATGTGGTGGATCTGTACTCCAGAATGAAAATTTCTTGTAAGGTCAGGAACAATCAACATGCTCAGAATACAGGTAGTCCTTACAGACTCATTGGATACATGATGGATGGCAAATGAAATAGATAGATAGATAGATAGATAGATAGATAGATAGATAGATAGATAGATAGATAGATAGATAGATAGATAGATGATAGATAGTCTTCGAGGTATGATGATAATGGAACCTATAATCGTAATTTGCGATGGTCATAAAATGGTGATGTGTGAAACCCAATTTTATGATGTTTCTTTGCAACATTTCATTAAGTGAATCCACGTTTGTTAAGTGAACAGCGTCATTAAACCAATAGTTCCCTATGGGCGCAGTAAGTGTGAAAAATGCTCATAAGTCACTTTTTTCAATGATGTTGTAATTTTGAACGGTCACTAAATGATCTGTTGTAAGTTGACTACCTCTGTCTATCAACTTCAACTGCATTTTAAACAGAGTAATGGTCTGGTGAAGGTATTCTCTTCAGGTATGAAAAACATGATGTATCAGTTATAGTTGTAGAAGACAGAGATCAGTATCCTGTGTTGGTCTGCCCCACCTCTATAGGTATCAGAAGCCCAAGAAATTCCAGTAACTGAGGAAGAATGCAGCATAAATCGTTTATAAGAAAAGCATGTACTAGTTTGTTTCTTTAACATTTATATCTGCCTCTTCTAGTATTCAGAATGACTTATCAGAAAAATAAAATTAATAAACACCAATATATATAATATGTAAAAGCTACCCTCACATCAAACATGACTCTTGGTGACCATTTGATTACCCTAGCAAGTGTATCAAAGCAATTTGCCATTCCTGTCTTCCCATTGTAGCCTATAGCTCTAGACCATGGGTCTCAAACTCAATCGCGTCACGTGACGTATCATAACGTACCACAACATTTTTTGCCTTTGCGGAGCCAGGGTGGCTGTGCGTGACGCATCCGGTCTGTGGGCTGCCAGTTTAACATCCCTGCTCTAGACTGTTCAAAGAATTCACCTTCATATTCCAGAAGTGGGGAAGGGAATGTTCTTTCTTTAAGAACCATATTAGACATCACTAAGGCCAATATTGTAGAAGGATTTATTTTACAATCTCATTAGTTGGTATTGGGATGACAATTCTCTCCTTTTGTTATGTCTGGTTGAATCCATTGTGAAGGTCAAGACTACTGAATATGGATGCCTGAAATATTTGCTGCATTTGAAGTTTTATGTGCATAAGTGAATTTCAGATCCTTTGAATATTTCAGAGTGTTCAGAACACAGTCATATCCTAAAATGTGTACCTTATACTGGCAACTCAGAAAAGGTGCACAAAAATATTTGCACAATGGTAAGGATCTGTACAGAACTGCAATTTCCACTGGGGGGGGGAATCATGTAGAAATTAGCATAATGGCTAAAATGCATGCATTAGAAAAAACGTGCTTGAATTTGGATAGAAATATGCACGCATACATTTTCCGCTGAATTTTTAAATGGCAGGACAAAACATTACAAAATGTAAAATTGATGAAACAGTACTAACATTTTTATCCCACTGCATATTTTAAGTTATCTACATACCAATCTTGTTAATTGTTTGTTAGTTCCACTTACACCAATCAATCTTTTTGAATGTCCCTTAGAGCAGAGGTCCCCAACCTTTTAGGCTCCAGGGACTGGTTCCGCGTGGAGGGGGTTTTCCGCGGACCAGAGAGGGCATGGTTTTGTGTCTTGCCTGCATCTCGCAGATGGGGCTTTGTTTGTTTGTGCAGACCGTTTGCTGGCATGCCACGACCTTAGAGATTGATGATACAGGTACTCAGAATAGAAAATATGATTGGAATGGTAGTATTGTAGAAGAGAAGGGTAAGAAAATGGAAATTTTTAAGGATAAAGGAAACAGTCTTTTTGAGGTACTTAAATTCAGAAATTTGATAACTATTGTTTACAGATTTTTATCTGTTTTTTCACCCATAATTGACATTTGTTTTAACTTATTACGAAAAGGACATTTGCATCTTTCAGCAAACAGTTGAGTTAAACTCTGTGACAGTTGTTTTGAATTGTTCCTTTAAACCACTTTTACAATTCTGTTGGATAAGAACAGAAACTACAGGCGAAACTACAAAAGAAACAGAAAATATCTTGGTGCAAATGAATCTATATAATATATTCTGGGCAGCTTGGTTTGCATTTTTGTGATATAAGTAGCAAACATGCCTGAAAATAATTCTCAAGGCCACCAAACAGTGCACTGAAGGAAAGAAAAGGGCTTCATCATTAAATAACTGAATATTGATTGAGCTGTCAGGGTATTTGCCAAATTGGATTTCTGAATTTACTGTATAATTTGGGGACCTGTCCTGCAAAAAAAAAGATATTTACCAAAATCTTTTATTAAAGTAAACAAGACTTAATTAATTTTAGACCACTTGAGATATGTGTATCTTCTGCTTCTTCTCATTCTGCATACTGCAATAGAAAGCTTATTAAATAATAAATTAAGCAGTTTGAAAGAAGTTAACTAACTTATATGTTGCGCTGAGGAAGTTCATCATTCCAAGTGGAGCAAATTGCTTGCTATCTATTTAATCCAACACAAAAACCATTTGCATGTTCAAAGCTAGTAATATGAGGGCATATCCAGATTCTTCCATGAAAAGTTAATGGATTTCTATAGATGCTGTAGAGCTATTAAAATATCATTTTAAGATATAAATATGAAAACAGTCTTTGTTGCACATATTGCAATATTATTATTTTTTTCAGTAGACCAGTGGTTCTCAACCTTTCTGAGGTTGAGACCCCACTTGCCCCGCCCATGTGCGCCGCGACCCTGACCCGGGGTGCGCGCGTGTGTGCGCGCGCACAAAAAAAATGTTTTTAATTTTTTTAAAAAATAAAAAAAATGGCGGCCGCGATGGGCGGATCTGTGCATGCGTGGATTGGCCCGTCGCACGCGCCACGCAGGCGCGCATCCGCCCGTCGCGGGCCACCATTTTGGGTTTTTTTGTTTTGTTTTTTTTTAAAAATTAAAAAAAAAAACAAAACAAAATGGCGGCCCGTGATGGGCGGATCTGCGCATGCGCGGATCAGCCCGTCGCACGCGCCATGCATGCGCACATCTGCCCGTCGCAGGCCGCCATTTTGTTTTTTATTTAAAAAAATTAAAAAAAAATAATAAAAAAAACAAAATGGCGGCCACGACGGGCGGATGCGCGCATGTGTGGCATGTGCGACGGGCCGATCCGCGCATGCGCAGATCCGCCTGTCGCGGCCGCCATTTTGTTTTTTTTGTTTTTTTTTATTTTTTTTTTAAATTTTTTTTAATTTTTTAAATTTTTTTTAATTTTTTTTGGCGCGACGGGCGGATCTGAGCGTGCGCGGCACGCGTGCGCCAAAAAAAAAAAATTAAAAAAAACAAAAAAACAAAATGGCGGCCGGCAGTGCCCGGCGACCCCCGCGAAATGGTCTCGCGACCCGGTCGCAACCCCAAGGTTGAGAACCACTGCAGTAGACTGTTAGTCAGAGGTATCAAATTCAAATCATCATGAGTGTCACATGAGAGCTAATTGCTGACTGTGGTCATAAGGACTACCTGTACTGTGGTTGACAGTATTGAAATCTGAGCAATTAAGTAGGAGAAAAATGGATGTAATCTTCATCCTAATTCTGCCACAGTTCATAAGGAAGCACCACTAACACTATCTCCATGCCATACCCCAGTCCGAAGCCAGATTGGTTATACTGTTATAATACTGTACCTGTTATACAGATAATTTGGGGAGAAGTGGTATTTTTACAGGGGCCTCAACTTGGGATTTGTTTTGGTGTTTTAATGGATTGGGGTTTGTTTTGTGTGGTTCATCCCCAAGAGTTTCTTTGGACAGATGGGAAGTTTTAGAAATTTCATTGATAAATAACTACCCTAATCTCATCTTTGTTTGTATAGCCCAGGGGTAGGCAACCTTGGCTCTTTTATAACTCGTGAACTTCAACTCCCAGAATTCCTGAGCCGACCATGAGTCATAAAAGTCAAGGTTCCCTACCCCTGGTATAGCCCCTGAAAAATGTGCTCTGTTTACAGTAGTGCATTTAAGTGCTGTAGTAATGGATTCCTGTACTGGGCAAGTGGCTAGACTAGATAATCTCCCACATTCCTCCCAACTATTATATTTATAATTCCATGAAATACATTGTCTGAGCATAGCTCAAAGGATTGAACATAAATGAAGAGGAGGAACCCTATCAAGTCAGGTCTGGTTTCAGATACAAGATGTATAGCTAATTTATAGTAAAGTTAGCATTCTGTTACTTTTATACATTTTAGTTTAATGATATATCATGTTACTCTTCATTTGTTTTTATATACAGCAGAGGCATCCAACCTTGGCAACTTTTATGACTAGTGGATTTCAATTCCCAGAATTCCCCAGTGAACATGTTCTAGAGCAGGGGTGTCAAACTGTTGGCCCACGGGCCAGTTGCATCATACAGAGGCCATGCCCACCCCAGCTCTGGCAATGCAAAAAAAGTCACAATATGTTGTGACACATCATATGATGCAGCGAGTTTGACACCCGTATTCTAGAGCATGGGTGTCCATCCTGTTGGCTTGCTTATGTTGCATTGAGTGCAGATTTATCTTGGGTTGCATATAAAATATATAATATAGTGAATGTATATAACTCAGGGGCATCAAACTCGCAACATCACATGACTTGTGGCGTGTCACGACTTTTTTGCCATTGCCGGCAATGGGGTGGATGCGGTTTCGCTATGATGCATCTGGCCCGTGGGCCGGCAGTTTGACACCCCTGATATAACTCATAGAATTATATTATGAATATAAATTTAACACTGTTAATAGTTAACAGTGGCAGCATTTTGGCTGAAAATTAGCAATAAAGATTGGAAGCCAGGATGAGTAACAGTTTGTAGGTTTAAGATATGTACAAGTAAGACACGAGCAAGAGAAAGTTCGCTAAATGTAAAGATAATATCAACACATGGAAGAATTAGAATCAGTGTCCAAAGCTTCTGTCATTTCCAAAGTTTGCTAAAAAAATATTTTTGACACTCTAAAACCATTTCTGATTTTATACAATTATTGGCTACCCTGCCCTGTCATTCAAAAGAGGTAGTTTCTGCTGTACAGAAACTTTTTATCCAGACATCAAAATCACTGTTGGAGCTGATATAGATATATCAGTATAAACTTCCCAAGATCAAAAAACATTTTAGCTTTTTGAACTTTTACAGTGGTTTGTTATAATGCGTGGGCTGCATGCTCCTTGCTATGCAACAGCTATACAATTCTCATTCAGCTTCCTTTTTATATGCTGTGAAGTAGTTGTTCCAGATTATGCTTCTTAAAGAACTAAGCAGAGAATATTTTATAGAGCAAATTATAATTTAAGAAAAAAATTAGCAACCATTCATTTATGTATTTATTTAAAAGATATATATGATAACCTATTTTGTGTGACACAATTCCAGCAGTTAACATGAGTAATAAAGCAACAATAAAACAGGAAGAATACATCACCCAATCAAGAGCACCTTTATAATTATGCAAGCCTTCAGGCTCCAACTTTGGTATTCCGCTGCTTGGAGAGAAAGCCAGCTCTTAATAGCTTTCCTGAAAACTAACAGGGTGGGACTTGCCAGAACTCAGGGGGAAAGTGTTTCATAGAGTAAGGGTCACTACAGAAAAGCCAAGTTTCCTAGGTCCCACTAGATGGCACCATTTGAGGATCTGGGGCATACCTACTCTATCTGACCTAGTGGGATAGGCAGATATCCTCAAGAGAGAAGTGGCCTCATGCATAACCTGGCCCTGTACTCTATAGCACTTTAAAGGTAATAACCAGCACCTTGAATTGCACCCAGAAAGAAACTGGAAGCGAGAGCAGCTCATGTAAGGATGGTGTAGCATGGGTGAACCAAAAGGTGCCCAGTATCTGCAAGCTGTAATTTCTGCATGGTCCTCGAAAGCAGCACCATGTAAAGCACATTATAAGGTTGTAGTCCAACTGAGAATAACCAAGTAACTGTGAGCAACAATCTGGAGAATTTTTATTTTTGAAGATGTCCAGTTTGAGAATAGACAAAGAGCAGAAGTTATTAACTAAGCACTACCTATAGCCAGAGCTATGCTGCTGTAAAGCAGAACTACTTTATTAAAAGTTATCTGAAACTATTCCTTATATTTAAGGAATGCTCTTAACTTCATTATATACAGTATGTCTGATTTAAAAGACACTGGCTTTTAAAGTAATCTGAAGGCAAAATCTACAATATATAGCCAGCAAAGGCAGATGAAAGGACCTGCCACAACTAGATCTCTCAAGAAAGAAGAACTCTTGAAACAGGCATTGTTTCAAAAGGAACTTGTATTGAGTTAGTGATGGCAAGAGAGCAAAGATTTGGCCCATAAAGAATTACATCAAAAGGGCAATTCAGAACTCCTCCCCCCAGTGTCCAACTATCCGGTTGAAATCCAGCCAATCCACAGGTGCCATAGTGTTATGAGATGCTGGAGATCTAGCGCCCATCTCAAGGTCTCTCTCGGTTTCATTTCCCAATGGTCCCAGGCTGCGTTGTCTGGAGATAAGGCAGATGTTTTCAGGTCGCATTCCTCTGGCCCAGAGGAGGGCATCTCGTATAGAGCAAAACAAAGCAAACAATATTCCCGGTGTAAGCTCCCTCCCCCAACAGTATGGCAAGCCCCGAAAATACATAGGCAAAAGCAAGAATGGGAGAAATGGGAAGATGAAAGGCAAATACATTTCAGGGGCTCTGACAGCAGAATATATTTCTTATAATTTATAATTTTGCTATTCTTAAATTTAATAAGGCAGTTTGTCTTCCAATTAAACTTGGGACTTTTTGAAATAATTACCTTGTCCCTTTTTTGTAAAAGATTACATTTCCTCTTATCAAAGCAAACTGTAGCCTGGTGATCAAGCACATGGCCAATGTTCTTCCTATTGCTGCTGTAGCTGCCCTGTAGATTTATTTTAATTCTTTTGGCCAGAGTGCTAAATCTATATCCTTGTTTCTGAGGTAACTAAGCATTTCAACATATGAAGTGAAACAGTGTGTGTGTGTGTGTTTCAGATATGCTGGAAGACAGAAAATGCAAAGAGACAATAAAAGAGCATTTGGTTTATTTTGTAGGTGCAATGCATCAGCCATCATTTATCCACTGGTCAAATACCTCTGTTATAATCTCAGATGCTTATAGCAGCCAACTGTTCATATAATGAAAATTTGCTCTCATATTTGGCATTAATTATTTATATTCTCAATTAATTAACTTTTGGCATATTTAAACCAACAGAGGAAAGAGTCGCACCCCAGATTGTAAGCATTATTGCTCTTTATTTGCATGTGTAGAAGCAACCCCAGGAACCTTTGCTGGTGTTTGCACTCAGTGAGTAGGGACTTAAGCTAGATCACAATTGTCAGTCAGGTTTCTTTTTCCCACATAAAAATTCACTTTCCAGAAATTATTAGATGAGCAGCTTTGATGCTAAAATTATCTTTGTTTCCATTATAACTATCATGGTGAGCATACAGCTGGAAATCAGTAGCTCATTAATGTCTGTCAATCATTGATATGATGAGTAATGATACAATAGGAACTCATTTAGAAATGAAGTGGGGAAAACAAAACCCCTAGAGACTGCACAGCAGGAAAAATAATTGGAAAAAATATGGAAATCGTGCTGCAGTATGGCAAGATAACCCATGTCTACAGTGTATCATCAGAGATGCTTAATTAAGCCCCATTGGTTTTTTTATCCCAGGAAATCTAGAAAACAGCCTACTTGGGTATAGCTCATTGCTTCATCTTTGTAGAATTAAATAACAATGAATATATGGGTCGGTTACTTGTGCAATGCTGGGTAGGTTCTTTATAGTCCATTTGTCATTCCTGCCCACCCCCAATGAGATGGGGTGTTTTTTTGGGGGGAAGTGTACAACAAAACTGCATTGCAGTTTCTCATGATTGGTAGCACTTCCTGAAACAGAAGGCCAGGTAAATGCAGAATTTAAATTACAAGAGTCTTGCGTTGTTTGTTGAGTAAATACAGTTAATTAAAATATAGCTTGAAAACAACAGCTGGATTGACAAATGAATTGCTCGTGTGCCACTACAGACATCAGCAGGTACAAGAGGTAAAAGCATCTTCTAAATCAGTCTGCTTTCAGTCCTCGATTCTGTTGTGCTAGCAGTGAAATAACATCTCATTCCTCATGCTGATTGACTTCATGAATCAGTAGGACTTGCTACTGGTTTCCTGTGAAATCTAATGAATATGGAGCAGTTGGGGACAATGGCAGTTGTATTTCAAAAGAACTGGATGGTGTTTTATTGGGAAGGCTAGGTTTGGGTGATTCCACAGAGAACCACTTAATGAGGGTAGTTTTATTTAAACAAGCCTCTGTTCAAGAAAATTGCAAAAAAAATAATCCCAATTTTATTAGCATAACTGCGCAAATAAAATAAAGCAGATAAACTCGACGAACAAGATTGTACATTGGTGCTGAGGGATTTAATTTCCTATAGCTGGAGAAAGAATTCTGGGAAGGTTCAGTTTGTGGTCTCTATGGCAACATCATTTTGTCACATGTATTCTTGTGCTCAACTTACATTAGTCCTCAGATCACTTCCTAGTCCAGATGAGGCTCATTGTCCTCTCTGACTTCTGGTGGTATGTGGGGACTTAATAAGTTGTTTTACCCCGATCATCTTATGAATCCAAATTGATTCCAGCAGGCATGCGTAGTCCCTCAACACCTGAAGTGGTAAAAGGGGAAATGAAGAAGAAGGCATTTGACAAGCAGTTCTCTTAAGCATCTGGTCAAATCTGGAATTTGGAGACAGTTTGAGCTCTGAATGCATTTTCTCTAAGTTTGTCAGTTTACTGAGGAGCTGCAGGATACAGAGCAACAGAATGTGTGTCTGGAATGCCAGTAGAGGAAGACTGGTACTCAGGGTGATTAAAATAAGAACCCACATGATGGTGATAAGAGTAGTGAAGTATTAGTGATTTTCCACCCTTACTACATTTGTTAGGTGGTTGCCCAAAAGGCCCACTTTCTGTGTACAAGCCACAGTGAGTTATTTTTCAGTTCTGACCTTGATTGCATTAATTCAAATAGCTTAAGTCTTGAACAGCCAAAATCAAACTTTTTGATTCTGTTTCTTTTTTAAAGTTCCATTTGCAAGCCATTGCCAGGGTTTGCCCTTATCCACTTTCCCTATGATCTTTTGTAATGCCAGCATTCTGTTCTTCTTTTTATTACATTATTTCGATATTCATGTTTTGTGTCCTGCACATCTGTCATTTTAGTGTCCTATTATTTTTTTCCCACAATAATGAATTGTTGTATGAAACAATTTCTCTTTTTTGTTGCAAAAGTTGGTCAAAGACTATAATAACGAATTTGGTTTGATTCAAAAATTTACAATATTTAATTTGCATCAATTGTTCTTGGCTGTCTTACATAATTGGCTAATGTATGCTTTTCTTCTTCAACAGTTTACTTATTTGAAATCATTTTAAAATTATTATCCCTGATAATGTGGCTCTCCTACCCATTAGATATTTATATGCCTGACATGCTATTTTTGCAGATAAATGTCTCATTTCCCAGGGTGGACAGTGGGTATCCTAAACTCTGCATTTTACTGGTGCCAAATTAATATGACTTATATGTAGATAATAATCTTGCAACTCCAAGGAATTTATTACTTTAATTACTTGCCCATGCTTACATGGGAAGTCACTTCCCTCAAGCATCTTAGTTAATTAAAAGAAGAACAGTAATGGTTTGCATTACCGGTAGTTTGATACCCATTTTTGGAATGATAGCTGATTAGCATATTCATCTTTAAATTTGGGAAAGTCACAAGTAAGACACATTCATGACTGCATTTGTACATGATGTTGGCAACAAATCCATTTTTTTAATTGGAACTGTGCACTTAGTTATTACAGAAAATTCCAGGCTATTTGGATAGGTTTTTATATTTAGCCAGTATAGTTTAAGTTTGTACCCACATTAACTGCCCTTCTACTTTATGGAATCACAGGGATGTTGTTGTAGGGAAAATATGAGGAGGAAGGAGTATTAGGTGTGCTTGCCGCCTTGAGATATTTATAAAAATAATAAAGGTGGGCAATAAATAAATATGAATATAATGCTATTTACAGTACCTACAGAAGATTTTATAGAACTACATCAGGGGTTCTCAACCTTGGCAACTTTAAGACTTGTGGACTTCAACTCCCAGAATTCCTCAGCCAGCAAAGCTGGCTGAGGAATTCTGGGAGTTGAAGTCCACAAGTCTTAAAGTTGCCAAGGTTGAGAACCCCTGAACTACATAAACAGATAGGCCTCCATCCCCAGGAATTTGTTATCTGTCATAAGGAACTCAAGGATGGGATGAGACATGAGAGGCAAAGTAATGAATGTCAAGAAGAGCAGTTCTACTTTAATTATAGGTGTGATACTGATGATAACAAAATTAAACCAAAGGTTTGGCTTTTTTTTTTTTTAAGTAAAGGAGTCTGAATTTTTTTTTTTTTGAAGGAACAGAACAGGTAGTCCTTGACATGCAACAGTTCATTTAGTGTCCATTCAAAGTTACAACAGCAGTGACAAAAGTGACTTATGACTGTTTTTCATACTTAAAATTGTTATAGCATCCCTAAGGTCACATGATCAAAATTCAGATGTTTGGCAACTGAATTGTATTTATGACAGTTGCATTGTCCCACGGTTGTATGATCCCATTTTGTGACCTTCTGACAAACAAAGTTAATGAGAAAACTAGTTTTACTTAATAACCATGTTACTAACTTTAAACGATTCACTTAAAATTGTGGTAAAATGGGGCAAAATTCACTTAACAAATGTCTTGCTTAGCAACAGAAATTTTGGGCTCAGTTGTGGTCGTAAGTCAAGGAGTACCTGTACGTATGCTGGGATAGAGTTTGAAGTATCAGGGAGCAATGAAAAATGGACAAAATTAAGAGTGGAGAAGACCTTTCTGGTACTGAAACAGTGAAAATACCAGGCAAGCATACGTCAAAAGAAAAATACAGGAATAGGTCCTATGGATTTTGAATAATAAGACTGGCACAGTAGTTTTCCAGGATTTCAGACAGGATAATGCTCTAGATTAACCTTAGATGGCAGGGATTACAAGTCTGTATTTTGCTACTGAGCAATGCCCAGTTGAGCTTTTATCTCTGAGTTCTCTTGTTCTGGGTATCAATAGATATCAGAGCTGAAGATGTGGGCAGAAACAGAATCCTAACCTAGAATGTGTGTTCCTCATTGCTGAGATCTGTTGCCGAATCAGAAGGGCTTAAAGTGCTGCTTCTTTCTTTCTCAAATAAGAACAAGTTGCTAATCTTTCTACCAGCCCTGATTAGTCCAAAGGCTTCATAAGGCCTACAAGTCACAGGATCTGTTGTTATTTATCAATATTCCCGCATTAAAATCCCTGATAGTAGTTAGAAGAGAGGCGCTAAGGGATTGAGTAAATGACTGGGGAACTAGATAAGCATATTTGCTAAAGATTTATTAAATCCTCTATCCTGGAAATTATACATTTGTTGGGCAGGACATCTAGTATTAGGCAGCTTGTATAATTTTATAATTAGGATTCAGATAAAGAGAGAAAATGTGACTTTTGTCAATGTCAGGTGCTTCCTCAGTGATTAGAATGAGTCATTAAAAACAGATTTTCAGCTGTCTGTAATCCCTGACAAAAGCTATTGTGCATTTCTCTAGTTCAGTGTTTCTCAACCTTGACAATTTTAAGGCATGTGGACTTCAACTCCCAGAATTCTGGGAGTTGAAGTCCACATGTCTTAAAATTGTCAAGGTTGAGAAACACTGCTCTAGTTCTTATGCCACAGTGGTCCATTGGTCAGGCTGCCAACAATAGCTGATGGAAGAAGCAAATTAGGGAATATCATTTTCCTTATGGCTTGAACCATACTATCTCTTTCTTTTCCTAGGTCCTTATTTATCCCAAATTTTCCAAGTAATATCAGAGGCAGAGATAAACTGCCTTTTCCCCAATAATTAGCTGACCATCTGATTGTCATATACTTGACTGGTGTATTTTGTTTGGTTTTGAGAAAATGAGATCCAGTTTTCCCTTCTTTGAAATATTGAAATATGTCAAAATATTCTCTACATTTCAGTATTAATTGATGGTCAGGAATAAATTCGGATAACTATATTGTGTTTCAAAGGCAGTGTTAGGTTTTGGACATCAAACTTCATAACAGTTGATAGAACTACATGTATTATTGAGTTTCAACTATATCTAACACAGTCCCTGAATCCAAAAGATGAAATATGCTGCCCGATTTTTTATTTTTTAGCTTTTTTTAAAACTCACTGAACTGTTCTTAAATGTCTATGTTCTGTTGCACTGGTGACAGTAAAGGCTCTGGCAAGATTAGCTGAAATGAAATAATGGCATGAAATATTTACAAGTGTTCTGACTGTCAGTCTTCAGTGAGAAAAAAAATAGTTACCACTTCATTTAAACTGAAAACTAATATAGCTTCTATGGACAGCATTGGAAAAAGGCTGACCACTGCCAAGAGATCCCAAAGGATAGGAAAGCTGGAAGTAAGAAGCTCAGAGTTAGGGCAGCTAGTAAAAGGAGCTATAAGTAGCATCCTGAGAAATAGGAATTTGTTGTAAGGATAAAAGAGAGATGGTTTGGAGAAAAGGCCAAAGACCACAGCAAGCTAAGTTAAAAGAAAAAAATAAAAAGCAAAGCTTTGAAAAATGTTCCGTCATACAGAAGCTATGTATTAGCTACAGTATAGCATTCCTAATGTGTGCTAAACCGTGCTTACCAGTATTCAAGAAACTTGTTAAGACCTCATTGTTTCAAAGCCTTGGAGGAGCAAAGCAGTTATGTGCTTGGAATGTTTCCTGATGGTAAGAGAGGGTGCTATAGTTTTATAGAAATTATTGTGATTTTTTAAAAATTATTCTTGTGTATTGTTAATTGTATTCTGACAGATATTAGAGTTGGCCGGATTGAAATGGTATAAAACTCACATTCATGTAAATTTGATGAGCATCTTTTATTCTGGGAATAGTTGCATTGATTATAGTACTGTGATAGCATAAGTGACTTATAAAGAGATGTATATATGTAACTGCTTGGCTATATCATTTTAAGTTGCAAAGCTCTAGGACAGTCTTGCATCTATTTTTTATTACATTTTTAAAAGAGCCATTGTAGTGTGTATGATTGTAATGAGTTAGATTTACATTTCCACCTCTGCGTTTGTACTTCTTAAATGGTTTGAATGCATGCTGTAGTGATTTTCATTATAGCTTATCTTACTTAAAATGTTGCCAGCTATGTCATATTAGGTCCAAATTGAGTCCTGCGTATTAATACGATCATAGAGCACATTTTTGCATTAATATTAATTTTGCTGCTTCACCACTACCTTCCTACAAAGAAGAATTTAGTTCCAAGAGTGGAATTGTTTGATGGACCATTAAAAAGATGGATTACTGGAGGTATTAAAAGCACAAAGCATCTCCCACTCTTTGGAACAAAGGAGATTGTTTCATTTCAATCATTTCATTCCGCGCAAATCACTAGGAGTGTCTTTTGATGAATGATCCCATAGGAAAAATTGTTGATTTTTAAAAGACTAGCTGGAAATGTTATTCCATTTGATAATTAGAAGCTTCTGTGGAATAGTGATTTGTAAGTTGTAACGGCAGATAACTTCAAAATGTTTTGGATTTTAGATCTGTCCCAACAAATATGGCCAGTAACAAGAATTATAGATAGGTAGTTATTTGAAAGCTACCAGAATTATACCTGTTATACCAATTGAACTGTGCAACAGACATGATCAGCAGTTAATTCTTACAAACAGCAAGTAATCTCACAGTTTATGGTATTCTGGATATAGTTTTATCGAGTACCTTTAAGCATCAAAAACATACTGTGAGAATATGTAAAAAATGTACTCAGTGGCTTCTCTCTCCCTGAAGAGTTGCTTGTTTTTAGATATTCAAGATATATCTAGTCTGAGTTATTTGCATAGAGGCAGCCTTTCTCAAACTTTTTTTTTTACCCTGGAGGGACCCTTGAAATAATTTTTAGGTCTACATTAAAATTATTATATCTACAGCTGACGATAAACTAGCATGATCAGTGAAATAAATTACGGCACGTAAAAATTCCCACCACTGCATGTGCTACCTAGCATTCTGCAAAGTTCAGAAAATGTTTATTTTGTTTCAGTCGCAATTTCTCGCAGACCCCTCTAGTGATGTCTCATGGAAACCAAGGGTTCTATAGAACCCCAGCTGAGAAAAGCTGGCATTGAATCTTTTTGTTTTTAAAAAATGGGGTGGGGGCACTCAGGAACACATGCTTGATAGCTAGATGGTTTTTCTGACATCTTGGGGAAACTCTGTTCTAAAACCCAATGGAATTGCATGGACCAGAGACAGATGATATCTTTTGATTCCTGGGTATCCCATGTAGTGCCCAAGGGTAACAGAATGTCCACTAAAATATTCCTGGGCACCCAGCAAGTTCCTTGTCCTATTTATTTGGTAGTTGTTTTGTAGAAGTACTCATAGATTATTCTCCAAATCCTGTATGTTTCTCCAAAGATTACAGGCTCATGCTTTAAGTCATTGTATTTACTTGGTGCTGGTCTTCCCTCTCCTCAAGAAGCTATCACTGGACTCAGCCATTCTGGAAAATTTTCATCCAGTATCCAATTTTTCCTTTTTAATGCAATAGCTTCAGAGGGTCCTCAATTATACAGATTATCTGGACTCCTTTTGGCTGGGTTTCAGTCCCGGGTTTGGGACATAGACAGCACTGACTATGCTTTTTGATGACCTATGGCAAGAGCAGGATGGGGGACAGTGCATCCATTCTTGCTCTTCTTAACTTCTCAGCACATTTCAGTAGTATTGACCATGGGATCCTTCTGGACCGGCTGCTTGAGTGGAGAGTGGCTGGCATTTTATTGACCTGGTTCCCTTCCTTCCTCAGTGGCTAGTTCAGTTAATGTTGATGGGAACAAGAAGTCCCACCCTTGGCCCTTAAATTGTGCTGTGCCATAGGAGTCAATACTCTTTCTGCTCCTGTTTAACATCTACATGAACCGCTGGATGAGATCATCCATTATATATGCTGTGTATCTCCTCCCATAGTTAACTAAGCAATGCTGCCAACCTCCTTTTTCTGTGTTTGGAACCTGGGGGGGGGGGTAATGGGAACAAGAGGCTTTAGCTCAACCCTGACAAGACTTAGTGGCTTTGGGTTTGAAGGCCACCTAGATCTAGGAATTTACAATCTTTAGTTTTGAATATGACTGTACTCCTCCAGATATATCTAGTGGGCCATCTAGGGATCTTTCTGGAGTCACAATTTTTACTCAAATAGCAGGTGGCAGTTGTGGCTAGAAGGCCCTTCACATAGCTTCGGGTTGTCTGCTAATCCTGGATCATGAGGCTCTATGCTCAGTCACTCATGCCCCGGTCATCTCCCATATGCTCTCTACATGGAGCTGCCCTTGAAGAGCATTTGGAAGCTTCAGTGCAAAATGCATGGTGCAGGTATTCAAAATCATTGATATGCTTTACATTTCTGCTACTAATTCTGCTACTACTCTCAGTAGAGGCAGGGATCTTCCATCCACTTGAAGGTGACATGCAGAAGTGATTTGCAGAGAACATATGCTTTTTGACATATAGAAGTGACTTGCTTAGAATGCATATTTTTAAAGCACTGAGTTGGAGGTCCTATTAATGAATATATTCCATCTAATCTTGAGCACAGTAACTGCAGAATCACTGCTGGCTTTATCAGCCAAGAAACATGGCATAAACCATTTTCAATTTTATATAACTGACGAGAGTGGGTAAATAGTTTAATGTTTGTAGACGTGAACTGATTTCCTACCCCAAATTCTCAGGTCTGAATCTGTGTTGATTCAGTTTCTGCCAAGCCTCATGTGAACAGTATAAGTTAACAGCAATTACTTTGGAAGCCATCATACTGGCAACTGATTAGTGACACTCATTTTTCAACTATATGAAATAAAGACCCACTGAAATTTGAGGGAAAGAGGGCACACATAAATGGCTTCCCGTGAAGTGAGGTGCAATTTCTAAATCACCCTGTTGTTTCGGTCTGATTCTGAGGCAGCCAAATGTTACCTGTGCCACAAAATGAATGGTTTCTTTGCTGTATTCAAGCCACAATTTTAATGTTTTCTATTTAAATGAAATTTTGCTTCTGAAGAAAATATTATGTTTCTTTTTCTAATATCCTCATAACTGGAAAATTGGAAGAATGGATTTATATTATAAGCTTTAATTGCTATATTCCATATGAGGTTGGTTTTTAGATTAGCGATACATATTTTTCTATATTTTTCATTCTAAAATGCAAAAGCCTCATTATACAATTTATTCAGTATTTCCATACTTCCCAAGTTGCTCATTTTCAAGAAGATTCAACAGTTTATTAGTCAATATAATCAGTGATTTAGCATGTAGTTCATCCTTACTGTAATGTTAGGAGGGGGAAAAACGGAAAAGTATTCCCCTGTTTGCTTATTAGTACTTACCCTGAATTATGCAAGGGCTTTATTGCTGTCTGATATTTTTATGTACTTGATGAAACTCAATATTTGAGCCTTTTTATTCCAGTAAAAACCAGTACAACCAAGAAATACTTCCTTTTTATCCTTTATTACTTAGAAGAGTAAGAGCTTATATTTTTGTTGGTTAGGTATTTTTTCCCATTATGAACATTGTTTCAGTGTGTTTCTGCTTAATGGTAAAATTTCATTATTTCTTGTAGAATTCCTGGGAGGCTCAATGACAGGAGAACACCTCTAGGAGAATTGAATTGGATTTTTACAGCCATCACGGATACAATTGCATGGAACGTCCTACCCAGAGGTAAGATTATGACAGATAAGTCCACAGAACTACCGGTAATATATGTAGCTTGATCATAATAGAAGAGGGCAGGAGTAGAAAACTAATTTCTAATGAGAAGGGAGAACAGGATACAGTGAGAAACCAGAAATAAAAAAAAGAGAGAAAGAGGAAAAAAACTTATTGGGCTAGAGAAAATAGGACTGAGCCAAATCTCATTCTTTTTCAGCATCAGAAGCTCTGAGTCATCATGTTTGGTCTCCATCTTTCATTCCCACAGAAATGTTTTCTTTAAGATGTACTCACCCAAGGAGTTTAGGACCTTGCATGGCATATGATGGAAAAGCGTTCAATAGATACGCTTTGTTGTGGCCCCTTAAAGTAACCATCTCTCTTTGAAGATACAACATAATTTTATTTCTCATGTATGCCATAGTACAGTATATATCAGGCTCCCAGTAAAGCATTGGCATTTTGCTGAGCAAAAGCATAACCAGGCTTTATATATCTTTGGCCTACTACACTGCAAAAGAAGACAAAGGAAAAGGCAGACACTGTCAATTATAGCATGACATTAGAAGGATTGCAATAAATCCATTTGGGATTTGGGCCACCTTATTATTTATTCCTTCTCGTCATTTATTTCTTCCTACTAGGTCAGCATATTGGCCATATTACTTTGGAAATACGATCAATGAATATAAACAATTTGATTTACTGGTTCCTCATTGATTCTTCTCCTGTTGCCATTCAGAGTCAATTCAGCTTGCTGTAAATGCTTTCTTACAAGAGCACTTTAAGAAGTTCATATGTATTGGTGGTGGGGGGGGGGAATCTCATTGTTTGAGAGTGATTGCAACTTACATATGTATTACCACCCGAGTTTGAGTTACCTTACTTCTGTAGTACTTTCCAGAACTAGAAAATTTGGGGGGAAATGTCTTAATTGAAAACTCAGTTAAGTTGAGTTTTGTAAATACGTTGTAAATATGTTGATGTATTTAAAAGTTAGTATATAACATAGAGGAGTTTGCAGAACATCTGTCAGACAAAATTGCTCAGATTCATTCCCAGCTGGATGCCAGCCTTGGTGCAGGTCATGTGGACATGCCAGAGACACTCTTGTCATGTTATCTGGAAGGATTTGAACCTGTTGGGCCTAAGGAAGCAGATCCTGTTCTTAAGACTGTGAGCTCAGCCACCTGAGTTTATTAGACCCAAGCCCTTCCTGCTTGGTGAAAGCTTCCATGGAGGTGACATGCGGTTGGGTCTTAACAGCAATAAATTCATCTCTGAGAAAAGGAGTGGTACCAGTAACCTTTAAAGAGGCATTGATCTTGCCTCTCCTCAAAAAGTCATTGCTGTACCCAACCATTATGGACAATTTTCATCCAATATCCAATCTTCCCTTTTTTAGGGAAGATTATTGAGAATGTGGTCATGCAACAGCTTCAGTGGGTCCTGGATTAAATGTAGACTTCTTTCAATCAGGTTTCATGTCTGGGTATAGGATTGAAGTAGCATTGGCCGTGCTTTTTGATAACCTCTGGTGAGAGATTGAAGGCAGTAGTGGTTTGGATGGGGAACAACAGGAACCCAGACAAGACTGAGTGACTTTAGGTTTTGGGGCCACCTGGATCTAGGAATTTACCATCTTTGGTTCAGGATGGGATTGCTCTTCCCTAAACAAACCAGGTGGGAAATTTGGGGTCCTTCTGGACGCATAATTCCTGCTCAAAGAGCACATGGCGGTTGTAGCTAGAAGGCCCAGGTTGTATGCCACTTATATCCATTACTGAATCAGGAAACTCTACACTTAGTTACTCATGCCATGTATGAATTACTGTAATACACTCTTTATGGGGCTGCCCTTGAAGCACATTCAGAGGTTTAAGTTAATGCAAAATGCAGTGACAAAGGGAATTAACATCTGCATCTAGATCTGCACATGTTACACCATAAACCACTTTATGTTTTGACTGTAAGCTACCCAGTCACAAACGTGATATGGGTGGCTATATATTTATTCAATTTATTTATATAAATTTGATTAGATAAATAATTTTATAGGAGTTCTTGGTGGAATGTTCTAATTCCACCAGCAGCAGCCACATTCCTCGTGGATGCTTTCTTTTGGTACAACTTTTGTGAGTTTTTTGTTTGTTTTTGCAGATCTTTTCCAAAAGCTCTTCCGACAGGATCTTCTAGTAGCAAGCCTCTTTAGAAACTTTTTGCTGGCAGAAAGAATAATGAGGTCTTATAACTGCACACCTGTCAGCAGCCCCCGTCTACCTCCGACCTATATGCATGCCATGTGGTAAGTTGATCCTAGAAAACTATTTAAAGATAAAGTTGCCCCTGTCCAGTTGTGTCCAATTCATCTTTGTTTTTTAGCCAAGAGAGCCAGCGCTGTCCAAAGATACTTTTGTGGTCATGTGGCCAGTATGAGTATATCCAAAGATGTCCAGAACACTGTTACCATCCCACCAAAGTGGTACCTATTAGTCTAGTTGCATTTGCATGATTTTGAACTGCTAGGTTGGCAGGAAGAAAACTGTATGCTTCTTTAAAACAAGTGAGGGCAACCTAAAACTCCTGGAAAATAAGTGGGGGCAACCTAACACTCCCAATCTACATGGGGCTTCCAATCCCGTCTTTGTGATCTCCAATGCCACATTAATCACATTTGCCAAAAGGTAGTGGCATATTTTAAGAGGGGAAAACCCAGAGAAATACAGTGTGATCTGTGAATAGGCTTAATATAGCGAAAACCTCCAAAATCCTTCCAGAAACCAAAAATGGGACGGGGATGGTGGGGAGAGGAAGAATCCAAATATCCTGGCTCTATCCATTTTGTTAGTTCCTGACAGAATTGTAAAGATGGCTCTAGAAATGAGATAGTTGTGTATTCCTCACCTCCCCTTGTACCAGACAAACAAACAACCCCAAGTGTAGATACCCAGCAGAGTTTTCAGAAACTGATGTCATTTAGAATTATTGCCATCCGAATCTCCTCTGAATTTTTTTGATTACTAGGTTGGTGATGGATTATAAGCCACATAGCAACTCACAACACTTTGATTCATCATAAAATCTGTTCCCCTTTCTATTAAACAGCACATTTATAGAGAAATTTACCCAGAAATAAGTCCCACTGCATTAATTGACCTTACTCCAAAGTACAGTGGTAGTCAATTATACATATTTTGTTCTTTTTTCCCCAAATGTTGTTGTCCATACAGTTAAGCAGGTTTGTCCTTAAAGAAAAGGGTAATCAAAACATTTCTATCATTCTTTGTTTTGAATGCATGTACAGGATTTTTTCACTCATCTACTATATAGTTGAGATATTTCAGAGCAAAGGAACTAAATGTCAGCTAGTCTTGAGACATGGCATGTTTTGTTTAAGAAGTTGAATATTGTTCATCTCCTTTTAGAGACCATTTGAGAAATGGTCCAGAGCACTTAATAAAATCTCAGTATGGACTGGCTCAATAACGCATCAAAAATAGTTATCTGTTAAACAAAAACAATGCAGAATTGTCCCAAATATTTGTCTCCCAGCATGTACTTTTAAAATGGGATTGATATGTATGTATGTGTTGTATCTGGCCCTTCTCAGCTGAGTGAAATCCACATAAATATTTCTTTAAGAGTTTTATTTAACACATTTCAAAAGATTCACTTCAAAGCAAGCTGCTGGCAGTTTGTTGGCCGGAACGGCCAAGTCTGATTTATTTACATTTAGATTGAACATTCTCCCACCTTCCAATTAACTCACTCTTTATCTCTTACATTGTCCAAGACTTCATTAATCTTCCGTAGATTTCAAAAACACCAGAAAACTGAGTTCGAACGAACTCGGTGATGCATCAGACTGCCTCTTGATATTAACGTTGCTCGTGACAAAGAATTAGTTCCTTCTTCCTCTTCTAATATAGTTTTCAATACGTCACTTCCTTTTTCCACTTAACTGACTCCTCCGCCTATCAAACCTTCGGAATCTCGGATCAAGCCATCTATCTTCCTGATCCGAATCTGACTCATCACTTTGAGAGTCTGACTCATCCTGCATACAAATCTCCTCATTGTCTAGCTCGGCTGCCGGGAGGGGAAAATACCCAGAGGGGCCTGGTTGTGCTTCGTCATCCTCTGATATGTACCCAGCCTGTCTAGAGACACTCACAACAGTATGTATGTATGTTTTATGTATGCATGTATTACCGGTATGTATTGATTGAGATAGATAGATAGATAGATAGATAGATAGATAGGTAGATAGATAGATAGATAGATAGATAGATAGATAGATAGATAGATAGATAGATAGATAGATAGATAGATAGATAGATAGATGGATGGATGGATGGATGGATGGATGGATGGATGGATGGATGGATGGATGGATGGATGGATGGATGGATGGATGGATGGATAGGTGTGTGTACACGCAAATGGTACAGTTATTGTACAGGCTCTCTTGACAAATTTTGGCAAACATTTAATAGGCCCATCAAATTTTTATATGAATTGAGGCCTCTCTACTGTCTCCCAGTTAACATGGTATGTCACAACTTAGCAGGGTCCACATAATAGAATTTCTGTGAACCTCTAAAAGGTAACTAAGACAATAGCTAAAAGATTTTGAAGACACTTAGTGTACTTGAATTTTCAAGAAGCCTTTTGTTAGGATTTCTTGTGATGAAAAGTAGTGGGTGAAATAACAAGAAGCACAGCATGTGAGGGCTACTTTAGCAATGACTCTTTTCCCACTTGCAATTTAAATTGGCACCAATATTCCTCAGCAGTGATTATCTTCTCCATTCACATGAAACTTCATTTAGGTCCTGGTCCAGAATTTAAGTTTTCTGTCATTACCATGCATTTGAATTAGTTTTTCCTGCCTAAACCAACTGAATCCACCAGAGCAACAAGGCATATAAAATTAATGCTGTCTCATAACATCAGGTGATCTGTGATCTCTGAGTGATGTCTGTCCATCAGATAAAACCAAGCCCAATTTTTTTCTTTGTTCCTTCCTTTACCTTCGTAAAACTACAACTATTACATACTGAGTTGCATGAAACC
The DNA here is from genome assembly GCA_034064705.1 of Bothrops alternatus. Classification (NCBI taxonomy): domain Eukaryota; kingdom Metazoa; phylum Chordata; class Lepidosauria; order Squamata; family Viperidae; genus Bothrops; species Bothrops alternatus. Next base: position 15,678,411 of record JARGCV010000041.1, read on the forward strand.
TCATTGGTTCTTCCAACTGCTTTTATTTTCTCCTGCACTTTATCCCATTGCCCTACTGCAGGCAAATGCAGCATTCACTGCAGTAAATCACAGAAAAGGGATACATAAGAATACAGAATTGAGGAACACAAAAAGGGAGAAATGTTTCCAAAAGTCCATAGACTCTTTATCAATTTTAGTCATTTTTCTGAATATAAGCTAGTCATTTTTGCTTTCCAGCAGGCTCTTCCTAAGAATTATGAGCCTCTAAAGATAAAATGAGGAAGAAAGAGGAGCCCAGATGGATATGTGCTAGTGAAAGGTATACAAAGTACAGTGTCAGAAAAGTCACAGCAGCTCTGCACATCCTTGTTACATCATCCTGATGTGTACGTTTCACACTAGCAGATGATGCTGTCAAAAGAGAAGACTCCCATAGGCAGGGGAAACGAGGTGGTATATTGGCACCTTTGCTGGTTAAGGATTCATTCAGTACCATATACAACTGCAGCACCAAGATAGAGTCAGATCAAAACAATCACAGCAGTGATTTTTTACCTACACAGAGAGAAGGGAATGGTGCCTTTAAACCAGCTGTAAGAAAACTCCCAGTTGGGAGAATAAACAGAAGTTGTCTGGAGGAAAACAACTGGGTACTTCTTATTTAATCATTTTCAAAAATAATAAAAGTCAAAATTCACTGAAAGCATTGTTCTTCTGACAACTAAAAGAAGGTTTAAGTCTTCAGAATCTGTTGGAGTGGGTGGCTATAATAAATGTAATGAAATTATTTATTATTGTTATGCCGCCTATGTCTGGTTTATTTGCCATCTATCAGGACTCCTTTTCTGTAGCAGTGCCTGCCTTCTGGAATAAGACTTGCCCCATGATCTAGATCAGGGGTTCTCAACCTTGGCAACTTTAAGACTTGTGGACTTCAACTCCCAGAATTCCTCAGCCAGGAATTGAAGTCCACAAGTCTTAAAGTTGCCAAGGTTGAGAACCCCTGATCTAGATGGCCCCTAAGCTGCTGGTGTTTGGAAGGGCCTTGAAGATCTTGCTCTTTGCCCAGGCCTTTGGCAAGGAGATTGAAGCCCTTGGATTGTGTGATTTCTTTCTTTTTTGTTCCTGTCCACATCTTGTCTTCTTTGCCATTCTTTATTCCTCTGTTCTTTCTTTATTGCATTTTTTTTCTTGTTTTTAATGTTATTGCTTGTGAGCAACCCACAGTCATTGGGAGTTGGGCAGCATATAGATTATTATTATAAAATTAATACTGGAATTGTGTAGAAAACAAGAGAATGGTTTAGTTAGTATGAATGTTTTGACTCTTCTCCTTAACAGCAAGAGTGTACAGGGTTACACAGTAAAGCCTGAAAAAAATTATCATTGCAAAAGAAAATATGCATCAGCACTTCATCTGTATATGCGTACCCGTGGTCTTTTTCACTTTTTGAGAAACTTAGCTAAATTGGGAGACCAGTTTAGTCCCAGGGTAGATCCAAATTGTAGACTGATAACTGTAAGTCAGCGGTTCTCAACCTGTGGGTCGCGACCCCATTTGGGGTCGAACGACCATTTCACGGGGGGTCGCCAAGCACCACAGTCCGCCATTTATTTATTTTTTGGGTCGGCCATTTTTTTGGGGGGCCGGCCATTTTTTCCCCTATCGTGATGCGGGCCATCGCGCCGTGCATGCGTGATGCGGGCCATCGTGCCGCGCATGTGTAATGCGCTCCGTCGCAACGCGCATGCGCGGTGCGGGCCCGCCATTTTTTGGGTCGGCCATTTTTTTTGTCGGCCATTTTTTTCCCTATCGCGATGCGGGCCGTCACGCTGCGCATGTGCGATGTGGGCCATCACGCCACGCATGCGCGGTGCGGGCCCACCATTTTTTTTTGGGTCGGCCATTTTTTTTGGTCGGCCATTTTTTTTCCCTATCGCGATGCGGGCCGTTGCGCCGCGCATGCGCGATGCAGGCCGTCGTGCCGCGCATGCGCGATGCGGGCCGTCGCGCCGCGCATGCGCGATGCGGGCCGTCGCGCCACGCATGCACGATGCGGGCCATCGCGCATGCGCGACGTGCCCCGTCGTGCCGCGCATGTGCAATGCGGGCCGGGGTCGCGCCACGCTTGCGCGGCGCGGGCCAGGGTCGAGCCCCGGAAAAGGTTGAGATCCGGTGCTGTAAGTGAAAGCAGACAGAAAACAGGAGGGTTAAAAGTATGAAATATTGTAAGGAAAAAGGATTACCGAGGAGCGAAAGAAGCCAGGATTGAAAATCAAGATTTGACATTAAAGTACTAATTCTGATTTGTCTAGAAACACTTTACCATTGTAACAGAAGCTCATCTGAATTCTTAGTGCACGGTAGTAATATTGCAAAGAGGGCTTTCTTCTCTGCTGTTATTGTGTCTACATACAACAGACTGGTGGTGCTTTCCTCCATAAGGATGTCAGGGAAAGACAGCTAGAACAGGCAGTTCAGTTTTCATTGTTCTTTGAAGGCAAAGGTGATTGGGTGCCCTTGATCTGGGCTCTGGTTTTACAGCAGATCACAGGAAGTAATCTTGGGGACCACTTCTCCTATTCATGTGAATTCTTTTCGACTTGTATGTTTTGAGAAGATGAACAAGATATATGAAGAAATCAGATCTGTCACCTGCTTGCTTAACCTTTGCCCTTCCTATTTGACAAAATGAGATAGTTTGGACTGGGCCCACATTTAAACGAGGTGATCAGTGTCTTCTTGTGTGTTGGAGGTATTCTTACCTGTGTTAAGACTAGAGTTTAGAAAATAGTATCAAATTCTTAAGTTTGAACCAAACCAGTTTTCCTGTTCACATGGTAATAAGAGTAAAGGGGCTGCTTGTCCATAATATTGTCCTACATGGGCACTTTCACTTGTTCCCTTACAGGGAGTCCTTTTGTAAAAACCACAGTTGGTACTGGCAACTTGGCTGTTAAATGAAGTGGTCTCTAATTGTGAAATCACAATTGTGTTTAGGATCTTAATTCTCTTTTCCTTTTGTTTATAGACCCCACAAATAGCATAAATGTGAGGATTGGACAGAATGTTTTTTCATTGCTCTTGTAATTGGGAACAGTGGCTAGATGAGGCAATCACTAAATGAGAACTATCTGCATATCCAAAGTGAATTTGCTAAAGATTATTTTTGTGTTACTGAGTAGTAAAGGCAACAAAGACATAATGCTTCATAAGCTCTGAAATGGTATAGGGTAGGGGTAGGCAACCTCGGCTCTTTTATGACTCCCAGTCCATGAGTCATAAAAGAGCCGAGGTTGCCTACCCCTGGTATAGGGTTTCCTGCCTGAGCAGGGGGTTGGACTAGATGACCTCCAAGGTCCCTTCAAACTTTATTATTATTATTATTAAGATCACTTCATTTTGAATTATCAGGAAAGCTTCATTAATACTTCCTGTTCTCTTAAGCATTAAGTTAAATGCTTATTTTTTATTATAATGCACATGCAAGTTTGTTTAGACATGAATATTTCCAGATATTAATCTGCTTTCTTTCAAGACTTTATCTATGGACATTTCCTTTGGTGCCTACCATGCTTTATGACCTTCCTGGTTTGTCATTTTAATGACCTAAGAAGACCTTTAATGTGTAGGTTGACATGTACAAAGAAAAAAATACCTTGCCTGTTGCACCATCTGTTTGTAATGGAATGCATGGCTGACTGTGAGGAAAAGGGGAAGAAAGGCTGTCAAGGAAACAGTCAGACAAGAGGGGCAAGAACCAGCAGTCACTTAAGTGGCAGAGAAAGAAACTTAAGACAACCCGCCCTAACAGAGCAAGTAGTTAAAAGTGGAAGGCGGGAAGCTGATATTTTCAGACTTGCAAGATTCTGTTAATGTTGCCTTAAAATAAAGTACCTCTGGCTGATTTAGTTGTGTTTCCTGTCTGGTTTGCCCTGGAAGGTCAAAAATTTCCTAAAATATCTATTGATTCCAGGCACATTCTTTAATTCAGTGTCTTGTTTTTAAATGCACTACTGGGAAAAAAAACTCCCCTTGCTGATATCATATGCAACTTTGGGGGCATGGGTGAAGATAAGTGTTAAGACTATCCTGAATGTCTAAAAAAGCTGTGGGAAACAAGGCGCTGTTTTATCTACAATATGTTCCTCATGCATCATACTAATGTAGATGTTTTGCTTGTGGTATTTGTGAGAGTACATATTGAGCCTTTATGAATTTACCTTCTGTGAAGTTCATTTTTGAATATTCAGTAAGAAGATTGGCTCAGATCCATGTATATGCCATGTCTGGATAAATTATAGATCTCCAACTACTCTAAGTGTTCAAATGCAATCCACATTTCATATGGAAATGCAGCATTGCAATCAAGCGCTGAACAAAAACCTTTCATTTATTTGGGGCGCCGAGTGGCCAGTAGAGTATTGCAACATATGGAAGGGGGATTCGGCCTTTGAAGATTGCCTCTAATGCTCAGTGATTCACTTTGTATTCTTCTTCTCCTACTTATGCTTTTTTCCAGATTGTTAAAATATATTTCAGATTATGCAGATTTTACACTAAAGATAAATGGTCTGGGTATTATGCTATTAATGTTGTGTTGCAAAACTGATTCTCGCCTCTCACTATGGAAAACATAGACACTGATCTCCTTCTGCTCCTCCAGAGAAACTACAAGGAGCTTTTATTTCATTTAGCAAAGCCCACAAGCTAATTTTAGCCATGTTTAATATTTACTAAGGGCACGGAAATAAACTGCCTTGAATTATGAGAAGTTGGGCAGGGGGGCATAAAACAGTGATATAATTAATTAATTACCTTAAGCCGGGCATGTCAAACTCGCAATGTATCAGGGCTTTTTCCCCATTGCCGGCAATGGGGTAGGTGCGGTTTTGGCATGACGCATCCGGCCCATGGGCCAGCGGTTTGACGTGCCTGCCTTAAGCCATACTTAATAGTGATGCATCACACACACACACACACACACACACACACACACACACACAATGTTTCTATTCTTTCTAATTATCTTTAATATATAATAATAAAGGGAATTATCTCTGCTGTAAATATAACTTCCCTGTATTTATTAGAAAATTGAATGAGTCTTAGCACAGATAATACTCAACTTACAACAGTTCATTTGGTGACCGTTCAGAGTTACAAAGGCACTGAAAAAAGTGACTTATGATCATTTTTCACACTCACAATCATTGCAGCATCCCCCATGGTCATGTGATTAAAATCCAGATGCTTGGCAACTGGTTCATATTTATGACGGTTGCAGTATCCTGGGGTGATGAGATCACTTTGTGCGATCTTCTGACAAGTAAAGTCAATGGGGAAGCCAGATTAAACTTAACAACCTTGTTACTAACTTAACAACTGCAGAGATTCACTTAACAACTGTGGCAAGTCACTTAACAAATCTCTCACTTAGCAACAGAAATTTTGGGCTCAGAACTTACTCAGAACTCTTTTCTGTGGTCATCTCTGCATGTACTGTATAGTTCATGTTTAATAATACTGTATTTGCCTTTTACCCAGAGGTAGAGTCCTTTGCTGATTTTGAATGGTGTTTTAGTTTCGTAAATCGGTCAGTGAAATGAGATTACTGTGCTGGTGTCTGGATTCTTTGAGCATTGGGTACTTTGAATAGAGTTCCCCATTTTGGTGATGTAAACGCCTTTATCTTGGGAAGCTGTCTGAATCTATTGTAGAATTAACATATAAGCCTGGCCAGGCTGTTTTTAATTGCTTCAGGGTCCCATCTTCGGTGCTAGCGAAATTTGTCATTTCACTTGTCCTGTGTAGCTCTGACCTCTGATTTCATATAGCTAGGAACCATTGTCTTTTTAGCTCGTATGTTTCAGTAGGTTTTGTGAAAAGAAAAGCATGATTGTGCCACTCGGTTGTGAGTGGACCAAAGGAATGTGCACTTTGAAATGTTTTAATGTTTTTCCACTTGATTTGAGTTTCATTTTATCTTATGAATAATTACGGAATTTGAGTTTCATTTTATCTTATGAATAATTACTCCCCTTTTAGGAGTTATAAGGGAATCATTTCACCTTCTTTATATGTGCATTTGCAGCTGCCTAAATAGGATACAATATTTTGTGTGTTTGCCCAAAGCAGATTTCTTTCTCCATTCCATACAAATCAGCTAGGATTAGATTTAATGGCTTGTAGGGGCCCAATTGATTTCTTCAGCACTGACAATATAGAGTGCTTGTTCTACAAATTTATTGTATTGGTTTATTCTGTTCTTTAAGATTATTTTTTACTAGATTCATTCTGTTTGGGAAAATGTCTAATATTATTTTTTAATGTAGGCCTACATTGTCATTTATTGAACAAATGCTCTGTATTTCAACTGCAGGAGAAAATTCAAACAAACAGATAGTTATTTGCCAATGTGACAGAGACCAGATTAAATGCTAGCTGCCAGATTAAAATGACGACAGAAAAGCTTTGTTTAGATACAATCACTGTGATGCTCCAGTTTTTAGGAATATGTTTTTTCTTCAGTGTCTTGAGTTTGGTTTTTTTTGCTCTCCAAAATTTACATGTAGTAATTAAAATCTTTTGAAATTGTAGTAATTTAAATTCAGCCCAAATCTCAACCATGCATAATTTATTACTTTGACTTTTTAAAGATGTGGCTCTCTAGTGGAATGACTTGTCTAAATAAAGTCTTTAGGTTGAACTTTATGTGATTTTTTATATCTGTGCCTGTTTTTTTGTCTTTACAGAAATAGTTTAGTGGGTTCTGGGATGTTTCTGGGATTGGTTTCCTTCCCTCACCTTCCCATTCATATCTATTTCTTTGCAATTTCCTATTCAAATACTAACAATATTTAGCTTTTGAGGATTGGCTATAGTATGCCAGATGCTTTGACCATAATCCCCTTATTAATTTCATATATCTGTCCACCCACCCATCCACACACATACAGGAAGCTCTTAAAGCCATTTATTTATTTGAAGTTATAACAATGTTGAAAAAGTGATTTACAACTAGTCATCACACATCACACGCAATCACGTGATCCAAATTGGGGCTCTTGGAAACCAGCATGTATTTATGGCGGTTGCAGCATCCTGAGGTTACATGATTGCTATTTGCTTTGCTTTGCTTCCCACAAGCAAAGTCAATGAGAGAAGCTGGGTTCACTTAACTGTGGTGATTCACTTAATGACCATGGCAAAAAAGGGCCTAAAATAGGATGCAACTCATGCAATGACCTCATCGCTTAGTGATGGACGTTTGGTTCCAATTATGGTCATAAATCAACCTGTAAGGACCCACCTCAGGTAACCACCCAAGAAAGCAGAACTCTTGAAACAGGCATTGTCTCAAAAGGAACTTTTATTAAGGGTCAGTGACAATAGGGAAGTCAAGGCGAGATCTGGGGAAAAGCCCACTTAAATGGTATAGTTAACCCAGCAATCTTCCTCCTCCCACCAAAGTCATAGTGTCCATTTGAAATCCAGCCAATCCACAAGTGGTACGATGTTTGGGTAACTGGCACAGTTGGCATGCATCTCAAGGTCTTCTCCAGTTTCATTTCTCCGTAGTTGTCTCCCTAATAAGGGAGACACAGTCTTTTCTCAAGTGGATAGAGGCAGGAGAGGAAAAGTAGAAAGCGAAAGTTATCCCAAGCAAAAGCAAACTCCCCCCCCCCCAAGTAGAATGGCAGGTCCCAAACAAGAGCACGTATGCAGGGAAAGCAATAAGGGTTTGGGGACCTGACACCACCTGTATAAGACAAATTCTTCTTATTGTTGATAGCGAAAAGTTGAGCCTGTTCAGCTTGAGAACCTCATGTACATCATACAAGCAGGATGCTGGCCATAACCTCCCTACAGAAGTGACGTTGTGACTTCTAGAATTCTATTCAGTATAGTAGGGAAAGCAGGATGAATTACATATAAACTGAGTGCTCAGAGTATGAGGCTCCTAAGGAGGCTCACCTGAAGCAAACTGGTCCCAGCAGCAAGAGTGTAACTCACTGTCAACAGAAGAAAGCTATAGCTAAACATCCAACAAGCATACTTAATTGATCAACCCCTAGCCCTACTACCGGTATCTTCTCCTCCTTCCTGCTATAGGCCGATGCTCACTGTAGCAACAGAAACGAATATTTTGGTACAGGGAACAAGTTAATTTCATTTTTCTTTATAAAGTTAATTATTTCCTTCTTGGGTTGTAAGTTAGTAGTTATCATTCATCTTGTGAAATCCATATTAAAAATATCATTTAATTAACAAATGGATGCTTCAAGATCACTGCAGAAACCCTTGTTTACAAATTCCATTATATTAATTTATGACTGTACCTTTACAATATAAATTGGCAACCTGTGCATGCCCACAAAATTCAGTCTTGCCTGAATTGGTTGATCATTAAATTAGTGCAGTTGGCCAGTTCAAGAAAAGAAATTTGAAAAAGTCAAATGGAACAGAACAGAGCATTGATTTATAATTCAAGAAAGAGCACATATAGTAATAACTTAATATACTCCTACAGACTAAAATGTTAACACTTTTAGAAATCTGTATCATTAGGCCATTAGTGGTTCCAAAATGTAGCAATTATATACTCATTTTTATAGGAAAAAGTGCATCTTTTATAGTTTTCAGAAGTGCAATTTATAGAAAACACGAGACAACAATTTATATAATTATTAACTAAAACCCAAATGGATGTTTGCAAAACTGCATCATCTTCCCAAAAGGAAAACAAGAATCAATCATACTTGTCAAAGATGTGTGAAAGATGATGACTAACATGAGCCATTATAATTCTGTTTCCTTCTGATTCAATGGAAATGAAGATTTACAATGTTCGAACAATTTAGAGTTCAGCATTAAAGAAATCTGAAAGTTCAGTGCCTTCCTCCTCTTGCTTATAAAGTCAAGCCTTGCTGCACCTCAGGAGACATAAAGTAGAAGTTGGAACAGGTTGGGATAAATTATTCAAAGGTATATTATTTGTTTGCTATTTGTATATTTGGAGTGAAGTGAGATGGAATTTTCAGTAGAGGAAATAAACACTTTCCATTCTGAAATAAAAGAGAGCTGCCTTTTCCTCCAGGGAAAGGGGGTTGTTAATGAAAAAACCACAGAGGCCTTTCCAGGCTTCCATTTTTTTAAATGTGAAATCATGAGGGAACCAGGCTGCCTGTGTTTTTCTACAATATCTGTATTCCTTCAAAGTTACAGGTTTCTTTTAAGTTGATAAATATCACCAGAGAGTCTGTTTTGTTTTGCTTTGCTTTGCTTTATTTTAGGGCCAACTAAAGTTTTGGTAATAAAAAGGTCCATTCCCAAAGGATAGGTAGGCTTTTTAAAATGTTTTCTTCTTTCTTTCCAGAATGGTACAGAGTTGCACTGTTTTAAGCAGCCAAGAATGAGCAGTCAGCATGGTAACCTTACGTTGTTATCTAGCCTAGAATGGTAGCTCATGAAGCCAACTCAACAGTGAGAAAGCTGTTTTAACTTGCAGTGTTTTTGGTGATAGTACAGCAGAGTAAGAATAAAGGGTGCCTCACTAAACTGTGAAAATTCACAGTTTCATCCTACAAATAGCTTCAAATAGGCTTTTTATTGCAAAAAATAATGCTTAAAAATGGATTCTGCAATAGATTTTTGCATATTGCATGTTTTCACATGATTTCTTCTTTCTTTTGCTTGCTTTTTAATTACTCTAGTTTAGTTTTATTGATTTGTTTAATGTATTATATATATATAATGATCATTTATATTTATATTTTTAAAATTGTTAACAAAGAAATAAGGGATTTCTGATATAGCTATTTCGAGTTTCTTAACTCTCTTCAGTCAGAACTCACCCTTCTGGGATTTGAACCTGGGCAGTCTGCATGCTAGGCAGATGCTTTAACCTCTAAGCCACAGGCTCTGTCCCGCTTTGTCAGTAGTCAGGGAGGGAAGATGTGTATCAAGTGTTTCTTTTTTAGATTGCACCCTGTAAACCCAAATATGGGAGGAAGAAATCTTACTTTCCTTTGCCTGTTTCAGCTCAACCCAGAGCCATCTGCAGGCACAAATATATATATATATGTTTTTAAAATTGTTAACAAAGAAATAAGGGATTTCTGATATAGCTATTTCGAGTTTCTTAACTCTCTTCAGTCAGAACTCACCCTTCAAGTGTTTCTTTTTTAGATTGCACCCTGTAAACCCAAATATGGGAGGAAGAAATCTTACTTTCCTTTGCTTGTTTCAGCTCAAATATTTGGGTTTACAGGGTGCAATCTAAAAAATAACCACTTGACACACATATTCACTCCCTGAATACTAACAAAGCGGGAGAGAGCCTGTGGCTTGAGACTAAAGCTTCTGCCTAGCATGCAGACTGCCCAGGTTCGAATCCCAGAAAGGGTGAGTTCTGACTGAAGAGAGTCAGAAATCCCTTATTTCTTTGTTAACAATTTTAAACACACACACACACACACACACACACATATATATATATATTTGTTTTCTGAGGTTTTCGCGGGTGTTTGTATGTAGGTCTTTGGTTCTTCGGGTTTTCTCCCACGTAGAATTTGAAGTGTCTTGGCGACGTTTCGACGAAGTCTCATTCGTCATCTTCAGGCTGGTGCTTTCGGCTTCTGCTTCTAGGAGCAATGTGAGATTTTAGTTGTTTCTTCCTTTTAACTGCCAGTGGGGGTTTTGAACTGATTGGCTGGGAGCTCAGCTGTGTTCTGATTGGGTGGAGGTGTGTTCTGATTGGTTAGGGGCTTGGCTGTGCTCTGATTGGATGGGGGGTTGGCTGTGCTCTGATTGGATGGGGGAGTGTTCTGTTTGGGTGGGGGCTTTGTTGTGCTCAGGTTAGTCAGTGTTACAAGGGGATTAGAGATGGTGAACGAACGAAAAGCCAAACAGCTATACAGTCTGTATACAGTATATATATATATACTCGTCTGTATTCTGTTATTAAAGTGTTCAGTTTTGGCAATAGTTCTGGTCTTTTTGAAATCAATTTTATGTCCTGTGGCTTTAAGGTGTTGGACCAGGGAAGAAGTTGGTTCTTCTTTTTTGACTGAGTTTTTGTGTTCTTCAATGCGTGCACTTATTCTTCTGTTGGTTTGTCCAATGTATGTGGTGGAGCAAGCAGAATAATCAGAGAAGCCATCGAGATAGAAAAACGCCCTTACAGCATGAACAAACGAGATGATGCCTCCCGCCTACCAGCCATTTGGAAACCTGCCCTTATTGACAGACGAGTCCATAGTACGGGAATGACACCAGACCTACACTCACAAAAACCACACAAGATGTCACCACCACACATCCAGGCAAAAAGCAAACCCAGACCCACACTGATGAGGAGGCACGAGCACAAACCAGAAGCCAGACCACAGCTGCATCATTAGCCACCTTAAACCCCTCCAATCCATACACGAAACAAACTGACACCCACCATGAAGATGAGGCACGACCACGAACGCGAAGCCAAACAGCTATGCAGTTCACCATCTCTAATCCCCTTGTAAATCAGACTAACCTGAGCACAACAAAGCCCCCACCCAAACAGAACACTCTGTGTTGGATACTTCGATGTCATATCCCTCTTCACCCAAGTGCCAATCAAAGAAGCCTTAACAGCTATCCAAAACAAATATAACCCCCCAAACACATCCTAGATCTGACCAACCACTGTCTATCCAACACATACTTCATCTATAACGGACAAAAATACAAACAAATAGAAGGAGCACCCATGGGATCACCTCTCTCACCTGTCATTGCAAACCTCTACATGGAACACTTTGAAACCCAAGCTCTAGAAAAATCTGATCACAAACCCAAACTCTGGCTCAGATACGTAGATGACACCTTCGTAATCTGGCCACATGGGAAAGGAAAACTGGACAACTTCCTTACACACCTCAACAGCCTACACCCCAAAATACAGTTCACCATGGAAACAGAAGCTAATAACCAACTTCCCTTCCTGGATGTCTTAGTCTACAAGAAATCCAATGGCTCCCTAGGACACACCATCTACCAGAAGAAAACACACACAAACCGCTATCTGCATGCACTCTCACACCACCACCCAGCACAGATCAACTCCGTAGCCAAGACACTCATCTCCAGAACCAAATGCCTAGCTGACGAACAACACCTAAAAACCGAACTACACACTCTCACTAATGTACTAACATCCAACGGATTCCCAAGAAATAAGATTTCCAACTTAATCCAAAAAGAAACTCCCACTAAAATCCATGACAGAGAACAAGAAAATGGCAAAGCCCTCCTCCCATACATAAAAGGCACCACAGACAAAATCAGCAAAATCCTGCACAAATATAATGTCAAGACAGCATTCTGCACAAACAGAAAAATATCCACCATCCTAAGAAACCCTAAAGACAAAATTGAGTTAGAAAATCAAGGAGTATATGAAATCCCATGTACTGCTTGCCCCACTACATACATTGGACAAACCAACAGAAGGATAAGTGCACGCATTGAAGAACACAAAAACTCAGTCAAAAGAGAGGAACCAACTTCTTCCCTGGTCCAACACCTTAAAGCCACAGGACATGAAATTGATTTCAAAAAGACCAGAACTATTGCCAAAACTGAACATTTTAATAACAGAATAATCAGAGAAGCCATCGAGATAGAAAAACGCCCCCACAGCATGAACAAACGAGATGATACCTCCCGCCTACCAGCCATTTGGAAACCCGCCCTTATTGACAAACGAATTCCTAAAACAAAGATTGACACCAGAACCACACAGGATGCCACCTCCACACATCCACGCAAAAAGCAAACCCAAACCCACACCGATGATGAGGCACGATCACAGACCAGGAGCCAGACCAGAGCTGCATCATTGGCCACTTTGAACCCCTCCAGCACTACAAAGCCCCCACCCAACCAGAACACTCCCCCAGCCAATCAGAACACAGCCAACCCCCCAGCCAATCAGAGCACAGCCAAGCCCCTAACCAATCAGAACATAGCCAAGCTCCCAGCCAATCTATTCAAACCCCCACTGGCAGTTAAAAGGAAAAAACAGCTCAGACCACACATTGCTCCTAGAAGCAGAAGCCAAAAGCACCAGCCTGAAGATGATGAATGAGACTTCATCGAAACATCGCCCAGACACTTCAAATTCTACGTGGGAGAAAACCCGAAGAACCAAAGAGACCTATTTATCCTAGTGAAAGAAAAGTAAAACTGAGTTTTATTTTATAAATATAAACCTTATTCTACCAAGTGAGTAGCAGGAACATATTTAAATGATTAGGTTACATTAAGGTATATTTAAATACCTTCCAGTGATTTCTAAATTGCATGCTTGAGCAGTTGAGAAATGAGAAATTATTCTTTAAAGCAGAGTTCCCCAACCTTTTCGCCTTTACAGACCAGAGAGATGGGATGGTTCAGCATGCATAGCTCCATTAGCACAAGCGGCGGGCAAATGGAGAACGTGTGCGAACAAGCTCGCCTGCTGCTTGTGCAAATGGGGATGCAGGCACCCTCGCCCACCACTTCCACGGTCCAGTTCCAAAAGGCCCCAGGCCCGGTAGTGGGCTGCTGCCTGGAGGTTGGGGACCCCTGCTTTAAAGGCTTCTGTGAAACAAGATTAGCTACCGTTGGTCCTTGGTCTACAATCACAATTGGGACCAGAACTTCCATCACTAAGCAATGTGCTCATTAACTGAGTCATGACTAATTTTACAACCTTTTGGGGTTTTTTTTGCTGCAGTTGTTAAGTGACTCACCACATCTTTAACAGAATCACATGGTTGTTAATATATCTGGCATCTCCCATTGGCTTTACTTGTTAGAAGCTCACTAGGTAGTTCACAAATGTTGATCATATGACCCTGGGATGCTGCAACTGTCCTAAATACATTTCGGATGCTAAGCACATGAAAGAACGTGGACAGAGGGCACACTTCAACAGTGTAAGTGTGAGGATCAGTTGTAAGACCCTTTTTTCAGCACTATTGTAACTTTGAACAGTAGTAAAATGAATGATCATAAGTTGAGGACCCAATGCTTTAGCCCCGATTCTTTCCAGTGAATCTCCTGTGAGGGCAGGAACGCTGTCAGGTTTCTGCATCAGATGCAAGCGAACCATTTTATCAAGGTTGGGCATTCCTTGCTTGCCCAATTAGAATTTATACAATCCTGAAACTTGGCAAGGGAAATTCTTCTGAAGATAACTAAATTGTACTTTTTCCATATTCTAGAAATAAACTCTTGAGGATTTGACACAGAAGTATGGATTAGCAAAGATATATTTGAACATCATAGATCTAGTTGATATCAGTCCAGCTAAGTACAGGTAGTCCTCAACGTATGACCACAACTAAACCCAAAATTTCCGTAGCTAAGCAAGACAGTTGTTAAGTGAGTTTTGCCCCATTTTACGACCTTTCTTGCCACAGTTGTTAAGTGACTCGCTGCAGTTGTTAAGTTAGTAACACGGTTGTTAAATGAATCTGGCTTCCCCATTGACTTTGCTTGACAGAAGATTGCTAAAGGTGATCACGTGACCTGGGGACACTGCAACTGTCATAAATATTGAGTTGGTTGCCAAGCGTGAACTTGGTGGGGGAATAGGAGAAGATAGTCAGGTAAGTGCTGTAGCATCCCTGTGGTCAGAGCAAACGATCACAGGGGGTGCTGCAGTGTCCGTAACCTTGCAACTGGATTATAGGCTTTTGGGGGGGGATCCACTATAACTTCAAACAGCCTTTAATCAACTGTTGTTAAAAAAAGGACTATCTGTACAGCAAGAAAAGTAAAATGGATTGAGCAGTATCTATGACAAAATTCAGGCTAATCCCCGACTCATATTGCTGAAAAAAAAGCATACTAAATTCTGATGGGTTGAATTGATTATGATTTTCAGAAATAATATTGCGGAATATGATTGCATTGATTTTTAATGGTGGGCTTCAGAAAGAGAAAGAGTTTTGCTTTTAATTTGCTGGCTTCTCTTTTTAAATACAATTTCTGAGATTTTAAGATCTGACCTTGCAGGAACTGTCCTCTCCTCCCACCCACTCCCTCCCTTGTCCTCTTTGGTAGGAACATTTCCCCTTTTTACCTGACACACATTTGAAGTGTTAAGCCTTTTAGTAACATCTGTCTCTATGGTCTAATGACCTCCACTCATGTCTGGTGCAATTTGCAAGCAGTACAAATCAAGCCTTGTAAATGTGTCTCTTCTAGTTACCCTTCTTTTCCCCTAAGCAATATATGCATTTAAACAGCATTTGCATCTCCCTGCTATTGCCTGTCTGTAACTATTGGGAGATCAGTCTCTTTTGTGAGTTTCCTTCCTTCCTCCTTGTTTTCTTCCCTTAAAATTGAACGGCACTGTTGGTCTTAGACCCGAAGCTTAATGGTATTGCCATAGTGGGTTCCCTTACAAAATACACAGATAAATGATGTGCGTAATCTCCTTTGAGGCTTTGGTTTGGCAGAGCTGAGAAACAAGGGGTGGGGGTGAGCTCTGAAATTGGATTTTTTTGTCGGCCATCCTCCACAGCCAGTGATCGAAACATTAAAGGGGCTTGTCAGAATTGTTCACAGAATGCCATTTATTCATCCCCCCCTCTCTGGTATCTAGGCTAGATTGCCTGCCTAAGGAAGTGTTCAGGTTGTGATTAGGTTATCCAGGGAGAAACCAAACAAAGTCTAGTGCAGCGGTTCTCAACCTGTGGGTCGCGACCCTTTTGGGGGGGTCGAACGACGCTTTCACAGGGGTCGCCTAAGACCATCGGAAAACACATATTTCCGATGGTCTTAGAAACCGAGACACCGCTCCTCTATCTGGCCGCTGCCACCACCACCCTCCTCCGCCGCCGGCTCCTCCGCCTCCAGGGCACCCTTCTCTGACAGTGCCTGCTCCTGCCGCAGTGCCATCGCACGCGCCCCCAACGCCGCCCTGGGCTGGCTCAGTGGCCGAGCTGGGTCTGGGCTGCTGCTGGGCTGCCGCCGCTGCCAGCTGAGCTAAGCTGCAGCGCCGAGCCGGTCTCCACACCTCCTAATTGCCCGGCCGCACTCCGCCCCGGCCACCCTCCGCACCGCATGGGAGCCTCCCCTGCGCCACCCGGCCAGCCTCCCTCGCTGTTGGAGGCCGTTTCAGCCCTTTGGCACCCGGCGCGGCTGTGGGGCTGCCGGACAGGAGCGGCTCCTTCCCGGCTTGCCAGGCTCCAGGCCTCAGAAGCGGCCAGGAGGTGGGGAAGAGGGCAAGGCAGTGGCAGTGATGCCCGCATGTGTGTCGTAGGCCAGCCTGCCGGGCCGGGAGGGGAGAAGCGGCGCCTTCTGAGCAGGAGCTGGCGCTCCAGCCGCGCCCCTCTTGCGTGCGATGGGCTGCGCAGCGTGGAAAGGGGCTCTCGCGACCCCACCACTGTGATGGCGCTCAGGAGGCTGGAGGGGTGGGCAGGTCCCGGGTGGTGGCTGGGAGAGGGCAAGAGGTGCCGGGATGAGGATGGGGGGCTCCAGGTTGGCAGGTGTGAGAGGGCAGCCGGTGGCTCCGAAGCACACGGATCCTCCGCGCAGCTTCCGAGGCCCCGGATTTGCCGCCGCTTGGCTCTCTACTAGGCTCTCCGCAAGAGCCTCCCCCCCTCCCCGGGCAATTGTGCGTCCTTGGCAGCGCCTCCCCCCTTCAATCTCTTTCCTTCTCCATCTCCTTCCTTTCCCCTTCAATCTTCCTTCCTTCCTTCCATCTCCATCTCCAACTCCATCCCTTCCCCTTCAATCTCGCTCTCCTTCCTTCCTTCCTTCCTTCCCCTTCAATCTCCTTCCTTGTCTATCTCCTTCCTTTCCCCTTCAATCTTCCTTCCTTCCATCTCCATCTCCATCCCTTCCCCTTCAATCTCTTTCCTTCCTTCCTTCCTTCCTTCCTTCCTTCCTTCCTTCCTTCCTTCCTTCCTTCCTTCCTTCCTTCCTTCCCCCTTCAATCTCCTTTCTTCTCCATCTCCTTCCTTTCCCCTTCCTTCCTTCCTTCCTTCCATCTCCATCTCCATCCCTTCCCCTTCAATCTCTCTCTCCTTCCTTCCTTCCCCCTTCAATCTCCTTCCTTTCCCCTTCAATCTTCCTTCCTTCTCCATCTCCTTCCTTTCCCCTTCAATCTTCCTTCCTTCCATCTCCATCCCTTCCACTTCAATCTCTCCTTCCTTCCTTCCTTCCCCCTTCAATCTCCTTCCTTTTCCATCTCCTTCCTTTCCCCTTCAATCTCCTTCCTTCTCCATCTCCTTCCTTTCCCCTTCAATCTTCCTTCCTTCCTTCCATCTCCATCTCCATCCCTTCCACTTCAATCTCTCCTTCCTTCCTTCCTTCCTTCCCCCTTCAATCTCCTTCCTTCTCCATCTCCTTCCTTTCCCCTTCAATCTTCCTTCCTTCCTTTCCCCTTCAATCTCCTTCCTTCCTTCCATCTCCATCTCCATCCCTTCCCCTTCAATCTCTTTCTCCTTCCTTCCTTCCTTCCTTCCTTCCTTCCTTCCTTCCTTCCTTCCTTCCTTCCTTCCTTCCTTCCTTCCTTCCTTCCTTCCTTCCTTCCTTCCTTCCCCTTCCCTCCCTCCCAACATTTTGAGCAAGGAAGAGTAAGCTTCTCCAGGGAGCATTGCTATATTGTTTTTGTGATTAATCGCTATGCTTTAATTATGTTCAATTTGTAACAATGAAAATACACCCTGCATATCAGATATTTACATTACGATTTATAACAGTAGCAAAATTACAGTTATGAAATAGCAACAAAAATAATTTTATGGTTGGGGGTCACCACAACATGAGGAACTGTATTAAAGAGTCACGGCATTAGGAAGGTTGGTCTAGTGAAAATTAAGCTTCAGAGAACATGTTCATTTCTAGGAATCCCCCCCCCCAACTTTGTTTGAGCACCAGTTAAGAAGAGGGAAGGGTGTGGCTTTCTTTACTATTGCTTCACTTTTTCTCTCTAGGGAAGGAATCCTGGCCAGACACAGGCTTACAAATCAGCTGGAAAGAGTTACTGGTTGTTTTCATTTCAAGCACATAATTCTCTTGCTGGCCCCACTGGGAGCCTATTTGCTTCCAGGAATTACTTTTCTAAATATATCCCTGAAGAAGGAACTGTCTTCAAACGTAGGAATCGAGCCTTTACAATAAGATTCAGGGTTTCAACATCCTGTCTCTGTGTGGCAAGCTGAATTTAGAACCAGGATATAGATTTAATTGCAATAATTGACTCCAGCTCTTGTCACAATCTGAGATTAATACCTTCTGCAATTGTTCTCTCTTACCATTTTGCCTGCATCTTGGTGTTTATTGAGCTTGTGGGAGCCATATATTGCTTTTGCTTTGAAGCTGTTTTTATTACCCTCTAATTATCTCATAATTGTATAGGCAGCCTATTGTGAAGAGGAAGGTCATTACTGAAAGAATCATGAAAAAGGGGGCAGATGAATCTATATGCTGCAAGAAAGATCTGGAGAGTTTTAAGACTCATTTTTTTTTTCTTATGTGAATTCTGTTCTGAATCTGATTAACAAGTTGTTAAGCGAATCTGGCAATGCAGACAGTTCTTGACTTACATTCATTTAGTAACAGTACTGAAAAAAGTGACATGACGATTTTCATACTTATGACCGTTGCAGACCATTGCAGCTTAATCGTGGTTACATGATCAAAATTTGGGTGCCTAGCAACTGGCATGTATTTTTGACAATTGCACTGACCCAACGTCACGTGACCACCATTTATAACCTTCTCAGCCAGCTTGTGACAATCAAAGTCAATGGGGGAAGCCATATTCGCTTAACAACCACATAATTCACTTAGTAATTGTAGTCATTTGCTTAACAACTGTGCTAAAAATGTCACTAAACTGAGGCACTACTTACTTAGCAACAGAAATTTTGGGCTGAATTTTGGTCATAAATCAAAGACTACCTGCGGCTAGTCTTAAGGTTTAGAGAAATAGATTAAGATTTAAGAAAACTGCTGAGATAAATATCTGCAACATTGGAATTATTTACTTTAGATATTACATGAGGATGTTGGGTATTGCTTAATGGTTACGTTTTTAGTGTCATGAAACACAGAGAAACCAGCATGGCTACTTAATGCTCCCTCTCTCCATTCCTTAAAAAAAGAGTGTCAAGTTTATAATATAAACTTGAAGTATATGATATATGAAGTATATCATATAGTATATGATATACAGTTTACAATCCTGTTAAAGTAAGATTTTACTGGGAGACCATGCATACAACAAGATAGGAATGGGAGGAAGTATTGTATAGAAGTTCCCTGTGTGCTCAGATAAGTTTGTGATTGCCATATTGATTAGCTGTCAGAAATAAAAGATGGTTAGGCAAAAGTTCTGAATTAACCTGCTAGCTGTTGTCAGGCTCACTACTGTTTAAAATAACGGACAAGGGCTTGTTTACAGTAAATTTAGCTTTCCATTTCAGTTCTATCTTTGTGGCTCCGTGCTATACATTTAATTAAATTGAGAGACAAAATTCAAAGGCACATATGCTAAATATCTTTTTTAGAAAAATGTAAACATAAAGCCTACAAAACACACATATACTCTATCATCATCCCTTTTTCTCCGGTGAGAAAATAGTGGCAGGTCTTTGCTTAGTTGCAGTGGTACTGGAATAATGACACAACCACAATATGCAGTCATCTTTAATTATCTTGGATTTTGCCTAGACTCTTCATTGGTGCTGACATAGTGGGAACTTTTACGAATTGTACCTTTGATCTGTACTCGGTGAAACACCCTGATAATCAGTTTAACAGTGCAAAAGAATAATCTCTCATAGATTTAATTTTCATTAAACCTTGGATATATTTAACTTCAGTTTGATTGAAAACTTGTCATGAAGCAAAAATAATATGACATTTAATTCCATGGCTTCATTTGGAGGAGAGGTTGTGCCTTGCTTAGTTTCTCTTGCAAAAAGAGATTTTGGATATATGTAGGTATGTACCGGTATGTATTTAATTTATTTGCTGCCTATTGCACTATGGAGCTACTTTAGACAGCTTTCAAGATAAAAAACAAAGAAATGATAAGAAGTATAAACATAACAGTAGCAAAATAATGAAACAATAAAACAAACAATGAAAACAGTAATATGAGACTAAAAGATGGGTGGGGGAAAGCAGGGAATGTGTGTGGGGGGAGGTGGAATTTCCTATCAATGTAGCACAGGTGTGTCAAACTGCCGGCCCACGCATCACGTGGAAGCCACGCCCACCCCATTGCCAGCAATGGCAAAACCGGCCCAATACGTTGCGCGACTTCGCCTGATGTCGCGAGTTGGACATGTCTGATCTAGCAGCTACCTCCATTGGGTCCTCAGGCCAATTGGCAGAGCCAGGTGTTCATATGCAGAATGTAGCACTTGTCTACTACTTCTTAAGGCAGCCATTACAGCTAGCCCTCACTTACTGACCACTCATTTCATGACCATTCAGAATTACAATGATTTTAAGATTAGTCTTCAAAGTTACAGCCATCACTGTGTCCCCGGGGTCATGTGATCGTGATTTGAATCTTGGCAACTGGCACATGTAACAACCGTTGCGGAGACCCATGGTCGCAGGATTGCCACTTGCGACCTTCACAGCCAGCTTCCAGCAAGCAAAATTATTGGGGAAGCCCAAGTAAATAGCAAATCGTGAGCATGCATCGTCATGCTTAATTTCCTTAAGAGCTGCAAATGATGTTGTCAGTCAGGTATAGTCAGATGATATTTCACTTTAGGATCACAATGCTTAGCGATAGAGTTACTGCTCTCAACTATGATCAATAAATGAGGACTACCTGTATATTTCCCTAGGACTCCGTATGGTACCATAAATTAATTAATGATTAATACAAACTAATATATTTTAAGTAGCTTTTCTTATTCTTATTCTTCCTCTCATTCTCTGTATTGAAGAAATATCATAAAATATACCAATGAATGCTTAAAAAGCTACTTGAAGGACTTCTGAATAATTTTGCATTTAAATAGTTTTGTACTGAATGTTCAGGTAGATGAGAGTGACCTATTGCTTAGCTGGAAGTTGGTACTACTTCTATATTTCTACATATTTTTATCATAGAAAAAATGTTCAGATGCTTATACAGAGCATGTGCTAGACTATTAATTTTGAACCACTGCTTATTAATATGCTTATCACTTAACCAGCATCTTGGTAATTAAGTGGTAGCCCACCTAGTGGGCCACCATCTGTGAAGTCCTGGATGAAATAATATCCCTGAAGAAGACAGTTTAAATGACTTTCATTTCATACTCAGAAGACTATAATAATGAGTCTATAGCAGCAAGAGTTAACCATGATTCAAAGACAACTTTAAGGTTTTTTTCCCCCTTCCTTATTCCATCAAACAAAATGTTCCGTCTCTGATATCCAAAAATCAGCAATAGTTTTTAAGTTTTGTGGTGAAAACCACTTTCCTAAGGATTCTTGATGAAATTATAAAGACTCAAGTATTGTACACAGGAAGGCTATTTTGAGGGAATATAAGCTAAATTCCATCTACCAGTAGTATAAAAATTGCATATCTATTTAAAAGAGGACTTCTCTGTATTTGGATGTCTACTATCTGTGGTCTTGAATGGGAACCCAGAAAGACCCAGTGCATAATTTGGAGGTGCTGCTTTACACATGGCTCCTGCTCAAAGCACGTGTTGTGTGTCTGTTGGGCCTTCTTGGATCTCATCAGTCAGTTGTGCCCTGGTCATCTCCTGCATGGACTCTACTGCAGCTAATTAGAATATGGTTACATGGGCAGTTCTGGGTGCCCCTGGGGGTTGCTCATGTAACACCTCTACTGCATAAGCTGTATTCAGTGCCAGTTTATTTCTGGGCTCAATTCAAAATGTTAATTACTTCAAGTCCTTCATGGCATAGGACCAGGTTTCCTGAGGAACCTCTTATCCCAATTACATTGATCTGTTCCAGCTGGTGAGACAGGAAGGGCATATTATGGACTCATCAGTTGGCAGGGTAAAAGAAGAGACCCTTTCCTTCTGTTGCCCCCACTCTTTGAAACATCTTGCCCCCTGAGATGAGGCGGGCCCCCACTCTTCTGGCCTTCCAGAAGAGCATTAAGACTGGCTCTTTCAACTAGCATGGGGATCTAATAGTGGTGTGCAACCCTGGGGGTGATTGGTGATCTGAGGATGCCCACTCCATCTTTATAACTTTGAGAGGTTTTTTTATCTTTGTTTGTTTTTGTACAAATTTTATTAATAAATGATTTATAAAAGCTAGATCCAGCATAAGATTGTCTTCTAAAACAAGCAGATAGGTTATGTTTCATGAAATATTTATGTTTGCTAAATTTTATAAACTATTCTTTATAAACCAAAAATCAACTTCCATCCTCTTTGTTTCCACACACACACTTTTATCTGCTACTGTTTCAGAGCAAGTATGTCCCACATAAATAAACAGAATTCTTTTATGTTTTCAATGATTTGAGATGGCCTAAGCATTCCATGGAATTTTCAGTGAAATTGTTATCTACAATGCTGATTTATGTTCTATTTCACTCCCTGTATATAATACATTACTTTAAGTTATTAAATATAGTATATATTAACTGGGAAAAGACTAATCTAAGTATCCCTTGTTTTACTAGCACAAAGCAAATACACTTAACATGTAATGTAGGTGAGGTGATAGTGTTGCATATAATTTTGCCCAATCTTTGTAATGGCCCTATCTTTTATCTTTTCCCAGGCAAGCATGGGATCTTGCTGTGGATATATGCCTATCTCAGCTGCCTACCATTATAGAGGAAGGAACCGCATTTAGGGTAAGTTACTGAACTATTAATCTCATGTCCAGGTTACCCAAACTTGGCTGTCCACCTGTAGATGACCTCAGCTTCCAGAATTTCTTAACTACTGTGTCCATTGCCAACAGTTCTGAATTCTGAGTAGTGCCAAGGTTGGGGAAGGATAACCTAGTAATTCCAAAATTCTCATATTCTTTATCAAGCAAGTAGGTACACATTTCATTATATAACACCTATGAATCATTGACCCAATTGAAGAAAGATGCATGCAGCAAAGTCCATATATATTACACAGAGATAATATTAACTACATCCCTTGTGTTGCTTCTTAAGAATGAGAAAAAATTTTCTTAGTGAAGAATGAGAAAAAATTTTCTTAGTGTTGGAAATTCTCACAGGATACTTTTAGATATTATATATAATATGATAAACATATATTCATACATAGCGGTATAAAAGCCCCACAATTATTCATAGTGTTTTATAAAATCAAAGGATTTTATAAAACCTGTCAAGGTTTTGTAATCTAAAATTTGATACAGAAGAAAAGCAGAAAGGAGCAGGAAGTAGAATGTACAACGATTCCAGCACTATGAATAAAGGCATAAATACAATAGAACATAATAATTTAGGAGATTAGGGTATATAGTAAATAATTACCGTGATATTGTTTAATGTGATTTCCATCATTAAACTGGTATAGTAGTTCCTTCTCTCTCTCTCCTTGTATTCTGTATTTGATATTCTAATTTCTCACTATGAAATTCCCCTTGTTAGTAAGTTTGTTTGCAAATTTATATGGCTGTCCATCCTAATCAAATAACTGTGCAGCTAATGAGGTATAAAAACAGAGAGAGAGAGAGAGAGAGAGAGAGAGAGAGAGAGAGAGAGAGAGAGAGAGAGAGAGAGAGAGAGCAGTATATATAATCAGAAAAATAGCACCCACAAATCAAAGCCTGATGTGGGTTGATATTACATTTGGGTTCTTTGTTAGCTAGGTGCCACCAAATCGGGCCTGAACTATGGTAACTAAATAGACAAATATTCACCATCTCAACCTGTTCCTCGTGAAACACAAAACAGTTCTAAGAACCATTCTAGTGATCTCCTTGATCCTGTTCATCTACTTTATTTTTATCTTTATTTATTTATTTATTTATTTATTTATTTATTTATTTATTTATTTATTTATTTATTTATTCATTCGGTTTCTATGCCGCCCTATTCCGGAGAACTGTGCTAAGTAGTTGAATTTTTTTTTTAGTCCATTATATGCTGACTTCTCATGCTCAGAAAATGGGAGTTTCTGTTTATTTATAATTGCTCAAGACAGCAGTCAATCTTTACTTCATGATTCTTCTTGCAGTCCATGATAGTCTTGGCAATCATTTACAGATCCTCAGTTCCCAGACATGCCCCCTTCCCCTCTCTCCATCTCATTCTCAATGCCCAGCTTTCATAGCTACACATTACCACTGGAAACAATAATGCGCTATTCCTATCACTACTACATTATCGTTCCTCTTCTGGCATGATGTGAGTTTCTCTAAGCATATGACATAAGGGACACATGAGATGGACTTTGTAATTTTTTAGCTAACATAGCGTTGTCTTAATATGCAGTAAACCAGATTTCCACTTTCTACTTTTATTTTCCCAGTGAACTTTTGTAAGTGTTCCTTTCACCTAAAAAAAATAGTATAATTAATAATGTTTTGGCCTCTTAGCTTGAATCCGGTTATTATCTTTTCCAGTCTTGCCATTTTTATTATATATATTTCTCTATATGAAATCTTCGTATTACTTCCTTGCTTATTTTGAATCACTCTTTCTCCAATCTTATCAATCTTACCTCTTCTGAAGAATAATCAGAATTGCTGGCACATCCATTATTCTTAATATATTCCATGATCTGCAGATCAGGCCTTTCGGCAATAAGTAAAGTAAAGCTAAATCTCATTTTAATATGCCTGTACTCTTCATTATTCATTTTACGTTTGCTATCTGATAAAACCTCCTGCTGGTTTTGAGGAATCTTCCTGTTTTAAGTCATTTCTCTCTCCACCTATTTCTCTATTGTTCCTTGTAAGATTTTAGGAAAAACTTTTCATGAAGAATTGGTGGTTGGTTTGGTGATTCTTTTGCATTTTCCTTTTTTTGTATAGACATAGTAGGCTAGTTAATCTGTTTCTTTTTTTTCTTTTTCCTACATAGAACTATTGGTACTTTAACTGCTTTCTTCTGCTGTAGCATTAAACAGTTCAAGGATTATTTTATCTGCACCTGCATTATTTATCTTTCTTATTTGAAAGCTGATCTATTGCCCCTTATACCTCATTTTAGAGTCAGTTTTTGAATATATTCTCTCTCCATAAATATTCCTGTTTGTAAAGTATTTCATTCTTTTTTGAACTCAATTGTCTGTATTAGAACACTTCCAATATTACTCAAGGTTAACCCTAATTAGGTGTACATTTTTCTGTGATTGTTCTGATTTCCTTTAAATCAGCTCTCAATTTCCATTTCTGTTCCATATATATATATGGAGGACGTGGACAGGTTGCTGGGGGGACTTAGGGCGACCACATGTTTACTGGACCCGTGCCCCTCCTGGTTGGTGCTGGCCTCCCGGGAGGTGGTACGAGGCTGGTTCCGAGCAATTATCAACGCTTCCTTGAGTGAGGGTGTCTTTCCCGCTGCCTTGAAAGAGGCAGTGGTGAGACCCCTCCTCAAGAAGCCTGCCCTGGATCCAGCCGTTTTATCAAACTACCGTCCCGTCTCCAACCTTCGCTTTCTTGCGAAGGTTGTTGAGAGTGTGGTTGCCCGACAGTTCCCGCAGCACCTGGAGGAATCGTCATATCTCGATCCGTTCCAGTCGGGCTTCAGGCCTGGCTACAGCACGGAAACAGCATTGGTCGCGTTGGTGGATGATCTCTGGCGGGCCCAAGACAGGGGTTGCTCCTCTGTTCTGGTGCTATTGGACCTCTCGGCGGCTTTTGATACCATCGATCATGGTATCATGCTGCAACGGTTGGAGGGGCTGGGCATAGGAGGCACTGTCTTGCAGTGGTTCTCCTCCTTCCTCTCTGGCCGGATGCAGTCTGTGTTGACAGGGGGCCAGAGGTCGACCCCGAGACCCCTCGTATGTGGGGTACCTCAGGGGTCGGTCCTCTCGCCTCTACTGTTCAACATTTATGTAAAGCCGCTGGGTGAGATCATCCGTGGTTTTGGCGTGGAGTACCACCAGTACGCTGATGATACCCAGCTGTACATTTCCACGCCAAACCACCCCAACGATGCCCTTGCCGTGCTGACCCAGTGCCTGGAGGCCGTGCGGGTATGGATGGGGAGAAACGGACTCAAGCTCAACCCCTCCAAGACCGAGTGGCTGTGGTTACCGTCATCCCGGTACAGCCAGCTGATTCCATCGCTGTGTATTGGGGGCGAAACAGTGGCTCCCACAGGAAGGGTTCGCAACTTGGGAATCCTCCTGGACTCACGGCTGTCCTTAGAGGACCATCTGACGGCCGTGGCCGGGAGGATGTTCCACCAGGTTCGCCTGGTGCGCCAGTTGCGTCCCTTCCTAGACCGGGACTCGCTACGCACAGTCACTCATGCCCTCGTGACCTCCAGGCTGGACTACTGTAATGCTCTCTACATGGGGCTCCCCTTGAGGTGCATCCGGAAGCTCCAACTTGCCCAGAATGCAGCCGCGCGGGTAGTGATGGGAGCGTCGTGGCGCTCCCACGTAACACCGCTCCTGCGTGAGTTGCACTGGTTGCCGGTGGTCTTTCGGGTGCGGTTCAAGGTGTTAGTGACCACTTTTAAAGCGCTCCATGGCATCGGACCCGGATACTTACAGGACCGTCTACTGCCAGCAAATACCTCCCGCCGTCCGGTACGCTCCCACAGAGAGGGCCTCCTCAGGGAGCCGTCGGCCAGACAGTGCCGGCTGGCGACCCCCAGGGGGAGAGCCTTCTCTGTGGGAGCTCCCACGTTATGGAACGAGCTCCCCCCCCGAACTCCGTATAATAACAGATTTACGCACCTTCCGTCGGGAACTAAAAACATTCCTTTTCCGACAGGCCGGCCTGGCATAGAAGCTTCTGAGTATTTTTTTTTAAGATTTTAAATTTTGTATGTTTTGGGTTTTAGGATTTTGGCCAAATGATTTAATTTATTTTTAATTATTTTAAATTTTGTACATTTATATGTTTTTTAAAGTTTGGGCTGTACACCGCCCCGAGTCCTTCGGGAGAGGGGCGGT
This sequence comes from Bothrops alternatus, assembly GCA_034064705.1. Lineage (NCBI taxonomy): Eukaryota > Metazoa > Chordata > Lepidosauria > Squamata > Viperidae > Bothrops > Bothrops alternatus. The sequence goes on from JARGCV010000041.1 coordinate 15,705,489, forward strand.
ATAGAAATTTAATAAAATAAATAAATAAATAAATAAATATATATATATATATATATATATATATATATATATATATATATATATATATATATATATATATATATATATATATATATATATATATATATATATATATATATATATATATATATATATATATATATATATATATATATATATATCAGATCTCCCTTATTCTTTGTTAGCAATTTAAATAAAAAACATATATATATATGTGTGTGTGTGTGTGTGTGTGTGTGTGTGTGTGTCTTGTATTCTGGCTTTATGTTCACTAGGTCAGAGGTCCCCAATCTTTTGGGCACCAGAGACCAGTTCTGTGGGGAGAGGTTTTTCCGCAGGTGCGTGGTTTTGTGTGCTGCCTGCATCCCACGGATGGGGCTTTGCTTGTTTGTGTGGACCGGTTGCTGGCATGCTGTGACCTGATACTGGTCCACGGACCAGAAGTTGGGATCCCCTGCTCTAGGTTATATCTTGTTAGTGCCCATATTCTTTTTAATTTTCTACTCCTAACCTATATATTTGACACCAGTAATTCATATTCCACAATCTGTACTTGGAAATATTCTGGCTGATTAGTACTTCTCTATCTTCTGTTTGCTATTATGTAGCTGATTTTATTTTAATGTCTTTCTAGTGATATCCACAGGGCTTTGTTTTAAAAAAAATATTGGCAATGTATAAAGAATTATTTTTGCAAAGTTCTGTTAATCTATCACTTGCAGCACTGTATTTACCCAATCCAAAGTTTTTTATGATTCCAGATCCTCTAATTTTCCAGTCTTAGCATTACATTTGCAACATTGCTTTCTTTCTAGAATTTGTACACAGCATCTCTTACAATTTGTCATAGAATTCTTTATTCTTTTTCCATTGCATCTGTATTAGAGACATACATTTGTAAAACTTTGATATTCGCTAACTCCGATATGCTAGAAAAGACCTTGTGCTTTACTTGTAACTGAACACATACTTAGCAATGTCCTTTTAAAATATAATTACTTTCCATTGTTTTGTAGGGTGTCCTATCCTAAATATCCTGTTTTCCCAAAAATAAGACCTAACCAGAAAAAAAGCCCTAGCATGATTTTTCAGGATTCTCATAATATAAGCCCTACTCCCAAAATAACCTCCAGTTAAGATTGTCAGCCGGACTGATGCATTTAGTGCTGTATTTCCCCCAAAATAAGACCTAACCGGAAAAATAAGACCTAATGTGTCTTTTGGAGCAAAAATTAATAAAAGATTCAGTCTTATTTTCAGGGAAATATGGGTAATATTATCAGATGATAAACTGATTTTATTCCAGTCCATCTAAATTTGCTTGGCTCTAAAATATCAAGTTTTTATTCTTAAAACATCCTACTTTATTTCCATTTTGTAAGTTTCAAACTTTTCCTGGTAAATAATTCTAATATTCCATATTCAGATTATATACTGCATGTCTCTTTTGATATTGGCACCATTGAAGTGGCCAGATATTAATGATGCCAGTTCGATCTCTTCGTCTAGTACCAAGTTTTTGCTAAGTGTTTCAGCCATAATGATACCATTTTCTTGGCAATAATAAAGAAGAGGTTTGCCACTGCTTCTTCTGGATTTGATTTCGGAGTTCTGGGTCTAATGTGGGTTGGCTTCATCTTAATCCCTAATCCACTTACTCTCCTCTTTCAATCTTGTTGAAAAAGCAATCCTACCAGAACCCTTCTCAGGCATAGTGAAGCTATCGAGTCCTCCACCACATCCTGGTAGGGGGAATAAAAAAAAGCTAATGTTTGCAGTAAGATAATACTGTAAAATTTACAGACAATGTAAGTTTAAATCCAGTGGATGCTGAGAAGCATACAGATAGTCCTCGGTCTATGATCATAATGGATCCTGCCCATTGCAGTCACATGTTGTGATGGCCATTAAGCAAGACAGCTTCATTTAATGACCCCTAATCCCTGATCTCCCTGATGCAGTTGTTAAATTCAGGATATAGCTCTAGATGGCATACATATTGCTGTCTTCTGCAGTAACCTTGTGAGGTAGGTGGAGCTGACAGTAAGTGACAGGTTTAAAATCACCCAATAAAGATGTCTACACTAAAACCTGGTTCTCTGGGTGGGTGGGTGGGTGGGAGGGAGGGAGGGAGATTTCTGATGTTCTCTGCCAGCTTCCCACAAGGAAACTCAATGGGAAAGATGACAGGAAGTCAAAAATTGCTCTCGCTCCTTCTGATTTTTTTACCTCCCTGTGCTCATTCTGTTGCTCTGTTTAGGTAAAGAAATATCTCTGAAATTTTGACCTAACATAGGGCTCATATTGATTAGTTGTCTATAAAATGATGCAGCAAGGAGAATATGTAAAACACGGAGCTTTGATAATCAAAAATTTGGGAGAGATGGTGACTCATTCATAAGAATAGGCTAGGACAGTGTTTCTCAACCTTGACAATTTTAAGGCATGTGGACTTCAACTCCCAGAATTCCACAACCAGCAACGCTGGCTGTGGAATTCTGGGAGTTGAAGTCCACATGCCTTAAAATTGTCAAGGTTGAGAAACACTGGGCTAGGAAGTTTAATAAAATAAAATGGAGGTGAAAAAAAAGGGCTTGGTACAAACAGATTACTATAGGGCAAAGACCATTCTAAATATTGATAGGATTGAAAATTATTTTGCATTGCACTAGGAATGCAGCTACTCTCCCTTTCTACCTACCTACCTAACCATAAAAGTGATGATGTTTATTTTAATTTTTGTTCACCATATTTGAGAGAGTCTATGTAATAATACACTGTTTGAAATATTTGGAGCTTTTTGATTAGATGTATGATCCTAAATCGATGAAAATGCAATAGGAATATATTAAGAGTTTTTAAAAATGATATTACTAACAGTGACAACAGTAAGCAATGGCTTTAAAAAATGAATTCTTCCTCTACAAATGATTAAAGTCTTGAACGTAATTATTTCAAAAATAACTAATGTATCATCTACTAAGCCATTTCAATAATTTTTAAAACCATACCAGTACAACCTGTACTTGGCACAAAGTATCTCTGAAATTTCTGCCTGCAAGGAAGCATCAATCTAATTGTACAAATATAACATTTTTCCTTTCATGATCTTTGAAACAAGCTGTATATTTTTGTTTTAACATGTTAATGAAACATTATCTAATGCCATTTTGAGAAATTTCTTATATGTCAATAGGAAATGCTTTGTTGTGCCATGGATCGTTATGCTTGGTGTAATATCCTGGTAATACTCAATAATAATAGTAATATTTTTTAAAGTAAAGTATATATACTGTAGTTTACTTTTGTATTTCTGAATGCCATATATATAAAAACTACATAAAATAACTTGAGACAAATTGTTCATTTTCTGAGTTCTGTAATTTGAAACCCAATTCTTTGTAACATTCTATAGGTTCAAAATAACTTTGGAACAATCCCAGTCTTATTTTGTCTTGTAATTTTGATAATTATCATTTCCCTATATTAACTGAATTAGGAAACTCGGTTTGGTCTTAGTTTGCAGAGGCAATATAAGTAGTGCTTAAAAAAAAATTCTATGACTCAGATGTAGGAAACTATAGTTTAAAATTCTATGAAGTCTTCCATTAAGCCAGATATTAAAGAAAAAGAGAATGGACAAGGAATGGGTGTGGAGAATGTTTAGAAGATGAAGGAATCAAGCTTGTTTACACTGATACTAAATATTGCATTGAACTGAACTTAATTTTTTATACCTTTGATTTATATTTATTTTATTTTTTTAAAAGCATATAACTCCAATCTGAGATAGAAAAGTTATCTGGTATTGCTAACCAAATCTTGGATGCTTGTAGTCTTTCTTTTTAATTTCTCTCCATTTTATTTATTCTTACAAGGTAGATTTTATCATTTTCAAAGAGAAAAGACAAAGTGTAATACTAAGATTAGTACAGGTTTAAAACTATAGAAAAATAGATAGTCAAGGTAGTACACATTCTTCATTAACTGTGGTAATTGGGACTAGAATGTCTGTCACTTAGAGATACGGTTATAAAGCATGATGTCATGTGACCATATTCATAATTAATGATGGAATCCTAACAGTTTCCAGTTGCTGTCTTTAAGCAAGGACCTCCTTGCAACTTCCTGCTGGCTTCCAGTAACTGAAGTCAGTGGGGAAGCCGTCAGGAAGTTGCAAGACGCAGGCTGGGACTAAGGCTGGCTGGCAGGCAAGTAAATGGTTGCTGCAAGGTGTGGGAGGGTGCAGTGGGACTGGCATGGTACAAGAGCAGTGAGTTTGGGGTAGCTGCTGCCAGTGGTGCAAGGTTGGGCGAAGGCCTAATGCAGCAAGACATGAGCATTGTTAGGCTTTGGCTACGTGCTGCCAGGAGTGGGAGACTTAGCAGAGCAATTTGTGGTCTTCCCTGTCAGTTTTGCCATTGATCTTTGCTTGTGGGAAGCTGGCAGGGAAGACAGCAAATGGTGATCATGTTGCTCTGGGACATTGCAGCTGTGATGTGTGTGAGACAGTTGCCAATTATCCAGATTGTGATCATGTAACTGCAGGGGTGCTAAGCTGGCTAAGCTTTAAGGACCAATGGTATCACCTCAGTGCCATCATAACTTCATAAATAGTTGCTAAACAAATGATGGTTAACTGAAGACTACCTGAAATAGTAATTATAATAATGTAAATAATCTAATTTAAGCAGTAAAATAAGGGCAGGTACCCAACATATCTCAGATAACCAAACAAAATAATGTACCATTAAAAATATAAAGTACTATGAAGTATTTGATACCCACTCTCTAGTTAAAATATGTATCTATTGAATTTTAAAAATATTTGGGTAATAGCTAAAAATCAGTAAGGACAAATTATAGGTAATAAACAATACATGAAGAGAATATTGTTGATAATATAAATTGTATGTCAATTTTTTTTTTATATTTTTATTGGTTTTTTTTTTTAAATTTTAACAGAAAAAAGAGACTAGTCATATCAAATCATAGTATTAAAATAAACAATCATCCATAAACAGAGCATAAATACATTTTCCAATGCATCTAATGATAATAACTCAACTGAAAATAAACATCTCAAACAAATAACCTTCATCGTTCTCTATCTCCATCCTATTATTCCCCCTTCTTATCAACTTCCAGTTAAATCAATCTTCACTCCACCAAAGGCCTCCCAGACAACCCTTTAGTAACAATAATTAATTATTCTTCCACCAACCCCAAATACAGTTGAGAAAACATCATATCTAAAATTATAATCCCTCCCTAACCCACGACTTCCCAGAATGCTTACAGGGTATAACAAAAGAAAACCCCACTACATCAAACATAATTATTGTATAATCTTAACAAGAATTTTAAACTATGTAATATATACATTCTCTAAATCAAAGCAATCCATTAAAAAAAAAACCTCATCTTATTAAAATTAAACAGATGATATTAATGACGATAACAATATCAATAAATCCCTCAGTTCAAAAATAATAATAATAATAATAATAGTAGTAGCAATATCAATTACATTCTAAAAAAACTCATCTTATTAGAATTAAACAGATGATATTAATAACGATAACAATATCAATAAATCCCTCAGTTCAAAAAAAGAAAAATAATAATAATAATAATAGTAGCAATATCAATTACATTCTAATCAATTTAATTTCTCATAATATATCTTAATATATCTTCATTTAAACATCCTCACCAAAACCTTAGCTATAATATTTATCTTTAATTCAACCCATAATCTTAAATTAAGCTTAATTCCTTATTAAACAATTAACTCATCTTGTTAAGAATAATATTTATCATTCTATAAATTTCATTTAATCAATCGACTTCTGGGTTCTCTCATCTAACAAATAAACCTCCATAATACAAACAAACTATTTATAACATTTCTAACTTACATTCCTTCAATTTTATCCAGTCTATCTATCTCATCATTAAGTCAATCTAATGTCAAACCCAGATCATCAAAACAAATACATCCTTCGTCTATTTAATTGTGTCAACCATTAAACATCTTCTCTTGCATCTTAGTCCTAATCTTGGTCCTCAATTCAGTCCATAATTTTAAATTGCCAATAATTCCTTACATACAAGTTTAAATTTCATTACTTCAAACGAACTCTAGGTTTTTTTCCTAACCAAACAAGCTGCCATAACAGGGCCACCCTTTCAAATAATAAATCTCTCTTCGTTATTTCTTCAGCCCCGTAAATAAATTGCTTCTGAAACTGAATCTTCCTTTCTTGAATCAATTCCTCTTGCTCTCCATAAATAAACTGCTCATCAAGCAAAGTCCATTTCACTTTGTAGCCTAATTGCTTCTTGAGGTAAAACAATGTCTCTCTTCTGTGAATTAAATCCTCTTCTTGGTGCTTAGCTGGATAGAGTTCCTTTTCTTGAAACAAAACCTCTTCCTCTCCGTAAATAAACTTTTCATCAAGCAAAATCCAGTGATAGTCTTTATTCTCAGAAGTATCCTCTTCATTTCCCTGTTGATCTCCTAATTTCTCTTGTATTGTATAATACTCAACAGAGGATTGTACTTCATTTGAAGGAGAGATTCCAGTTGAATGTTCTAACTCTTCTCCATATTCAAATTGTGATATAAATTGTTCAGCAGTAAGTTGTTCAGCTTCATTTAAAGGAAGGAATTTAGTACATATAGTAAATATTTCTGTAAAAGCCTCCTTCAAAAGTGCATTAATCTCTTTAAACTCTTGCGTAAAAATAAAAATCCCCTGTGTATCAGGTCTTTCTTCATAAAATTCATCAGTACAATCCAACATAGGTTCAGCATTTAACTGTAAATTCCGCTCCATTTTAAATTTCAGACAGTCAGAGCCATCTCTCTAACTGCGCTTAAAGAAGCAGGAAGTAAAAAGTAACAAATCCACTTTCACTATCCAGCACTTTCCCTAACAATGAAAGCAGTGAAAGTTAAGCGCCATTTTGAAGCATTATGTTGATTGTGAACGTTAGAAATGTATAGCCAAAAAGAAACAATAAAAATACTTGCAATCCATTTAAAACTCCTGTATTCATTCAGCCTGCTTGCAGTCTCTCCAGTGTTGAACTTAAAAGAAGCAGAGGTGGTCGCGGCGTCTTTCTCTGTCAAAAGACAGAGGCGTCTCTGGAAAGGAGCGTTCTCCGGAGCTATAGGGAGCTCACTCTTAATCCCTGAAAACTTATTTTCCAGGGATCTAAGAAGGCTCAACCTTACTCCCGATGCTCTACACCTCTCCTTTGCCCGGAGAGGGGATTTTTCACCGCGAAAAAACAGCTGATGAGCGCTGTTTTTCGCGGCTTTACAAATCCAGAGAGCGGAGTCTCACAAAGGAGACCCAGCAGCGCCGGCGGAGCCACCGGAAGTCCAATTAAGGCTGGCTGGCAGGCAAGTAAATGGTTGCTGCAAGGTGTGGGAGGGTGCAGTGGGACTGGCATGGTACAAGAGCAGTGAGTTTGGGGTAGCTGCTGCCAGTGGTGCAAGGTTGGGCGAAGGCCTAATGCAGCAAGACATGAGCATTGTTAGGCTTTGGCTACGTGCTGCCAGGAGTGGGAGACTTAGCAGAGCAATTTGTGGTCTTCCCTGTCAGTTTTGCCATTGATCTTTGCTTGTGGGAAGCTGGCAGGGAAGACAGCAAATGGTGATCATGTTGCTCTGGGACATTGCAGCTGTGATGTGTGTGAGACAGTTGCCAATTATCCAGATTGTGATCATGTAACTGCAGGGGTGCTAAGCTGGCTAAGCTTTAAGGACCAATGGTATCACCTCAGTGCCATCATAACTTCATAAATAGTTGCTAAACAAATGATGGTTAACTGAAGACTACCTGAAATAGTAATTATAATAATGTAAATAATCTAATTTAAGCAGTAAAATAAGGGCAGGTACCCAACATATCTCAGATAACCAAACAAAATAATGTACCATTAAAAATATAAAGTACTATGAAGTATTTGATACCCACTCTCTAGTTAAAATATGTATCTATTGAATTTTAAAAATATTTGGGTAATAGCTAAAAATCAGTAAGGACAAATTATAGGTAATAAACAATACATGAAGAGAATATTGTTGATAATATAAATTGTATGTCAATTTTATATAGAGGAATCAAAGATCTTTTCCAATACAAGGTGAATAGAATTGTTGCAGCCGTTACAATATACAGTTCAATATATTTTGAGGCAATGTATGGTTTAGTAAAATGTAATAAAAACATCTCAAAATGAATTCTATATGAATTATTTTCCAATATTTATTGCATCTTGAACATTGCAACCGCATAAAGAAGAAAATCTGTTCATTGCATTTTGAGCATTTTGTAGAAAAGCAGTTGCTCACTTTGGTAATCGAAACTGGAGTAATGTATCAACAATCAAATATCTAATATCAAGTATATTATTCAGAGTAAAGTTAATATTTTTCCATTGGAATTCCTACTGTTCCAGCTCTGTAATCATATTCAAAATCTGCTTTATGCACTAATTCATATCTAGTTTCTTAGGATTGCATTATTTAGAAAATTACCCTTTAGCAGAACTTCAAAATTAAAAAATTTTTGTAGAAGAGTAGACAAAGCAAACTTTAAAAGTTTCATTTCTAGGTTTAGTTCCAAACTGATAATATAATTTTAAATAGGATAGTAGGAGTAATAGTGGGAGTTCACTGTTACTCAGAGGCATTTTACTATAGTTACTTTATTTCAGATACATTTCAGTAATCTGATAATATTATAAATAATACAAATATGTGTCATTTGCAAATCATAACTACTTTGTTTTTACACTTATTTATATCCTGCTTTAAAAATACACGAAATTAATATGCTAAATTTGATGAACATTAAAAACGAATACTAAAATGTACAGTGATGACACCACTCATGTAATGCAGAAAACAAATCTAATTGAACTACTGAAAAATGTCTTCCAAAATGTAGAGGTTTCCAGTGCTCAGCTAAAGATGAGGTTAAAGGAAGCTGGTCAGATAATTCCAGAGCTATCTACTGCAGTTAGGAAGAAACACTTTAACATTATTTAAAATTTGTATGCACACACATACATACTACCTTTATTACATTTACAAATAATTCAAGGTGGCAAACATATCCAATATACCTTCTTCTTTCTATTTTCCCAACAACAATAACCTGGTGAGCTGAGAGAGTAACTAGCCCAAGGTCACCCAAATTGGGCTAGTTGGGTTAAGGCAGGACTTGAACTCACACTCTCTTTCTTTCTAGACTGGTGCATTAACCACCAGATGAAACTGGCTAAATAGTTTCTAAAAATGAAGAGAGCTATGGACATTGATGTTAAGGTTCAGACAAACTCAACACCATTCTCTCTGTTCCCCAGAAAAGTGTTTTCCATTGTTGGAAGTCTAAATAAAATCATTACCATGCTTCCTCATTACTGTAAAGAAACTTCAAAGCATGAAATATGAACATTATTTTGTCAATTTTCCCTCTCCTTTTGCTGCAATAAATTTGAGAAAGAAAGGTATTGCAATGTGATGTAGATTAAAGTTGGAGGCAAGGAGACATCTAGACAATATTTTTTTGTTTTTTTTTAATTTTATAATTTTTATTAATTATATATTTGTAAATGTAAACAGAGGAAACAAATGTTGATGTCACTTCATTTGCATTCAGAAGCAGAATTCAAATGATTTAATTTGGATTCATTCAGTCAGTGTTCTAACCTTTTTAATACTCACATGGAGCTTGCCATTTTGTGCTGCTCTTTCAGTGATTCTAGTGCATTCTTTATTTTCTTTTATATTCTCAGTTCCTCAGTTTCAGAAACTTCTGCGCTTAGTGGCTTCTTTCAAATTTTGTACCAAATTGTTGGATAGGATGTGTCCTTGATACTCGTTTCCAAGACTGTGTGTAGTTGAGTATTCTACCTGCCTGGCAGTTGTTTTTGAATTGAAAGTGGACAAATTGGGCGATGCAAATTGGACGATGAAGAATAAATGACCGTGCATAAAATAGGGTCAATTTGTCACTGAAATTAGCAGCAAATAAACTAACTACTATATCAGGAACTAAATAGTAGGAAAGACAGATTACTGGCATTTATGACTATGAACTTATAAGTACAGTATAGATAGGAATACACTGAATGTTAGAGATCATCAGCTGTATCATTTCAAGATTCAGGAATGTACCATTTAAATATTTTCCAGTAAGAAAGAAACAATATTTAATGGCTACCCCAGGATACTTTTTTAATTGCCTTAGAGTTAACTGGCTTTAGATGATGTACAAATTAAAGCATGGTAGAATGCCAAGCACATGGCAATATAATACCATAATAAATGACATAGATTACAAATTACTGAAAAGTGTGCAAGGAAAGAATTTCAAACCAAATAATGCAGACTATACTGTGAATTCTAAAAAGTTGAGGACAGTGAAAAATTCTTGGCTTTGCACCAAAAAGTTAACAGTGTAGACACCAGATGGGTTTCCTATTCCAAATCCGCAATTCTAGGCTAAGTCCTTCTGTATGGATTTGCTAATTGCATCTGGGGTGTGTGTGTGTGTGTGTGTGTGTATTATGACTTGATTTGACTGTCATCTGAAAATGAACAGCCTCTGTCATTTTTCTCACTGCCTGTAGAAAAAGGCTGTAATCCATTTTCCTTTCTAAAAGGTATCTCAAATGAATTCTGACAGTTCTTTATAGTGTCTCCAATTCAATTGAAAAATATTTTAAAGGGGAAAGCATGCCCAAACATGTTTTTTATATAAATATTTTATTAATTTTCTAGTTTTACAGTCATAAGTACTTAACAAAGAACGTGTTGTCTGGATCCATTAGTAATTCAGTGGTACATATTAACTTCCTCAATCTAGATCCAATATTACACCATTCCTTGATTCCCTCTTCTTCCAGTGGTATACATTTTTCCACACTAGGCAATGTTGTGGATGTCTCTAGACCAGCTGGGGAAATGTCAGAGGATGAGGAGGAGCAACCAGGCCCCTCTGGGTGCTTTCCCCTCCCGGCAGGAGAGACAGAGAGGGAGGAGATTTGTATGCAGTCTGAGTCAGACTCTCAAAGCGGAGACTCAGATTTGGAACAGGAAAATTTATGGCTTGATCCGAGATTCCGAAGGTTTGATAGGCGGAGGTCTCAGTTACGTGGAAAAAGGAAGCCATGGGGGAAGTGACGTATCGGAAACTATATTAGAAGATAAAGGAGGGACTAATTCTTTGTCACGAGCAACGTTAATATCAAGGAGTAGCTTGATGCCTTGCGCAGTTCGTTTGAACTCAGTTTTCTGGTGTTTTTGGACTCTACGGAAGATTAATGAGCTCTTGGACAACCTGAGAGATAAGGAGTAAGTTAATTGGAAGGGAGGGAGAGCATGATTAAGCTGAATGTAAATAAATCAGACTTGGCCGTTCCGGCCAACAAAATGCCAGCAGCTTGCTTTGAAGTGAATCTCTTGAAATGTGTTAAATAAAACTCTTAAAGAAATATTCCTGTGGATTTTACTAAGCTGAGAAGGGCCAGACATAACAGGCAAATACAATTCTTATTGCTGTTAATACATATACAATTGAATATCAACATCTTTATCACATTTTTCTAATATTATATATAATATCAATAGTGTCAGTTTAAAATATATTTTCTAACCAAAACATATCTCAGTTGTATTTGCACTTAAAATCCATTTGTTCAATCAATATCCAGTTTTTCCTGCTTTTTTAAAATTTTGATTTCTCATCAATTATATTTAGGTAACCAAAAGCTTCCCTTATTCATACCCTCTTAGCATTTTCGTATTTCCCTTCTCATATCAAAATATAGTCTTTTAGTTGCAGATCCTATCTTTCTAGTTCTAATAACACTTCTATTTCTAACAATTATCTATTCTCTTAGCCATGTTCAAACATCTATTTAATAATATAATATCCGATAATGTGTCAAAATCTCTATTTTCTTCAGTCTTACTGTAGCTTTCTTTCTTTGCCAACTAACTTTCTAAGTCAATGCATCAAGTAGTTCTTCCTCTATTTTTTGTGTATATTGTTTGGAATAAGAAAGACAATTTGATTAAAGTATTTTTGGAAGAATGCTCAGCCCATTTATATTCATTAAACAGCCTCCCTCCTTCTCCAATTTTCCATAATTCTCCTAACAGCTTTATCTTCCATCCGATCAGCTCTTCTTCCTTATCCTCAAATGTGTTCTGAGATCTTGACAAGTAAGATATTTTTTTTCCATTTCCGGTATTGTTGCTATGTCTTCTAATTCTTTGTTTGTCTGAGTCTGTCTATTGATTCCTTCCTTTAGGTCCTCCATGTTTGGATCCGCTTCCCCTAATTTTTCTTCTATTTTCTGGGTTACTAGTTCCTTCTTTGTAATCATTTTCTGAATTTGTAGATTTAGTTTAGAAAATTTCTTTTATCTACTTTGCATTATTTTTAATCTCATCATGAGCTAAGGCAATTGTCTCTTGTATTGATTTCAACATAGAAAGAATTTCTTCTGAGATTCATCAACATTTTCTTGTTGGTATATCAAGCTGGGGGCTTTGAAGATAAGTGTTAGGGATGGTTTTTTACCATTTAAGGCTAACTATGGAACATCCATTTTGCTTTTGTATGTGGTCTTTATAGTCCAATCTATTTAGGGATTTAAAAAGTTTCAGTCACTTGTCATTTGAACTCCAAGTTATCTAGCAACCTATCCGTCCGTCCTTAACCCTCTCCTAAACAAATATAAGCAAAATTCAAGTTTTTCTGTCCAATGAAAAACATATCCTTTCTGCCAAGAGAGAAAAAAACAATTAAAAGATGTTCATCAATCAAAGATTTATAATCCAAAGTATTCCATCATCTCAATCAATAATGCATGTTTCTTCTACAAGGAAATAGCTCCATGACACAGCTCTAAAAGTCAGTTTGTATTTGTATTCGTAATCCAGGCAGGGCAGTTTCAAAATAGTTTATCATCTCTGCCCAAGAGGTTTTTTTTCCCCCTTTTCCCAGCTGCAGTCTGCAAAAGTGAAAGTTTCCAAGAACAAAATTCTTATCTGAGTCTGGGCTTCAAGCCAAGTTTCCTTTAAGCATAATAAATTGTACTGCTGTGATTTGCCACTAGATGTCATTGACACCGTTTTCCAGCTTTTTAAATTCAAACTTACATTGCAAGCTTTTCATGTCTCTTTTCTAAAAAAGTCTTAAAAGCACTTTTAGTCCCCAAATTTTAAAGCTATATATCTGTATTGATTCCAAATTAATCTTGTAATTTTCTCTGTTTCCCCCCAAGCAATTAGTTCACCGCTTTTCTTTTCCTGAGGGAATGGAGCAGAAATTCCCTCTCTCATCAGGGAGGATTCTTCGCTTTGGGCGGTTTTTTTCCAGGAAAAAGTCTTAAAGTCATAAAGAGAGGATAAAGTCTCACCCAGTTCCATCCACCTTGCTCAAAAGTTGCTCGTTAATACTTATTTTCTTCGATTGTCAGCAGCTTCTGACTGGCCACACGAATGTAGCCAGTCTTTCCCCCGCCGATTTGGAGGGCTTCCTCAGATCAAACGAAAGGGCTGCCACCCCTCTGCAATCAATGAGTGTCCCCTCCTTCTTCGTCACCTCTCTGGGGCGACTTTCAACCCTTTTTAGGATCCCCAGCAGGGCAAAATCAAACATGGAAGACAGAGCCCCATGTTCTTGCATCCGTTATGCTGCAACGCCTAACTGGAAGCCCCCAAACATGTTTTTATGGGACAATGCATGGAAAAGAAAATTAGAGAAAACAGGGAAAAGTCCAAAATTGTTCATGCCATTCTGCTTAACATTGTGAAGGAAATTGCCTTTGTAAATACATTCAGTTTGTCAAAAGTTTTCTAAGGACACTGGAAACACTACTTCAGATAGCTTTTAGTAAGATAAGTAGCCTGTTATTATTTTTAAGTAGCTGTTTTTTACAAGTAAAAAATTTCTAGTAGACTTCCTATTAGTTTTTAGACAACCATGTTTTTCAGAGACTGTGGATCTGCACCTAAACTCATAAAATTGCTGGAAAGAGGAGGGCAATGTTTACTGCTCCTAATGGATGACATTGTAAATTATCCACTGGTAACATACTAAGGAGAGGAAAAATATTTTGTGACCCATTAGGGAAGGCAAGTCTATTTTCCTGCCTTCTTAGCAATACATCATGATCATCAACTCTTCTTCTATCTGAAAGCCAATTATTTCCTTGCTGAATTAAGTGCACCCTACATGTTAGATATATAATATATTTATAAAAGGAAGCAGAAGATGATTCATCCATTGTGCAAAGAATTTTCAAGTCACTGCCAAACATAGCACCACTGTTGGCATGGGAACTTTCCATTTGTCAAAAGCAATTTAGCCATAGCAGTCCATCAACATGTATCACTTGAAGCAGCCACCTGTTATTTATTAATTTACTTACTTACTAAGGCATCTATGCCACTAGTGATCAGAGGCTTTAAGTGATTTACAGAATGGTGCAACAAAGATTAAAAATAAAAATAAAAAAATCCAGCATATAATTGCACCCCAAAACTATGACAATGCCATTCCATTAACTTTCACAGCCCCAGTATCTTTTGTTGTTGGCTGTGGCTGCCAGTCACTGGATTTCAAAGATGAAATGGATAGTGGACATCAGCTTAATTGTACTTAATAAAATGTTATTATTTCTATTTACTTACATCAGAGACCCTTCCCTGATCAGCCATGACAGATGCGAGAGGCAAACCATAGCAAAAGTCCATGCTGCATCACTTTTATCACACCATTCCTCTTTCCTTTCCAGATTCAGTAATTTAACATGGAAGAACTTTTGAAGAAGGGCACTGTCAGTAATGCATCCAGAGATACCCTAAGGCAGGGGTAGGCAACCTTGGCTCTTTTATGACTCTTGGACTTCAACTCCCAGAATTCCTGAGCCAGCTACCCCTGCCCTAAGGCATATTGTCCTATCAGCTTAGGGAATAACAAGGCCATGTATTGGTTTCAGAAACACAGTACTTGCCATCTGGTACATGCCACTATACTCCAGGTTGCTTTGCTTAATCCCACGTCCACAACCATCTAGAACAGTGTTTCTCAGCCTTGACAATTTTAAGGCATGTGGACTTCAACTCCCAGAACTCCACAGCCAGCATTGCTGGCTGTGGAATTCTGGGAATTGAAGTCCACATGCCTTAAAATTGTCAAGGTTGAGAAACACTGATCTAGAACCATTGTCACTTTCTTCAGGGTAAGAAGCAGTATTAAGACATTCACTCCACCCCATTTTTCTACAACACTTTCCATGCTTTGGTGAGTTAACTTCCTCCTAACAGTACTGTAGAGGGTTAACTAGAATTACGTGCAAGGAGGCTAACCAAATCATGCTGTCAAAAAGCTGTTCAGTTTGTTGTCCTAAATAGATAGTTCTGTTCTCCTTTTGAGGCATTATGGTATATTATCAAGTTTATTGAAAAATAAACCAACATAATAGGGCTCACATTTACAGAATAGCAACTAACATGGAGTATTAATGCTGTGCAATCTCATGTGTAATCGTAGTAGTCACACACGTTAAACTCCGCAGTTATATATACACTGGAAAACCTCCTTATGAATGGAGGGGTGTTGACTTACAAATCCAAATAGATTTTTTACTCTAAATCTGCTTCCTGTTAATTAAAATCCAAATAAGCATTATCCATAAATGCTGCAACAAGTGGCAGGAAGATAGCCAGGTTAAATTGTTATATGCAGCAATGGTTGTTATATTAGATCACGGGTGTCAAACTCGATTGCATCCCATGACATATTGTGACGTATCGCAATGTTTTTTGCAGGGATGCTGCAGTGGTCATAAGTCACTTTTTTCAGTAACATTATAACTCTGAACGGTCACTAAATGAACTGTTGTAAGTCAAGGACTACTTGTATATTTGTTGGCAAGCAGTTTAGCTTGATTCCTGTCTGTTGCTTTCTCTACAGCACAGCCCATTCTTCGCTGAACAGCTTACAGCCTTTCAAGTCTGGCTAACAATGGGAGTGGAAAACCGCAATCCTCCTGAACAGCTCCCTATCGTATTGCAGGTGAGTTGTCTTGACAGCCAGCTGGACTACTACCGTAGCTTAGCTGAGGCTGCTGAAATGTGGGCAGCCAGCCAGCTGCAAATTTGTCTGTGTATTTATGGACATGCCTTTCTGTGACTTCTTTGCTCTTTGCCAGATGGTGTTTGGATAAATAAATTACGTGGATGGCACTGGAGACTAATTGGAGCTCATTGTTTGCTGGGCTTTTGCTGATACAGACACATTAACACACAAGCAAAATCCCATTCTCCCATCTAGCCACATGTTCTCAGTTAAGCATAAATTGACATTGTAGACTGTTAGCTTTTTTGCTACAGAATTTCACTCAGCTTGTATAGTCACAAAGCTCTTGTTCCAAACATCCAGGTTTGATCCATACCTGGCCTCTTACCATCCATAATCAGTGGCTACTGGTGGCAAGAGGGCCTAGTATGAATAAATATCCCCTTAATAGTATTAAGTGAATTTCTCTTGTTTGCTCTACACCAGTGTTTCTCAACCTTGACAATTTTAAGGCATGTGGACTTCAACTCCCAGAATTCCACAGCCAGCAATGCTGGCTGTGGAATTCTGGGAGTTGAAGTCCACATGCCTTAAAATTGTCAAGGTTGAGAAACACTGCTCTACACAAAGAGAAACAGGAAAATATTCCAAATGCCATGTTCACACTCCAGGCCAGAATCTGGGGAGGAATGTTTTTGACAAGAATATAAAATACTATCAGTTTTCTCTTCAACTCTGCCTAATTCCTGTATGCTTCATCATTGTTCCTAGAGTTGAGAAACAAAGTTATACACATTTAATAAAAAAATATTGAAATAGACAATTTACATGTAAATAAATGATTTCATAACCAATATGTTTGCTTACTACATGTGTTATCCAGTAAATTTAGCATCTAGTATATGACTATAGTTTATTTTAAAACACATTCATCTTTGCTCCTTTCCATATGCTCAAAAGCACCATCATCATTATAGAAATTTACTAGGGTTTACTAAAATGTCACAGTTTAGTATCCAACTTTTCACTGTTTCATCAGGCAGAATGTTCAACAAAGTGGGAGGAGAAGCAAAGATCTGGGTACAGACTAGGTCTCCCAAGTCAATAGTTCCTGTGATAAAATTTTCAGGATGCACATCATTATAGGATGCATTCAGGATTACTGAGGTACAAGGAAGGCTGTTCCCTAATTATTTAAGGGTATTCAGTTTACCAAATATTCCTTTAAGAATAAACAACTATTGTATTATTCAATTGTGGGTTTTTTTTTATAATTATACATTTATGCTTGAAATCTTATCTGGTTATAATACAAAGCAGTTCTAATTCTGACTGGAACTAGATTAGTAACTTTTGCCAACATTCTTTGGGGATATTTCATTTTCATTTCTTTCCCTTTCCTTCCCCTTCCCTTCTGTTCCCTTCCCCTTCCCTTCCCTTCTGCCAAGAGGAATATGGGTACATTATTCTACCTATTCAAGGGCATCTATTTTCATCTTGTATAATGGGGAAAGACTCTCAGTCCAACTTAGCAGCCCTGTCTTGTAGTATGGGTGACAGCGTAATGAATCACTGTCCAACTCTTCATTTTCTACAGTCTCTGAAGCCTGGGAGTTTGTTGTGGTGATAGATGGACAGTTTATCTCTGACAAAGCAGTGAGACAGACAGATTTCTTGTCCAGCAAGAGATATGCTGAATGACTTGACAGAAGAGAGCTGTACAGATAATTAATTTTGCAGCAATACTGAAATGCCCACCCTTCATGAACAAGGGTGATCATACTATTGCAAAAGCCCTCAGAAAGGCAGAGATTCATTAAAGCAAGTACAATCACATTATTTCATCAAATTTGAATTACTGTGCAATTAATTAATTTGCTCAAAAAGGCTCCCCCAAGGGCATTTTTATGCTTTGGGCATAATGCCAGGTACCTATGCCAAAGGTTTTTCCAGCCACAAAAAACTGCTTTTATAAATAGCTTTCTTCGACTGTTTAAAAACAATCCCTTTAGAATCTCTGTCCTCTTGGGAGAAGCATGACAGAAACAGATTGCTAAGGCAGGGAGGGGGAAGAAGTGGCACATGGCTGGTGGGGAAAAGCTTGGAGCAGGTTAATCCTTAGGGAGGGATTTGCCTTCCAGACTGTATCTGACACAGCTCCATAGGATTAGTAGTTGCCCTGTGGAGACAAAGCCTAATTGTAGATGCAAAGGGTGGTTTTGTTTTAGTCACTGGCACTGGCTCTTTGACCTGTGCTAGCTTGTAATTGTAATAGAAAATCTCCATGTATTTATCCAATCCTTTGAGTTGATGGTTTGATACTTGCAAATCTATTGAATGTGAATTTGTGTGTGTGTGTGAATAAAAATCTTATATCCCCTGCCTGTTGTGTATATATTTCCCTCTCTTGTTCCCAAAACAATTGTTCTGGGAACAAGAGGACAGGACTCAGAGGTTGATACATAAGTCCTAAACCAAACTAAAATGTTCATTTTAATTGTGCATCAAATAAAAAGAAATTTTATTGCATCCTATTTCACAAACAAAATACTGATCCTGAAAATAGTTCTATATCCATTTCTAGAAATGAATATAGCTTTTCTTATGCAGCTTGTGAAAATATTGTATCTGAAAGACTGAAGCTTTCCCTTAAATTTTCCCTTAGACTTACTGAGTGTCTAGACCAGGGGTAGGCAACCTTGGCTCTTTTATGACTCATCCATGAGTCATAAAAGAGCCAAGGTTGCCTACCCCTGGTCTAGAGAGCATGGGCTTTTGGCTTGCCTAGGCTGCATTAAATGAAAGGAAATATCTTGGACTGCATATAAAATATATAATATACCGGTAGTTAATGTACATAAATATCACTAAAATGATATATTAATGGTAAAAGTTTATGACCTTGTAGAATTGCATTATTAGCTGTCCAGAGCCACATGTGGACACACTTGTTCTAGACTCTAGGTGCTTTTTAAATTGTTTGCAAGTGTTGCCTACTATAATGGTAGCCCATCTATAATAAGCTCTGAACTGAAATCTACTCTGTGTTGGTATGGGTGCATATACATGGAAAAGTATATTTTCTACAAAATAGAATCTCTCATTTCAGCTGTTGAATAGAGAGACTTATGAAAGGATAGGATAAAAAACATTGGTGCTTATTAAAAGCCATGACATTAAAATTAGAAGACCTGCATCACGGTGTTATCATGTCAATGATTCATTACACAGTTTTTACCAGTCATATCACTATACATAATATGTAACAATACACAATAATATCAATTAATGATCAGTCAAATACAATAGATGATGCTACACCTCACTTACTGTAGATGATACTGCTATTTTCTTCCCTTAAGGCCTTTGGCACAACCAGGTTTTTAAACGTTTCCAGAAGTTCATGAGGGACAATTTCTTTTAACAGTCCACTCTCCTTTGACTTTTTTCTTTCTAGCTGGTGGAAAAGAAAAAAAAAATCAGCTTGCTCTTTAGTATATTACATTAATTTTATATTTGTTAGAGTGCAGTCTTTAATATAATATGAGATAGACATCAGAATTCAGGAGACAAGAATGAAAGTGAGAAAAAGTGCTACTATTAAATAAGGAAGAACATTGTATAATGCATAAAAGTATTGATTTATGATCCATAATGCATAAAAGTGTTGATTTATGATCCAGACTGAGAATCTTACTAAATTAAAATAGAGGTGCATAGAACATATCTGAATCCTAAAGCTATACATGCAGTTTATTCTTCCAAAAGTTGTTTCTGAATTACAATCTTCTTTTGACAGAAAGGGAAAATTATTACATATGTGGGGAATAATCTTATTAACTGTATTTAATTTAATTTAAGTTTAATCAAACATAATGTTACCCTTGCACTGCCCTCCTTCTGGAGTGCAATCCACAGCTCACCACTCAAAGTTAAGTGTGGAACTTAGATCAGGAAAGGTTGTATATCCCTGACTTCAAGCAGAGTTAGGTTTTAGCCTCCTAATTTGAAAGGTACAATGTCATTCTCCCACATTAGGGAGACCTCCTTCCCCAAGAAGCAAGGTTAATTGGTTGTGGGTCTAAAGAGAGAGTGGCCTGTCTGCCTGTTTTTGACATTAACAGATTGCTAGCTTTTTCTATGACAGCCAATTGAAAGCTTATTTGGAAACTAAGAAATTCACCCTCTGGCTTGTGTGCAGTTTCTGACTTTGAACAGAACACTTCTCTGATCTTTGTTCGGAGTGGAGTGGAGAGGAATGGAGTTCATCATGTATTTAAAGCAGCAACGATGGTGGGGGGGTTACGTGTCTCGTATCTGACAGTAGATAAATGCCTTATGCAAAAATCTATACGATTTTTACGTTTTTCCGTTTCTTGAAGTGTATTCATTCCGTATAGTCTATTTCTGGTATTTTGGGAAAAACTGATTTGGACAGCATGGATGGGCAGACTGTTACTTGCTGACTGCATGCTGCCTCCCCCAACGCAATTGCAATACCTTGATACCTTGTGCTAGGGAGTGAAATTGTCACTTTTTTGGTGCGTTTAGAAAATGTGAGATGGCCATAAAGGGAGCTTTAAGCCTTGCAAAGCCGCTTATTCCACACATTAAAATCTCCCAAACTCCCTACCCTCACATCTGAGGCCACATTTTCTCATTTGGGGAATTCAGGGGCAACATGGTATTGTTTTTAACTTCTCTAATAAAAAAAAGAGCAAACAGCCAAAACGTTTGGCCCTATCTACTTCAATAATATTATTCTTAAAGTCTTGTCCTTTGCAGTCCACAGGTAGGAAGCAATGGCAGAATGTAAATCTCAGGTTCAAGATCATTATCCAGGCCAGCATGATGATCACAAAGCTCTGAAATCCAAAATAATAGGCCTTGTGTGATTTTGTGGTTTTTTTTTATGTCAATTCTTGTTTTCTCTGATTTTTACAGGTATTGCTGAGTCAAGTACATCGGCTACGAGCTCTTGATTTACTTGGCCGTTTTTTGGATCTGGGTCCCTGGGCTGTTAGCTTGGTGAGTCAATATTATAGGCTTTTTGCTGAAAAAGAGAAGACACTTTTTATATCATCAACATGTATGACTGATGAACTTATCCTGGATGTGGAAAATAATGTTCCATGGAGACGGCCGCTATATGTTAGCAATTAGATGTCCTCAGGTCACTATAAATCAGGCTCTCAGAATTTGACCAACTCTGCAAATGGTTGAGAATCTTGTTATCTGCTGCAATTCCCATCTTTGTTCAGCCTATTCCATTCCATCTGAAGCTGAGCCTAATGATATTAAAAAGATGTAATTTGACTGCTCAGGCACTTTCTTGTGGGCATGCTGGTAATGAACAATTTCCTAGAATTAGAACTTAGAAGAGCTTCCAGCTATTATAATTTTTATTCACACAAGGACTGTCTAGAGTCTAGACTTTAAAAGGAGGCTGCTTAGCACCATGTAAAAATCTGAGTTGTTCCAGCTTTGCTTTTTTAATTTAGAAAACAAGACAAAAACTTTGAAAATTGCAGTGTTAAAATGAAAAATAAATTGGGGGAAAGGAAAGGAGTACTTCGGGAGGGGGGCGGTATAGAAATCGCAAAAATAAATAAAATAAATAAGGATGTGGGAGGTTAAGAAAGAATAATTATGTTTGTGTATATCTGAATATATTTAAAATCTTAAGGAGTGATGCAATTTAAAGATTCACATTCAGTATTTTTATCAAAATGTCATTTTCCCTATTAGGAAATACATTGTTATTTTATCTAATAAATTTTGACTAGATTTGAGAAAACTTACTGTACATTTCAGAACTTTTTGGTAGTGATTTTCCAGACAGAACAATTTTCCATATCTCTAAACATCCTGATCAAATGAAAGATGTGCTGTAATTTTTCAATGTTTAGCAATAACACACCTGAATGAGTTCCAATTTGTCATATGGAAAACTACCATAGTACATTAAGTACTGAACAAAAAATTTATCAATCAATTTTTGGTAAACCCAGATAATTAAAAATATTGCACAGCATCTAGGAATGAGGTTGACAGGAAACAAATGTGCAGATATTAGCTCTTTAACATTACTGCCAGAGGTGGGGGTAGGAAGTTCTCAATGCCAGTCCTATATTTATATCCTTTCTCAATTGTCTTTTCTGTTAGGCTTTATCTGTTGGCATTTTCCCCTATGTATTAAAACTGCTTCAAAGTTCTGCTCGAGAACTAAGGCCTCTTCTGGTTTTCATCTGGGCCAAAATCCTTGCAGTGGACAGTGTGAGTAACCATTAAGTGTTCATTGAAAAAAGCAAAAATACTACACAGGTGGTCCTCAACTTACAACCATTCGTTTACTGACCATTCAAAGTTAACAATGGTACTGTAACTGAAAAATAGTGGCTTGTGACTGGTTTTCACACTTAGGACCGTTGCAGCATCCCCATGGTCACATGATGAAAATTTGAGCACTTGTCAACTGACGTGTATATATGACAGTTGCACTGTCCCGGGATCAGGTGATCCACATTTGTAACCTTCCCAGCCAGCTTGCGATAAGCAAAGTCAGTGGGGAGGAACCAGATTCACTTAATGATCACATGAGTCACTGAACAACAGTAGTGATTCACTTAATCACTGGGTCAAAAAAGTGATAAAATGGGACAAAAGTCACTTAACAACTGCCTTGCTTAGCAATGGAAACTTTGGACTCAGTTGTGGTCGTAAGTCAAGGACTACCTGTAGTTGTGTAGGGCTTTTGGTTTCACTTACAAAAGGTACTTCACAGCACATAGGGACCTGAACATTGCACCTGCTTGCAGCTCTTTAAAGGTCATAGGGAAAAGTGTTACGTTAAGGTGTTACAAAGAGATGCTATATCCAAACTTCCAGTCATTCCAAAGCACAGCCTTATAGAAAACTTGAAAAGTTCTCTTTCCAATGATTGCTTGCCTAAAAGTAAGAAGAGTTGTTTCCAGATGAGGTAAGAGCTACAAAATCAACTTTGTCTCGTGGCTGAAATTTAACTTTTGGACCTGCTATTAAAAAAAAAACGAACAGCTTTGTTTACATCTTTTTCTCTTTCATTGGAAATAGACTGTTATTATCTGACAATAAATTTAAACTAATTTCTGCAAGAATATAGAAAAATTGGAAAATCAAATTACAGTGTTTGTAATGAAATATAAAATATTTTTAAGCAATGAGTCGTTCAGCTCGGGAATTACACCTTCATTGAAAACTATAAAATATCCTTTATTATTTTGGGGCCAAGGAGTAGAAAATACATAATACATGAAATTTTCAAGTCTGGGCATGACCTCTCTTCTCTAACCTATTCTGAAGTTTAAATAAATAAAGTTCTCAAAGTCCAAACCATTTTGCTGGCTAATTAATCTAACAGATTAATACTATCTAAATAAATTGGTCTATTTTGGAACGAGTTCCTTCAAGTAACATATAGGTATGAAAATAAACCATGCTGGAATATGGTCATCATAGACAATAGTACAGACTCTTCAACTGCAAGTAATTGCAAATGAAAATTATTAGCTACTGCAAAAATTACAACATCAAAAGCTTTTTTTAAAGCCTAAAATTCTACACGTTGTTGACTGATTCTTTATATTGCCTTGTCTGATTAATGCTCTTAGCACAAGCAGGAGCCATGATCAAGCACTGGCATCTTTTCCCGCTAATCTAGAGTTATGTTTAGTGTTATTAAATATATTTTGAATAATGTCTAAAAGGATTTTAGACAGCAAAGAAAATGAAAAATAGTCCTCAACCTGTTTTGGAAAAAAGGAGCTTATCTTTGATGAATGTTTTTGTTTAGCTGGGCAATCAAACCTCCATGTATAATTCAGAATAAGAATATATTCACTGAATAAGGCATACATCACTGTGCAGATCTATAACAACAATAACATTTTGGCTGTGGGAGTAGAGAACATAATCTCTTCTTTGAAAATGGGAGCAAGAAGGGTATGGTCTTATTTATTCAAGCCATGATTTGTTGCCCAATACTAGGAAACTTAAGAGGACAATGTATTTGTAATATTGCAATACAGTGTTGAATTTGACAGTTTATCAGACTATTTTTTTTTAAAAAGCATGAAATGTAATGATGTTTGAAGAGGAAGGATAATGATGTGAGGAAATGGTATTGTCCAGTGCATGACCACCACTACTCACGAGTGCCCAGAATTGCTTGGTAGCAAGATGGGCGGCATACAAATAAATTAATAATAATAAAATAATAAACAATCCTCTAGTGAGGTTCAGGCCCTGATGAAGGCATTTCTGATGTGGTCATTGTTTTTCAACACATGTCAGAGAATGATGATTGTGGGCAAATATCCTAGGAGCACGACTTAAGTGTATTACCTCAGTTGCTGTAATCAAATACTGGAAACTGTATTTTCTTTTGTATTTACCATAAGAAAAAGGTTGCAATTAATTGTTCTTTTGAGTTGCATCTGTGGAATTGTGCAATAGAATAGTGCAATAGAAAAAAAATCAAATAGTAGAATTAAGGAAGCGGGGGTTACAGAGATTTTTTTCAAATTGCTGTCCAACTACTGCTCTGCTGTAGACGAAGAATTACAAATTGAGCTGTGATTCAGTAAATGCTCAGTTCATATCTTCCCTCTGTATGACTTTACCGCTAGACAGATTAGTTTCTCTCAGCTATCACATGTAATTTAATAATACCTTAAGTCAATGCCTTCAAAGGTTGTTGTAAGAATTACAGTGTCTGGAAGTGCATGATACTGTAGAAATGACAGAGCATAGTGGGCGGAAAACTAATCAGTATTCTAGATGTCCATAGGAGAGCAAAATGCAAGTATAAATAACACAATTTTGAAGCAGACTTAGTTTGAGCTTGGTTCAGTTAGAGCTGTGCTTCACTTTATGCAATTATTTTAAAAAGGATTTGTCCCTTTCAGATATCTTCATAGGCCTTACTGACAGATAAAGGAAATCTAAGTGAACAAATAATACCAAAGGTTGCAAAGACTTTTTCGTACATTTTCATACATTTTTCAAACATGAATTATCCTGACTGCTGATGGCATGCAAAATATCTGCACTGAACATAAACAGTGAAGTTCAAAATACCTACTTACTTTCTCCCTGTTAGCTTTTAAGGTGTGTTTCCCTGAACAGAAGTATCTTCAGTATTTTATTCTTTTGGCTGTAGGATTAACAAAGAATTTGAAATGCAGAAAGGGAAGGATATTATAATTATGCAATAATACACATTCCTTTAGTACCCTATACAATTAAAGATCTTCCATTTTGTCAGTATAAATAAGTAGGAATGAGCCTTTCTCCTGAATATCTCTTGTCCACATGAACATTTCATTCTTTGAGTATAGTTTGTTTAAATAAATAAAATTCTTTAATTGGAAATAAGCAGAAGTTTGTTTTTTAAAAAAAGAAATAGAAATATTTTTAATGAAAAAGAATGAATTTGCTTACTTGTGTATAATTCCTGAAATCTGAGTTTCCTTTTGAAGATGGCTATTTTCATTCATCAAAGTCAGGAAAAGAGAACTGAAAAGGAAATAAAACATTTTCCCTGGTTCTCTTAAAATGCTTGGAAACACTGGTAGGCTCTGACCCAAAGGTGCTTTTTCAAAAGTCAACTATACTTTCTTTGTTTTTTCCTCGAAGACATTTAGCTTCTCATCCAAGAAGCTTGTCCAGTTTTTGGATGAAAAATGAAATGTCTTCAATGAAAAAACAAAGAAAGTACAGTTGCATCTTGAAAAAACACTTTTGGGACAACCATGACCTGGATGATTGAGAATCTCTATTGACATCTGATAGGCTCTGAATTTCTTTTGGTGCTTTCTGTCTCTAGGCAATGTGAGATAATAGTCACAACCCACCTTCACTTCACCTTTCAGACTGGAACTTGTAAATCCATGTCTAACCTTGGTGGTTCACTCTTCGCAATTCCTCCTTCCTTCCCCTCTGTCTTAATTTCCTCAACAGGTCAAGTAAAATGGCCAAAGTTTTCATAGTTTTACATGAAAGCAATGTAAGTCTCCTTGGAAAAGCCAAGCTCAGAAGGTACTGCCTCATAATCCATTGTCTCTGGGCGAGTCATGACCCACACTTTGAGAAAAACTGTCATGGATAAGTCGGTCAATAAATGCAACTATACTCAGGCAATGATCAATCCCTGAATCAAATTAATGTTCAGCCTACACAGAAAAATGGCACATCACTAAAAATAGTGACTATAATAAGAGAAGCATAATTGATGCTATCCTCCATTTCTAAATTTAGGGAGAATTAATGCGTCATACTAACAAGAGTGGTGTCAATGTGATGCTTATAATAAGTGAGAAACAATCACATTAGTATAAAGCTGTACACTTTCAAAAGGAAAAATGGACACTTCAAGTTGGGTGTCTTAAATATCTATGAAACATCCTACATACAGAAATTATAAAGAGTAGTATGATGTCATAACCACTGATATCCTAATGAAATGCATATGCATTAACAATCCATATAGCATAGGCTTCCATGGCAGAGTCGTCTTTTTTCAGATGACATGAGACCTTGTGATTCTAGTAGGAAACTATCTCCTTTCCTTAACAATTAATAACGAATAGAATAGAATAGAATAGAATAGAATAGAATAGAATAGAATAGAATAGAATAGAATAGAATAGAATAGAATAGAATAGAATAATAAGTTTATTGTCACTTTGAATGTACACTAATTGGCATACATTAAAATGAAATTTCGTTGCATAAAGTTCTCAAAGGGTCACCACCTCCAATATATACTAATAAATATGACAAAAATAAATCAATCAATAAATACAGAATCATGCATATACCTACATATATTGGGCAACACTGTTGAAAAGAATCCCAACATAAATAGTGATTTCAACCCTCCCAGGGCAAAAAGCTCCACTTTCTTTCGTAGCTCTCTGTAATAGGCATCGTTAATTACCTCAGCAATGGAGTACTGTATTCTTCGTTTGTGTCTTTCTTAGCTTCTTTCTTTTGACAGTTATGTCCTACCTTTCTTTATGCCTTATTACAGATTTAAAAAATGCATTGGCACCGTTCCTGAAGTGCCCGTTATGTATTATCCAAAAGGAAGATTCAAGTCATCTTTCTGCCTTCTTTGGAATGTAACTTTTGCCTTTTACATAAATATATCTGTATTTATATTCATTTGTCCTCTTTTTCTAGCCTTAATATGTCATCCCCAAAGCCTGAGCCGAAGTGCTAGTAAAGGATATCTCAGTTGATAATGGGAATTCTTGAAGCTACAAATCAGGCTGCTGGGTTCTTGTTTGTTTAGTTGTCATCTCATGGGAAATATGAGGAAAGTTCACTTCCAAGGGAAATTTTGCCTCGTGCAAAAAAAAGGGTATGTCCCATCCTCATTATTAAACACTAACAAAACGGTGGATGGTGTTTTTATGGAGAACTGAAAGATCTGAAGAATTTCTGCTGTGCTTTCAGTGTGCCCTGCTCCAGGATCCCTAGGAGGACCTCCTCAGTTACAAATGGCAAGCAATGTCTGAGATTGCTTGCCATCTCTAACTGGCAAGCAATTTATAATCCTGTTTAGTTAGTTACCCCAAAAGTGCTTTTTCAAAAGACAACTGGACTTTCTTTGTTTTTTTCTTAAAGACTTTTTGCTGAAGAACTGAAGAAGCTTCCTGGATGAGAAGCGAAACATCTTCAAGGAAAAAACAAAGCCCAGTTGAAAAGGTCCAGTTTTGAAAAAGCACCTTGGGGACAACCATGACCTGGATGATTGAGAATCTCCATAGACATTTAGTTATTTGATATGCAGGTAGTCCTTGACTTACAACCATTCATTTACTGACCATTCCAAGTTACAAAGGCCTTGAAAATAGTGACTTATGACCATTTTTCACACTGATGACCAATGGTCACGTGATCAAAATTCAGCCGCTTGACAATTGGCATGTATTTATGATGATTGCAGTGTCCCAGGATCAGGTAATTACCTTTTGCAACTTTCTGAGAAACAATGTCACTGGGGAAGCCAGATTCACTTAACAACCGTAGGCTCAAACTCAACCCCGACAAGACGGAGTGGCTATGGGTTCTGCCTCCCAAAGATATTTCAATCTATCCGTCCATTAGCCTGGGGGGGGAGCTTTTGACCCCCTCGGAGAAGGTCCGCAACTTGGGCGTCCTCCTCGATCCACAGCTAAATCTGGAACATCATCTTTCGGCTGTGGCGAGGAGGACATTTGCCCAGGTTCGCCTGGTGCACCAGTTGCGGCCCTATTTGGACTGGGAGTCTCTTCTCACAGTAACTCATGCCCTTATCACCTCGAGCCTCGACTACTGCAATGCTCTCTACATGGGGCTACCTTTGAAAAATGTTCGGAGACTTCAGGTAATGCAGAATGCAGCCGCGCAAGCAGTGTTGGGCTTGCCTAGAAATGCCCACATTTCGGCATCACTCCGCGAGCTGCATTGGCTGCCAATTGGTCTCCGAACCCAATTCAAAGTGTTGGTTATGACCTATAAAGCCCTACATGGCATCGGACCAGGTTATTTACGGGACCGTCTACTGCCTAATGAATCCCAGTGGCCGGTTAGGGCCCACAGAGTCGGCCTTCTCCAGGTCCCGTCAGCCAGACAGTGTTGCCTGGCGGGGCCTAGGGGAAGAGCCTTCTCTGTTGCGGCCCCGGCCCTCTGGAACCAACTTCCCCCGGAGATCCGTGTCGCCCCCACCCTCTCCGCCTTTCGTAAATTGCTTAAAACATACCTTTGCCGGCAGGCCTGGGGCAGCTAACACCTTGCCCCTAGCCAGTGTATGTTTGTGTGTATGTTTGTGGAATGATTGGTTTTTCTTTTTTTTAACTTCGGGGTTTTTATATTTATATATATTTATGTATTTTATTGTGATTTCTATCATGTTGTGAGCCGCCCTGAGTTCTCCGGAATAGGGTGGCATAGAAATTAAATAAATATTAATAATAATAATAAATAATTATTATTATTAACTTAACTGCAGTGATTTACATAACAACTGTAGCAAGAAGGGTTGTAAAATAGGGCAAAATTCATTTAAATATCTTGTTTAGCAATGAAATTTTGGGCTCAATTTTGGTTGCAAGTTGAGGACTACATATATGCTTTGGCTTTTCTACAAGAACTCAGGCAATGTATATGTCTCTCTCTCCCCCCCCCCTTTATTTTTCCCCATAACAATTCTGTGTTAAGTGAGAGTAATTAGTCTTAAGCAGGGGTCCCCAATTCCCGGGCCGCAGCTCACTACTGGACCACAGCCCGTTCAGAACCGGGGCATGAAAAGTGTGTGTGCGCATAGCTCCCCTCACGCGAGTGAAATTCCCCTGGTGCGAGCAACGGGAAGTTGTGCTCACACTTGAAACTCCCCTTGCATGTGTGGTGGGTGCCTACACCACTAGTCACCCAAATGGAGCTGTGCACGTGCACACATCCACCACTCTCACAAAACCATTCCCTCTCCCCCTCCACACCGGGCCGCCAAGCTGGAAAGGTGGGGACTGCTGGTCTAAAGCCATCCCATGGCTGAGGGGACTAACACACGTGTTTCCCCCATTCCTGTGCAACAATTATCATTACCCTACATTGGCTCTTGTAAATTCATAAAGAACAAACATCCATTTAACTGAGGAGAAAATAAAAGAGGTAGGTTTGAAAATACTATCAAAGATATTAACCTGTTCCCAATATGTTAATATGCTTTTTGGTGGTATAAGAATTTTTTTTTCAGTTCCATATCATCAAACTTTTATTATGTTAACTCCTAACATACAAACTGATGTAGGATCGATACAAGTGGATAAAGACTGATGCAGAAGTTGCTATGATTTGTTCCCAATAGTAATTATTCCATGTGACAAGCTATTCCACATGCTCCAACTTACCATGGAGTCCTCACAAAAAGAACTTTCATCTGTGGAGGAAGCAGTTGTACATACAGTATATGCAGTGGTGGGATTCAAATATGTGAACAACTGGTTCTCTGTGTGGATGCCACTTCCAGAAGTCCATTCTGGGCCTGGGCAACAAAAAATTAGCTACCGGTTCTCCAAACTGGTGCAAACTGGCTGAATCCCACTATTGGGTATATGACCCATGTATGACTGCTTGTTCATGTGTGAATGGCCCCTAAATTGCAACATCCCTAAATCTGGTCTATGTGATATATTCCTTTTTAATGAATTCATTTCTGCAGGTTATATACCACCTCAATACCATCAGGCCCTAGAATGGTATACAAATATTCATAATAATAATACAATTGTAATACATTTAAATTTTTAGTATAAATAGAATTTCTGAAGAATCAGAAGGGATCTAACTGAAGTAAAGATGAAGCTGTTCCTACCAATATACACATTTGATATATACTTCAGGTGAATTAATTCTGAGTATTTGGTTAGATCAGGGGTGTCAAACTACTGGCCTGCGGGCCGGTTTCATCATACCGGAGCCGCGCCCACCCCATTGCCGGCAATGGCGAAAAAGTTCCGATACATTGCGTCATGTGACATCGCGAGTTTGACATGCCTGGGTTAGACAGAAGAATCTATACAGTTAATGCTTATTGTTTTAGAATATACATTTCAGTATTGGTTGTGTTACTGAAGTTTCTCCCTTGACAGCCTGGTGTGTGTGTATACATG
Source organism: Bothrops alternatus (assembly GCA_034064705.1). Classification (NCBI taxonomy): domain Eukaryota; kingdom Metazoa; phylum Chordata; class Lepidosauria; order Squamata; family Viperidae; genus Bothrops; species Bothrops alternatus. Next base: position 15,736,324 of record JARGCV010000041.1, read on the forward strand.
TGTGTTTGTGTTTGTGCGTTGTTTTCCATAAAGTCTAAGCAAATGTACTTGAATTTTGATGAGGCTATCAGGCATGCTCCTGGAGAGATATTTGGTTTATTTTTTTAATAGTTTCTACTCCTGACAATTATTTCCTGTTCTGAGGTTTTCCCTGATACTGTAATTTTTCTAGTCTTAATCTTGTAATTAAAGCTGTAATTCAGAGAAGTAGAAACAAGGCCATCCAGGTATGGCTAGAATTCCCAACAATCCTAATTAGTATCACCAGTAGAAAGGAATACTCCTGTCTGCTTTTCTCCTATTATAGCTTCTTCAAGCTTAATCAGCAATACAATAATTTGATAACTATTTTTTCTCTGCCATTGCTCCAGCTTTTCTGTAAAATATTAAACAGATGAAGTATAAACTTTGTCTTTTTTCTTTAATTCATTTGTGCTTTGGCATCCGGTCCCAGCTTAATACTTTGAATGTTTTTCCATCTGTTGTTTTTCATATATGAGTCTCAGGACTTTCTTTTATAGATTTTAGCCCTCTTCTGATTTCCTTCCCTTAAGAATCAGAGCTCCTAAAAAGCTTGTTTGTTTGTTTGTTTACAGAGCATCCTTTTTTACACTGCAACATGTAGAACTAAGATAAATAAAAGGAGATACGATATAATATAAAATAATATTAACAATTTTGGGTAGAGGAAAAAAATTAAACCTATGTTGTATATTTAATGGAGTGAGCAGTGGTTTTGAATTGACATAAAGGACTACAGCAATGGCCCCCCTCACTCTCCCTTTCAAGCAGCACAGCAGAACTGTAATATGGACGTTTCTCTGCCTTATTGTCATGTACAAACCTTCACATAAAGAATCCTCTGTGCCTCAGCAACTGTATTCATCCATATCGATTAGATTCATCCATATCGATTAGATATTACCAAGAACAGAGCAGCAGTAAAGCACTGTTTTATTTCTTCAGCACCTCTTTACACTCGAGGTTCCCCCCCCCTTTCAAAAAAAGATGAAAGCAAAATCAATGCCTTTGTGATCGTGTGTGCTAGGGTAGGGGTCCCCAACCCCCAGTCCGTGGACCAGTACCGGGCCGCAGCTTGCCAGCAACCGGGCCACACAAACAAGCAAAGCCTCATCTATAAAATGCAGGAAACACACAAAACCGTGCCCCCTCTGGTTCACAGAAAAACCTCTCTCCACAGAACCGGTCTCTGGTGCCCAAAAGGTTGGGGACCCCTGTGCTAGGGTGCTTGTGATGTCCCTTGCTTCCCATCTCTATTTGAGCTCAAGAAGAACAGCTTGAGCAATTTCATTAAAAGAAAGAAAGTGCCAAAGGCGTCACCCAGCATAACTGTTGAAAGAAAAAGTATGTCAGTCATTAAGTTTGTTCCCTCTTCTCTAGGCTTTATGCATAGATATTACAAAAGATAAACCTGAAGAGCCCTTAGATCAGCGGTTCTCAACCTTTTTCAGGCTGCGACCCTGACCTGCGCCATGCATGCGTGGTGCTACCCCCTGCGCCACCCATGCGTAGTGCTGCGCCGCGCATGCGTGGTGCTGCCCCCTGCACTGTGCATGTGTGGTGCTGCTCCCTGCGCCGGCCGAGACGTAGGCCGCCGCCCATTCGGGGGGGGCGGTAGACAGGCTCAGGTGCTCCTGGGCGGCCGTGGCGGCGACGGTGCAGGGCAACCATGGGCTGGGCCACCAGCTGGCCCAGCACAAGGGAGGTAAAAAACCCGCCGGGCCCCACGCGCACCAAAAATCCTCCCTGTGCCCGCCGGCCTCCCACCTCCCACCCTTGGCCCTCTTTTACTTACAGTTTTAGTAGTTGCTCAGCAGGGAGGGGTGGAAACTTCCGGAGAGCTCGCCTTCGCTGCAGACAACTTGCAGCACCATTTGCAGACTGGGACTTTTGGTGGGCTCAGCAGGGCGGAGACAGCCTGGACAATTCCTATTGGCTTTTGAAAGCCAATAGAATTAGACTCTATTTAAGAGAGGCTATTCTATTGGCTTTCAAAAGCCAATAGAATAAGAGGGAGTAGCACAGCTAAGAAAAAGGGGGGGAAAATGGCGGACTGCGTTGTTTGGCGACCCCTGTGAAATGGTCGTTCAACGCCAAATGGGGTCGCGACCCACAGGTCGAGAACCGCTGCCTTAGATTTTATCAGTTAGGGAAAAAAATACAGTTGATTATTGTGGAAGAAGATTGTTTTTTCACTACACCTGGCTTACAGATGATTGTTCTCCCAGTTCATTGTACAGACTGAATGAACAAAAGATGTACTGTTCATTGAAGGTAAAGTTTTTTGGTAATTGCTTTAAAGGACTCTCCAAGCAAACAAAACTGCCTGTGGGCCTTGGGCATGGAGCAGATGTCCTTTACTTCCATGATATAAATTTTGATCAAGATTTCTTGGCTGATGTCGTGGCAGAAGAAGCTTACTTCTGCTATTTTGTTTCTCAAATCAATTGAAAATTGAATTTGAAGGAGAAAAATTACTACGCCATGAAATATTCATAAATCATCTGAAGGCTTAGAAGAAGATTTTTTTCAGGTTATTGAACTTAACTGTGTTCTTTCTTCTCTCTCTTCACCCTCAATCTTGTTTTTTAGTCATGCCAAGCTGACCTTGTGAAGGACAATGGTCACAAGTATTTCCTTTCTGTTTTGGCAGATCCTTATATGCCGGTAAGATTAAGTAATCAATCCCGTTTCCTTTCCATCACTTCCCCCACCCAATCCATCTGTTTAGATCTTATGTGTTGTGTCTTGGCTCACGTGCAACTCTTATGTGACTTAATGAGGTTTTGTAGATGGTAAGAGTTCTTACGCAATTCTAATATGCGGTATGCTTTATTGAATAACAGCAGTGAAAAGAGTAAATATAATTTTTTTCCTCTCCTTAAGCAATTAAAAATATTGACAGTGTATTCAGGGCAGGCACGGGAAAATACTTCTTCATGCAATAATGGCTGAATTAATCTTATTGAATTAATATAAAACATGATAATGTGCTTGTTTGTTAATTAAATTACTGACTGGATGGGCCATTCATGCCCTATTCAAAAGGAAGCTATCTGAGATAGTGCTCTTATGCTAACTTCATTTCCCTGACTTCCTCTGTTGAGCACCCTGATGGGAATAAGAGAGTCTATTTATGTCCAGCTGCTTTCCTATGAGATTCCTTTGTGTTATCGCAGTTGTCTTGATTTTGACACTGGGTTGTGCGCGCCTTGAAAATGATTCAGACCTTGCACAAATACTTCTCTGCTATTGATTGTAACAGACCCGCTTTTTTCAGGCTTCTGTGGTTCCTTAAAATTAATATAATTCTTAAAGCAACTGTATCTTTTTTCATGAATAGTGGGAAAGTACTGTGTTTTCATGAGGTCTGAAGCATTTCTCCTGAATCATCTATATCAGGGGTAGTCAACCTTGGCTCTTTTATGACTCGTGGACTTCAACTCCCAGAATTCCTAAGCTAAGCTGGCTCAGGAATTCTGGGAATTGAAGTCCACGAGTCATAAAAGAGCCAAGGTTGACTACCCCTGCTCTATCTAGTACGCACAATTCTATTAGATGGGCCCTCAATATAAGAGCCCCAGCTCAGAAGTAAATTTTCCTATTCAACTCTTCATGCTCAAGCTCAGGGAGCAACAATATACCAATGTGGTAGGACCTTTCTTCTACCATTAGTACATGGAAATACAGGCGACTAGGCTGTAGTCTGTCCATCAGAACAAAATGAAATGTCATCATCCAAAAGCTGTTGAGTGCCTTATGCTAGAGTAAGGGGAGGCTGTTGCCTTCAGCCCCTGCTTTTGGAATGAGGGAACTTGTTTATTGTTGGAAAACAGTTTAGCCTTTGGTCTGCTCCTCTTATGTTCTTATAGCAATGTTGGAGTAAGAGATTCTATATTTCACAAGGAGCAATACATTTTAATTATTTTTCTTCAACTGAACTACTTCAATCTTTGTAAATAAGATCACAGCAGACCTGTGATAGTTAATAGAATAATAGTTCCATATGAAAAATTTACTGTGTAAGAATAGTTATACAAATAATCCTCACTTATCAACCCTACCTGGGACCCAAAGGTGCTTTTTCAAAAGGCAACTGGACTTTCTTTGTTTGTTTGTTTGTTTGTTTTGAAGGCATTTCGCTTCTCATCCAAGAAGCTTCTTCAGAACTGAAGAAACGTCTTGGATGAGAAGCGAAATGCCTTCAAGGAAAAACAAAGAAAATCCAGATGCCTTTTGAAAAAGCATCTTTGGGGCAACCATGACCCAGATGACTGAGAATATCTCCGTAGATGCCTACCTGGGAACAGAATTTCTGTTCTTAAGTGAAGCAGTTGTTAAGCAAAACATCACCTGATCACACTACTTAACGACAGCAATTCCGGCAGTCCTAGTTGCAGTCGCTAGATCAAGGAATATGAAGCCATTAAGCCAAACCTTGTTTTTTCTCCTGCCTGAAATGAACTGCCGCTGCTTCAACTCCTTCTCTCTGCCTGGCTCTCCCCATCTCTGTTCTTTTGGTTGGAAACTGATCAAAGAGAGAAGCAGCCTGGAATTAAGGAGAAAGTTCCTGACAGTGAGGACAATTAACCAGTAGAACAGCTTGCCTCCAGAAATCATGGATGCTCCATCACTGGAGATTTTTAAGAGACTGGACAGTCACTTGTCTGAAATTGTATAGATCCTCCTGCTTGAGCGGAGGGCTGGACTAGAAGACCTCCAAGGTCCCTTCCAGCTCTATTCTATTCTAACTAAGAGAATGGTTGTTAAGCGAGCACCCACTATAAATATAGTCTATTGAGAAAAATAGTTGTGCTAAGAATCCCACTTTTTCTATAAACAGCAGTTACTTCTATGAATCAGTGGGGCCCAGTTCCTTCCTCGTATATTTTTAATAATGTGTAACATGGGAAAATGTTAGAAAAAAATCATTTTCACTCTTTCAAGTGACCTTGGAAAATGTTTTTGTATGGTGCTTAACAGCATTTGAAGCACAAAGCAAAAGCAATACTATTTGCCTGTTTGACATGCATGAATATAGAGGTAGTAGAAAATGTACCAACTCCAAGAGTTGTATACAAGCTTCTTATTTGGACACATTTCTGTCTTTGTACTATGTATTAACTATATTAACTTTGTGACTGTTGATATTTGTATTTTCAAACAGCACTGTCTGACATCACGTTAGAAAACTTCAAACTTGAAGTTGAATTAATTCTTATTGGACAGCACCCTTATCACCAACTGAAAAGGATTGGTTTGCTTTCATGCTCATTTTCCAGTTCAGTTAAATAACATAATTTTTGTATATTAAGTTTACAACTTCCTGGAGTCCTCCAGCAGCGCAAATCTTTGTCAAAGATGCCGTTTCTCCTTTAAAGCTTTTGCCTAAAGCATTCCTGTGTTGCTTTACCCAAGGTTCATGAATAAAAATATTCTTGTGTCTATATGTTAAGGCTGAACACAGAACAATGACAGCTTTCATCCTGGCAGTGATTGTCAACAACTACAACACAGGACAGGTGAGTACAAGTGAAGAAAAAGTGAGCCTTGACTCAGTAACCTTGAGTAAAAAAAAAAGTTAGACAGCACTGATTTAAGCCCCGCCATTTCTGCCTCATTCCTCTTGGGAATATCTTGGCCTTAAGATTTATATACTGACAGGATTGTCATGTCATGAAGGCCCTTTATTGCAGGAAGCTTGCCTCCAGGGGAACTTGATTGCCATTTGCCTGGAGCAGCTGAATGATCCACACCCTCTGCTGCGCCAGTGGGTGGCTATTTGCTTGGGCCGTATCTGGCAGAATTTTGACTCTGCAAGGTGGTGCGGCGTGAGGGACAGCGCTCACGAAAAGCTCTACAGCCTTCTCTCCGATTCAATACCCGAGGTACTTCCTCTAGGTTTCAAAATAAATCTCTTCCAACAAGGAGACACTGTTTTAATTAGCTATCTTAATTAGCTTCGCTGTGTTACAAAGCTGCTTCGGTGACTGCCTAAAGGGAGGAGCCAGGCGCCGTTTTTGCAGGATGACCATTGAGAAATTAAAAAGAGCCAACACGCCACTTTTTTAAAGGCTTTGGGTTAAGCTTGACTGCAGGTAGTCCTTGCTTAGCGACTGCCTCGCTTAGTGACTGTTCACAGTTATGACGGTGATGAAAAAGTAATTTTATGACCAATTCTCATATTTATAATCTTTGTCGGTCTGTCAAGCCAAGGGAAGCTGAAGTAAGGTCATAAGCACAGACATGGTTTCACTTAGGAATTGCTTTGCTTAATGACTTGTTTGGAGGATTTCCTACAATAGGAATGCAATCTGACTCAGTTTAACTATAACTATGTTGATTTTAATTGATAAATCTAATCATTCATTGTTTAGAAGATAAAGACATTGATTGTAAAGCATTCACTTTACTGGGAAAACCAAATATGCCTTTTAAGTACTTCTAACACTTCAGCTAGCAGCAGCAAATTAACAAATGTGCAAATAGATGTGGAGAGCTCTTTAATCAATTAACGTTTCTTGTTACTTATTAGACTGCATTGAGTACATGTTTAAATTTTTTGAACAAGTTTCCAGTCTGAATATCTCTTGGCCCTACGAAACAAGTATGTCTGATTTATATCTGCATTTTTCAGTGGAAAACTTGATTTAGCCTATTTCTGGCAAAGTAGTAGGTACGGACTCTTATGCTCTGTTATGATGCCTTTTCTTTCTCTTGTAGGTTCGCTGTGCGGCAGTCTTTGCCCTTGGCACTTTTGTAGGCAATTCTGCTGAGCGGACAGATCATTCCACTACTATAGATCACAATGTTGCTATGATGCTGGCCCAGCTCATTAATGATGGAAGCCCCATGGTCCGAAAGGTATAGCAAAGGGTTAGGAGGGATAGATGTTAGTATCATGATGGCCTTATTAGTTTTAAATACAGGCACTCCTCAGTTAACAACAGTAATTGGGGCTGGAATTTCTGTTGCTAAGTGATGCAGTCGTAAAACGTGATGTCACAGGACCACATCAGTTGGCAATTAGTTAGAGTTCCCAGCACTCTCTATTCCCCTGTTAAGCGAAGATCATCAAGAAAGTCCCAGGTGGCTTGTAAGTAGACCAGCTAGCTGGTAAGTGGCTGCTGTTATGTGCGGAAGGGTCTTTGGGTAGCTGACAAAGTACAGACATGGCAGGACCAAAGGTGGCTGCTGCCATGTAGAGGAGAGTACATCAGTGGCCTCCAAGACATGACACAAGCACAGTGGTTGCTGCCAGGTGAAGGAGAGTGTGAGCAACTTGCTGTTTTTCCTACTGGCTTCCCCACTGACTTTGCTTTGGGGAAGCCAGTAGGAAAGAACATAGCAGAGATCTTGTGACTTTAGAACGCTGCAACTTTCTTAAGTGCAAGCCACTTAGCAAGCATCCAGGTCTTGATCATGTGACCATGGGGATGCTGGGATGACTGGAACTTTGAGGATCAGTCACTGAATGAATGGTAGTTAAATGAGGAGTACCTGTGCATAACATTCTGAATATCTTTGTTAACTGAGGTTTTTTTTTTCTTGATACCAGTCCTTACTATGAGTTCTAGATGATCTGACCTAAAACTGGCTCATAAGATTGATACCAAATTTCCGTGGGAAATGAGAGGGCTCTAAGGACTGTACCAAAATCAACTGCTTTTTATAGCAGTTAAGAGCTTAGAAAGGGGATTTTAGCCTGTTTTTCACTCAGGGGAAAGTACTATGGGATTTTAAAAGCTGCCCTTCTCTCCTCCTCTTCCTCCTCCAGCTCCTTCTCCTTTTCAGTGTTGATCCCTGGTAACTGGAGGTGCTTTATGTATGAGCAGGCACCGCTTTCCCAACTTATCAGTTCTTTCAGATAAAATTCTTCTAACAAAAGAGAAACTGGAGCCGACATTTATTTTTCTTTATTCTGCTGACTCATGAGAAGTGGGTAAAAAGGGAGTTAATGCATAGGATCATATTAAGAAGCAGAGGACTGCTTATTAATAAGATATTATGTTTAATGTTGATTGTTTTAATAAAGAAATTTTTTTTATTTAAAAAAAAAAAGGGAGTTAATGCGTAAGGCCCTCCTCAGGGATTTCAGCTGCTTGATGGCTACCTCTGTCATCTGATTTTCTGCACTTTAGGTTTTATTGGCTGTGGCTCATCAGTGATTTCTCTGAATGACAAGTCCGGTGATTTAGATTATTTTGCCTCTTCCTTACCTGAGAGGACACTTCCAAAAGTATCATTTTTGCACTTGGCTTTGTGTTTTCGGCCTGAAAACTGTTTTAAAAGAAACGAAGTTAAACTCAACTCACAGAGTTTGATAGAAAGCACTTACTGCAAAAGACACATTGGATGGAGCTATAGGGATGGATATAGCTACCATTTTGCTATCACCCCTCCAGTGGGCCATCATTCTAAAACGAGGTGCTGTTTCTTGTCTGACCTGATAGTTCTTTGCACCCAGTTGGGTTGTTATCAATGTGGCATTTCAGTGTGAATAATCCTTTTTGGAATAGAAAAGGACCATTGTATAACAAAATAATGAAAAACTGGGTATTTAAAAAGGATAATTTTAGACCTGGCAAAATATTCACTGTTGGAAAGTGTGCTGCTGAATGCCAAAGAGAAGTGGTAATTGTCATCAGCAAGTTGTTAGATTGTATACCACTACTTTTATCTGGAGCTCCTTTGTTTGAACAACAACAGGGAGGAGGAGGAGAAGGAGGAGGAGGAGGAGGAGGAAGAGGAGGAGGAGGAGGAGATTTCTGTCTTGTTCTGTGCTTTCAGAACGAAGACAGTTTGAAGAAATTTTTCATTCCTCTTAGGAGATGGGTTCTGAAAAGCTTTTCTGTTGATCATTGTTGGTATAGCACAGTTTTATATTATCTGTGACATTAAATATGAAATAACAATTTTCTACTGGAAACAGAAATATGTGGCAGTCCTTTAGAAGAAAAAGGGAAGTATAGGGCAATGCAGGAATGAAAGAAGAAAACTTCATTCAAGAATAGCTCTCCTTAACCTGGCGGTGGGAGGCAAGGGTAGGATTTAATAAACTGATCTTGGTCTGCTTGGATTTCCTTTTACAGAAAAGTAGCATATTAATCATTTGATAGCACTGAGGTATAAAGTGCCCAGAATGACCTGCTTGGTATTACTATATTGTATGCAAACTGTTTTTGATCTCTTCTAGCTGACTCTTTACTGTATATGTTTTTTTTCCCCTTCCATTCAATCATATCCCATTTTCAGAGACTGCCTGGACAAATCCCTGCTATTTTCTTGGCAAGGTTTTTCAAAAGTAATTTGCCATTGCCTCCTTCCTGGGACTGACAGAAAGTGATGACCTATGGTCATCCAGCTGGTTTAATTCCTAAGGCGGGACTAGAACTCATGATCTCCCAGTTGTTAGCCTGATGCCTTAGTAGTACATCTGTAAATAGAATGCAAGGATAGGTTTCTGACCTTCCTTTATAACTACTGTTTTTCTTAATTCATTGTAGATAGACATTTCAAGAAAATAAATCTGAGATTTTTAAGATTTCCAATTGCAGTTTCATAGTTTCATCTTCGGGTAGTTCCAGAAAATAATTGCCTTTTTTAATAAGGCAGGTTGTCTTCAACCTAAACTAAAATGGTAGTATGGTAAATTATATTTTAATGGATAAAATTATCTATGGATAGGAAAAGAATGCTGTAATTTCATCTCTTCCTATTCACTATTTCCAGGACAGTATATCAGTTTGACAATACTGGTTTGAATCAAATAATAAGGAGGGTAGCCTGGCCAAGAATAAAAAGCCTTTTGTTGCAAATAATACATTTTGGAGCCAAATGTTCCTGCTTTCTTCAGATCCTTATGCCAAAGTGAAGGAAAAATCAATGTTTCACCAAGCAGCATATAAAAAAAGTGCCCTCATTCTCACTTGAGGTGACAGATGGGTATTAATTTTGTCAGAATGCTGATTTCTAGGGACTTGATTTTCTTGCTTTTTTTTATGCTCACAAAAGCTTTCAACTGCATTAAAGGAAAAGAGAATATATTGGCTAAGCATTGCTGTCAGCTGGTTTCAAGGAAGAGATTGAAGGAAATGTATGTGCTCTTTGTATCTTAGAAGTAAACAGGAACAGCCCAATGCATTTTTGTAAAAGATGGGAAATATTGTTGAATCCAGAAATCCAAGTCTGATATAAAAATGTTAAATTCAGACTGTTACAAAAATTATCTCTTTGCTTTCCTTCAAAAACTGTAACATGGCTACTTAAATAAAATCAAGAACCTAACAGTATCCCATCAGAGTTTCAGTAATAGCTGAAACCTGGAACTGATTCCCCTAGATTAGAGGTAGGCAACCTTGGCTCTTTTATGACTTGTGGACTTCAACTCCCAGAATTCCTGAGTCAGCCATTCTGGGAGTTGAAGTCCACAAGTCATAAAAGAGCCAAGGTTCCATATCCTACATGATAATTGCTTCCTTGGTACTATTTTGGAATTACTAAGGCACCAGGCTAGAAAGTAGGAGATAGTGAGTTCAAATCCCACCCTAGCCATGAAAGCCAACTGGGTGACCTTGCCCAGTCATTCTCTCTCAGCCCAACCCACCTCCCCAAGGCTGTTGTTGTGGGGAAAATGTTCATGTAATGTTTTCTATGTAAGGATTCACACACTGTACTTAATCCATAATGAGGTAAAGCTTTGGTTTGGGTTTAGCATGTTATGGGAATTCATCCATTGTATTTGAACATAATGCTTATTGGCTTAGTCTATTGCTTGAAACCTTGTTTAACTAAACTTTGGCTTTATACAGTGTGAAAGCTTATTCTATGTGTGTAGGTATCATTCCAAAAACAATCCCAGTCAAATATTATTTAGCAATGAGTGAGGGTGTTATTTTCCAAATTAAAAGTCTATAATAGGTGTTTCCCAAGGAATAATGCAATTTCTGAGAGGCCCCTGAGACTTTTATATTGGAATCTGTCTGGAATTTGGGATTTATTTGTAAAAGATTATATAATGTTAAGAGCCAGTTTGGTGTAGTGGTTAAGGTATCAGGCTAGAAACCAGGAGACCATGAGTTGCATTAGGCACAAATCCAGTTAGGTGACCTTGGTCCAATCACTTTCTCTTAGCCCTAGGAAGAAGGCAATGGCAAACCATTTCTGAAAAACCTTACCAAGAAAACTGCAGGGATTGGTCCAGACAGTCTCAGAGATTGAACAGAAGAAAAAATACAGCACTCACAACTTTGAACAGACTCCATATTTTGTAGAAGAATATGCTTTCTGCTCTTCCTCCATTCCTGTTATATTTATAGATAGTGTGATTATGACATTGTACTCTAAGCAAGCTTAGGTCAGATTTTCTCTGTTTAGATAGATGGGATAGATAGTTTTCATTTTCTAAAGCTAAAGCCTTTGGCAGAAAGTAAAGGGCTGGAAGGGAATTTTTCTTAAAGAACTCCAGAGAAGGAGAGTCCACCACCTTCCAAGTGATTCCATTCTTGGGCAACGCTTGCTGTTAGATCTGTCTTGATGTTCTGCCAAAATTTACTTCCTTATAGTTCAAATCTATCATTTTGGGTACTGTCTTCTGAAATAACTCTGAACAATGCATCATGGCTTCCTGCAGTCATCTCCAAGCTAAACATATGCAGTATCTTCAACTGTTCTTCCTAATTCTGTATATCATTTTGATTACTATCCTATACATGCCGTCTGATTTGTCAGTGCAGTGCCCCAAACTGAAGGTAGTGTTCTAGGTGTAGTCTAATCAATGTACAAGAGTAAAAGAAGGATGTCATTTCTTGATTCTGACATTAGATTTAGTTTTAGTTGAAGCTTCTGGTGATTATTGCTTTAACTAACTATGATAATGAAAACATTATGGTAAATCTTCCTATAACAGGGGTTCTCAACCTTGGCAACTTTAAGATTTGTGGACTTCAACTCCCAGAATTCCTCAGCCAGCAAAGCTGGCTGAGGAATTCTGGGAGTTGAAGTCCACAAGTCTTAAAGTTGCCAAGGTTGAGAACCCCTGTCCTATAACTTCAATGTTACTGATAGGTATCCTGTGATATGCACTTCAAGCTATTTGCCAGGCACTTGGTAGCAGCTCTCCAATGATGGAACATTCTTATGGTTAATTTCTTGATGTCCACGGGGTTCAAAGATCTATTTTTCATCTTTGTTTCTCAACAGGAGTTAGTTGTGGCACTGAGTCACCATGTGGTTCAGTATGAAACCAATTTCTGTACAGTTGCCTTACAGTTTATGGAAGAAGAGAAGAACTATGCATTGCCCTCACCTGCTGCTCCAGGTACTCTATCATCTTCTTTGCAGGCACAAAGTTGTAGAAGTTGATTTTGTGAGCTATCTTTTTAACAGGAAACTGGGGGAAAAAAATCTGTTTCCTTCTCCCATTTTCTTGAATCGTATTAATTTATCTGAGGTCTAAAAGTGCCAAAAAAAATCCCAATTCTGTTGGAAAATAAGATAAAAAATAAAATTCAACTTGTTTGAAGAGTTTAAACTCCCCTAGCATTGTGTTAATTCATATGTAACACCAGCAGTTTATTTTTTATGTAAAGCATTTACACCCTGCTGATCAGTTTAAGAAACTCCTAGAACAGCTTACATAACAATATTTTTAAACAAAAACTCAAGTCCCTGGGTTTTTAGCTTTACAATCGTATAGCATCAAAGAAAAAGAAGATGGGGAATGAAAAGGAAAACCAGAAAACAACTTCTCAATGTTTCATGATTCCTGCAGAAGGCAACTGTGATAAGAAACAGCCAAAGAATACCCTCAGCAGCAGAGCATCTTTATATGGCAGTTGGCCTTGCTGACAGTTGAAGAAGATCCCCAGCCAGATGTTTAGATGCAAGCGAGGAAAGGCCTACATTCAGACTAGGATATTTCATGTTCCTTCTGTCCTTTCTCCTAACACATTTAATTTGTGTGGAAAGATTGTAAAGGTCCAGGACAGACTATTGTTAGCCTTCTCTTTCATAAAATGTCATTATTAATATTGTGTATCCTGCATAGTTTGGGGGGCAATTGGTTTATTTAGATAAAAGCTTCCTGCTTTTCATTTACTCTTCCCTGGAAGAGTGCCTTCCTCCAAAAATATTAAAATAGTCTCTTCCCTCCTGAATTTCAGAAAGCCTAAAAACTTAGTTGTTCTATTAAGCCTTGAGGGCAAGATGTTGTGACTATTCTTCTGCACAGCGATTAGATTCTTTGGTTTAAAGTCCCAATCTATTTATGTGCTTTATAAATTTTAGTTATGATTTATTTTGTTACTTATATTTTCTTTAAATACAAATTAGAAGGTTGCAAAATTATATGCTGCTCAGAGTAAATTTGTTTGAAATAGTTTATATGTACCCTATAAATAAAATGTGTACGTTAATAGCTACTGTGCCTTAAAAGGGGGGAGGGGTGCATTTTAAAAACTGGAAACATAGATCAACATTATTTTGCCTTCTTTTTATATAGGAAGTAAATGGTTATAAATAAAATGCACAAAAAGCTTTCTTTGGTGTGCATTATGAAAGCCTTTTTATAGCCAACTAAGTCTGCCTTTTGGAGAAAAATAAGATGAAAAATAATAATAATAATTGCAAGCATTCATAATATAATGGAATTCTTTGGGTAAATATTTAGGCAGGAAAAAGATCAATAAGCTTTTTTGTTTGTTTGTTTCTCTTTTATTATAATATCCAGACTCGCACCTCAGCAGTGATACATTGCTAAACTCAAATGAGGTCAGCTTTGTTTGGAGCTGTCACGTGAATCTCATTATAGCTAATAGACCTTGCACAGTAGCAGTCTGTACATTTTCCTCTACTTTAAATAAGGAGGTTGAAATAGCATCTCAGTTTTAAAATGTTATTTATGAAAAATCCCATTAATTGTCCCATTGATACTAAACAAGTACATTTATCCTATTATTACTAAACTAGAACATTTATTAAAAGGAACAAAGAGAAGCAGTCTAGCCATTCAGTTTGTTGCTTGTGGAGTCCTTGTGCTCTCTGAGCTTGGTTGTTTTCTTACAGGCATTTTATTACTCTGCTGTGCCACTGTTAACTCTTTTTTTTTTAGTTTGTAACAAAATCTTTATTTTAAGATGTAGTTGACAAATTATTTTTCAAAGAATACGGAATTTTCCTTTTGTATTATATTTATATTACAAATTTACAGGGCTGAGATCTGACAGTTTGCAGGCTTTACAAGATGAACACTTAAGGGCTCTCACTGCTTTGATAAATGTTTATATAATAGAGAAATAAAATCTATGGCTCAGAAAAAGTTGGATATTTTCTATGTGCGTTAGGAGCACTTAGTAGATCTCACTCCCAAGTTATGCGCATATGGTACAAAACTGCAGCCTTATTCTGTCATCTGGAAATGAAAAAGAAACTTCAAACTTGATTTTCATCTTGTCCATTTAAAGATGGGGAAACAATTTCAATGTGAAACAATTTTAGCAATGCAGAAGACTGAACAAAAATGGCAAAAGACTCTGTGCCAGAAGGGAGTAGAGTTTGCTGTCTGTTTATATATAGTTTATATATAGGGACTTGCCTGTCGGTGTTGGTGGGAGTCTTGTTTTCTTCGTGGTAGTTCCTTGACTAAGCCGTTGTTTAATGTTTATTTGGTTGTTTACCTATGTTGATTTGTTCCCTTGATTTGTTACCTACTTGTGCATTGCCTAAAAGATTTTTTTAATTATGTACTTATTTATTAAATGAATATGCCACCCATCTCCCAGTTCGAAGCAACTCTGGACTGTAAAAGATAAAGAAAAGCCACGGGGAAACATATGAAAAAGAACACTGAGGCTAAAAGAAGATATAGCACCAACCAACTGCCACCCAGTTAATTTGAAACTACACGGGTGGCAAATAAGCTAAATAAATAAATGATAAAATTTTGTCTAAGGGGCAGCAGTGGCTACTATTATTGACTTACTTGAAACTATTACTGGTTTGCTATTTTGCGGGGATAAATATTTATATTGCCTCCATAGAGATTGGAAGTCTGACTCCAGTTCGAGATAATCCATGTACTCCAAAACTCCGTTCTGTCAGCTCCTATGGAAATATTCGAGCAGTCACTACAGCAAGGAACTTGAATAAGTCCCTGCAGAATCTCAGTCTGAATGAAGAATGTAAGATAACTTTTCATTTTTTAAAAAAAACAACAACAAACCTTACACTTTGTGTGCATCTGGGTCTACAGCAGAAATGGCACAGTTAAAAGTGGACAGTGTCTCTAATTACTGTTTGTGAATAGTGTAACGTGGGATTGGAGCCTGAAAATCATGACCAGAAGTGGATTCATTGGCATAGTGATATATCTGTCCTCTCGACTATAGTCCTTATGACTCTCCCAAAACGAGTGGTGAAAGAGAAGGGAGAGGGGAAAAAAAAAACACCTTGCAATAACAAAGTTGCATACATATGTAATATCTTCATCTGATTTTCAGTTAGACAGTCCTCAATTTACAACCATTCATTTAGTTACTGTTTGAAGTCACAACGACACTGAAAAAAGTGACATATGCCCATTTTGCACACTTATAACCATTGCAGCACCCCCATGTTCACATGATCAAAATTTGGACACTCGGCAGCTAGCATGTATTTATGATGGTTGCAGAGTCCCAAGGTTGTATGATCATTTTTTGTGACCTTCTGAGAAGCAAAGTCAATGGGAAAGCCATTTAACACCTGTGTTAACAACTGCAGTGATTCACTTAACAACGGTGGCAAGCAAGCTCATAAAATGGGGCAAAACTCACTTAGCAGCTGTCTTGCTTAGCCGTGGAAATTTTGGGCTCAGTTATGGTCATAATTTGAGGACCCCCTTGTATATTCCCGTATCTAGAAGCAAGTCCCGATTCTGTTCTGCCGTATCAAAAAGGTTCTTCGGCCCATAGGTAGTTTTTCAGGGAAAACAGGCAGCCGCAGCACTGAAAAAAAGAGAAGAAAAAAAAATCCTCTTTTTATGAGTTTCTTTTCACGTGCAGATTTCAGGACAATCATAGCAGCCAGTTCCTTGGTGGAGGGACATGAAATCAACATGCCTCCCCCACCTATTATTCCTTAAATTTCATTATTTTAATCTTTTCCTGCTTTTTTTTTTTACAGAAAAACATGTATCTTGCAGGAAGTCCCAAATCATTCATGCATCCCCAAAATATTTCCACATTACAAAGTTGCCTATGTCTGCTAATTTCTGCTGTCAGATAAGTTTTAATATTTAAATTAGTATTGGTATGATCTTTTTTCTCCATTACTGAGCATACCGTGATATGACACCCCTTCTGAAATAGTGTTTTTGGACTTTTCAAGAATAGAGACAGAACTAGTATGTTAATTTATAAAATAAAACTTACTGAGAGGAAGCTAAGCCTCAGACAGATGGAGCCTGGTGGCAAAATGGTGGAATTAATGTGTGATGCCACATTGCAGTCACTAGGATTTCTGCATGTGGCTTATAAATAACCACTGGAAAACCAAGTATCTCCCTTCGCCCTCAAATTTCCATATGTATTCATACTTTATGGAGCATAGTCCTTGCATACGTGTTTTGTTCAGTGTCTGTGTTCTTATTTTTATTCAGTAGCTGGAAGCTCTGTTGCATTTTCCCCTGGGAATCTGAGCACCAGCAGCAGCACCAGCAGCACCTTGGGCAGCCCTGAAAATGAAGAATATATCTTGTCTTTTGAGACGATTGACAAGATGAGGAGAGTTAGCTCCTACTCATCACTGACTTCTTTGATAGGTAAGCTTAAATGTTTTCAAGCCAGATTATTGATAATACAGAGGGCAGGATGAAAAGGTCGACAGTTGCTCCAAGCCAACATCCTTGTGGTAGAACGAGTAGAAAATAACGATTGAAAGTTTTGGGGAAAGAACATGTAGATTTATAACGATGCAACAATGTTCATGTGGGCCTGTGTCTATTTTCTATCCAGGATATTTTTTTCTCCTAATTTAAGCAAAAGAAGCAAATATTGATTGGAATTTATAACAGCGCTATTAAACAGGCAGTGCATGGCATATGGCCTATAGTCTCCTCTTAACTCACTATTTGGTAAGATGACATTCTTATAATAAGCAACGTTCCTTTCTAATTTGTTTGTTGATTATTCAGTTTGTATCTCACTTTTTTCTAGCTAGGTAGAAAAAGTCAGGAGCAATCTAGCCAAGCTAGCATAGCTTACTATTACTACAATGGTCACTTAAGCTCTTTGGGCAGGATAGGCAGTCACCATCTTAGAGTAAAACTTCTTTGCCGGTATCATGATGCCAACTGCACAATAATGTTGTCAACAGTTCAGATTAAAGGTTCCATGAATGTGGACTGTAAGTATGTGCCACTCCCTTTGCCCAAGTATCTTTATAAAATCCCCTGCCACCGTCATTAGAAAATAAAGAAGAGGCACAACTATGATAGGTTGCAAATAAGGGGTCAAATCCTGACATTTTTAGGTAGAAGGATCAAGGAACATATCAGGCTGGATGGACAAATAGCCTAACCTAGATTATTCGGCATTTCTTTCAAGAAGAAACAATGGTACTCAGTGTTTAATATGAATATTACCAATTTACAAGGGATTAGAAAGGTTGTTTTTAAAACTGCTAGCTATTATTTTTCATTCCTCCCTTCTGATCACCAATTCTACAGCTACTCTTGCATATAATATGCTTTGTGGTGACTGGGATTCTTGGGATTATTCTTGGGATTATGATCCAACTAAATTACAAGTCACATTGGGAATATAATGCTGGAAAAACTGCAATATAGCCAATCAAATTCAAAAACATTAAAAAGTGAAATTACAAAAGAACAAGAAACTGACAAATACTTTTACTTGTTTGGAAAACAGAAGGGAGAAGATATTGTCTGCAGAGGATGAAAATTGTGCCCTTTATATCATCTCTTTTCCAATACTCTGTCGCCTCAATTGCTCCTTTTGTAAAGCTTGATATTTCCCCATTTTTTTCTTCAGATGTTCAAAAGAGTTTAATTTGTTACCTGAGTTTCAAAAGAGTTAAAGTCAAAGAAACTGAAAATAAGCAAAAAAAAAAAAAAAGAGTGACCCAAAGCAGTTTTCCAATGCCCCCCTTATTTGTATTCTGCCAGGAACCACTCACATCCAGCTGTAAACAACATAGCTTCTGGAAGTGGTTTAAAATTCATAACTTGCACAAAATTCCATTACTTTCAGCACTTACCTTTTAAATGATGGGGATTCTCCCCCCTCATGACTTCTTTCTTCCACCTTCCCACTTTATAGAAAAGCCTTCTATCCTTTTAGCTACAGTGCAAAGAAAATCATTTTAAAATTGTGAACTATCCACATACTTGACTTTAGAGATGGCAGACTTACATTGATTCTTAACAAAGCTGCAGAATAGTGTTGCCCATATAAAAAATAATAATATTTAGCAATATAGTTGTGATTTAGAAGAGCTCCTATAGTTGACTGAGAAAGTTGCTGTTTTGCATAGGTGTGCTCTCAAATTCCATTTTTGGTCTGGGTAGCAAGAGTGAGAATGTCTGTAAGGAATCAGTGCTGCTCATGTTAGACCATGGTTGTCCAACTTTTTGGTTTGACCAGGCCACTTTGAGTAAAGAGGAATTGTCCTGGGCCACATGTAAAATATACAATATAGTTAATGGGCATAAATCATATAATGATACGTTTTGTCAGGTGCAAGAAGTCAGGAACCAGGATAAGTTCAAAAGTACTACAAGTTTATTTCAAGAATCTGAACTAGTAATGGTCAAGGAGAATTGGTATCAACAGACTTCAAGGGAGGCTAGAATTGCATCCCTTCTGGAGCCATAGGTACTCCAGATTGATGATACATTTCACACCACCCTTGGGCTTAGCCTGGTGGTCTCGCACAAGTTTACAATCTTGTGGAGCCACATTACTAGCTGTCCAGGGCTGCATGCAGACTGTGGGCTGTGGGTTGGACATGCCTGGGTTAATGCTGCGATACATGACAAATATAGCTCAGAGATATTGCCCAGAGATAGATATATCTGACACCATATAAGGTTGTTTGATATGAACAGAACCTGCACCTGATGCTTTAGCATATGAAAACTTATCCCAATTACAGTACATCCCATTAATTTGTCATCTTTAAAATTATGGAATTAGTATCATTATGCATGGTGCTTAGAGATTAACACCAAGCTTTAATGCAGACCTCCTCCTGAAATTACCAGAAATTGTACTTTCTGATGAGACAGAAGGGAGAAGAATATTAAACATATTAGCTTTAATTACATTGAAACCAAATCAGATGTAGTTTTATGCTAGCTCCACCAGTTCTTTATGCATCCTCCCAGCATACCACTTCGAGGTCAAGTGAAGGTTCAGCTTAAAAAGTGTCACACATCTAGAGGATAAAAAAAATATAGATCCCAAGGAGTTTCAAATTGAACATTTAACACATTGGAGGGGAGGAATAAGGGCTGCAGGAGCAAAGTAATTAAAGAAATGATATTCATTATTTTAGTTAAGCTTGAAAATTGGAGCACGTCTATCATGGGATCAGTAGGATGGATATCATTAGAGAAGAAAGTAACAGAACACCAAAAAATGTTTTGAATTCAGGTCGTTGCAGTTTGAAAAGGATATGATGATCAAGGGGAGACAGAATTGATTTTGATGAGGGCAGGAATACATAAGGCAGTTCATTGGAGATTTTGCCCTAAGACAGAGGTCAAAAGAAAAAGACAAGGAGCTGATTGGAGGGGAGTCATGAGTGCAATCGCAACAAAGAAGAAAGCAAGGCAGTATTAAGGTCTGAAACAACGGTTAAGAGCTCTACAATATCCGGAGATGTTCTGTAAAGGGTAGTAGGTTCCCAATGAATTAATTTCAGAGGCAGAAATGCAGTGGGATGCAGGCAAGTGAATGGGCAAAAGATGATCAGATCGCACTTGTAGGAATGCCACAACTATTAGAATATGCTTTAAAGGAGAGAGCAATCGCAGTGTCTTGGGGAAAGCAGAATCAAAAGTTGAAAATATTAAGAATGGAAAAATCAAAGGCAGTGATGGGTCCTCTGGCTTAGGAAATGGCAGTTCTCAAGAAAGAAAACAAGGAAAGCCAAAAGGATGTAATTAGGTGTTATATGCTGGAAAGAAGTACAGGTGGTCCTCAACGTACGACCACAATTGAGCCCAAAATTTATGTTGCAAAGTGAGAAATTTGTTAAGTGAGTTTTGCCACATTTTACGACTTTTCTTGCAACATTTGTTAAGCGAATCATTGCAGTTGATAAATTAGTAACAAGGTTAAGTGAAACTGGCTTCCTTCTTGACTTTGCTGGTCAAAAGGTTGCAAAAGGTGATCACATAACCCTGGGACACTGCAGCAATCATAAATATGAACCAGTTACCAAGCATCTTAATGTAAATCACATGACAATAGAATAGAATAGAATAGAATAGAATAGAATAGAATAGAATAGAATAGAATAGAATAGAATAGAATAGAATAGAATAGAATAGAATAGAATAGAATAGAATAGAATAGAATGGTATGGGAAAAACAGAGTCCATAAGTATTTTCAAAATCACTTTATAAGAAATGCCTTGTTAACAGCATGGGAAAAAATTAAAGCTAAAATATATCTAAAAATTCCAGGGTGGTTATCATCGATGGAAGCATTTGTACATCCGAACTTGGTAGATTTTGAAAAAATATGGGCATATAGAGAGAGGTATTCTAAATATTGATGGGAATTTAAAATCTAAACAAGAACTGGAAAATCAGGGAATCAACTTGTCATGGTGGGCACATTTAAAGACACAGACTACTATCAAATTTGGGACTTATTTTATTGTTGGTTAGAGGAAAGAATGAAGGATTAGGAATTGAATATGTATTAGCATAGCTAATCCCAGACAACTCATTGATTGGACAAATTAACATATGTTTATGAAAAAAACAATAAAATCTTTATATATATAAAAAAAAGAATAGAACAGAATAGAACAGAACCTTGGAGGTCTTCTAGTCCAGCCCCCTGCTCAAGCAGGAGAACCTATACCTTTTCAGACAAGTGACTGTCTAGTCTCTTCTTAAAAACTTCCAGTAATGGTGCACCCATGATTTCTGAAAGCAAGCTATTCTACTGGTTAATTGTCCTCACTGTTAGGAAGTTTCTCCTTAATTCCAGGAGATGCTGCAATAGACCTAAGTTTGAAAAGCAATATTTTATAGTGATCCCAAAGGTGCCTTTTAAAGAAGCAACTGGACTTTCTTGTTTTTCTTTGAAGATGTTTCGCTTCTAATCCAAGAAGCTTCTTCAGCTCAGTTTCTTCTTCAGAGCTGAAGAAGCTTCTTGGATGAGAAGCGAAACGTCTTCAAAGAAAAACAAAGTCCAATTGCCTCTTGAAAAAGCACCTTTGGGACAAACATGACCTGGATGACTAGGAATCTCCATAGACATTTAGCAATCAGAGGAAATAATTTTTCAGTATTGAAACTCTCATTGTCATTCTGAATATTAAGAGATGAAAAATAGACAGTTCTACAAATGTTGTTGTTCCCAATTTTCACCAATCCATGGTTGTCTTGAACCACTATGTTTGTGTCACTATTAACTCGCTTTATTTAAAAATATAAATACTGCTTATCATATTCATGCATGTCCAGACATCATACTTAACTTCAGTTTAGCTTGAAAATGAAACCACCTAGATATATGAAGATGTGAATCTGTATAAAAACAAATGAATAAACTTCAGGTATTTACCAGAAAGATACTTCCCAGTGGTGTTTGCAGAACAGTATTCCTGTTTGGTGACTGAAGTTTTGATTTTTGTAGTTTTGACGTAAGAAAAAAAGGAAAATGGAGAAAAGGAGATCATTAATAATTGTACAACCTTTTTGTCATTATCATTCAAATATCTTGTCCTTCCACAACAAGCCCAAAGCTTCACAGCACACGCATTCTTATTTTCCCCACCTTTGCAATGCTGATTTGCCAGAGAGAGTCCTTGGGCTCTGGGGCTGAGGAGGGATTTTAACTCCCATCACTCTGGCTGAAGTCCAACACTTTTGCTGCCACCCTCAGAGCCATTTGATTTGTGGTCCTTGAAACCCTTTGCACAGTTTGGTCATGATTGTTGAAAGTCAGCAGTTCAGTACCTTCTTTTATTGTTTTCAGTAAATAGGCACCAAAGCTGCAGTGCAATTAACATTTAAACAGCAAAGAAAAATCCCAGCTCTATCCCAAAAGCACCAAAGAAAGAAAAAGAAATGTTTAGCCTTGTTCTCAGATATGATGTCAGTACAGCCAGTTTTTATCTTTGCTTTGTCTACTGTAACCCTCTCCCGTTATCCAAAAAATTAAAGTGATTCCCCCTCCTGAATCACCCCACAAGCTCTTTCCCCACTAAGAAAGTGAAATCTCAAATAAAATTCCAATAAAAGAAATCTTATTCAGTTGGCTAACTAAATAAAACAAATGACACAAATTTGAAAATTGCATATTAAGAGAGATATTACCGTATAATAAAGAATTCCCTCACCTTCAAATCTCCTCTGAGGTTCAAATAATAAAATGGCATTCTGCAGGTTTTTTTTTATAACGGTTGCATTGTTTTTTACAAAATTAAAAAAAAGGAAATCTGATTGATTAATCGGGACACTATTTTTGTCAGTCAGAATGTTTTAATCATTTAATCTCTGCAGCATTGCAGTCCTTTTTTAATTACCTGTCATATTACAAAATACACATGATATAAGAGAACATACTCATTAATGCAACAGCATAGGATTGAAGATGTATTTTTAGATAGCTGAAGGATTTATACAAACTTTATTTTACATTGCTCATTCAGGTGCATAAATTTTTCAGTCATTGATTGCCATAAAGGCTAGCAACAACCTCTGGTGTTTTTTTTTCCTGAACAAAAAAACCCTATTCCCCCCCTTCCTCCCTATTGCTTTCTATGTATATACCTATTTAGGAGGAGCATCAGCTGAAAGCAGAAAAAGGTCTCACTGTTCCTGGTGGCAAGGATGGCTCTGGATCCTCCATTGTGCTCTTAGAAATGCTGCTGAGTATTTTTAACTGTTGCTTCCCTCTGGCTTGCTATTTTCAAACAGGAAATTAAAACTGAATAAACCTCCTCTTTGTTGGCAAGGTCAGAGAAAGAACTTAAAGATCAACCGCCTATCATCTGCTGCTAGTTAATATGTTTTCTCTGTTGCTACCGTAGTTAATCTGAAAGGGGGAACGGTAGCAGGAAATGTTGGGAATGGGTGATGGGGCAGGAAATGGTACATACTTTGCTTTGAGTTTCTAGAGAAAGGTAAGGTGTACATCAGATGGGTAAATGAATAAAAGTGAGTTTAACTCAGACTGTAATTGGTATGGCTTTTCTGAACAAGAGCTCATTTCTGAACCCTCCAATTTAGAAATTTGGCACAAGCGTTGCAACTGCAAATTATGGTGAATTCCTACAGCGTTCTCAGTAAGCCAGGCATCTGAGAGAAAGGGCACCACAGCTGCTCTAACTTGTATGTGTGTACCATTCAGCCAGGACCTTTCAATTGAAGGGGTGGAAAAATGCAAGCCACTTTGAGTGTCCTGATTGCAACTATTAAACTGAATACTGTAAAGGGCCATGCATAGATGAATGTAATATTAAAAGCTCAGAGCAAAGAAAGGCTATTTACTTCTTGTGTTATTGTTAAAAGGAATCATTTTGCAACTCTCTGTACTGTAAGGCCCATTTAACCAATTTGGAATTGGCCTAGATAATTACAAAGCTGTCATTTTAATAGAAATTTTATTAAATGTTACAATTAAAAAAGAGCTAATACAGACTTCAAAAAGAATAAAGGAAAAACATGCAGAAAAAAGGAAAAAGCTAGAAAAGAAAGAAAAAGTAAGAATTTAGTAAAGAAAAATATCTAGCTATGGGTATAGCAATAGAAAAAGCACTTAGACTTATACACTACTCCACAGTGCTTTTCTCTGGATGGTTTACAGAATCAGCATATTGCCGCGAACAATTTGGGTCCTCATTTTACCCACCTCAGAAGGATGGAAGCCTGAGTGAATTTTGAGCCCCTCAGAATTGAACTCCTGGCAGTGGGCAGAGTTAACCTGCAATAGTGCATTCTAACTACTGCACCACCATGGCTTCTATACTAAAGCATATAACTGAGTAACCTAATACTAAAATGATTACTAATAATAGTAATATAAAGAAAAATGAGGGGATTCTTCAGATATCAATAGATGGGAGTCATTAAACCTTACCCTGTGGGGAAAGATGATCACTGTCAAAATGAATATTATTCCCAGATTAATTCACATTCTGAGAGGAATTCTAGTTTATATATCTGGAAAATATTTTCAAAAAATACATTCTTTGTTTACAAAATAATAATAAATAGTAACAACAACAACAACAATAATAATAATAATAATAATGATGATGATGATAAAGTTGGAAGGGACCTTGGCTGTCCAATCTCTTCTTAAAAACTTGGAGCATTCACAGCTTCTGGAGGCAGGTTGTTCCACTGATTAATTGTTCTAACTGTAAGCTTCTCCTTAGTTCTAGTTGCTTCTCTCTTTGGTCAGTTTCCATCCGTTGCTTCTTGTCTTGCCTTCAGGTGCTTTGGAGAATAGCTTGACTCCCTCTTCTTTGTGGCAACCCCTGAGATATTGGAACACTGCTATCATGTCCCCCCTCATCCTTCTCTTCATTAAACTAGACATACCCAATCCCAGCAACTGTTCCTTATATGTTTTAGCCTCCAGTCCCCTAATCATCTTTGTTGCTCTTCTCTGTACTCTTTCTAGAGTCTCAACATCTTTTTTGCATCGTGGTGACCAAAACTGGAAACATTATTCCAAGTGTGGCCTTACCAAGGCATTGTAAAGTGGTATTAATACTTCACATAATCTTGATTCTGTCCCCCTGTTAATGCAGCCTAGCACTGTGCTGGCTTTTTTGGCAGCTGCAGTACACTGCTGGATCATATTTAAGTGATTGTCCACTAGGACACCGAGATCCCTTTCACAGTTACTACTATTGCGCAAGGAACCACCTATACTATACCTGTGTGCTTGGTTTTTCTTGCCTAAATGTAGAACCTTACTTTTTTCACCATTGAATTTCATTTTGTTATTCAATTCTGAAAATATCTTTACAGAAAATGTAAATTAATGAGGGGGGTTGGTTTTCTGAATTTGGAGCTATATATTTAACAGAGTTGATATAAAACATGGAATTGATATTCCTTAAATGGATGGGTAACCCACTTTTTACCTATAGGTCTCCAGTCTGATTTTGGCCAATTAATAGAGTATCCTGCTATTTTACTAAAGCCACCTATCTTTTGCATAAAAGATAATAGTACAAGTTTAAAAATAAACAAAAGAATAAGGAAGTTAAACAAATTTGTGTTCAACTGAGTTGCTTACTACTCCATATATCTCCTTGTGTTGTCTAGCACAAGGGTTTCATACAGCATGGATGGATGATATATCCTTGCCTAGTTCCTCTAAATAATGGAAAGGCAGGAGAAAACATGCAATTAATCTTCCCTTTAGATGTAGGTGACCCATACAATATCTGAATCCATTTTATGAAGTCCAAAAGAAATTTAAATCTGTTTAATATAGAAATCATTTTGTCAAAGACTTTTTCAGCTTCTAATGATAATATTGCAAATAGATCTTCCTTTTTATTCATGTTCATTAGATCTACAATTAACCTAATGTTACCTTCTGCCTGCATAATTTTTATAAACCCTGCTTGATCATTGTTAACAACAAACAATATCACTTGATGTAATCTATTTGCTAACACTGTTTTTAAAATCTTTGTATCAATGTTAATCAACAAGACAGGATGATAATTAGAACACTGAGTATTATCTCACCAGCTTTTGGTACAACTGTAATAGAAGTTTGGTTAAATGTCAGAGATAAATTTCTTTTTATCAAATATTTCTTAATATACTTGACAAGATTTTGGTACCAAAAGATATATGAGTGTTTTATATTACCTGACAGGGAACTCATCTAGGCCTGTATTTTAGCACTTGTTATTTTAAAATTATTTGTTTAATCTCTACCTCAGATACTAGAGCAAATAGATGTTGATGTTGTGTATCATCTAAACATAAATTAATTTTATTTTAAAAGTCTTCTATCTTCATTCAGTATATTCTCTGGTTTACTGCATAATTCTGAATAAAAATTTTAAAAATTGATAATTTATGTCAATTGAAGTTTTATACATTTCATCTCTTTTGATAATTTTTTACCACTTTCTCTTAAAGTATAACAAATGACCTCTTCTTCCCATATCTTATTTCTTATCTATAAATAAATCTTTAAACCCTGATCATTTAGTCCTAGTCATCAAAAATCCATTAAGGATTACCAATGATAACAACATATTTATTTTAACCTTGATCAAATAAACCTACTTTATATTTCTTCCTTTTACTGTCAACAAGTTTGGTCTTTAATCCCTTCAAATAATGTCCTAGAACTTGATTTCTTTTCATTTCTTCTCATAAAGCCTTTAAAACTATAACATGTCCCTTTGTAAATCCAATATAGATAATTTATCCAGATCACTCCTTTGGTTTATTTGTATATCCCTTTCAATTATTAAGATATCAATCAATTTCATTTGTATATCCAATGTAATATCTTTTTCATGTCATTCTTTTAGTTTGTCATTTTAAATCCATTTTCATATCATTCTTTATTTTATCGATAAATCATGTTCCTCTTCCCTAACATCTTTTAAACATAGTTTTTGTCCATTCTGAATGAGTGAGTCAAATTTAAGTATTCTTCTCCTTTAATTGCAATCTTTAGTTCCTTCTGGTTTCCCCTAGTTTCTAACTTTCAAAGTCCCATCCTATCATTTTTTAAAAAATAATTTAGAACAACAGCATTGTCCCATGGATAGATTCTTATAATTAATTTCAAAATCTTATTTCAAATCGATCTGGACCCTTAGTCTATTGGTAACTTTCCAAAATCAACATTCTAATCACCCTTTTGCTATATATTAAAAAAAAACTAAGTCTTTAAATTTTTTTTTGCTAAGGATTGAAACTTGCCCAAGAGTTCCCTTGTTATTGCAAAGATCTCTAATACGGTAGCTAAAAAGTAGTTAAGAAGTAATTTCGAAAGTGATTAAGAAATGAGACTCATCAAACATTATGTCCACACAGGCTGCATTATGTTTGTAAACTTGATTGAAACCCCTAGGCTTATATGTCAATCACAAAAATTTCAGTTTCTGCAGTCTACCCCCAAGGGCACCTGTCTAAAGTACAAGTGGGTGATTTCACAATCTCTGTTTTTTCCAGAGAGATTTTACTGCCCAGAATTCACCGTCTGGCTGCTGATCCTGCTGCAGTGTCATCCTTGTACCTTTAGGGATGTCTAGTTTGTCATGAACCTTCACTGAAAGTCCCACAGAGCTGTCATTTTAAATGTACTTTTAGCACATATGCTTCTGCCATGTGCTTTGCCTCTGCATCCCTTTTTATCATTACAATCTCTAATGCAAAAATAGAGCTTTTTTCCCCTCCTGCTGTTAGTATTTCTTTTCATCAGTGCACTGACTCAGTCAGTTCAAGCTTGACAAGCAGATAATTTGGATGCCTCACTCAAGGGGCTGTGAGCAATTTTTTTTTCCAATGAAAATAAGGAAGAGGGAGAGCAATGAATCTAAAAATTCATAGAAATTCCTTCTGTTCTCTTCAGCTGGTGAGCTAAAGAGGAATAGCTAAAGAGGAATTTCAGAGCTGATGTTTTTTAAAGATCAGATTCAATAAAGTCTTGTGCAGGTATTTTTTCCTTCTTCATTCTTTATTCTTCAGCCATGAGAGAAACACGTCGGTTCACATTAGCACAAAATATTGCAATATTGAAAGATTCTTTTCCTTTCCTGCTGGTCTTTCATTAACTTTCAAAGGAATCTCAAACACCTGAGATTTCGCAGCTGTGGTTATATAACTTCCTGCATGGAAATAAAAGTAGAAGAGGTAGAATGCTGATCAGGGAAAAAGAAGCTGTGGAGAATGCTCTTCCAGGGACACTGAGCTGCCTGATGCCTTGACAGCTGCCATCTTGACTTTCATCATTTTGCTTGCTTTTGTTTGTGTCTTCCTGAGCAATATACCAAAAGTCAAGCTTTTTTAGTGACTCCAAGTCTGACACATAACAGAGATTCATAGATTGTGCCAGGTAGGAAAGGAGCATGAGATGCCAGCGATAATCTAAGATCTCATAAAATAACAAATGTACTCAAAAACCTGCTTTGATGTTTATTCTAATTCAAGAAATGGCACACAAATCACATGAGGTTACCCACTCCACTTGCCTATATAAAAAAGCTAATTTGACATTTCTCTGTCCCATTTTCACAGTGATTTAAAATGTTTTACCCAGATAAGTGGGCACCCCACAGTATATTGGGATGTCTGATTATATGGCCTCCATTCTCAGATTGCACAGATGAGAAACCATCGATTTCCACTGAATACCATCCTAATTACATGAATAAGAAATCCCAATTCACAACTTTTCTGCATAAAAAAATGTATTAGATATTATGTGAAATATCATACTCAATAGTACTTTTACATATCTAGACATCAGAATTAGTCACTTAGTAATGTCAGGGGAAAAACATGTTAAGAGAAACAAGAGACAACACACAACAAAATTCTCACTTTAGGATCCAGAGGTTTATTTCAATTTAACACACAAATTCAGTATTTACATTTCAACAACTTATTGCAATAAGGACCAAGTGGACTAGCGGTCATTAAGTATGACAGCTGGGCCAAGAGGCAACACCCAAATCTTTGAAGCAGGTTTTATACCTTAGCATTGTGCCCATCTCTAGCATTCTGGTGCCACCCAGTAGCCATCCCATTTCCCTCCCAGTTCCCTTTCACATTTCTCGGATCCTTTCAGGATCCTATTCTTGGAACTGACCATTAGGTTAGTTTCTTATTCTTCCATTGTTGCCCTGGTTACTGGGCTACTTCCTTGTTCTGTCTTGTCTTTGTCCTATCCACCACTTTCCTCACTACCGTTCCTACACGTGTCATTGCAAAGATACACAGGGTTTAGTTCCTCTTTTCTCCTACGTTCTTGTTCAATGTTCCGTTTTTCTTAAGAATTTGTGCCAATCACAAATAGTCATCTTTTTCCTATGAAAAGGTCAACAAAGGAGGTAAAAGTTAACCAATGAAACAACCTGCCTCCAGAAGTGGTGAATGCTCCAACACTGGAAGTTTTTAAGAAGAGACTGGACAGCCATCTGTACAAAATGGTATAGGGTTTCTGCCTGAGCAGGGGGTTGGACTAGATGACCTCCAAAGTCCCTTCCAACATTATTATTATTATTATTATTATTATTATTATTATTATTATTATTATTATCATTATCATTATCATTATCATTATCATTATTATATAGCAAGTTCAAATCTAAATATGATTAAATTATTTAGTTCACACTTAGGGATAATTAATTTTTCCTTTCACATTATCCACAATTGTTTCAGCTTTGAGGAAAATGCCTGTTTTCCACTATTGGTACTACTGTGGACACTTGCATGTCCAGACAATCTGCCAGATCGCCACTCAGAGTTCCATTATTTAGACCAGTGGCCATATAAATTTATTAAATAAATAAATAGAATGAGCAATCATTTGATGAAGAGAAGCCAAAAATAATTTTTTTGCAAGAGAGGGGAAGACAATTCTGGGGCAATGAAAATTAAAAATAAGACTTCACTATATAAACACCTGAACAATTATTTATCAAAAAAAATTAGCATCCTGTTTAATACCACCAATTCCACTGACCATATCAAGCCATATATCATGGTTACAAGCTGCCTGTTCATCCAGTGGCTCTGTTACTGTTAAACCATATTGTAAATGGCCACTGTAATAAGATTTCCTTTCTGACTGTTTACAATTTAACTTTCTCCAGGTACTTATATATTTGTAGTTTAGGATTACATTTAATGTATTAGACACAACAGACTAATTCACTAAAGTTTATGACATGTGTGTTACTTTTCAACATATCACTAGATTTTAAATGGCTAGATTTTAATTTCAATTACTGCAGGATTATACAGGTTTCCCCTGGGATTATTAATAATGTGGCTTGGTGATAAGATCAGAATAAGAAAGTATAATTAGATTGCCTTAGTCTAAATCCATTACCTAACTATATTTGGTCAGTGCATATTCCAGAGTTGGGAAAAGTTACACAAATAATTGCGTGCCTGTAAAAAAGTTAGTTATGAGGAAAGGTGAGAAATTCATTTATTTTGCTTGGAAAAAAGAGAAATGAAACACCTAGAATCATTCAAAATAAACATGTAAAAAAGGTGGATAAAAATGTTTCTCCTTCTCTGTTAAAACTAGAACTCCAAATTATCAAATGAATTTGAATTCTGGCAAATTTCCTCTTCACATACGGTAGAATGCATAGTTAAATTAAAAAACACATTATCGCAAACAGCGACTTCATGGGGGAATAAAGAGGCTTTAAGTTTGAATTAGGCAAATTCATGTAGAATATTGAGGATCACCATATTTAGGGCTTGTTTACACGGTTATCTTGGGATAAGAAAGAATATGTATAATTTCTGATCTTATTTAGATGCCCTAAAATAATCTAATCTTGTTATTTTTTACAACAGAGGGACACAGCAAAAGAAACAAAAATATTGAAGTAGCTTTCTCAGATTTGAGCTTCAGTAATTTATATCCATCTTCAAATTCTTGATTTTCTGTGCAAACAATACTGTGGTTAACCTTTAACAGCAGGCCTAGATTTTTAAAAACCACCATTCTGTTGAACAAGCTGTACTAACCTGGTCTGCATATGCTGCAATAATATCATTGCAGGAAGTCACCCTAAATCAAAAACAAAACAATCATTGGTTTATCATATAACTGTGATTATGTATGAATTAGACCACTGATACATTGATAATCAAAGGTAGATTACTATAAATCTACCTTTGTGAGTTAAGCACATACCCTATAACATGTTACAAAGCACTCTGCAAATTAATAGCAGTACGATCTTAGTTTTGTTTATTTGCAATTGTCTGATATATGGTCACCATCCTGAGATCATCATATAAAATGACAATTTGGCGACTGGATTTCACTCAGACGTATTTTCTTGCTTTATTCCACTTTGTTTCCAGGGGTGTCTTTCAATAGTATTTACACCCAAATTTGGAGAGTCCTCTTACACTTGGCGGCTGATCCATACCCTGATGTTTCAGACCTGGCTATGAAAGTGTTGAACAGCATTGCTTACAAGGTAAATTTGAGGGGGTAGGGTGGGGGAGTGTTATTTTATCAGATAGCGAGTTTGTCATATAATTTGTGATAGGATATTTTCAATAAATTTGTTTAGTTAACTGTCTCTTTGCATTCATGCAGGTAATTCTTGACTTACAACCCTCCACTTAGTGACTGTTGAAAGTTACAATGGCATTGAGAAAAAAAGAGACTTATGACCAGTTCTCATACTTATAAGCATTCCCACAGTTGTGTGATCAAACTTTAGATGCTTTACAATGATTGCTGCATCCTGGGGTTCTGGGGTTGCCATTTGCAACCTTTCTACGGAGCTTCCGACAAGCAAGTCAATGGGGGAAACCAGATTCACTTAACAGCCGCATGATTCACTTAACAACTGTAGTGATTCACTTAAGGACCATAGCAAAAAGTTCATAAAATGGGGAATTACTCACTTAACAATTGCCATGCTTAGCAGTGTAAATTTTGGACTCCATTGGGGTCATAAGTCGAGGACTACCTGTATTATGCCTTCAACATAGAGTCATGGACTAAAAAAGAAGTTTTATTCTCTTCAAAAAGTTAGTGGTCTACATTGGCTAGAGGCCCCAGGGGTGAAAGAAAAATAATAAAAATATATAAAATTATACAATAATATCCATATTATAATGTGTTTAAAATATAGTTTGGGTTTATATCCTCCTCCTGTTCCTCAGGCTGTTTCCTTCCCCAAACACACAGAGTAAGCAACTATCCACCCTAGAATACCCCACTAATCTTACAAGCCTTGCAGATAATTAATTTTTTTTTATGGGAATCATGCACTACATAAGATTGGGAGACGATATTCCTATAGGAAACTGGCTTCCAAGCCCTATATTTATGTTTTCATTGGTACCTTATTTTTGTGGAACTCAACTTTTTAACTAAATAAATAACCTTGCTCCCTGTTTTCATAAAGAAAATTCATAGGAGTTATATAGACACTTAAATAGCAATGCTGTATGACTGTCAAATGTTTGACAGCTCAAGATTTGGTGGCCTTGAAATTGGCAGACTGATACAGGAGAGAGTAACCACAAAATCTGAGATTTGGCAAAGAGCAGTAGAATAAGCTACTTTATGGCCAAGTATTTCAACAGTCTCTAATTATTCAGTTGCTACTCATTTTCCCTGTTTCCTTTTCTTTGGGCTTTTATATCATTATGTTGGATAAATAAATTGTGAAGTTTTACATGTGGCATACTTATTCAGAGAGTCTTTTACCCTGCTGATAATTGATGTTTTCTGCCAGCATAAGAATTTCTGGACCATATCCAGAATGCATTATGCATTTTCCTAGCTTTATAAAGAAGATAATAGGAAACATGGTACAGTATAGCCTAGCTGAAAGAGGGAAGCAGTAGAAAGCTAAGTATTTGATGAATATATGAATGTTATCCTGTATAAAAAAAGTATTTGAATAACTGTGTCCCATAAATTAATGTTGAAGAAATATGGAAGCCACAATTGCCGTGTGATGGTTATTAGTACCACTGAGCAAAAAAGCCATCAATCTGTTTTAGCAAAGATTTTTTTGGGGGAAAAATCCTTTTAGGAAAGGATTTATTCAGTTATTCACCCTAAGTGGGTTTTAGAAACATGACTGGGTCTAAAATGTAAAAAATGAGTAAACAATCATAATATTTTAGAGCTTTTATATAAGATTTCAAGTATGAGATCATCAATGTTTTGTGTGATTTGGGGTTTCTTGTAAGTTTTTCTTTATTTTGTAATTGGCAGCAGACCATCATAAAATATCTGAAAATATCACCAACTTCTGCTTAGGTGTTATTAGAGTGTTTCTCTGAACTGGCATTGTTGTGTGCATAACTGAATTGAAAGTAAATTTAATTGAAAGTAAATTTAATATTTAAACCCAGGTTTGTAGAGAAGAAACAGAAAAGAATATAATAAAGAAAGAAAATGTATAAAAATGTGACTTCCGACCTTTATTACAAGTATAAACAAATTCATTAACTATTTACTCTTTCTTAAATGTTATAACATTTATCTTTTCATCCTATATTCTATCTTATCTATAAACAAATCCATAAAATATCAACTTTTTAGTCTTGAAAATATAGTCAGAAGTAACAACATATTTTATTTTAACCGTGATCAAATAAACCAACTTCATATTCCTTCCTTTCACTTCTAACAGCCCTAATCTTGTCATAGAATCTGATCCCTTTTCATTTTTTCTTTGTCCCATTGCACAGAATTCTTCAAGGTTTTAACAAATCTCTTTAGTAAATCAAGTAGGAAATTTTTTTTCAGGTGATTCTCTTGGCTTGTCATTTTTATTTCCTTTTAAATGTTAAAGTCTCAGCCAGTTTCTTTTCTAGATCTAGTGAATATCCTTTTCTAAATCATTATCTTGGTCTGCCAGCTGTAAATTCTGTTTCAATATCATCTTTATTTTTCTGCTTCTGTTGTTTCTTCAGTAACATCTTTTGGACATAGCCTATCCATAGAAGCAGATATCATTACTGACACTGTTGATATTGTGGCTACTATTTTCTGATTCCATTCTTCAAAAGTTTCCTTCAGTATTTTTATTGTCATAATCATCTTGCAGGCCTGTATATCTTTACCTAAAATCTTTTGTCCCTTCTAGTGTGCAGTTTTTAAAATCATGATTTTTTCATCTAAGTTTTGTTTTGTAATAACCAGATGGGATCTACTTCCCACAAGAAGCTGTTTGTACTTTATAATTAATTCCAAAATTTTTACAGAAAGATTTTGCAATTAATTATAAAGTACAAACAGCTTCTTATTTTTCAATATTCCAATTTTTGATCCTTAGTCAGCCTTATAACTTTCTAAGAACAAAATCTGATTTCTTTTTTTGTTGTTTAGTTCAGATTCTTTAAATTCTTAGACTTATAGCACTTAAATGTATATACCTCTTCACAGTGCTTTATAGCCCTCTCTAAGTGGTTTATAGAGTCAGCATATTGCCCCCCAACAATCTGGGTCCTCATTTTACCGACCTCGGAAGGATGGAAGACTGAGTCAACTTTGAGCCAGTCAGAATCAAACTGCTGGCAGTCGGCAGTGAGCAGAATTAGCCTGCAGTACTACTTTCTAGCCACTGTGCCCCCACAGCTCTTATATTATATATAGTTAAACTTATATAACTTATAAACTTTCCTTTTGTTCGGGATTAAGGGCAGATTCAACTGGTATTTTCACATTTGTCATTCTGAGGGCCTCTAATAGGCTAATGAGAAATTTTTGAAAGTGATTAAAAACTGAGGTTTGCAAACTTAATTTCCCTTTAAAAGTCTTCACTACGGTGATGTAGTGAAGACAACTGGATTAGTGATAGCTAATCCAGTTGTCTATCAGTGTCCAAGCCTGAGAAAAACAGCTTTTCTGTGACCTCCTCAGGGGGTACAGCTGTCCACACTTGAGTGATCTCTCACCCTATCCTTATCTGAATATCAAAGAACCAGTATACTCATTGGTCTCTTTGCCACAGTCATCAACTTCATGTTTTTAATGTGAAAAGTTGAATGCATATAGACACATATACATCCCTACGTCCACACATACATACATCTATGCATACATATATATCAAAGCTATGTTGATGGATGAAAGGATAGATAATATTGGTTGGGAAAACTTAAGGAAGAGTGAAGGAACAAAGCTGGAGATGGTGGTTTTATTAAAATCAGAATACATCTTTGTGTTTCTAGCACAAGGTACCTATTAGTGAGATCTAGTTACATTCACAGAGAATTCAGTGAGAACCAAGAGACCTAGTTACATCCAGATTTAAAAAGAAAACATTTTATTTGCTCGGGTTCATTATATAGATTACATAGAAATATTGTATTTGTAGTTTATATTATCTATGTATATACCGGTATATATAATTTTAGATTGCTAACAAAGAATAAAGGGAGAACTGGGATAGCTAAGATAGTTAAGATAGTTAAGATAGTTAAGAAACTCGAAATAGCTATCCCAGTTCTCCCTTTATTCTTTGTTAGCAATCTAAAATAAAATATATATATATACTGGTTCCTGTGGATGGCTCTGGGTTGAGCTGAAACAGGTAAAAAGAAAAAAGAGTGTAGGTCTGGTGTCATTCCCCGTGCTATGGACTCGTCTGTCAATAAGGGCGGGTTTCCAATCAATTTCATGTCCTGTGGCTTTGAGGTGTTGGACCAGGGAAGAAGTTGGTTCCTCTTTTTTGACTGGACATGAAATTGATTTCAAAAAGACCAGAACTATCGCCAAAACTGAACACTTTAATAACAGAATAATCAGAGAAGCCATCGAGATAGAAGAACGCCCACACAGCATGAACAAACGAGATGATACCTCCCACCTACCAGCCATTTGGAAACCCGCTCTTATTGACAAACGAGTCCATAACATAAAGAATGACACCAGACCTACACTCACGAAAACCACACAGGATGTCACCACCACACATCCACACAAAAAGCAAACCCAAGCCCACAACGATGATGAGGCACGACCACAAACCAGAAGCCAGACCACAGCTGCATCATTAACCACCTTAAACCCCTCCAATCCATACATGAAGCAAACTGACACCCACCATGAAGATGAGGCATGACCACGAACGCGAAGCCAAACAGCTATGCAGCTCACCATCTCTAATCTCCCTGCAACTCAGACTAACCTGAGCACAACAAAGCCCCCACC
Organism: Bothrops alternatus; assembly: GCA_034064705.1. Taxonomy (NCBI): domain Eukaryota; kingdom Metazoa; phylum Chordata; class Lepidosauria; order Squamata; family Viperidae; genus Bothrops; species Bothrops alternatus. The sequence goes on from JARGCV010000041.1 coordinate 15,772,468, forward strand.
CAAACAGAACACTCCCCCATCCAATCAGAGCACAGCCAAGCCCCTAACCAATCAGAACACACCTCCATCCAATCAGAACACAGCCAAGCTCCCAGCCAATCAGTTCAAACCCCACTGGCAGTTAAAAGGAAGAAACAACTACAATCACACATTGCTCCTAGAAGCACGAAGCCGAAAGCACCAGCCTGGAGATGACAAATGGGACTTCGTCGAAACGTCGCCAAGACACTTCAAATTCTACGTGGGAGAAAACCTGAAGAACCAAAGACCTACATATATATATATGTGTTTTCTGAGGTTTTTGCGGGAGTTTGTATGTAGGTCTTTGGTTCTTCGGGTTTTCTCCCACGTAGAATTTGAAGTGTCTTGGCGACGTTTCGACGAAGTCTCATTCGTCATCTTCAGGCTGGTGCTTTCGGCTTCTGCTTCTAGGAGCAGAAGCCGAAAGCACCAGCCTGAAGATGACGAATGAGACTTCGTCGAAACGTCGCCAAGACACTTCAAATTCTACGTGGGAGAAAACCCGAAGAACCAAAGACCTACATATGTGTGTGTGTGTGTGTGTGTGTGTGTGTGTGTGTGTGTGTGTGTGTATAGAAGAAGGTTACAATATTACAAATTGCATCCTTAATGGAGCTAGATAGTAGAAAGCTGCCAGAGAGAAATTTCTGTCATGCTGGCATGCACATGTTTGTTACCGTAGGAGATATCAGCAAACTAACCCTTCATTTTCCTTTCTCCTCATGAATATACATGAGCTGTATAATTAACCTCTTTTTGTCCCAATGATAGTGGTTGGTGATGATCCAACCGCTATCTCTATTTCAAGGGATTTGAGGGAAACTAAGTGCATCAGCTTCAAGCAAGTATTATTTTCCTCCCCTTATAGCTCCATTCTGGCTGCATGTTAAGGAATCATGGGAAGGTTCAGATTCAGAAGAGCAAGAACCCACCTAGAATTCCTACTTTGTACCGGGGCCATAATTAGAGATTGGTTGGCAGAACAACAAGAACTGATGTGCTTTCTGTCAATGGGTAGTTTAAAGAGATAAATTTCTTTTTCTCACTGACTTTACAAAAGTAGATTTGCTAAATTTACCTAGCTGCTAGATTGTGGTCTACATAAGTTAATATAACTAGAACCTTTCATAGCTGACTTTGAATCAAAAGGAGTAGAGGAAATAGCTAACTCTAGTATAATTTGCTAATTATTTAAAAATGAGCTGGCATTCTAAGCTGCTTAAAACAATTAGATGGGGAAGAAACCATTTTTACAGCCATAGAAGATAATCAAATTATCTTAACGTTTTATGATTGGATGTAACAGAAGAAAGCTGATTAAGAAAAAAAATAATAAATAAACCTAGAACTTGTTGCCAAGCAATTCCACGATTGGCTTTTCAGAAGACAAAGTCAGTTTGACCTCCAGATATAACTTATGCAAGCAGTGACTTTTCTTACTATTTTAGCTAGAGCTAGTACTGTATTACTGCACATTTACAAACTATTCATCCTCTCAAGGCCATAACAATGGGGAGAAAGACAACTCTTTCTTTCTTGATGGCATAGTGCAATTTTTTTAAAATAATCATCTAGTATTTAGAGATGTCAAAAGAAGCAAGCCATTTTCAAGGCCCATGCAGTCAGGTGAGTGCTTGAGGAGAAATAATAAATGCTGTGTTCCATAAGTGCTGAAGTTGTTTGTGTGTCCTCAGCAGCGTTGAGTGTTAAGAGCAAATGCAGATACTCTTGGAACATTGTCTTTTGTTTATGCTATTTATTTCTGCAGGTTCCCAGATGTCTTGTTGATTACTTTTAATACAACTTTGTATTAAGTTTTTGTATTAAATTTTTAGTACAACTACTGAGATCTTAATAGCCATCAACAGTCTCTTTTGATTTGATAGATTCCTATAAGTGAAGGTTTTCCTGCATCAGAAACTTCACGGCTATACGCCTTCTCTTTCCATTCCTTCTCCCTTTGCCCAGAATCTCAAGAAGTGGCAAATGAGATTTATCCTTATATCTTTGGGGAACCATAGGAAGTGTGTTGTATTTATTTTGTTGCTCCATTTTATTTATTGCATCAGAAACTAACTTCACACACCAACTGCACATAAAGGACCATGGTTTTGAATCATAAAGTAATTTTTCACCACTGAGCTTACTGGGAATATTTGATCCTATAAGCCTTGACAAATTATTCTGTTGTTAAAGTATTATTTACTTCTTCTGTTTATGAATTATTCTTCCTTCTGGGGGAAAAATGATATGTGAAGGTGAGTTTAGGCAACAGTTAAGTTTTGTCATGCTGTACTAAGTTTGGTCCTAAACTGATTTTAGTCTTACCTGAAAAATTGTCTCAAGGTTTTACTGCAATCATTAACATGATATAGAAACTAAAGTAGCATATTAAAGTGGAATCTTGGTGGTGGGTAGGTGGTATGAGCTAGATTCTTCTTTGATAGGCATGCAGTAGTATAAGAATACTTTCTTAGTGCTGAAGAGTGACTCTACTTTCCTTTATTTCCAAATGTGAAAACCATACTAAGCAGAGGTTGGCATCTGTTTCTCTCATTTGCTAATTTTTTGTTTCCTAGGCAACTGTAAATGCCCGCCCCCAGCGCATCCTTGACACATCCTCTGTCACGCATTCTGCCCCAGCCAGTCCTACTAACAAAGGCATGCACATACATCAAGTAGGGTAAGTTGCCTATATGTTTGATCCTGTGCCATATTCTAATTTAGAAGGGGTGTATTATACAGATATTATCCACTGTGCAACTTATTTGAAACCACTTGTCTATTTATGAGTTTTTTTTCTGTGAGAACTTTTAAGGATACCTTCCCCCCCCTATCTTATGTCCCTCTAGTGTAGTGTTTGTGATGAAGACAGCAACACCTCAAGTATCCTTCTGAATTAACTCTGATTCATTCCCCATTAGTACTAAAGTTTTTAGTCAAAGGAAGCATAAACAACACTGCTCATGACTCAGTATAAGAGTCAGGATGGAAAGAAACTTATCTTTGTGCCAGAAAGATCTTTATCATATAATATCGAAAAGGTGACAGATACATTGGGAGCCACTTGCATTATGTGCTGAACTTTCAGGCTTTATAGAATACACTTTTTTTTTCAGCAGATAGATTCATTCCTGTGTTGGGGGGGAAAATGAAGAGGCTTTGTTGACCCAAACATCATGCTGAGATCTAGAAAAACACCTATTTGGATATATCTTTCCTCCTACAATTTTATTGGGGCAAAGAGCAGTGAGGGAGGAGGGCAAAGGCTGGGAGAGGGGACTATAGCTTACAAATACTATTATCTACAGAAATTAAAGTTAATTGTTAAGGTACTAGGCTAGAAACTGGGAAACTCTGAGTTCTAGTTCCACCTTAGGCAAAAAACTGACTTGGTGTCACTGTCTCTACTAAGAACTAGTCTAGGCAATTGCCTGGGGACAAAAACTGACTCAAAGTTGCACGCCCCACAAATACAAACACACCCACAAGAATAAACAAAAGTGGCAAGTAGAGGAAAGGGTTTGAGCAGCAGTTGCTAAATAAAAATCAGTTATAGTACAGGTTAAGTTTTTGCCTTGCCTTAGAAAAAAGATAATGCAATGTTCATATTTCCACTCTTATTTTCACTTCCTATTATTAGAGGGTCACCACCCACTGCCAGTACCAGCAGCTCTAGTTTGACCAATGACGTGACAAAACAGCCTGTCAATCGGGACATCTCATCTGTAAGACCTGCAAATGTTGGCAACATGGGAGTGCAGTACACACCCCACTCCCACCAGTTTCCTAGGACAAGGAAAATGTTTGACAAAGGCCCAGATCAGGTGAGATGGTCGTCCTTGCAGCAGTTCTTTCAACGTGCACCTGAGTAGTATTTCTATTCCTCAGGCAGGATTTTGTTCCCCGTTTTATTTCTTCCTGCACTTTTCATTAATCTATTGGTTTTAGATTTCTGTAAACTTACACTAATGTTTTATAAGCAAGAAATTTTTCACCTGCAACAATTTTATCTTGAACTATTGAAAAGTGTGAATTGGTGTTACTGGAGTCTTCCTATATAAGGAGAAACACCTTAAATTGTTACAATTTAACGTGTTGACCATCAAAGTGGGTTTTTTTTCCTTTATTCTTTTCATTGAAGTTAAGGGAATTCTGAATTTCTCAACTGGCACTGATAGGAGCTGCACCTATAGACAATTCTTTATTTTTTTAAAATATATAACACTAAGGAAGACATGTATCTATGGAGATTCTCAATCATCCAGGTTATGGTTGTTCCAAAGGTGTTATTTCCAAAAGGAAACTGGACTTTCTTTGTTTGTTCTATGAAAACATTTCACTTCTCATCCAAGAAACTTCTTTAATTCTGAAGTCCAGTTGCCTTTTGGAAAAAAAAAATACCTTTGGGATGATATGAAAGTCACAAATTCTATCTGTAACCTTATCTGGCAATCTTCGTGTATCATGAACAGTGTTTTTATTAGTATGGCAATTAATGATACATTGAATTTATCTGAGAAAGAGACTGTGTAGATTCCGTAACTAAAGCACATATATTTCTCTTCCTTCATTTTTCTCCGTAATAGATAACTGATGATGCTGACGATGCTGTGGGCCCCAAAAATTTCATGACAGCAGCAATGCAGACAGGGTTTTGTGATTGGAGTGCTAAGTATTTTGCCCAGCCGGTAATGAAGGTAGAGTCAAATTTTCTTTTCATAAATCTTTTCTAAAAACAAAAAAACCATACAAATGCACAATCCATAAAAAAACAATTTGCACACAAATACACATTTACACACACAGAAACAGATACACAATATGTTTGTGTGTGTGTGTAAATGTGTGCGTAAATGTGTGTACACGCGCACACACACACATATATACAAGACTTTATAATGCAATGAAAACAAAACTGAGTAACTAACTTAAGGCAGCTCAAGCGTGATCATCTGATCAGCTGAATAAAAAGGTGTTTAAAGCTTCCTTGAAGGCCTGGGAATTGGGAACATTCCTTCTCTTGGAGAGTAGGATGTTTGAAAAGGCAAGGAGAGCCACTGAGGAGCCACATTGTTGAATCCCCACCTCTTCACCTCCTCTGTGATGGGAACCTTCCACCTTCCTTTCCTCAGAGTCAGCAAAGCAAAGACCAGCTAAACCTGGGCAGGATAGACAGAATGTTTAGGGACTAAGCCATGTAGGACTTTAAAGGTGACAACCATCACTCTGCATAGGGCTTAGAAGCAAACCAATTAGTAACGCAATAACATTAGCATAGGTTTTGTATTATTCAGTCTGCTAATTCTGATTAAAAGACAGACTACAATATTTGAAACCAGTAGAAGCATCTGAAGAAATATTTCAGTGGAGAATAAGTTTAGGATTAGGGTTGGCTTCTTTGAAATCCATGCTAAAAGCAAGTGTTATAAAAACCAGATTCAGTTTTTATAGATAGCACTATTTTTTCCTTCATATTGCTTTTACCATTTTGGCTTGGGATCATTTTTTAGGGAAATAGGTGGGCATTAGGGTTAAAGTTAGGCTTCCTTGAAGTCTCTTAATAATGTGATCAGGTAAGATTTTTATGGATAATGGTAGTTTTTTGTTCATAAGAGAAGGATTTTTTTCATGAAAATCTTTAGAGGGGTATTGCAGTAAGAAAGAGAGAGAGAGAGCGCGTAACTTCTAGCTAATTCAAACTTACTATATAAAACTTGTGTTCTGATATTGTAACTTCTGTAGGAATATTCAGAATAGTTTTATATTATCTCTACTGTTTCGATATCCAGAGAGAATGAAGAAGTATTATGTGAATGTCCTTTTCTCAAATATGAAAGTATTGTTCATATAGTAGCTAAATTTTGCATTGCCAAAGAAACAGTGCAACAGTTGATACAGGTGTGAACACTGTTGTTTCTCCTTTTCAGTTAGGATTTTGTGTAATTTGTTGACCATTGATTGAAACAAAATATTTTTTTTACTACACACAGGCAAACAAAATTTACTGTAAAATAGACTCATTAGGGAAATGCAACAAAACCCTGCTCTGGGATGTAATATACCTATATGATAACCTTTTTTTTTTACCATAAATGCTTCTTTTAAAAAATATATGGTAAATTGCTTCTGCAGATGGAAGCTGTAGCTGAACAGCCAGAACTGTTACTAGCTGGTCAGAAAGCAAATCAAAGTCCAGTTATAATTCCCTAGATGATAGGCAATAAATTGGCAATAGTTTCTGGCCTCCAAATTCCAATGATAGGAATAACTAGAAGATTTTTGTCACACTAAATTGAATTGCTGAAAGAAAACTCTTGAGGGAAATCCAAGAATAGATTTTTGAGTGAATTGTACTCATAAGAGGTTCATGTGCTGAACTCAGAGACGTTGTGCTTTATGGACTGACTGAACTGCTGTTTTGCACCTGTATTTGTTTCATGGCTTCATGGTTTGGGTAGAAAACCATTTGAATCTAACAGGATTGAACCTGCTATCTTAGTTTGTTGCACATTGTGGGAGAAATTTTCTCCAATACTACTATTACTACTAATAATAGTAAAGTTGGAAGGGACCTTGGAGGTCATCTAGTCCAACCCCCTGCTCAGGCAGGAAACCCTATACCATTTCGGACAAATGGCTGTCCAGTCTCTTCTTAAACACTTCCAGTGTTGGAGCATTCACCGCTTCTGGAAATAGGTTGTTCCACTGGTTAATTGTTCTAACTGTCAGGAAGTTTCTCCTTAGTTCTAGGTTGCTTCTCTCCTTGATTAGTTTCCACCCATTGCTTCTTGTCCTGCCTTCAGGCGCTTTGGAAAATAGCTTGACTCCCTCTTCTTTGTGGCAGCCCCTGAGATATTGGAACACTGCTATCATGTCATCCCTCGTCCTTCTCTTCATTAAACTAGACATACCCAATTCCAGCAGCTGTTCCTTATATGCTTTAGCCTCCAGTCCCCTAATCATCTTTGTTGCTCTTCTCTGTACTCTTTCTAGAATCTCAACGTCTTTTTTACTATCTAATGAGGAACCATTATTTGGAGAAGATTTATAGAATGAATAAAAACTCTCGATAAAGAGCCCAAGCTATTGCCTGCAAGTCATCCAGTGTGCTGTGTTTAGATTTTTAAAAATGTGTTTTCCAGGCACAGAGATTTCTTGCATTACTGTTATTATGCCTGTTTCCAGCTATAAAAAACACATATAATGGTAACCTGTCTCACTGGAGTATGAATAAGAGATGAGTTGTGTCCAATGGTGGGATTCAAATATGTGAACAACTGGTTCTCTGTGTGGATGCTGCTTCCAGAAATCCGTTCTGGGCCTGGGCAACAAAAAATTAGCTATCGGTTCTGCCGAACTGGTGCAAACTGACTGAATCCCACCACTGGTTGTATCCCAAACAGTGCTATGTAAATTATGTATAATAATAAAACCAAAATTATCACAATGGTTTGGGGGAAATGGTTTCTAAGCAGCTGGCTGCACATTTTGTGTAAACAGCTGTATTTTCTATATCTTTGCTAATTAGTACAGAGAATTGTGTTCAAAGAAAATCCTGCTCCCTCCTCACTCATCTTGCTTTAGTGTTGTGTGTGTGTGTGTGTGTGTGTGTGTGTGTGTGTGTGTGTGTGTGTGTGTATTATGGCCACCCAACTCATACTGTACTCTGGGAAGTGTACAAAAGATAAATTCATCTTCCCCACTACGAAGCTGAGCTATTCATGGTACTGATGTTATATCTAATGTCATAAATAGGACAATTTTATATCTTGCTCTTTATTAATTTTTCCCATTAATCCTATCTCATATATAATGGAATAAGATAGCTATAAAAGACGAATGGCTGCATGTAGATTAGACTAAGTGTAAATATTTTATACAAATACAGCCTAGTTTTTAGCTTATATGCTATGAATTTGTCTGTTGTGCAAAGCCGTGTGTAAACTCCTAGTAAGAAAACAATGTTTATTTTAAAGCCATACAGTCTTATGCTACCTGAGAATCTTGTGGTGATTAACATTCTACCTCTTTGTTGTCCCAGATGAACTTCAGAACAAATAACTAAAACCCTTGACATTACATGAAAATATATCATAATGAATAGAACCCTGGCAGAATGAAGAGAATCCATGGGATTCTATGGTTCCCATACAAACATTGTAGGAAAAAAAAGACATATTGGGAATAGAACAACTCTGTCACACTGGATATTGAGAAAAATTAAATTGTGGTAGATAATAATACTAGGCCTAAGGCATAATTTAATTCTAGCAAAATATTATCCTATTAGCAAAAGTCTGATCTTCATATGAGAAAATAATCCAGCAGTTTTAATCAAGTTTAGTGAATCATTGTAATAATTGTTGACTCAGATTACACATATATTGACAGTCGTGTTGTGGTCACAAGTAAAGTTTCTGTAAGAATGTCATGGTTATGCATGGATGGATATTAAGAAGTATAACCTAGTAGCCAGAATAGGGTCAGAAATGTAATTTTATTCTTGGTATGAATAACAAGTGAAGAATGCTAAGCCTAAGAGTTATAATGCTTGCTGTAATGAAAACCAAACCATAGCACTTGTATGAAAATAAACATTTGGTGTTAAATAATATTTGAAAAAATTCTCAAAATAAACTGTCTCCATGGAAATCTACAATGTGAGTTAATGGAATATTTATATAGTTCTAGTTACACATTCCAAAATGTGTATCAGGATGCAAACAAGGATCTTCTCTGTGAACATGGGTTCATGTAATGAGATTTTCTCTTCTCTCCTCTCTTGCAACTCCTTCCAAAATCTGTTCAAATATCCACACATGATAGGGTTAGAGAGACAAAATAGCTTAGAGAATGAACATGAGGGAGATATGGGAATTTATAGAAAAGAACATGAATCTAGATAAATGTTGGAAATACCTGAACCATAACTCCATAGAATGTGTGTGGCAATTTTTTCTGCTACATAGAGTAATTTTTACTGATTTTCTTGCTACAGGGGATAAGATAATGTAGGAAATCTGTTAAGGATATTTATTTATTTCATAAATTTATATGGCTGCCCATTTCATATAGAGGTAGTCATTGTATAGTGATCACGAGTGGTACTGGCAACTGCATACTTAAAGCGCTTGCTGAGTGAGACCATGACTGTTACTTCAGCTTTCTTTGGCTTTCCAGATGTATACAAATGCAAGGATTGGTCATAAAGTTATTTTTTCATCTCTGTTGTAACTATGAATGGTCACGAAACAAGTCAGTCACTACGCAGAAGTTACCTGTACATGACTCAGCGGCTAACAGCTAAAAAAGCAGAATAGAAACCTAATAAAAAAGACAAGTTTAAACAAGTTTAAAATCAACTAAAATAATAGGAAATAACATAGCAGCTGAGAAATTCAGTTAACACAACCAAGACCACATTATCAGGGCCCCAGATGTGATTGCAAAGCCAAGTTTTCAATGCCTTGCAATATCAGTAAGGTCAGGGCACCTCCGATCTCTGAGGGACCGATATTCCAGAGGGCAAGTGCCAGAGCTCTCTTCTTGGGCCCCACCAGATGGCCATGGTTTGGATTCAATCTTGGAAAGAATACGCTGGAGTATGACTGTAGAAGCCATATTCAACTATTTAAAGCAGTTGCATCTTTTCTTGGGAATGGCTGCCACTGCAACAAATAATAGGTTGCATATTCCTCATTTGATAAAAGTCTGATCAGCGTAAGTGTATTTCTGTCTCGGGCTTATCATTTGATTCATTTATTTTTATTCCAGGGTGCTCCTTTGCTGTTGGGCATTGTCCCTTTTGGGGTTTATATCGCCATTTGGAGATAAACTCTCTGCCCCATCCCCTTCAGCTTTTTAGGCAATGACCATATTTCAGAATGTCATTTGTGAGAGAAGTCTTTTGTAAAATAAAATAAAGACCTCTCAGTGGTCTGTCTATGCCTGCCTATTATTTTTAGGAAGACTAAACCTTATCTTGCTATTTTATTGATGATCACAGCAGTCCTTTATTTTCAATTAATACAAATGAAGTAGTTTGCATTTGATGCTACAACATCAAATGCAGAGGCAAATTTTGCCAGAGAGGGACAAGGAAAAAAAGACTAAGCATCAATGAGTACGAAGCACTGGAGTGTATAATTATTACATGAAGGAACAATTGTGACTCTAGAGCACAGGTGTCAAACTCACCACGTCACGTGACGTGTCACGATGTATCGCTACTTTTTTTGCATTGCCGGAGCTGGGGTGGGCGTGCCCTCTGTATGATGCAACCGGCCCATGGGCCGGCAGTTTGACACCCCTGCTCTAGAGGGCATTTGGCTCATAATGACACAATCTGCAGTATTTTAAAAAGTATTTTAATTTTTAATAGTATTTTTAATAATGACTTTTATATATTTATAATAATTATTTTTATATTTGTTTTGTTGGTTGTTGTATGCTGCCTCACGTTTTGGTGAGATAGGAAGTCATGTAAGTGTGATAAATGAATAAATAAATGTGCCAACCTAGTTTTCCTTTTTAAATATTAATCACCAAAGCAGTTGTCAACGCTGCTAATATTGAATGTTCTTGCTTTGACAAAATATGCAGAAATGTCTGGTACTTTTAGAGTTAATTCAGATGAGAATGAGAGAGGAGAGAAAAGGACCGGAAGTGAATCTTTGCCCTCCAGGTTAATTGGAAGATGAGAATCATGACCCCAAAATAGGGGAGGGGAAATGCCTGGAATGTTATGTGCAAAGGAAGGGAAATTCAGATCTTGGCATTCTCCATGCCATGCTGACACTCCTTTACACTAATAAAGGCTTTTAAGGTTAAAAAATGCCTGAAAGTTCTTTGAAATGTTTCATTAGTCAGACACATGACAGCAGTGGCTTAAGTAGTAAATAGATGGTACTTCATCTACCACAAAACATACATAAGTAATTTTCTCCTAAGGCTCATAGCTACTGTATGTCCCAAGTGAAATATTCGGAAATTTTAGTAATTTGGGATGTTTGCAAGCTTTAAGCAGTTGGGATCCCTGCAAATCTTTTGGACAAACTGAGGTTTCTATTTGTTTCCACATCCAAAGAATAATATCTTAAAAAATTTCAAAGAAAAACAAATAGGATAATAATGGTTATTTTAACATTTGAACTGGGTATTATGTAAATTACCAATGGTAATTAAAAGCATTTATCTGCTTTATGAAAATAGCTTTTCATCAGAGTGGTACTTTATTAATCTATTAAATCACTCCAGACTCCTAATCAAAATGCATGCTTTTGTGCACTTAGTCTGTATGCGCTTTATGTGAGTACTTGCGTTCTTAACAGAAGAGGGATTTAAACATATCTGCAGTGCTTTAAATTCCTTAAATTACAGTGTTGTAAAATAGAGAGGTTTTTCCAGCAGTATAATGTAGAGAAGAAAAAGTAAGTCTATAAGTTTATCTACTTAGAACAGCGGTTCTCAACCTGTGGGTCGTGGTCACCTAAGACCATTTGAAAACACATATTTCCGATGGTCTTAGGAACCGAGACACCGCTCCGCATCCGTCTCCGCATGGCCTCCTCCGCCATTTGCAGAGAGAGAGACAGAGAGGCACTTTTGCTTCCCTTCTCTCTCTCTCTCTCTCTCTCAGGCGGACTTACCTCCTGCAGGGCTCCTGATTGGCCCTGCACCCGGGTGCCCCACCCCCTGGGAGAAGCGCAGCCAGGGCCTCGTGGCCTTGGAGCCGCCCGGGGAAGTCCCGGGATCCGTGCTGGGAGCAGCCCGCTGGAGGCTCCACTGAGCGGGCCAGCCCTCCTGCAAGCCATGGCCCAAGGGAAACAAACCCCTGCAATCCCTAGCCAGTCCGACCATTGGCCCCGCTGGCCGGGAAGGCGCGCCGGAGTCCAGGCTGCCGGGAAGGAAGAAGGAGATGCAGCAATGGTAGGAGAGGAGAGCCTCCTCCTGGGGCCTGGCACTGGCGGCAGCTTCCTTGTCCTCCTCTTCCTCCTCCCCTTCTTCCTCCTGCTGCCCCCCAGGTGGCTCGGGCGGGCGTCGGGACAAGAGGGGTGCCTGGGGGGAGCAGCCGGGCTGGCGGAGGGGCTGGCAGGGGCCACGCAGCACCAACCCCCAACGCGGCTCCATCGATGGGCAGAGGGCGAGGCCAGCCAGCCCGGAGTCCCAGCTGGGGCGGCTGCTTCCTTGCCCTCTTCCTCTCCTTCCTCCTGCTGCCCCCCAGGCAGCTCGGGCTGGTGCTGTCCCCCTTCGGGCGGGTGGCTCCATCGATGGGCGGAGGGCGAGGCCAGGCAGTGCGGAGTCCTGGTGGGGGTGGCAGCCAGGCAGGGGGTGATGAGGACCCTCGACAATGCAGCCATGCTGCAGCCGCTGCCACCAGAGCCACTACCTCCTGTCCTGCTCCCCCTCCCTGCCCGTTCAGCTGAGGACACGGCGGAGGCTGGGCCGGGGGCAGTGGGGACCCCCAACAATGCTGCTGTAAGAGAGAGAGGAAAAAGAGAGAAAGAGAAAGAGGGAGGAAACAGAGAAAGAGAGAGAGAGAGGAAAGAGAAAAGAAAGAAAGAGAGAGGAAAGAGAGAAAGAGAAAGGGGGAGAGGAAAGAGAAAGAGGAAAGAGAGAAGGAGGAAAGAGAGAAAGAGAAAGAGGGAGGAGAGAGAGAAAGAGAAAGGAAAGAGAGAGAAGAGAGAGGAAAGAGAAAGAGAAAAAGAGGAAAGACAAAGAGAGGAAAGAGAGAGAGAAAGAGAGAAAGAGGGAGAGGAATGGCGTTTCTCCAATCAGGCTGGGCGGAGCGGCCTTCCTGCCCCCCATCCCGGGCCAGCTGGATGGGGTTTGGGGGTCACCACAACATGAGGAACTGTATTAAAGGGTCGCGGAATTAGGAAGGTTGAGAACCACTGACTTAGAATATGGAACTATTTGCACAAATACCCCAACAGACATCTGCTTAAAGTGATTTTAAGTGAATTTCCTTCCCAGCAGTTTCCACTGCCACTTTTCAAAATAGCCAGAAGTGTTTAATGTCTTTATTTTAACTTTGGTTCTCTTTTTGGTCCTATGCTAAACTGTTGTGATCTTGGCTGCATTTACTGAAACCAAGAAATGTTAATTATGTTTGGATATTAGTCTTTCTGCTGTTCCTTGCTCTGACATGAAATTATGCCGGTATTCTTTCTATCCTCATTCCCATGATTTTGTTTAAATCTTTGTCAGTCTTTCCTGTTTTTGTAATCTTCCTTCTTTTCTAATTCAATACCTTTTTTTAAAAAAAAATATCCTTTTTTCTTGATTTTTTTTCTTTTTAGATTAAAATCACAGGCTCTGATGTGCTCTTGTATGTTTCACTTGATTGAAAAACAATGCTTGTATATGAGAAATTGATAATTCCCCCAATACATAAAAGGCTATATTTAGTGTTGTCTAATCAATAACCAATATTTCAGGTTATTTTGGTCTATTCTTTAACACTTAAAAAGAGAACCACAGCTACAGAGATAACTTTTGGGACTCAGTTCTCCCACATCTCCTGAACTTCATTTTGTTATTTTGCCTCCTGTCCACATTCCCTTGTCAAATGTCACCTCTCTTTTTCAGAAAGCAGTGCACTAATGATGTTTCTTTTATACTCTTCTTTATGTATCATGAGTGAGGTGTGATGGCTTAGTGGTTAAAAACACACTGACCTTGTCATCTGGTAACAAACAGAAACCTCAGTTTGTCCAAAAGATTTGCAGGGTTTCCCAACTGCTTAAAGCTTGCAGACATCCCAAATTACTAACATTTCCAAATATTTCACTTGGGTATGGGAAATCTTTATCTTTTCTTTATCATGATTGTGTGTCTGCAGTTGTGCCTGGTGTCACATGGCAACCTGTGAATGAGTCCCTCAGATCTGTTGATGACCTAGGAAGCCTCTTTTTGGAGCAGGAGCTTCATCCTGAGATTGTTGTAACTGAGGGAGGTGAATGAAAAGAGGCATTGCCAAGGCTGTACCTGCCAAGGCTGTACCTCACAACTCCGTATTTTGCTTTCTGGCTAATCAGAGGCATGGAGTCTACTTCAGCTGCAGCATATCAGCCACTTGATTGGCCAAAGGGAGGAATCAGAATCTTCTTCAGACAAATCAGATTAACAGACAGACATAGGACGAAAGGTATCTAAAGGAAATGCTTTAAGCATGGCTGCTTCCTTGTGACCCAGCTTATACTTTCCTCTCATATGAATGAATGAAGCCAACTCCAAGCCTTGCCTGACTTCCTTTAAACTCAGAAGTTAAGCAGGATCAAGCCTGATTAGTATTTGGCTATCAGGAAATCCCAAAACTGTTGGTTAGATTAGATCTTTGAAATAGCATTCCCCCCCACCCCCAGAGACGATAGCAAATGACTTCCATAGGCTGCCAGCAAAGCTATAGGACCATGCCTACATGGTCACCAGGAGTTGCTTGATTCTGGAGCCTAGTTACTTTTTAAAATAGATACAACAGATATTGCATAGACCAGGATGTCATCAGAAATGGCACATTCTTTCATAATGTTGTATAAAATAGTTTAAAATGTATCCCAGCTTAATACTGAATCTACAAAATAAAGTCTGTGTTACGAGATTGAATTTGAGTCGGTCACTGGGATCAGAGATTTACTCTTCTGAATTTTTGGACTTGGAAGAATAAATCTCTGGTCCCAGTGACCGAGCCAAATTCAATCTCTCATCATTATCCTGGGACACATATATTTGCCTTCATTCGCAAAAGTCTGTATTGTTTGGCAACCCAGGAGGAAATTTGCCATATGCGGTCCTTTTCAGCTATGCTGGTTTTTTTTATATAACTGTATGAATTTGCATGCATGAAATCCACATTCTTATAATCCATGTTGTTCTATTGCTCTCCTGCAAATGCATACTTGTTTAAGAAATAAAGACTTTTTCTGCCTTCTGGAAATTTTAATTAATTGCATTAACACAATCTTGAAATGTAAGCTAAATATCAGTAGAAAAGACCAGTGTTTTAGGTTGTTTTGTGCCAGCTATGTGGTAACAAATATAGCAGTTGAAAAAGTGTTGAAGGAGAGAAAGGCATTGGATTTTTGTCAAGGTTTTCTTTTTCTACATTGGGAGTGATAATATTGTAAATCATCAGCTTAATTCAGAAATCAATCAAGGGCCATGATATATTGACTGCCAAATCAAACTTTTTATCAGAAGAAAGAAATTCATCCTTTTTGCTGGGTAGACTTGTAATTTATACTTGCAGACATGCTCATTAAATCAAACCTGTTTTCACCACCACCACCTCCGGAGTTCTGAAAATACTTAAAATTGAACTTAGAATTGCATAAGCTGTTATTCAACTCTAAGAACAGATTCCAAGATCTGTTGTTCAAATATTAGACAAAGTGTGATGGGAACTATACTCTTACATAAATGTAGAGAAACATACTTAAAGCATCCATAAACATGTTTGACGAGTCCTTGGTGCTCTCTGAGCTAGTAGCACTGATGATACTACCTAGTTTGGTTAATGAACCATCTGCAAGTAAGCTCAGAGAGCACTAAGGACCCCTCATTTCAACCCTGAGCTACGAATATTCTCCTTTATTAATAAACGTGTTTATTCTTTAACATTGCGATGGTTGTGGCCAAAAGAAATTCTAAGAGGAGAGCTGCATAACACTTTGGATTTGAAGGCAGAAAGATCCTTTGCACTTACATAGCACAATGTAGTAGCAGAATCCACACAGTGAATCATTGGAGGTCACAAACTTCCTTTCCCAGAAATCTTTGACTTTGTGTAGCTGCTTAGGAGTTAGTGCAGTCACCATCTGCCTTCCAAGGCATCTTCTCCTCTAACCCCAGAATGGATATAGACAGAGGTTCCACAGCCTGAGGGCCTTAGTAGGAAGTAGGAGAAAATGAAGTTGATAAAAATGAATTGAATTCTGTATGCCATTTCCTGGCTCTGTAGCACTGAGGCATGTGACTAGGGAAATCATGCATACCCCTTTGAAAATCAGCTCAACCTCGCAGGGGATAATTAGTTCAGAGTTATCAGTCTTATAAACCCAGGAAAGAAATTGTGTGAGTCTGTGTATGTACAGGGGAAAAAATGAGAGCATAAATATGTCTTTCAACTGAAGTCTTGTGGTAAAACATAATCGGTGTTGGAGAAATTAAATATACAATTCTGCTAAAAACCTTGTAGAAATAATACACGGGGGGAAAAGACTGAGCAAGTTAAAAGAAGCTATTGGATTATGTCCAAGTCACAGTCAGTGGACTTACAAAGAACAAATCAACCTCAAAAGCAATAAGATCTTAATTACTATACACTTTCCAAGTTTAAAAAAATACTTATGTCCAATATTTTTAGCTAAATCTGTTCCTTATTCCTTAGGGAGAAACTGATCACTGCAGCAGTTACTTCCATAGAAGCTCCGATTTATTGTAGATTTTTTCCCCCTTTTATCAAAGGCTCAGAAGAACAAAATTGTTTCTCTTCTTTCCCACCTCAGCACCCAGCTTCTGACTTGAACTTACGTAATTTTGGAGGGTTGTATAGTTTTTGTATTTGCTTTGTGTTGTTCTTTAATCTCATACTGTTTTCACCTCCTTTGGGGCATATATGTAGATATGCTTTCTTTGGCTATCTTAATGTATGCTTTAAGCTTTGTTTAAAATGAGTTTCATATATTGCAAACACGTCATTTCATTTTTGTGGGGTTCTTCTTTCTTTTTTTTACTGTTCTCTTGAAATGCATTGGGATTTTTAGAATAATAAAAAATGTTTCCCCTCCCCCCCCCAATTTTTTCCTTTCCATATAGCTGATTGGAATCTTTCCTCTTGTTGCTCCTTGGCTGGAAACTAACAAAAACTCTTTTCTCTCCAGCTGAAAAAAAAAGGGAATTGATGTAATCTTGTTGTGTAGGTATAGTTATTCCCAGCCGTGCTGCAGGCTGCAGACAATGAAGGTACGGGAAAGATAGTGAGGAGGCTGGAAAAGCCAGGGCAGAAATATGAGACATAAACAGCCGAAAGATTAGAGGGGAGGCCCTTCATAGCTGATTTCCTAAATGGCAACTCGGTCCAGGTGGCAAGAATCAGAACCACAGAATCCCAGGGCTGGAAGAGACCTTGGAGGTGGCCTTAAACCAGGGGTAGGCAACCTTGGCTCTTTTATGACTCGTGGACTTCAACTCCTAGAATTCCTGAGCCAGAGTTGAAGTCCACGAGTCATAAAAGAGCCAAGGTTGCCTACCCCTGCCTTAAACCATCCCATAAAAATGGTTATCCAATCTTTTCACCTTCCACTGTAATAAATGAGTATGGAAAATTCCTGTTGCAGTTTCCAAAAAATTCAATGCTGGTAGCAGTGTTAAAGATTGAAATCTTTGTATTTCCTGCTTCTTCGATCATGCCCAGTTTTGAGAGGAGGTGGGGCTTGTTAGTATGGTAGCCTGCCCGTTCACTACAACTTGTCTGCATATCTCCCTTGGCTTGTGCAATTCCAGGAAAAGATGTGTTTGGCTTATGCACACACCCCAGGACATTTCAAAGCGTGTTTTTGCCTCCAGTTCGAAACACTTGCATTGCTGCAGTCGGAAATATGAAGTGTTAAGGAAAAAGGCTTTTGAAGAAACAGATTTGACACTGGGAATCAGTACAGTGATTCCTATAAAGTGATTTGTTGCTGCAACTGATAAATCTACTGCCTGCCACTATTTCCTCAACCTTCTCTGATTGTTTCCATCTTGATATGGGTAAAGAGCAGAACAGCTTCATTAGCTTTTACATGAGACAGCTCGGTTGATGTCTTTTTCTGAATTGTAATTGGTTTCTTTCTGAATAGAGCCCAAAAAGTATTAGAAATCTGCAGCATAGCATAATCCTAATGATTTAACACTATTCCAAACACCCACACACTTCTGGGAAACCCACATAGGAGAGAATAGAACAAAAGCTTATATTTCATTTATCACAGACAGGCTTTTTTAAAGACAGAAGAAAACATAGGCGAGGCAAATGTAGCATGAGGGAAGTCCTACTGGCAGACCCACAGCCCATCAAGCCCAGCACCTTACCTTCTGCGGGGTAGGCCATGTCTCTTGAGAAGCTGACAAAAGGGCACAATTGATGTAGGTGAATTAGAACTCTGCTTAGCCATCTGCACTAAGCCAGATGGTCCTCTGTCATGTCATTTAAGCCAGTACTGTCACACCGTACCTCAGTACAATGAACACCAGTGAACACCATTTGCTAATTTTCTCTTAAATCACCTGCCTGAGTTTTGCTGGATGGCCCTCAGTTCCAGTATAATAGGAGAGGAAGAAACATTTGTCTCTCTCCACATTTCTTTATTTGCTTTGTAAATCTCTACTCTGCTATCACTTTAATCATCAGGTTTCTTCCCTCCAACTAAAGACTCCCAAATATTTGAATCTTTATCACAAAATAAATATTTCTGTATCATGGAACTGGCCAGATTATTCATTTTTCATTTTATTTTGCTAAATTGCGCCTTTGGTCAAATCAGCAGAGCCCCTCTCTTGGTTTTTCATTTACTTATCTGCATCTTAATTGACTCCAAATGGTCCACAGATGTCCGTTTTTTTTCTCTTGCTAGGGTAAAATACTGCATCTGTACTGATCAGTACATCCTAATTTGGAGTACAAAAAAGGTGTTTTTAAAAAAAAAATCCAGACAATTATTAATAAGAGGTGTGTGAGTGGGTTATTACATTAGCTGATAAAAAGTTGTTGAAAATGGAAGAATAGCCAGAGGGTACAGATGACTGCCTGCTTAGCTGCTGAAAAGACCGGATGCCTTTGAAGATTAGACTGGATTAGATTAGATAAAATTGGCCATTACTTGGGTGCTTAAATTGGACTTTGCTTGGCAGAGCCTGCTTCTTTTGTCAAGCTGATCTCTTTTTTTTTGTTTTTTTTTTATAAAAAAATTCTTTTATTAAAACAATCAGCATTGAACATAAAATCATAGTATGCATCAATCATCATAGCACCTGATATACATCACTAAGTATTAATCTTTATAAACGTCTGGTTTGGTAAACATTTTTCACTCCTCACATCAAGCCTCAACTAAACGCCTGTTACAATTTATTTGATTGGTGTTTCTCTTTTCTATAGTCTATCCACAGTTTCTAGTCTATCACTCTTGAACATCTGAACTGAAGCTAAATGTGTTCAACATACCTGGAGGGCATCAGACTGCAGATGGCAGTGAAGACCAACAATTCACTCTCTAAAAAAACATTTGCCACCTTCAAGGCATATAGATTTCCTTTTGTTTGTGTATGTATAGTTTGACTCTCCTTTTTCAGATCCCCTCCACTTGTCCTTCACTTAATCCACTTCCAGTCTTGCAAAGCTGAGCTGAACTTCACAGCTGGAGAAGATATCCCCACCCAGAAGTATATTACTGTTTGAGGCTGTACTCTTGTTTCATTGCTAGCTTGTTTCATGATGGTGCAGTTGCAATAATCTACTTTCCTCTCCCAACCTCTGGATTTGTTAACTGACCTCAGCCCACTCATTTGTCATTGTTTGGTGACGATCTATTTTTTCTTCTATCCTTTCATTTCTTCCTTTTAAAACACTTTCAGCCTTCTCTGTCCTTCCTTTTTCCTTCTGTGTCATATTTAATATCTTCTCTAATTTTCTAGCTGCTTGAGCTCAGTTTTTTAAGTGTTATTTGTTTACTGTCCTCTAGCTCTGTTCACAATCACCTTTTCCTTGTCAACTTATGTTTTTTTTCCCATTAGTGTTGCTCTGCTTCTGTACCCCTCATTTCTTGCTGGCCTTCTCTGATTGCAGCTTAGACCCATTTACTTTCTTGATACCGCCTTTTCATAGCTTCTTCTAATACCTTACTGTAAAATGAGCTATTCATTAAAGTGTAATGTTTCTCTACTCGAATATGTTTAGATGCATTTGAACTTGAGTTTGGTTATTTCCATGAGGCTGTCATTTTCCATGTAATAAGCCTTAGATTGTTGCAAAAAAAAAAAACCCTGGAGAAAAAAAATTTAAAAATCAGTTATCTAGCAAAGTAATTTCCGTTATGATTTGTTTGAATAGGATGGGCTGCCTAAGAAGCAATTTACATAGTAATATGATTGGACTTGGATTGATTATATTTTTACTGGGTAGGTTGAGTCCATGTGGTATGAGTTTGACGATTATCCTCGATTACGTAGAATTGTAGAGAAAAAAAATCTTCAAGGTTGTTAGTTCAAATTCTTTGCTTAATCTGAAATCTCTAATTCAAGATTTTTGACAGATGGCTGTCCAGCCTGGACCACATTCAAATATCTTAAATTATTAGAATGTTTCCACTAATATTTAACCCACATTTGCCTTCCTGACCTTTGAAGCAACAGAGAGCAGTTATTTTTCTATTTAATATGCCTTGAATAGATTAGGTGCTGATGACCAATCTAAATTATTTCGCTTAAAGTCCTCTGTGAGATACAGTAGTATTTTTAGCACAACGTTAAAAAGAAACCAATTCTGATTTTTTATTAACAACAAAATCGAATTTGTCTGGGTGCCATATTGGTTTCTAAGCAAAACGTTCATCATGTCATGAATGATAATTTCAGAAGGGATGGGTATGAAAGCAGAAGAGCTTAACATGAATATTTGTCTGTGAAAATAGCAAGCCTAATTAGAATAATCAAAGACAGTGTTCTCTTATCTACTTCATTAAAAATTATTATTTCATTAAAATGTGTATTTTCATGAAACAATGCAGCTGCATATTTCTTTTCAGAACATTTCCAAATCCTAGATCAGAACCAGCTTTGATGGTGCTGATAAAAGCCATGAGCTTTGCATATTTGATACTCTGGGTCAGTAGCAATAGCTGTTGATGACTGAGTGATGGATTTGGGTTGAGTTTAATTTTAATTTATTTTTTAAAAATAGTTGTAAACTACTGTCGTTGCAAAATGCAGGCGGTTTTAAGAACTGAAAGGGGGATTCTTTCAGCTAAAATAGAAATTGGTTGCAGTTGGAAAGCTACCTGATTAAGCTATCCCTTAATCAATAGGACCATCATTTATAAAAACTAGCTTTAATAAGCAAGTTAGTGTGGCAGATCTCTATGACAAGTGGTTTCAAGCAAATTCTATCATAAGAAAGAGTACCAATTTTACAGATCAAAGAGACCTGGGTAGCTTCTCTTGCCAGAAACTTTTTCTTTTTCAGCTGATGGCTCTTCCTTATTTCATCTCCAGATTTAGATAGTTTTTGCTAACGTTTTTAAACATTAACATTAAAAGTAGATTTGTGTTTATTATCTGGTGTTCATTGAATTTTAAGTAGGCAAGTTGACTATGTAGTATCAAGCAGAATTGGGCGCATACAAAAGAATTTCTCCCTCCCCGATAAGAGTTTCTAATTGAAATAATGGCAATAGGAAATATTCCAGTGAGGCCACATATGGCAGCAGTTTTGTCAGTCATGCAATGGTGGTAATCAAACCAGAACCATTCAGAGTCACATCGTTTACTGAATTTCTGTAGCCTCCCAACTCAACCAAGTGATTCTGGGTGGCTTACAATTCTAAAATTCTAAAGCAATGTAAATAGTTTAAAAATTGAAACACTAAAAACATTCACAAAATACATAAGTACAAACAGCAGCTGTGATCATAAATCAATTAATAGTAAAGCCAAGTAACACACACACACTCAAAGCCCCAGGCGCAGGTATATAGCCAGATTTTTTTTTTTTGTGGGGTCCTTGGTGCTCTTTTTTTTTTAATTTTTTATTATTAGATATATATTTGTACATGTAAACAAAGAAAAATTCAAGTTATATGCTATTCAACTTAATACAATCATTTTAAATTTGTAAACATTCTTCACTCCGTATATCAAGATTTAACTATAAGCCAGATACATTTTCTTTGATTGGTGTTTCTCTTGTATGTAGTCTATCTAATGTTTCCAGTCCAACATATATTTTTCATTTGAATGAAAAAGCGTATTGAATTTCTTTCTCAGTTGTTTTTGTTAGGGATCATAAAAGACTGTACCACCATAGAGACAAACTTAATTTTGAACTTGATCACAGCAGCGAGACTGTTGGTGGGACAATACTGGAAGAAACCAGAAACACCATCTATTGAAGAATGGACTTTGAAAGTCATAAATATAGCCAGGATTTTAAAGCCTTTCAAAAAGCCAACAGGGTTGGAGTTGGTGTAATCTCCAACGGGAGAAGGTTCCATAAGGCAGGGGCTACAGCTGCGAAAACCCGTCTTCTACTTCCCACCAGTCAACGCCAGCTGACAGGATCTATAGCATACCCAATCTGTTTAGTTAGATTTGACAAGTAGAAAATCTTGGGAAAAGATGGTCCTTCAGGTAACCCGATCCAAAGGGACATAGAGCTGTAAACGTGACTGAAAAGATCACTCTTGTTTGAACCAGACAGGGGACTGCTATAATTTCTCTCTAAATCCCTTCCTCCCTTTTTCTTCACCAGTTTTAGAATGACTCTATGGAGGCTGAACTATCACATATAATTTCATATTATAGTCAGCTTTTTTCCATTAAATAAAAAAGACCACTTAAAAAAGGACAGTAGAGTGTAAAGATAAGTCACAAAGCAAATCATGTCGCAGAACCTTATGCTTTAATATGTGAATTTTGCATGAAAAATTCTTTTAAAAATATAATCAATACCGCACCAATAATGTTATAAGACAGCATAGAAGAAGATTGCTCTCCACCTCACCGATCCTCTGAGGATAGAAGCATTGCCTGTGCAATGTGCTATGATAGCTGCCTAGGATTAGAACTTGAGGAACTTGACCTAGCATAAAAGTCCTGCAATATGTCAACAATATGGCATGGAAAGGTAGCTGGCAGAAACAAAGTGAATCCTGCATACAAAGAATTGAAAACCGAATTTCTTTTCTTTGTAAACCTGAATCCCAGATACATTATCCGATTCTTTCTTTAAAGGGTTCTAAAAACAATGTCATAACAAGTTCAGGACGTCAATTTGTTTATTTTATTTTACCAATTTATATCCTGTCTTCATTATTTTTTGCAAATAACTCAAGGCAGTGAACCTATCCAACGCACCTTCCTCCCCCTATTTCCCCTACAACAACAACCCTGTGAGTTTGATTGGGCTGAGAGAAAGTGACTGGCCCAATGTCACCCAGTTGGCTTTCATAGCTAAGGAGGTACTAGAACTCACTGTCTCCCAGATTCTAGCCTGGTACCTTAACCACTAGATCAAACAGATTTTGTTCAGGTTCTTTTCCACATAGATTGAAATTTGTCTTCTGAAATTAAAGGGCCTAAATCAGCCTGCATGTAGATAAATTTTAGCCAAAGATTAAGGAAATGTAGCACCACATTTGATACACATTAGAGCAGTGTTTCCCAACCTTGGTCACTAGAAGAGGTGTAGACTTCAACTCCCAGAATTCCCCAGCCAGCAAATTCTGGGAGTTGAAGTCCACACATCTTCAAGTGGCCAAGGTTGGGAAACACTGCATTAGAGCAAGGGTCACCCAACCCCCTGGCCATGAATCACTAGCGGCCTACGGCCTGTTTGGAATCCGGCCACCGAAGCAGCAGGTGAGCACATGAAGCTTCATTTGCACATGGCATGGAATTTAGGTTGAGCACACAAAATCATTTCCTCTGCCACCAAAACAGCCAAAGCCACTGCCTGTCTGGGAATCAAAAAGGTTGGGGGGCCCTGCATTTGAGAACTACAAAAACAAAGCATATGAGAACACACTTCATGTCCTTTGTAAGAGCAAATTTGGATTCTGCTCCACAGCTAAAAAACCAGATTTGTTTCATGACATTTATGGCACCAGACACATCTTAGCCTAGCATAGAAAAAAAATATATAGTAACAACCACACTTCTCTAACAACCACACTTCACTTTGGGGGCAACTTTCCCCTGGTGTTGTTGGAAGACTACCACCAAAAAGTTAAAGTGGTTCACATTTTTAATTAAATTCCCTTCTAATTGTGACCTGTAGGATTTTTCCATCACAGAGAGGGTGGCTGTGTCATCTCTGTACAAAAAGAAAAAGTAAAAAAAAAGATTGATATTTGTTAATTGGGTAATTAATTGGTTTATGTTTAATTATTATATTTTATGAAGCATTCTGATTATTGTTAGTTACCTTGAAGCAGCCGACTAACAAAGAGGACGTCGTCCACCAGCTTCTATAAGACTGTTTTGTAAAGAAAGCTTGTTCATTCAGGGAAAGGGAATTTTTCATTTTCCTTCTCCCCAGAATATTTTAATCCTATCAGGATTTGAGAATAATATTTTATTTTATTTGTGCAAGTAGGCCTCAAACCATCTTTTGCTTTTAGCCTGCTGATTCTACTAGCTGTGGTTTTAAAGTAAACAATGTAATTCTGTTTTTTTCAAACTATTGTATTTCCAGTTGTGCGAAAAAAAAACCCCAGAATTCCCCCTATGGGATTATCTGCAATCATCAGCTACATCTCCTGCATTTATGTTTCCCTGAGACATGCTTCACGGTCTCATGTATTCGAAAAGAATAATGTAAACATCCCATTTTTTTTATTTTAAATGGAAGAAAGCTTTAGAGACCGATGTTAAAATGGTTCAGTGCCTTTGTCGATTTATGCAAGCAGCCACTAGAATCAAACAGATCTGCTATAATAAGTCATTTATATAAGCTTCCTCAATTTACATGGTTCTTTAAAAAAAACAGAAGGCTCTCTCTCTTCATATGAGAACTTACAGCCGGAAAAAGACATGCTACAAGGCTTAGACCTTATTAAGCTGTAGCTTTTAAAATATTGGTTGATGAATCACATGATTTACAAATCCTGGGCTTAAAATGTGCATTTTTAAAGAGCTGTTCCCTACTGAGAAGATTCTAATTCTGACATTATTAGTGGATAGAGTCTGCATTCGTGCAATGCATCTTTTATTTTTCTTTATACTGCCTGGCTTTATCTTCCATGCAGTTTCAAAAGAAAAATGTCACTTTCCTTAGGCTCCATGAAAATAATTACCTGTGAAAGTAATGTATAATAATTTATATTAATTGGTTAAAAAGCATAGCATAGGCTTTGATTAGCCTGGAACTAACTATTGATAACATTAGACTCCAAAGGTGACACATGTTTAAATGTACAAAACCATCTGCCTGTTATTGCTCTTAGTCAAGCCAAATTGAAGAATCTGCAGAAATAAAGAAGAAAGTGAATATATTTGTTTGTTAGCTTTATAGCAGATCTCACCTTTATTTTGTTTGACAGACAGCATATAATGTACCAATATCCTATTTCCTCACAACAATCCTGTGGAGTGGGTGGTGCTGAGGAAGAGTGACTGATCCAAGTCACCCAGCTGGCTTTTATTCTTAAGGGACAAGCTACCTAGTCCAGCTACCTAACCAGTACACCTGGGGAGCGTGGTGGCTTACATGGTTAGGGTGCTGGGTTGGAGATTACAAACCCATGTTCAAGATGTGGGTGCTGCTGCATTCCTTGATGGGGACATGAATCCTTGGAACCTGGAAGCGCCTTAGGTGCCTCTGACCTGAACAGGGCAGGGGACAAGTACACTAAACTGCCTCAGAAATTAAACTGGAGTGACACTCACATATATACAGCTAATTATTTTTATTTATTTATTAAACCTATTTGCCACCTCTTGCTATGGGTCTACTCTAGGCAGCTTACAATAATAAAAAAAGAAAGAAAATGAAAGGAATGTAAAATAATACAACACTAAAATAAACAATTGAAAAAGAGCACAATGAGAATATATACCAAGTCTCTGCCTTTGTTTTGTTTTGTAATTGTCCTGCTCTCATGTCTTTTCATAATTGCTTGATAGATTCCCGAAGAGCATGATTTGGAGAGCCAGATCCGGAAAGAGAGGGAGTGGAGATTTCTGCGCAATGCTAGAGTCCGAAAGCAAGCGCAGAAAATTATCCAAAAAGGTGATTTCTCCCTTTCTTGCTTTTTCTGATTCCCAAAAGAAAAAAAAATGACATTTTTCCCCCCTATGTGTATGTGCTCCATCTTGCTTCAACAACGCACCCTTGAGCCTCAATACTAATCATTGATCTTTGTTGCCAACCTGCTAATCTGATTATGTGCTCCCCAGACATCTGGCATACTTTTCTATGAAGATAAAGTAGAAGTTACATCTCAATTACAAGAAAGGATGTTGCCAGCTAAATGGCAATTTTTCCCACTGCTGCTAAATGGCAGAATTAAAGAATGATAACGTCCCTAATGCTTTCAAGTTTTGCTGTAGTTTCTTACGTATTGGCATTCTTTACCTTTATAGATTTTTTTCCCCTGACTGTGCCTTTGGATTCAAGTCTATTCTGTGTTTTACTGAAAATTCACCTGGCTTATTTATAACTCTTTATGTATTTGCAAATTATTGTTAACTGAGATTGCAGATTAACTGCATTTTGCTGATGTGGCCCCTAAAATTGCATAGCAATGGTTAGATGTGACATTTGAAAAACAATGAGAATTATTATATATTATGTAATAATTATAATAGTGAGTCAGAGGGAGTGAATATGTGTTGCTCACCTACATTTTCAGCACGACACAAGATGGTTTTTACCAGGAATGAGAGAGAGTGGGTGCTTTCCCATCTTGAGTTATCAGCTGGAGAAATATTAGTGCAAAATATTAATCCTCTGAGAGAGATGATCTGTCTCTTACATGTAGCTGAGTTCTTTTGTAACTGAAGTGAATTTATTTACCTTTATTGATTTGATGATTTTTTTGGGGGGGGGAGGTAGGGTCTTTCTACCATGCTTACTGTATGCACCCTCTTTTTTTTCGTGCACCCAAGGTTTTCTCACGGCAAAAACTTGCTTTTGTGTGAGTCGGTCATCATCCTTAAGACCTTTTAGCCTTTTGTTTTTATTTTTTAATGGAACAGTTTCAACCGTTTAGTAACATGTGTTTATGACACCTATCTATTTATTTTGCCTGATACACAAAATGATCTATTAATCAATGTATGCAGACAGAGCTTTAAGCTCAGATTTCTCAGGTAAGGAGTTGCAAGCAATAAAAGAAATCTGGCTGTCCTTTCAGTCAGTCAGGAAATACACATATGCTAAACAGATGTATGATTGCTGGGTCATGGTTTCCTTTTTTGACTAGATGAAGGTAAATTAATATACAGTAGTGGCCAAAATTGTGGAAACCTTTTGGGAAAAGTGTGCAGTAGAAATGCCACCTTTGATTCAGTTTCCACCAATTTTTCTTCTAATTTCTTTATAATTGTAGCCTTGTTCACTTAATAATACTATTTTACATCGCTTTCTGGACAAGCAGTCAACTCTTTCACCATTACTTTAATTTTATTACGTTTTACAAGCTCACTAAATCAGCGGTTCTCAACCTGTGGGTCGCGACCCCATTTGGGGTCGAACGACCATTTAACGGGGGTCGCCAAACAACGCAGTCCACCATTTTTCCCCCTTTTCCCTTCGGCCGGCGCAGGGGGCAGCACCGCGCATGCGCGGGGTAGCACCGCGCATGCGCGGTGCGGGCTGTCGTGCCGCGCATGCACGGTGCGGGCCGTCGTGCCGCACATGCATGGTGCGGGTCAGGGTCGCGCCGCGCATGCGCGGCGCAGGTCAGGGTCACAGCCTGAAAAAGGTTGAGAACCGCTGCACTAAATGAAAGAACACTAAAAAACCCAACCAACTTGATAGCTATTACATAACACACTGACAAATGTCCTGCTCTCAGTTTCAGTACATGACATCAATAACTGAAACCTAATGTGATCTGATTGGCTCATTGCCAAAACAAGATGACACTTGATTGGCTCTCTAAACACTCATACTCATTGGCTACAATCAGATGAAGGAAAGCTACCTGATATCAACCTAAGCAAGTTGTGTTTCCTTTTTCTGGTTATTTGGCTATAACTTTTCATAGAATACAGTACAGATAATTGAACAAACTTTGTTGCATTACATTCTTGATCAAATTATCTTTCCATTGATATATAATTTTATGGTACTACTCCTCCCCAAAAATGGTGTTATTAGCCATCAAACCTCAAAAATACAGTTTTCCCAAAAGGCTTTTAATTTTAATTCCCACAATTTTGGCCACTACTGTATCTGGAGGAAAATGGAAGGGCTGTGTTATTTTTCCGTTTAATTTGAAGAGTTTTCCTATGCTATAGCTTAGATATTTTTTTGTAAAACAGTAAACAATGCCCAATCAGTTTAGTGAACTATAAGAAATTGATGCTAATATTCTTTCTGAAATACTTTTTAGGTATTTCAAGACTAGATGATCAAATCTTTCTGAACAGGAACCCTGGAATGCCTTCCGTAGTCAAGTTTCACCCATTCACCCCATGCATAGCAGTGGCTGACAAAGACAGCATCTGGTAAACTACTGATTTTAAAGTCAATATCATCTTATTCGATCTGGTGCCTTCTTCTTGCTCCTGAGGGAAGGCCTGATAAAACTGTCATCTCGGTTGAGTATAGATTTTCTACACAAGAGTTTCAAATTTATTATTCTTGAAATTCATGTGCAAAAGCTGAAAGTACAAATAATCAAAAAATATTAAGCACTTGGGGTGGGGGGAAGGAGCAAGCTATTTGATTTGGAGCCATTTGATAGAATGATATCCTGGATACCTAAAACAAGGTTGATTAATGGATTCCACTATATTTTATTTAACTTGTTCTTGCTTTTTTTTCCCCTTCTTTGCCCAGTTTTTGGGATTGGGAAAAAGGGGAAAAGTTGGACTATTTTCACAATGGAAACCCACGTTACACTAGGATCACTGCCATGGAATATCTGAATGGACAAGACTGTTCTCTACTCCTGACTGCTACAGGTTGGTATATTATTTTTATGAAAAAGTAGATAATACAACTAAGAAACATCAAATTTTTTACTGCCTTGCCATCTTACTGATTCATTCAGTCTTAGACACAATATCTCTCTGTTTATTTGTTTCCACACATTCTGCTAGCCAACTTTTGAGTCATCCCCCGGGCTGTTATCACACAGCAGACCATGATAATCATATAAAATGATCCTATGAGTAGTTTATTATTTTCTTCACCCATCCTCATTCTTTTCAAGTATGTAAAACATGTTGAAAGTAGGCGAGAAATGTTCTATATTAAATTCTCCTCCATAATCATTCTCCTGACAGTAATTGCACGAATTAACATCATGTCATAACTTTGCCTCACACTTTCTGTTGGTATGGCTGTTCTAGAACATTCCTCCTCTGGGACTAATGTGCATTATCTGAAGCTTAAGAGCCACATCTACTCCTTGGGTGCAGCTCTTGAAGACCAACAAAGTTGTTTTTTTTTACCAAATTATAATTTTTAATATGGAAGAAGGGAGTAATTATTAAATATGTGGCTGGAAAGTAATTCTTTTAATTATATTTAATTATAATCTAAATCAAAAAATAGCCCTCCTGCTACTTTTTACAATGCAACCCTTGACAAATTATTCAAAGACAAGATGGGACATCCACACTAGAAGATGTTGTAGAAGACTTCAGGGCAGGTTAGCAATGGAAATAAGCTTTTCTAGTTTTAAAGAAAAATATCTCCAGGAATATTACATTATACAGCAATTTACTTCACCTTAAACTCCCCAAAGAGAATTATTATTATGAACATATTATTTATAGGGTAGATATTACCTGAGAATATCCTTCTCATAGCCCTTATTTGTATTAAGAGTATGATTACATGTATAAGCAAGGCACAGGTATTCCTATGATTGCTGTGGGGACTTGGGTATATAAATGAAAGAGATTTGCCAGTCCTAGAAAATAGATTGTATTCAGTTAAGGGGAAATTGTATTTTTTTTAAAGTTATCCATTTAAAGATTTGAAATGTGATCTTTTTTTAAAAAATTATTAAGCACCTAGTTTTTAGTTCTTCAGATCGCAGACAGTCTTCATCTTTCTTTAGACAATCATCTAATAATGTTTCCAATAGGATGAAGATACTCTGGGTAGTTCTAAGTGCGCTATATGAAGAGCCTAGATCAGGGATCTTCAAACTTGGCCTTTTTATGACTTGTAGACTTCAACTCCCAGAATTCCTCAGCCAGGCATGCTGGTTGAGGAATTCTGGGAGTTGAGGGCCACAAGTCATAAAAGGGCCAAGTTTGAAGAGCCCTGGCCTAGACGTTGATTTCTATCACAGGGGTTCCTGCTAGCATTATGCTGTTCTTGGAAAGAAGCACAGCCACTTCTGGATCCAGAGCCCTTCCATCCCTCTTAAATATACTTTTTGGTAACTGATCTTACCTCCATATATGTCCAAAACATATAGCTCTTCCAGGCTAAAAAGCCCAGTAGACCTCCCTCTTCCCCTGTGCTAATAGGCACCATCAGCCAGCCATATATGCACCACTTCATTCTCTCCCCTGTTTTCATTGGCTTCTTCTGCCCAAGTCTATATCTAAGATGATTAAAAGTTTATATAGAGATTAACTCTAAAGCTTTTGAAAATGGTATGTCTCTTTTATTTAAATTCACTTATTCTAACTTAAAATGAAATGTTCTGTAAGGTTGTTTGCTATATGTCCCAAAGCCACTCTTTTTTATATTGCTTCGTATGTTCTTTTTTTGTGTGTGTGTGTCCTGTCTTCAAGATGATGGTGCTATAAGAGTGTGGAAGAACTTTGCTGATCTGGAGAAGAATCCAGAGATGGTAACAGCCTGGCAGGGTTTGTCAGATATGCTACCAACAACACGTGGTAAGTATGACAATAACACTCTTTTCTGAATGTGAAATATAACAATAATTAGTCTTGGTCTGAAGCGAGGCTGGGTAACCTGGAGCTGTCTTCTTTGCTTCTGCTTTCAGTAATATCTTGTAATTAGACTTTTGGCTACCATCGACTGACGTGTTAAGAGATTTCTTCCTAGCCATAGTTTCAGAAAAGTATAAACATAGGCCTAAAGACACTACTTGTGGGATAGATAGAGAGGCATTTTTTAGTAATGTGAATCAGGACTAAAGTTGTGTTCCCACCTCCTGAACTATACTGGATTTCTTATCAGTGGAGGTCAGGCCTAACTTTTTGCTTTTTGAGAAAAAGTCATAGAGAGCTGCACTGAGCACTGCCCTTCTTGAACTTATCACAGCAGTTGGTTATCTCCTTCCAATTTGGGGTTTATCCAGAACCTCACCTCTTGCTGCTGTTCTGTTTATTTGCTGATTCTTCCTTGACCTAGCTTTGCATGCTTCCCATATCACTTTGCTTAACCCGCTTTGACTTCAGCACATACAGCACCGCTTCAGTTCTTTCCTACCATAGGTGGGGGGGAAAGGGAAGGAGAGGAAAATAGGAAACATTACAATCGGGGTCTTCTACAAGTAGCATAAATGGTCCTGGCACAGTACAGGCTCTGGCAAAGCAAGAAACTTGTTACTATGCATACTTGGTGGAGGCAAGTTAAGTAACACACACACAAACAGAAAAATCTCTCTCAAATATTTAATAGAAAGGTGTTTGCTCTGCTCCCAAGACATGAGGATTCATTAAAGCACTGACAGTTCCTATTTCTGAGCTGATACATCTCTGCCCTAAGAACTGAAAATTACATCTCTGAAAATCTCCTGTTGCTATACTACTACTTTGCTAACCTATTAACATATTTGCGCTAACACAACCAGTAATCAGTAATGATTTGACATGTCAGTATAAAACATCTACGCCCTTTGAACTTTATGGTTCAAACACTTACAGAAGTAACATCTACATATTTTTCTTTAATGTCACCTTCCCTCACACTGCCCTGCTTTTCCTGCATAGTGTGATTCAAGCTATTGATAGAAATCCATACGAAATATCTCACTTAGATCTAAAAAACACTAATAACCTATTCTTGGCTTTTTCCATAAAAATCCTGAATTGCTCAGACAATCAGAAAGCAGAGGTCCATTTGCAGTAAATCCAGTTTTCTATAACATGCCTCTCCATGTTTGCAGAACGTGGAGTCCTGAAGGGCACATTTTAGGCACCTGGCAAAAATCCTCCATTTAAAAGGCCATTTGTCAGCAGCCAAGCAAAGATTGCATTGCGCATTGCATTGTAAATAGAAGCGTACTAGGCTCACATCTTGCTGATCTTTTAGCATCTTCCCATCTCTGAAATAATCATTAAATAAATAATAAGTTGTATCTTGTCTAAGGCATCTATATAATGCCCACGCATTCAGTTACTGTACATTTCAATTAATTTTATTAGCAGTGTTTGACACTGCCAAAAGAACAGTCCCTGGAAATTCAGTTTATTCTTGTGTAGCTTATTGAAAAATTCAAACTGAGTGAAAAAAGGCAATCACCAAATCATTAAAAAAATATGCAGTTAAAATGCAGGAGGAAATGATTAAGTTAATTGCCTGGGTCACTCTTAAATAGAAAGACTATTCTCAGCATAGTATAAATTCATCTAGTGATATAGACAGAAACACACATATACACATACGCACAGACCAGCCTACAATAGCTTAGAACATCCTGGCTATAAGTTTATAAAAGGTAAAAAGTCCCATGTATCTGGAGGGTACAAAACAGGAAGCTACTACCAATATAAGACATGTTGTTTTGCTCTAGAAAAGTTAAGATGTAATAGATATTGATTCTGCAATATTTAAAATTGATAGTCTAGTCCCATAATAATATGCAAATCCTGTTCATCATTATTTTAATACAGAAAAGTGTGAAATCTTACATGAAGAAATACTATCTTCTGAGACATCAGAAATACTGATTTTAGTTTATGTAATTCTTTTAAGAAGGTGCAGATACTGTAATTGTAAGGGGCAATATGAAGTATACTGTTTGTACTATAATGTTTTCAGTTCTGATGTTAGTAGCCAATTAGCTAAAAAAAAAACAGAATTTGAGCTATCTTTTGGATACCAGTTCTGACAGAAAGAGCCATTTTCAGAAATTGGCTTAAAATATTAACAACCACTTAAAGAGTTCCTTACACTTTTGAGTTACTGCATTAAAAAATAGTCCAAGGCCAAAGGGAAATCATTCCTTTGATACAGTTCAGTAAATATGCATAAGCAGATGTTATTTTAATCCTGGAGCTCCAGCATAAAGATTGGGGGCCAAGGCAGTTAAATTCAGTTCTATCCTTGGACTTTCCTTGTGTCTGCTTCTGCAGTTCATTAATAAGAGACAAGAAAATACTGACCAGAGGACAAATTGTATATTGTGACACTATCATATCACAAAGCATTCTAGCTTTATTCCAGAGAAAATGGACACATATTATATGGAGTTAAGGGTAATGAAAACAAACCAACCTGCCAGCATCAAATATAGCCATGAAACCAATAAGTGGCAATAGACCTAACTTTATTTTATCAACCGTTACTTCCTCAAGAATTTGCTCCCCAAAATAAAAACACTGAAGCCCCTGATAATCTAGGGTAAAGAAGTTCTTATTTTCCCTTGACCATCTCATTTTCCCTAGCACCAGTTAAGCACCACATAATAATAACATGGTTTATCAAGTCTGATTTCCCCCCCCCCTTCCCCAATTCATAACTTCCTAGCAAGTGCAACAAGTTTGGATGAATAAAAGCTCTAAGGGGCATAATGCTTTATAAAAGATTCATTTATCTTCTGTTTCAACTCTTGCTGCTGTGGTGGAAATGAATGGGCTGGTTTAAGCAAAATCTAACCAGTGCCAAGAAACAAAGTGAATTAAATTAGCCCTCTATAGAAATGAGATCTAGGTAGTCCTCAACTTACAACTACAATTGAGCCCAAAATTTCTGTTGCTAAGCAAGGCAGTTGTTAAGTGAGTTGTGCCTCATTTGATGACCTTTTTTGCCACAGTTGCGAGGCGAATCACTGCAGTTGTTAAGTGAATCATGCGGTCGTTAAGAAATCTGACTTCCCCATTGAGTCTGCTAGTTCAAAAGCTGGCTGAGAAGGTTACAAAAGGTGGTCCGTTGACCCTGGGACAGTGCAACTGTCACAGATCCTTGCCAGTTGCCAAGCATCTAAATTTTGACCACATGACCATGGGGATGCAGCAACAGTCTGAAGTGTGAAAAATGCGCATAATCACTTTTTTTCAGTGCTGTCACTAAACAAATGGTTGTAAACCAAGAACTCCATGTTCTTGATAGAATACTGCTTTTGTTGTGGAAACCCAGAATCATAATATGCTTGTGGCCCCAATTTTTAGTTGCACTTCCTTTGTAGGTGACCAGTGAAATTATTCCAACAGCCCTCTGCTTTTGCTTTCCTTCATTTTCGTTCTACGCTCCTTATTTGATGATGTGAGCTGCTTGATGAAAAATAGGTCACTGACCTCACAAGGGATTTGAGGGAACAACAAGAGCAGATGACACCCTGAAGGAGTGTCCTTTCTTCAATGACCTTCTTGTGCAAGTTTACTCATTTGTGGTGAACCAGCTAGAAGGAAAGCAATATTATAATATAGTGCAATTCTTTTGTTCTGGAAAAATATAAGAGGAGTTCAAAGGATTTTAGTTCTATACTAACCTCATAATATAGTGACAGATAAAATCCCCTCTTCTTTTACCAAAAATAAATATGCCAGGCTTATTTGTATTTATCAGAAGAATATGATTGCCCTACATACAAGAAGAATAAGGACACATTGGAATTGCTTATCATCTAATGTTTGGATTTATGTAAACCATCTCACCATAATATGACACTGAAAGAAAGGATCTCTATATGCAATGAAGAAGAAGGGGCTGCTCAGAGTCTCTATACACAATATGTTATGAATTAACTCCGGTTTAATCTTGAACTGGTCAATTCAGCATAAAACTAACTTGGGTTGTAATCAAAACATTGAGAAATAAATACAGGCACCGCCATAAATTATATGCACATATCATGTCCTAAAAGAAATTCTTGACTGCTCTAATTCAGTATTTTTAATGGAGCAATGAGATCAAAGCTAGCTAACCTTCATCTCACAGAAGTTCCTAATCAGATCTTATTAATACAGATAGTTCTTGACTTACGATGATTTATTTATCAACTGTTTGAAGTTGTGATGGCACCGAACAAATTATGGTTATGACCAGTCCTCGGAGTTCTGGCTGTCCCAGAAAACCCATGGTCATGTGATCATGATCTGGGTACATGGCAGCCAATTGGCACTTACAAGTGGTTGCAGCATCCTACGATGCTATGATCACCATTTGTGATCTTCTCAGCGGGCTTTCCCAGAAAGTCAGTGGGGAAACCGGCAGGGAAGATCACAGAATGCTGGGGAAAGTTTCCCCCACCCAGCCCCTCTGTGCTCATCCCACACCAGCCATTCGTGCACCCCTGCATACAGCCCCCAAGTCTCACCGTGCATCCCTGCCACTTGCATACTTTCCCCAAGCTTCACCATGCCTTTCTCGAACATGCCCATGCACTCTCTCTGAGCGCGTCACCCTCACACAACCTCACTGCACCTCCCTCCCACCCCTACTCACCCTCGTGCATCCTCTCTGAGCCTTGCTGCACTTCTTATACATATATCTGCACACCCTCCCAGAGCTTCCCTGCACCTCCCTTGCACCCCACCCATTTTCCCCAACCCTTGCCACACTCCCTTGCACCCCGTGCCACTTCATACAGCCTCTCAGATCCTTGCCATGCCTCTCTCACACCCTCACACACATCCTCATTGCCCTGCCCCTTACCTGCCTGCCAAACTGCTTGAGAGCTGCCTGGGACTTGCAACTTCCTGCCGATTTCTCCACCAATTCGGTTTTGGGAAGCCAATAGGAAGTTACCTCATCTAGTGACCATGGGATTTAGTTGCTTAGTGATGGAAATTCCAGTCCCACTTGCCATTGTAAGTCAAGGGCTACCTTTATCTGAATGGGAGACAGCAAGAAATCCAGAGCTACAGACTAGAGTGAGAAGCCTGCCAGAAGACCGCAGTGCCAGAGCATTTCCATTAGATTAGATTTTTCATGCTCTTCTGTATGATTGTTGGTCTCTCTGCCCTGTAGTGTACAGTTTCACAAAGGGAGAGTTGTGATATAAAAACGACACAAGAATAATTTATTCTTTTCCTTCAAGAAGCTCTGGAAACCATATTGTGATATCTTTTTCTATAATATACGCATATAGTCCCTGAAATTTTAATCGGCTTTACAGGCCCAAGATCAATAGACTTTATAGCTAATCCACTATTTAACTCACTGCACTGTCTAAGCTCCTCTGGCATTTGATAGTCTTTAGACATAACTATTTTTATGAAGTATAAACTGCATAAATATAGATCAGCTTAATTATTTCATAGCACCTGTTAAAATTGAGAATCAGATATAAAAGCAGAGAGAGTTAAATTCAGCTTCTGCATCAGTGGAATTGCAAGTATAGGCCAATCTAAAGAGGATTAGTTGTTAGGATTTCAGTTGTAATTTGAAAAGACCAAAGTTGATTTGTGTAATTGATATGTCAGACCTCACAAGAATTATACAGATTCTCTGACAGAGGACATTTAAAGTTTTATTAACAGACAGCAAAATGACATTTTGTTGATACTAAACGGATTTTGGAGGGGGGAAAAGGGAGGAATAGGCCTTAAAGGTTATTCTTTCCTAAGTAAGATCAGCAGTCCAAGTAATCAGATACCCTGACTACCTGCACGAGGCTTGGACTGCTACTGAACTGTAATACGGAAGCTTTGCAATGGGGAAAAGGACCATCACTTCCTACATAGATATTTGTGGCTCTTTTGAGTATACTGACTCTATAATGTGTTTCCAGCTGCTTCAGTTCCTTTCAGGAATGAGAATGCTTGCCTTAAAAGGAGCAGGAAATTCTCTTCCTGGATTAAAAAGATTTCTATGGCCAAGCTAGCTTCAATAAATATATAAAATTCAATTTCCCCCCTCTTTATCTGCAGTCATTACCTTCCATCTCTATTCAACATCCAGGTTTTTTTTTAAAAAATTACTTTGAACATAGCCCCTTGTAGGACTAATTTATCCACTTAGGCAGTTATTTGAGCAGTGCCTCTATAAATTGTACTCCCTCTTCTAATCTTGAGTGGTCATTAGTAAATCACTGAAGTATGCTTTGCTGAACCCTACTATATGATTCTGCCACTGAACTGGTGACTCAGAAAGTGAGGCTTGAAGAAAGTATGGTTGCTGTTTTCTGTTTGATTTCCTTCATGTTTTGGGGTTGATTTCTGCTACAGAGCCACTCAGAGCAGTATTTTCATTTCTCATGCTCCTTTGAACATAAGACGCCTTTAGGTCTAGATCCAGAAAAAAAGGCTTTGATTAGAGAAGATGATGTCAGATCAGTTGGGAGCATGAGTACAACCCCCACCCCCACCCACACCCCAAAAATACCTTTCCCCCCCTTTCCCGTGGTTAATGGCTTCCTAGGATGGCTGCTTGAGTCAAGTTGCTCGTCTTCCTTCCTTTCCCGAATGGAAGCTTTTGCTACTGCTTCTCTCTAACTCTGTTCTTTTCTGTTCCTTTTGGGTTGTGTTTTCGACTCCTTTTAAAGATTTGTTTTGCTTTGGCTGATCAACTTACCCTTAGCATCAACCCCTTAATCCCTGTCTTCTCACAGGTCTGGCCCGAAGGGTTTCAATCTATCTTGACAGAAGTAAACAGGGAGGTGAGTGCCCTCTTTCCTCTTATGTACAAACAGCACGGGAGGGATGGACCTTCTAATCTTGTTACTTGGTTTAAAAGAAATGGCATTCCTTTTAATGCTTCCCAGGCCGTGTTAGTACTTGAAAAACAATTTAGTATCCACAACCTGTTTGTGTTAGAGCTCTACATCATGGGTGTCTAATACGCTTCCGTACCCAGCTCAGAAAGATGAAGGGAGGGGATTGCGCTTTGCTTTGGGAATCAGCTTATTAACGAAAAGTGAAATTGGGAAATGGTTGCCATGTTATTCAAACACAGGGCACCAAAGCTCAAGATCTGTATATACACTCTTCCCACCATATCTCTGTTCTTCTGTTTTTCAGGAGGTATTTGGGGATGCACAAGTTTCATTTTTTCAAAATGTTTGGGATGAATATTTCCTTTGTTCCAATTTTGACACTATGTGCAAATATATGATGGCTGTGACTTTCATGTCATAATATAGAAAATGGGTTTCCTCCTTTGTGATGTAAATGTCCAGAAAACAGAAGCCTTGTTTTTGACTCCTGGTGAAATCTGTACTTAAGAATTGGGGAGTCAGTAGAGGTGTGGGGCTTGAAATCTTTCCCTGCTGCTTTAGATTTTAAGGTAGGGATCAATGGCTGGCACAACATATATATATATATATATGGTATGTGTCAGAAGAGCTGATGTAGTCGTCTGAGGTGTTTCATGAATTATGAATACTGTATTCACTCGATGATAAGAGCCGGGATCTGTCAGCAGTGACTGCCAGAACAAAAGTGGCTTTGTGCCTTGGTCATGGAGACCTTTATACTTTGTTTGGTTGATTCTTTGGAATGAGTTGTACAAAATTAATGCAGTCATTTTACCATTTAGGCCCTTCTCACTGGCTTATTGACAGGTTGTAATTAGCAAGCTGGAAGATGGAAATGACTTCCTATTTGATACATTGAGCATCAGACCAGCTTAATGCAACCGCCGTTGAGAATCAATACTAATAATACTCAGGCGGTAGCCATCAGCCAGGAGCTCATAGATAGATGGTTTTTATTCAGCATCAAGTTATCAAGCTAGGAGACCTGTTGAACTCTTTGGAACTTGCTCATCTTTGGTCTTCCATCTAAGGCTGGTTTTCAGAGTAACTTTGCATATAACCGCACTACCACAGTAAATGAGATTAATAGATGCAGAAGTACATTTTCTTTCTGCTGTGTCTTATGCTGTGCTAAGTCACAGTCATTATTCTAATATTCCAGGTTCCAGTCACCCCAAAATACAGCAATACTCCATTTAAATCCCAGTTCTAGTCTCTAAAATCAGTGTGAGCCTCTATCTGTTTCCCAACTTTTTTATTCTCACATTTAACGCAAACCACAGTGGCACAGAGCTCTGAGAATTTTTGAGATAATATAATGCAACTGATTACCTCAAGGACAAGGCCTCCAGGCAGGAGATACAGGGTCAAAAAAGTTGATGGAAATCATAACTGTGATCAAAGCCTGCCCCTAGTGTGCAAGTAATCCATATACCGCATTTTTCCATGTATAAGACGCTATTTTTTCCTGCAAACACCCTCTTCAAAAATCAGGTGCATCTTATACATGGAAAAATAATGGTAACCTCCACAGCCCAGGGCATGCCTGTGTGAGTTGCCATGCCGCCTGGTGCAGGTGTCAAGCCCCTGTGGGCTTGCTACTAATGGGAGGGGAGAGGGGGCAAGATCTTCTGCCGGCCAAACTTGCGGATTTGCCGGCTTAGCTGTTCAGCGCTCTGCCAAACAGCTGATCGGTGCAAGAGCATCTTATACATGGGTGCATCTTATAGACACAAAAATACGGTATGCCCTGATACGAAAAAAATTAAAGGAAAGGAAGAGATGGTACTACATATGTGGTGCTGGTGGGGTTGTTATGAAACATTTCTCAAATCCTCTATCAGTCAAACAGCCCACATATGTCCTCTGTACAGCACAAAATGAGCTGACCACCACTTCCTTTAGTTGCCCCAAAAGAAAGTGCCCAAATCAGCCTCCAGCTGGCACTTTACCTCTGTCCCTGCCTGATGTGTCCTTGGCTTCTGCAGCAGAAAAGTAAGAAAGAAGCCAAGTCACTAACTAGAAAGCTGCCCAGAAGCCCAAAGATAATGGGAAAAGGAGAAAGCCACGGGATTGAGAGGCAGGGAACGACAGAACCTTTTTAGGATCTAATGAAGAATAAGATAATCTACCTTTCCCCCTGTTACCTGAAAACCAAAATAGAAACATGCCCTATGCAGCAATAAAGAGAAATTGTGTTATAAAAGATCATCTATGCATAATTGGGACTGAGGCTCTGTTGTGGCCTCTATGCATACAACTAATCAAAATGCTGATTAGACCGTGATAGAATTCCAGCAATTATTTTTGCAGGACGAGGAATCTGAATGGCATTCCTTTTGAAAGCAATCATTCGTGAAGTCAGGCCCCTGTACTGAAATTTTTGTTGATCCATTGAGATGTAATTCTGCATCCTGCACGGTGCTCCTTGTTGACATCAAGTTACCAAGTTTGGTAATGTCTGGAAGAAAAAAAACCAAGCTCGGAGAACACCAAGAACCCAACAGTGGCTATGTTGTATATCATACCAGTAGTACTTCAAGCAGTATTGTTGCTTCTTGCATGAAGAAAGTGGACTGAAACATTTTTTAAATCTGTATTCTGGAGAAAGTTTTTTGCTCCCAAATTTATTTAACCATATATGATGCTTTCATAAGATGATTATTGTTGTAACAAAGTTTGGGTTTTCAGGACCAGGATCTGATAATAGCAATAGCAATAGCACTAGCATAGCACTTAGACTTATATACTGTCCCATAGTATAGCACTCTCTGAGCGGTTTACAAATGTCAGCATATTGCCCCTGACAATCTGGGTCCTCATTTTACCCACCTTGGAAGGATGGAAGCCTGTCAGGATTGAACTCCTGGCGTGTGGGAAAAGTTAACCTGCAATACTGCATTCTAACCACTGTACCACCGAGCCACCATAAATAGATTCCATGACCAGATTTTTCTCACAATACAGGGTGGCAGTGGCAGTATCAGATTTCCCTACGAGAAATGTGCAAGCACATTTCAAATTCTAAAGTATGTGTTTATTTTTGAATGCATAACCCATTTTTATGTTTTTTCCAACACTCAAATCCAGCTTGCAACATTGGTGAATTATCACTGCCTTGGTATTTTCATGATATTTTCTTCTTTGTCTTCCCTCCCAAAACAGATTGATATTCGTGTGGTTATGTTCACAAACAACAGATGAAAAATATACTTTTGTAAAACTATCCAGGCGAATCAAACAATGGGGTCATTCTGCATACATTAACTGATAAAACCTGAAAATTAGTTTCTGAAATGAGTTTTTAGCAATAGAAGAAAAAATTGTTGAATTTTCCTGCCTTCATTCTTCTTTTTCCTGTTGTATGGTTCAATATTTTATTTTCTTCCTTTGTTGATTTTAAGATTGATATCCTATCACGGCCCCCCCGGCAGTGCCGCTCATGGGTATCTAATCATCCCAACATAACATGTTAGATCACTTGAGCGCCAGAGGATTCCAGGGTGATGTATGCTTGTAGAATATCATTGCTTTGCCTTTTCTTTGATTTCCAACGTGGTTTACATCATGATAAAATCAAAAGCCATAAATAATAAATTTCATATAGCATCAGTAGCTGCAGTCCAAAAGCAAACCAGCAATAAAACCTACAATACTATCCATAGAAAACAATACAGTTTGGGAATCACATACAGTAAAGAGAAGGGGCTTTTGACAAAGTCCCTCACCAAAGGCTCCTAAAAAAGCTCTCCAGCCACGGAATTAGAGGACAGGTCTTGTCCTGGATTGGTAACTGGCTAAATTGTAGGAAGCAAAGGGTGGCAATAAATGGACAATTCTCCGGATGGAAAGAAGTGAGAAGTGGTGTACCCCAAGGTTCAGTTTTGGGACCTTTACTTTTTAATTTATTCATCAATGATCTGGATGTAGAAGTTAATAGTGAGGTAGCCAAGTTTGCTGATGACACTAAATTGTTCCGGGTTGTGAAAAGTGAAACTGATTGTCGGGAGCTCCAGAAGGATCTCTCGAAATTGTGTGAGTGGGCAACAAAGTGGCAAATGCATTTTAACCTAAACAAGTGCAAAGTTATGCACATCGGGGCAAAGAACCCCAATTATACTTACCAACTGATGGGGACCAAACTTTCTGAGACAACCCAAGAAAGGGAT
Source organism: Bothrops alternatus (assembly GCA_034064705.1). NCBI lineage: Eukaryota > Metazoa > Chordata > Lepidosauria > Squamata > Viperidae > Bothrops > Bothrops alternatus. The sequence goes on from JARGCV010000041.1 coordinate 15,814,439, forward strand.
CTTGGGGTTTTGGTGGACAGCTCGATGAAGATGTCAACCCAATGCGCAGCAGCAGTAAAAAAAGCAAATTCCATGCTTGGCATGATTAGGAAGGGAATCGAAAATAAGTCAGCAAGTGTTGTATTGCCTCTGTACAAATCGATGGTGAGACCACACTTGGAGTACTGTGTACAGTTCTGGTCACCGCACCTCAAGAAGGATATACTGGAACTGGAAAAGGTGCAAAAAAGGACAACAAGAATGATCAAGGAAATGGAGCGCCTCCCTTATGAAACCAGATTGCAACGCCTTGGTCTCTTCAGCCTTGAAAGACGGCGTTTAAGGGGTGACTTGATCGAAGTGTATAAAATCATGCATGGGATAGAAAAGGTGGATAGAGAAAAATTCTTTTCTCTATCACACAATACCAGGACAAGGGGGCACTCCCTAAAGCTTATAGCTAAGAAAGTGAGGACAAATAAAGGGAAATATTTCTTCACCCAGAGGGTCGTTGATTTATGGAATTCACTTCCTGAAGGGGTCGTAACAGCTGTCAGCCTTGACAGCTTCAAGGCAGGGCTAGATAGATTCATGGATGCAAAGTGTATCGGTGGTTATTAAAACGGATGTCCATGTGCCGCCTCTATGTTGGTTGAGGCAGGCAGGATTCCCTTGGGTACCATTTGTTGGGGGTCAATGGAAAGAGAGGGTTTTGCCTTCTCTTTCTGCTCAAGATCCCCATGTACAATTGGTGGGCCACTGTGTGACACAGAATGCTGGACTCAATGGGCTTTGGCCTGATTCATGGCTCTTCTTATGTTCTTAAGGGGCTCTGTAATTGGAGCTGGACAATTGGCATTCTCTCCTTCGTTAAAGACCAGAACCGGAGACTTGAGTTGCCATTATATTCAGTTACATTTAAAGAAACAGCCTTCACATGGTTATATTTGGGTTCTTTTCAACGATACATTTGCACAAGGCAGCACTAACATTGTTCTTACATTATGGAATTAATGCAGAAAGACTTTCTGGCAGAACGATTAGGCCTGTCTCCCCCTTTTGTGTCTTTCAAATAGGGAGAAATGGTCCCGAAAGGAAAGGAAAGGAAAGGAAAGGAAAGGAAAGGAAAGGAAAGGAAAGGAAAGGAAAGGAAAGGAAAGGAAAGGAAAGGTCTTCAACAGGGATATATGAGTAGTCCTCAACTTAAGATCACAACTGAGCCCAAAATTTCTGTTTTTACATAAGACAGTTATTAAGTGAGTTTTGTGCCATTTTACAACCTTTCTTGCCACAGTTGTTAAGTGAATCACTGAAGTCGTTAAGTTAATAACAGGTTGTTAAATGAATCTGGTTTCCTCATTGACTTTGCTTGTCAGAAGGTTGCAAAAGGGGATCACGTGATCAGGGGCACTGCCAACTGTCAGAAATACGAGTTGTACACTTGCCAAGCGTCTGAATTTTAATCACATGACCCTGGAGATGCTGCAACAGCCATAACTGCGAAAACAGTCATAAGTCACTTTTTTTAGTGCCATGGTACCTTAGAATGGTCACTAAATGAACTGTTATAAATCGAAGACTAGCTGTATTTAGCAATAGCAGTAGCTTTTAGACTTATATACCTCTTCACAGTGCTTTTACAGCCCTCTCTAAGCATTTTACAGAGTCAGCCTATGGCCTCCAACAATCTGGGTCCTCATTTTTTTTAAATTATTTTATTAAAACCATCAGCATTAAACATAAGATCGTATTAAAAAGCAATCATCATATAACCTGCAATACAACTCTAAGGATCAGTCTTTGTAAACGTCTGGTTTAGTAAACATTCCTCACTCCTCACGTCAAGCCTGTCAACTATACGCCTGGTACCTTTTATTTGATTGGTGTTTCTCTTATATATGGTCTATCTACTGTTTCTAGTCTATCACCTATTGTTCATTCGAGCTTTAGAAGTAAATTCCTCTCAGTAGTAGTAGTGCAATCTTTTATGTTCCCTAACAAAAGATCCTGAGGTAGAAATTCAGTATCCTGAGGTAGAAATTCAGTACTCTTTTCCAGTATTAAAGCAATCAACATTAGATCTGGGCTCATATTAATAAGCTGTCCTCATAAGACCTGAAAATACAGCTCTTGTATATAGTCTATCTACTATATCTAGTCTATCTCACATCAACAATATGGGTCCTCATTTTACCAACCTTAGAAGGATGGAAGGCTGAGTCAACCTTGAGCTGGTCAGGATCGAATTGCTGGCAGTCAGCAGAATTCGCCTGCAATACTGCATTCTAACCGCTGCACACCATGGCTCATTTAAATTCTACAATGGCAGGAAATACCTGATATATTACAAAGTCAACAAAATCATTTACATATATATGAAAAGTTTGTAAAAGAGCACAGTCATGGAAGCAGAGCAGAGTGTCACAATCTCTGTTTGCACATCTAAACTCTGTGTTCGTTCCAATGAGGGATGCATCTTTGTGTATTCAAATCTTGCTGTCTGAATATTGGGAGTGCCATCAAGGAGAGCCAGTTGAGTCTGGTGCTTAAGGCACCAGACTAAAAACAGGGAGATCATGAGTTCTAGTCTCACCCTAGCCATGAAAGACAACTGGGCAACCTTCGGTCAGTCACTCTTTTTCAGCCCACCCTTCCTCACAGGGTTTTGTTGTGGGGAAAATAGAAGAAAGTTGTGTTGGATGTTTGCCACCCTGAGCTCTTTGTAAAGATAATAAATGCAGGATACAAATAAACAAGCCAAAAGTTTTGTCTGTAACAGAAGAATGTAGATCTTGGGGGGGGGGAGAGCAAACTAATTGTTCAATGGATAAGTTGCATGCAAAAACATACCGGTAGTTTCAAAAGGCTCTGAAGGAGGTCAGCAAAACATCTTGCTCACTTGTCTATCTTACTCTAGCATCCCACTAAAAGTTTGTATTTCCTTTTTTAAGCAAAAAATAAATAAATCAGAGGTCAGCAATGTACTCATCCTCAAGGTATAAGAAACTTGAGAAGCGAACAGGAGTCAATAATGTTACATTTTCCTATTTAAAAACCACTAGACATCTCTGACCTCCCTAAATAAGTATTAGTTTGCCCTGAAGTGGCCACCTGGCTCCTGGTTGTGTACAGTTTTCCCTTTATTATAATTTCACAGTCTTCTATATATGCATGTAATTAGGGAATACTTATCTATGAGTACTTTCAATGTCGTGTAGGTGACTTTGCAAAAATAACATCTAAACATCTCTTGTGAGAGATTTTAACCCCTTGCAGTCCTTTAAGGCTGGAGGGAGACTGGGCCATCCTGGCTCTTAGCATGTGGCTCCCTCTGGTGGTGAATGGTGCAGAAATTGACCAGGCTGTGGTACTGGAGGGTCTTCTGTTTCATCAAGGGACTGACTAAAAGACAGCCTTGCTGCTCACTACTTGTCAGAAAGACGATGCTGTGCCTGGAACTTTGTTTTCTAAGAAGTCAGTGCTATGGCACATTCTGTTAAACTAAAGCGTTGATTTATTTATCTCTCACATTTCGAGGCCTCCCGATTCTAAAATGATTCTTGCAACTGCAAAATAAAAACTGTTGAAGAAGTGTTGTGCCCAGAGGGAGGAAATCCACAAAACACCAGCCCATCACCTGACATAAAGGGGTCTGACCGCACAGTAATTCAAGGCTTAAAGAGAAGCCCAGTCATTAAGGCTCATTTAAAGGTGTAAAGGTTGGGGATCATATGACTCCCCACTAGGACACTATTCCTGAGATGTCAGCTTTTTGAGGGAGACCAGATTTGAATGCCAAATTACAATGACCAAAACTGCCTTTATTGTAGGGTCGCCGTGACTGAATCTTGCCACTCTGAGTAAATTTCCCCTTCCCTGCCTTTATCCTAAAGAGAACAAGGGAAGATCCAGTCTGAGATGCTTTCTCTAATTCCATTCCTGCTCTGGGCTCAGATTTCTCTTATTTGGTCTTGCCTTGGCTGCAGCTCTTTCATTTCTTCCTCAGGGTTATTCTCATAACTCAATACACCATGGAAGGTGAAGCACCAGAGAAAGCTAGTGAGGTTTGCCTATCATTGCTCATGCCATTGTATGCTGGACCAGCTGCAGCTTTGATGTGGTTTTCAGGAGCAGTTTCTGTAGAGCACATGGCAGCATTCCACCCTCAAAGTGGCTAAAACAGGGGCAACTCTAAGGAGGGCCTCCCAGTCCAGAGAAGGATGCAACTGGAATACAAACTGCACCAGTGCAAAGACGTTCGTGGACTCAGCTGTCACTTGCACACCAGGCCTGAGTGGGGCATTGCAAAACATGGAAGGTCCCCAGAATCAGATGAGCCAGGAACCCACAGCTACCCAGCCTTGCTAGACCCGAGTTTGAATCTATTCTGCCCTATACAGACTTCCAGAGGCTGCAGCAATAATACAAAATTTGGATATCATTGCTTGGCTGGCCAGAGGTCAAGATGAACAATTGAATATAATCAGCGTATTGATGATGACCTCTCCTTGTAGCCTCATAGATAATGTACCAGGACATGAAAACGTTGGCACCTGTGGCACCCACAAATCTCAGGCTTCAGAGTCAACCTCTCATGACCACCCTCTTACCCTGGCTGGAACCAGCTGCAGAAAAATGAAGACATCCACCGAAACACCCTGTCACCCACTCCCATTCCCTGCCACCAATCCAGAAGATACTGTAACAGTAGAAGGATAGCATCATCTTATTTGTTAATTTAGTAGCAAATTATCACGAGAGTCACCATTAAAAAAATGGGCTGCATTTATGTTTCAGCACATTTCAAGAAAATCGGGATTCCTTCCCTTTGGTCATTTGAGGATCTATAGAACAGGGGTGTCAAACTGCCGGCTCACGGGCTGAATGCGTCACATGGAAGCCGCGCCCATCCCAGCTCCGGCAAGGGGAAGAAAGTTGTGCTACATTGCGACACATCACTTGACACGGCAGGTTTGACACCCATGCTATAGAAGAAGATTCTTTTAATTGGTTCTATCAGATATGAAGTACCAAAATTCAGGTGACTTGCTAGCAAGTAGTGAAGCAATGCCAAGACCTTTGGTTCTGGGTTGCCATGTTGGGTGTCTAGATTTTGCGAGCCCTACTCAGGGGCTTCTCCCTTCAGTATCTTTATAAAGTAAGATGGTCTGACTGTACAATGAGAAAGTCAAACAGTTTCCCGTGCAGCTTGCTGAAGGACCCTAACTAAGAAAGAGATTGGTTTTCAGAAACACAGTGGGATGTAATAAATGTAAGCCAGGTCTGAGAATTATTTTTCTTCTAGTCATTTGTTGCATTTAGGGTTTTTCCCTTGTGGTTTCTGTTGCTCACCATGAAAAAAAAGCAATTAAGAATCCAGAACATACTATCGGCAAAGGATAAAACTGGAGAAGGATATAAAAAAAACAGAACTAAATACAAATATAGACAGGCATTTTGGTCATGGACTGTTACATTTTCAGTGTAACCCCTGAGTTTGGATCTTTGCTGCTTTTATTTTTAAAAAAGATAAAAATAACTATTCTCAAGTTTCCACAATTATGCATTGTTTTATATTTGCATAGGCATTTGTTTTTTATGTGCTTTTTTAAAATAGATTTTTACATACCAATATGTCTTGCAAGAGAAGACTTTTTCTCAACAGTGTTTGTTCGTGAACATTTATTTGTATGCTACCCATCTCACAGGAGAGAAAGAATTGCTTTATAAATCCCATTTTATAGACGAAGAAAGTGAGGCTTCAGTAGGAGTAGATTTTCATTTAATTATTGTCAAAGTCAGGAAGGTAAATGACAGAATAAAAACATCATACATCATTCCTGTGAAGAGAAGAGACCAGAATGGTTCCACAGATTCATGAAGACTCTTTGAAAAGCATCATTATAGTCACTTCTAGATACTTTGAAAGCCTAGGAAGGATGCTCCATTTTCAGCAACAGAAAAACCTCTATACTACATGTAGTTTGATTAAAACAAACTCTAGTAAACTCTGGCACCATATTCATTTTGTCTTGATTAATATTCATCACGGAAACCAGAAGCATCTTAGAAAGCCCACTTTGGTCATATAAAGTCTAATAATCAAGATAGAAAGTGCTGTCTAAGCAGAAGACTTTAAGTTATATTCCAAACAGAATCGATGTCATTCCTGATATAGAAGGAGCGCTACAATAGGAGGATGTTAATTCAGCATCAGGCTAAAACTAACCGAAGTCTTACTTAGGCAGCAACCCTCTGTAACATTGCCAGCCCCAGTATCTTTGGAGGAACTGAACTGCAAAAGAGCATTGTCTATCTCTGCTTTCTCAGATTTCTGTGAGTCTGCAAGATAAAGGTTGTGCTGACATCTTTCATGCAACTCAAAGGAGAGTAGCAAGGTTGGTTATGAGGGAGCAGAACACATTGAGAAATTTCATTGCATTTAATCCTTATCAGAATCTCCTGCATCTAGAAATGGGATAGGTTGGCAAGGTCCTTACTCTCACCTCTGCTAATATTTTATTCATTTAATTTGCTTATACATTCATGCAAAAACAACCATAGACTCCTAACTATTTGCAGACTGGACTACAATTGCAAGTTTAAAGGAGCCTTCCCCTAAATGGGAATGATAGGAAAGCTAGTATATTTAGCTGCTTGCTAAAACTGGAAAAGCCCCCTGCTGGATTTATTTTGTCATGCAGACCATAAATAAGATGGCGAACACAAACTGTATGGAAAATGCTTATCATTCAAAGTATTAGTTTCATACTCGCTTCAGATCTCTTGCATTCTTCAGAGGTGCCAGGGAAGCTAAAAGAATAATCAATTTAGGTGTTCAGATAGAGATCTAAACTGTCAATTTAACTTGTCCTTTCCTTTCCCCTCAGTTCTATTTCTTCTATTAGATTCAAAAGCTGTCAGGAGCAAATCAAAGGTCTTGCATTTGCACAATTGTCTATAACAAAATATCCCAGTGTTAGTGATGGCTCTGTCTACAGACTGAAAGGAAGCAGGATAGAAAGATGCATTTTGTTTATAACCTTTATAATGACATGTAATTCAAAGAAAGATAGACTGCATTTCTTTGCCATTTATTATATTGCAAAAATTCATCAGTTCAGTGTTCTGGTGGCACTGGCATAAAATAATCCCATTGTATGATTTCACTCTGATTTCTACTCTCCCCACTACACTATACATTTGGGAGCCATTTCAGGTGTCACAGTTGGCAAATGCCAGAGTCTGATTTGATTTTCTGACAAGAAATGTGGGCCTTTTCTTGCTGTGAGAGGGAATCCCAATCATAGCTAGTATTTTGCATTGTCTTTCTGAAAATGTCCTGGTGGATGTGACGGAGAAATTAACAGGACACTACTGTGCTGTAGAATTGCAGAAGAGATAGATCATTATGAATCATCTCCTCTTCCAAAGACTTTTTTTTATGACAGCCTGATTTCCTTGCCAAGAAGCTTAGCTAGATATGGGAATGGAAACTCAAATTCCCTTGAATTTTGTTGGTTAGAAACAAGAAGAATATTGTGCTGATGCAAGACACTCATTTCTTCTGTGCTTTGAACCATGTATCTGCACATTGTAATATCAGGTCCATGCATATTTCTTTGACAATATTAGACAATATGAGATATGAATAACCTGTTGGGGGCTTTTCCACCAGGGAACAAAAGACGGTAGATTCCCCACAGCAGTATATTTGAGCAGCATACAAGCAGGCTATAAACTTGAAAGGAAAATATTCACATTAAGCAAGTTGAAGCTCATTATGGGAAATTTCTGGAGATCAAAGTCATTGAAAACTTTCTCATTTTCCCAGGTTCATGGCTGCTATTTCATATAATGCAGATGCCCTGGGTATCCTTGGTGATGCTGGCTCACTGCTTACTTTTCAACATTTATTCTCAATGTATTAAAGTCAGCGTGAGGAAAAATAAACCTATTACCTAGGAGAAAAGCCTCCCCGGTGAACCTACGTGTGATAGCAGCCTAGGTAGTACCAAAAAGGTGGAGAATGAATACTTTTAGCAGTTTTCTCCAGACTTATGTTCTTAATTAGCATGTGCTTAATCGTAATTATGATACGATTATTTCAGTCACTTTTATTTGTAAATGTTCTGGGTTCTTTTTTTCTAGCTAGGCCAATTTGTCTAAATTTGATTTGGATGTGGATTTTGGAGTATTATCCCTTCTGCAAAATACATTCTTTTTTTTTTCTTTAGAACTGTGCGATATCTCTGAGCTTTATGTTTCCTTGAAAGCAAAAACGTTGATGCCTGAGAATCCGCTCATGCTCTGAGTCATAACATTCAACCAGGAACTAAAAGATGTGATATTCAGTATTGCAGCAACCTCAGAAATAGAATTTACTCATTAGCACAGGGGTTCTCAACCTTGGCAACTTGAAGACTTGTGGACTTCAACTCCCAGAATTCCTCAGCCAGCTTTGCTGGCTGAGGAATTCTGGGAGTTGAAGTCCACAAGTCTTCAAGTTGCCAAGGTTGAGAACCCCTGCATTAGCAAGCCTTTAAATTTCCCTCTGCACCAGGAGTGTAAACTATGAAGTAAGATTTACAATGCCAACATGACCCTAGAGTCCAAATCCCTCCCCCCCCAAATTCAAGCTGGACAAATAAATGAATATGGATATTTCTATATATACTTGCCTTTATATACTCTAGAAAACATAACATTCTGGCTTAAACGCAACCATCCAAAATAATCCATTACATAATTGTTCAGTTCAGTATGTCAGGTTCTGTTCTGTCAGTTCTGTTCTGTTGAATTAGGACAGAAGTCAGTTTGGTTGAATTAGTGACTGGCTAGGTTCAACTGAAAAAAACCAGTGAACTTCGACAAAAGTTTAAGTGCAGGGTTTACTTTTTATTTGAGCCAACTGGGTGTGGAGGTTAAGACAGCAGGCTAAAAACCAGATTGTGAGTTCTCATCCTGTCCCAGGTCCTAAGAAAGAGGTAATGGCAAACCATTTCCAAAATCTTGCCAACAAAAACTGCAGAGATTAGTCCGAGCAGATGCTAGGGATCAACATTGACTCAGAGGCACAAATAAAAACAACTTACCTTTTATTTAGAAATGACATGCAAAGTAGCTTGCAAATAGGCATTATTATTTAAAAGACTAGCATCTTGTAGGAACCCTAAGGGGGAAAAATGAGGAAACATTTGGTTGCTCTTTGATTGTTTGCATTATTCTCTGGTTTAATCTTTGTCAATAGCGCGTATGGAAAATAGAAAATGTTGTTGCTATCTCATTTGCCTAGCAAAACAAGGAAGGCTTGTCAAATACTCTTGCTCTAATTTTGGACCCGCTTTCCTTTGCCTTCTTTCCTTCGCCACACTGCAGCTCCTCACAGTTTTCCTTTTGACAACGTACTCATTTTAAGGCTTTGTTCTCTTTCTAGCCTACATTGACGCAAATCTTTATATCTGAAATGAGATATAGTCTGACTTAAATTGTCAGCAGGCCTTGTTTGATATCTCATTTACCATTCCTACTACACCACAGTTGAAATCGAATGAGGGAAATTTAAAAGAAGCAGATGATGCTTATTGTAGATCCATTTTTATTTGCCCAGATCCAGGAATCCACTTGTTTTTCCATAGGATTTTCAGAGCAGCCATTTAATTCTAGCAGAATTCAGAACTGGGAACCAGACATATAGGACTCTTAACTCTCTTTGGGTCTGCGTATTTATAAAAAAAAATAATGTGTGCTGTCCTTTGTCTTTTCCCAGGAGCAGGAATGGTGGTGGATTGGGAACAAGAAACTGGACTTCTCATGACTTCCGGAGATGTGCGCATTATCCGAATCTGGGATACAGATCGAGAAATGAAAGTGCAGGTAACCCCAGTATATCTTTCTAATCAAAACAGTTTGTGACCTGTTTTCAATACTATAAAAGCATGAGAAGTATATGAAGAAAAGCCGTTCCATATTATCTGCTCAGTATATCTGCTCAGAGTTGGAAGTTAGATTTGGGAAGTTACGAATGGGATGTATCTGGTTGCCTGTGCCTGTGATGACAAACCTCAGGCAATTATCACCTCTACTCTCTGTTTTTTGAAACATTATCATTGCCTGTGTACATTGAGTGTACATGGCTAAGAAGCACACACTTTTCCACATACAGTACACCCACCCACCTTGGCCTGCCTACTAGCAGCTGTTACTACTTTAAGGATTTCTTTCTTTTTATCATTGGCCCCGGGAGTACTACCACCTCCCTCCTAATTGAGAATGCTCTGGGGCTGCAAAACACGGGAAGGTCAGCAGGGGGCAGTTCGGTGAGTCTCTGCTCATTGATGGGATGCCTAGGCCAGGGGTCCCCAACCCCGGTCTGTAGACTGGCACCGGTCCGCGGCATGCCAGAAACTGGGCCTTGAAAACAAGCGGAGCCCCATCCGCTCTTGGAATTAAAAATACCAGCAAGCAGCAAGAAGGGCTGAGTGTACTAACTGGTGCACTTTCCTGATGCATAACACATTTTTGGACCTTCCTTTATCCAGAAATTGCCTACATGGTAATGGTCATCTCCCCAGCCTTTCCTGTTCCTGTTTAGAGCTTCCCACAAATCAATATTTTTATTGTGTCTACAGCCTGAAGAGCCAATTCTACCTCTAACCGAGTTGCTCTGCTTCTTTTTATAGTCACCAAGAGTAGGAAAGAAATGTATCCATTCCAATAGTCTTGATATTTCATTATCGACACTACCCTATTCCTCACCCTTGCAAAAAATAGACCTGTTTGCATCAATTGCCATAAAACCAAATCTTTTCTTCAGATATACACATTTCTGTGTAAGCTACTGCAAGAAATAAACTGTAGTCACTTTTTAAAATAATATTTTTATTAAAGTTTACAAATACTTGTTTGCTGTTGTATACCACTCAGAAGCATCTCTTACGAGATGGGTGACTATATAATTATTTATTTATTTTTATTATTTATTTTATTAAATTTCTATACCGCCCCTCTCCCGAAGGACTCGGGGCGGTGTACAGCTTAAAATTTAAGAAACATATAAATATACAAAATTTAAAATAATTAAAAATAAATTAAATCATTTGGCCAAAATCCTAAAACCCAAAACATATAAAATTTAAAATCTTAAAAAATACTCAGAAGCTTCTATGCCAGGCCGGCCTGTCGGAAAAGGAATGTTTTTAGTTCCCGACGGAAGGTGCGTAAATCTGTTATTATACGGAGTTCGGGGGGGAGCTCGTTCCATAACGTGGGAGCTCCCACAGAGAAGGCTCTCCCCCTGGGGGTCGCCAGCCGGCACTGTCTGGCCGACGGCTCCCTGAGGAGGCCCTCTCTGTGGGAGCGTACCGGACGGCGGGAGGTATTTGCTGGCAGTAGACGGTCCTGTAAGTATCCGGGTCCGATGCCATGGAGCGCTTTAAAAGTGGTCACTAAGCTCATTTTGAGTACGTCCAGCCCAAGCGACTTCTCACTGTCACCATTATGTCTTCTGAAGAAGGAAAACTATTTGTTGGGGGACTGAACTTTGATACTGATGAACAAGGCCTCGAACAGCATTTCAGCTCTTTTGGTCCTATTTCTGAAGTTGTTGTGATCAAAGACAAAGAAACACAGCGATCAAGAGGCTTTGGTTTTATCACCTTTTCCAATCCTGATCATGCATCAGATGCCATGAGATCAATGAATGGAGAGTCTATAGATGGGCGCCAGATCAGAGTTGATCATGCTGGGAAATCTTCCCGTGGATCCAGAGGTGGCTACTTTGGAGGCAGGGGACGAGGTCGTGGCTATTCCCGGGGTGGAGACAGAAGCTATGGTGGAGACAGAAGCTATGGTGGAGACAGAAGCTATGGTGGACGTTACGATAGCCGCAGTGGGGGCTACAGTAGTTCACGTGACTACAGCAGAAGTCAAGGAAGCTACAATGATCGATACTCCTCAGGAGGTTCTTATAGAGACAGCTATGACAACTGAGCTCACACCGAGTAAAAATCCTTCCTGACTCGAGATCGTCCTTCCAATGGCTGTATTTATAAAGATTTTTGGAGCTTCGCTGAATCTTGTTTAATTACCTACATGATCTTCCCCTTATATAGCTTTTATCACATGTAGCCTGAAAGCTTCCTCTACAAGATAGCCTGTTAGACTTTACTCAAGGGGTTTTTTTAAGTGGTTTTTAAGCAGTTTTAAAATCCAGTTTTATTTGTCTTGCCTTTGCAATCTAAGTTTTTTTAACTTGACACATGGGGCCCTACAAAGTAAACCTGTTGGAAGCTGACCAGACTCTTGAAAAAGTACAATCATTTGATGTTCATCTCTTGGCATAACAAGCAAGGGTGGCAAGGCAAAAGAATCTTGATATTATTAAAGATATTGGTATTACTACATTGATCATAGTAAAAGCTATTTTAATGTAAAGTAAACCTATAACTTGAATGCTTTGAGAGGTTCTTGAAAATGTTTGTTTATATTGTCCATTTTTTTACTGGAAGAAATATGCATAATTTCAATTAATTGTATTTGAAGTGGATAAGGAATTTCCTGTACTGAGGTTTTGGCTTTACGAAGCCCATTAAAATCCCATCTGAAACAAAAAAAAAAAAAAAAAAAAGTGGTCACTAACACCTTGAACCGCACCCGAAAGACCACCGGCAACCAGTGCAACTCACGCAGGAGCGGTGTTACGTGGGAGCGCCACGACGCTCCCATCACTACCCGCGCGGCTGCATTCTGGGCAAGTTGGAGCTTCCGGATGCACCTCAAGGGGAGCCCCATGTAGAGAGCATTACAGTAGTCCAGCCTGGAGGTCACGAGGGCATGAGTGACTGTGCGTAGCGAGTCCCGGTCTAGGAAGGGACGCAACTGGCGCACCAGGCGAACCTGGTGGAACATCCTCCCGGCCACGGCCGTCAGATGGTCCTCTAAGGACAGCCGTGAGTCCAGGAGGATTCCCAAGTTGCGAACCCTTCCTGTGGGAGCCACTGTTTCGCCCCCAATACACAGCGATGGAATCAGCTGGCTGTACCGGGACGACGGTAACCACAGCCACTCGGTCTTGGAGGGGTTGAGCTTGAGTCCGTTTCTCCCCATCCATACCCGCACGGCCTCCAGGCACTGGGTCAGCACGGCAAGGGCATCGTTGGGGTGGTTTGGCGTGGAAATGTACAGCTGGGTATCATCAGCGTACTGGTGGTACTCCACGCCAAAACCACGGATGATCTCACCCAGCGGCTTTACATAAATGTTGAACAGTAGAGGCGAGAGGACCGACCCCTGAGGTACCCCACATACGAGGGGTCTCGGGGTCGACCTCTGGCCCCCTGTCAACACAGACTGCATCCGGCCAGAGAGGAAGGAGGAGAACCACTGCAAGACAGTGCCTCCTATGCCCAGCCCCTCCAACCGTTGCAGCATGATACCATGATCGATGGTATCAAAAGCCGCCGAGAGGTCCAATAGCACCAGAACAGAGGAGCAACACCTGTCTTGGGCCCGCCAGAGATCATCCACCAACGCGACCAATGCTGTTTCCGTGCTGTAGCCAGGCCTGAAGCCCGACTGGAACGGATCGAGATATGACGATTCCTCCAGGTGCTGCGGGAACTGTCGGGCAACCACACTCTCAACAACCTTCGCAAGAAAGCGAAGGTTGGAGACGGGACGGTAGTTTGATAAAACAGCTGGATCCAGGGCAGGCTTCTTGAGGAGGGGTCTCACCACTGCCTCTTTCAAGGCAGCGGGAAAGACACCCTCACTCAAGGAAGCGTTGATAATTGCTCGGAACCAGCCTCGTACCACCTCCCGGGAGGCCAGCACCAACCAGGAGGGGCACGGGTCCAGTAAACATGTGGTCGCCCTAAGTCCCCCCAGCAACCTGTCCACGTCCTCGGGGGTCACGGGGTCAAACTCAACCCAGGTAACAGTCTCAAGACCAGCCTCCGCCTCTCCCATTGGACATACCCAGTTGAAGTCGAAGCCTTCCCGTATCTGAGCGATTTTATCATACAGATATTTTCCGAAATCCTCAGCTCTACCCTCTAAGGGGTCTCCCCTCACCTCCTGATGAAGGAGGGAGCGGGTCACCCTAAACAAGGAGGCTGGGCGGTTATCTGATGACGCAATAAGAGCAGTGAGGTAGGAACACTTCTCTGCTCTTATCGCCATTAGGTAGGACCTAATATGGTCTCTTACCAATGTTCGGTCAGATTCGGCACGGCTCGATCTCCAACTGCTCTCTAGGCGTCTTTTCCGGCGTTTCATCTCTCTCAACCCCTCGTTATACCACGGGGCCGGTCGAGACCCACGCCGAATCAGAGGCCGCAAAGGCACAACTCGATCCAGGGCACCGGCAGCCGCCCTGTCCCAGGCCGCCGCCACCTCTCCAACCGAGTCGTGTGTCAGAACCTCAGGAATTGGCCCAAGCTCTGCCTGGAACCGCTCGGGTTCCATCAGCCGCCTGGGGCGGTACCATCTCACCGGTTCCGCCACCCTGCGGTGGGGTGCAACGGTCCGAAAGTCCAAGCATAGGAGAGAGTGATCAGACCATGACAGGGGTTCAATGACTATATCCCCTACACTCTGACCACTCAGCCACTGTCCAGAGACAAAAACCAGGTCAAGCGTGTTCCCCCCTGTGTGTGTGGGGCCTTGAATTACCTGGGTCAGGTCCATGGCTGTCATGGAAGCCATGAACTCCCGAGCCTCCCCGGACGCCCCGCCCCCGGACGGCAGGTTGAAGTCACCCATGACTATTAGCCTGGGGACTTCAACCACCACCGCGGTGACAACGCTCAGGAGCTCGGGCAGGGAGGTTGATACGTGGCAGGGCGCCAGGTACGTAATCAACACCGCCCTCGGACCCCCTAGGTCCCACTTCACCAGAAGGGATTCACAGCCTGCCGTCTGAGGAACAGTGACCTCCCTCGGCCTGAAACTTTCCCTGATCACGACCGCCACTCCCCCACCCCTGCCTTGAGCTCTCGGCTGGTGGAATGCAAGGAAACCCGGTGGGCACATTTCCACCAGAGGGACACCGCCCTCTGGTCCCAACCAGGTCTCCGTTATACCCGCCAGGTCTGCTCCCCCCTCTGAGATTAAATCTTGAATGAGGGGGGCCTTATTTACCACAGACCTGGCATTGCACAGCATCAGCCTACAGCCAGGGCCCTGTGGTTCTGAACAACCCCGAGAACAGGTTGAGCCTTGGGGGTCGGAGCGCACAACCGCTCGTAAGCAGCGGGTGCGCGCTCCCTTATTATGATACGGCCCCCTGCTCCCACCATACCTGCCCCTCCCGCTAACGGTACTTATTGGAACTGAGTTAGTCTTAATCAGCCCCCCGTCCGCACCCTCAGGACTCCGTCCCCTTCCGTCGCCTGGCCTGTCTTCTTGTTCCCTTCTGACAATTTCTTCCCCTGCCCTAAACACCCCTTCCCCACCCCTCCCCACCCTTAAAACTTTGACTAAGTACCTATTTAAAAAACCCCAAAGCCCCTTTTTTGATGCATGCCATCTCTCAGGACTCCAAAGTCCATCCTCGAGATGGGCCCTTGATAGAACAGAGGGCCATAATTGCGAGAGGGGGGAGTCTCGCAATGCAAGAAGCGTCCACTTCAAGTAAGCAGCCAGTCAAGTAAAATGAATCGATAGGGTCCGGCAAGAAACCAGGCAGTCAAGTCTGAATTAAGGTCCAAGTACCAAGTTTCTATCAGGGTGATGGTAAAAATAATAATAATAATAATAACAATAATGAAGGTAGATTTTGAGTGGTCCGAGCAGGAAAAGCCCCTATGTTGTTCCATCCTGCTTCGTTTAATCCACAATCCACAGATTCGCATATGTGCTGCCAGGGGCAAGGACCAGGTCTCTGAAAAGGGGTCCATAAGGGCAGCACCAGAGTCATAATCCGGGATTCTTTCTTCAGGGCTGTCTTACTGCCCCTCCTGATAGTGCTCAGTTCAACTTTCCTTCCCGCACAAAGCTCATGGGGTGGGGGAGGCCACTGCAGTTCTCCCATTTGGCCTCACCGTTGGACGCTCGTTCACCAGTTCATAGGGGAGGGGGGAAGCATGACCACGTTGTTTCCCTCACTGCCAGGTCCATGCTGCCCCCTCTATCCCCTGCAATTCTCAGCTGTCTCCCCGAACCACTAGCTCACATGATGGTAGGGGGGGGCGCCGCTGATCTTCCCTTTTGCGGCAGCCTCCCAGCACCAAGGCCTCTCGACTGCCTACCTGAGCATAATGATGGTAGAAGGAGGGAGGGGGAGGCCAGCTGCCAAGCTGTTCCCCCTCATAGCGGCCTCTCAAAGCCAGGAGCCTCTCAGCAGTCTTTTCAAGAGTCACTCGTTCACATGGTGGGGGAGGGGGGAGCCGCCGCCGAGCTCTTCTCTTTCGCGGTGGCCTCCCGACTCCCAGCTGGCTTCTCACCTCACCGCAGGCCGCAGGGGGAAGTACGCTGTTACCACCACTCAGCTTCGTCCATTCCCGGCAAGAAGGGAGCTGACAGACATATCTCAGGGAGACTAAGATGTTCCGCTGCCAAAATCCCAGGGGTCCCAGATGTTTCTCGGCCCCTGGGGGAGGTCTCTAGCCATTCCCCATCGGAGGCCCGGCTGCTCTCACAGGGAAGATTGATAAATAAATAAATAAATAAGATAAAAATGAATACAAGCCAATAATATAAAAAAGAAAGAGTGCAGAGAAAAAGAAAAATATATAATAAAAAATAAAACTATACAAAGAAATTATTCCTTTCTCCCTCCAGATAAGTACAAGTAACAATAGTAATTTATCATATTCTCTGATACCTCAGTAAAATATGTCTTCTTCCCATATCTCATGTCTTATTAATAAATGAATTATAACATCTTGTCATTCTAATCAGAAGTGTATTAAGAGCTATAATAGCATATGTAACATAAATGTTATACATGAATAATAACATGTATATTTTAACCTTAATCAAATAAATCCACTTTATTTATATTCCTTCTGTTAACTTTTAAAAAATTTGATTTCTAATCCCTTCAAATAATGTCCCAAAAGTATAGATTCTAGGCTGATCCCTCTTTTAACTCTTCTCCCAGGTTGTGTTACTCTTCTGCACGATATTCTAGTTACCTTTTTGCTGTTTATCCAAATAAAAAAAAATCTTTTTAAAGTCCTTAAATGTGCATGAAACATTTTCCATCAAGGATAGAAGGAAACTCACCCAATGTAATGAAACTTGCGCTTTTGAAGATCCTTAACAATCAAAAAGCCATTAACAAGCAATTTCCTAAGGTGGTTAAGAGAGGAAGCGTCCATCTGAAGGCACCAAAAGTGTGGCTTAGGCCCGACCCTCAAGCTCTAAAGCCCACGGCAGACCAATGTCTTATGATCTCCTCATGGGAACCTCTGAATGGAACATTTGTGGGCGGTTCTTGCTCCAGAGAGGAATTCCAAGGAAGTGAGCCCTTCATTGGATGGTCTTTGTGTCACTTTACAAAGAACCATCTTCAGTCCACTGTTGCTTCCTGGAAATCTGCCAGAAGTAAAGTGTGATTTCCAAAGGTTTTGGAAATTAATTCTATCTGGCTGATAGTAATTATGACACTTTGACCCAGCTATGCAATTTAACTAGTACCATGCTAATCGTAATTATTTTCAAATATAATTTAATCTCTATAAAGTAGAAAACATCAGAAATCAGGAGGATGTAAATATTTTAAATGAGGACGATTGTTAATTATGCAAATTACTTCCTACGATGCTTCATAAACGCAATCCTGAATCATTCAGCAGCATCTGGCACAGCAGAATTGTAGAAATCAAGTGTGGAAATGTTTGTACCCAGTTGCTAACCCACAGATTTATATATATATATATATAATGCGGGTACCAAAATTAACACCTGCAATTCATTATTAGGCTATTTGTTATGATGACCATGAAAAATAATGTCCTTCATTTGTTTATCTTTTTAGTGCCTATTAATTCTTATTTGAATTATTCTGTACCTCAGCTGACTTATCAGGTGTTTTGCGAAGGGTTGTAGTCTGCATCTACAAAGTAGGTAGATAGTTTTGTCCAGAAAGCTAATAGGAAGTAGCACGGCTGTATGGCTAAGCCAAAAGAGTCCATAGATAAGAGTCTTCTTGTTCCTGAGTTGCCCATATTGTGGGATGAAAAGGTGATTCCTTCTAGCTTCCTTTCTTTTGGCAAAGCCAAAGCTCAACAGAGGATAAGCTTTCGTGTCGCCTCCTCTGGATAGGCAGCATATAAATTTAGAGAGAGAGAGAGAGAGAGAGAGAGAGAGAGAGAGAGAGAGAGAGAGAGAGATGATTGATAGATAGATAGATAGATAGATAGATAGATAGATAGATAGATAGACAGACAGACAGACAGACAGACAGACAGACAGACAGACAGACAGACAGACAGACAGACAGACAGATAGATAGATAGATAGATAGATAGATAGATAGATCGCCAGTGCCCTATTGATTGGTCACTGCCAGTTTAGGCCACTGCCATATAAGGACTGCTTAAAAGATGCTGCTTTTCTTCATGATTTCTGTTACAGAAAATTTTATCTGTCTGTCTCCGTTTCACGGCACTGCAAATTGACAGATAGCTGCCTTCATATAAGAACATATATTTGAGTTGTGAACCCGTATCAGCTATAGCGGGTGAAGAATGGAGCAGGCAGCAGACTATAGCAGTAAGCCCTCCCCCCTGGGCAATGTTACTTTCCCTGTAACCTATATGTTTGCTGACTCACCTAGGTATTTCTTCCTGTAACACCTTTGGACCAATGATTCTGATTGACCTGGCATGTTCTGGATAGGATTCTAATCGTGATTCCAATCTAGAATGAGAGTATTTCATAAACAGCATTGCAGTTACTTCCCAACACTCTAAGATGGTGTGTGGGGTGGGTGGGTGGAGGTGTTTCCTGATTTGGAACTCATAGCCTTTGTCCTGAAATAAACCCGCCATGCAACTCTAGCATCTCAGTAGAAAACCAGCCGTCCCTTGGTAGTTGTCTCCAGCAAACTGTTAAATAATTTTTTAATTGAGTAAATAACAAATATAGCAGTGATTAAAAATAGAACGGAGGTGTTAAATTAGCTAAGCCCCATTCTGCAGAGCTGGATCTGATTATTGCTCAGTTCTGGGGTTGCTTAATTGTAAAACTTGTTTTTCTTTCTTAACAGCTGTGCTCTTATTATTCCAAGCAAATCTTTTGTCTGCAGTGGAAAAAAAAATGCTCCAGCTTTAGATTAACATTGTGGAGTGTCTTTCCAACAATATCCCAGCTTTGCTCTTTGTATTTATTACCTTTCAAAGTTATTCTATCTTGGAAAAAGAAAAAGAAAAAAAACATAGCCTTGAGTTTCTGTGCAAGTCTTTTCCTGCAGAACAGCAACATATGAAGCTCAAATTCCTCCAGCAGTCCATTAAGACTTCCAGATTCTCCTCTGCCCTTTAACCATGGCCTTGCACCTGTTTCTTAATTACCTTTTAAAAAAAAATTACTCCTCATAAAAGCAGGAAGAACATTCCTCACCTGGAAGAAGTCATAAAGCATTATAAAACTACCCACTCCAAAGTTTGGAGCCTGACAAAGTGAAGCAAAATGTTTTCTGGGAAAGTCCTTTTCTTCTTTCTGGAGGAAATAAGGGGCTTTGGAGTTCAATATCCTTTATATACTCCTGTAATCCTGTAAAGTACCATGCAGTCATGGTGAGATAGAAAAAGTTGGCAGCAGCCACAATGCTCTTTGGAGGGCTATCACTGTAAGTTACTCACCTTAGCAGGTCATCACATATTTATTCTTTATTAGCTTATAGTATAAAATATGAAAATATAAAAGTAAGAAATAGAAACAAATGTAAGGGGAAGAGAAAAAGAGAAGTGTGGGGAGGGGGGAGGAAAAAGGCATTGACTTCCAACTCCCTCTGTTTTGTTTATTTATTTATTTATTAAATTTTTATACCGCCCCTCTCCCGTAGGACTCGGGGCGGTTCACAACAGAGTAAAAACATAAAAACAATAAATATTTAAAAATTAAATTAATATTGCAGTAAAATAAGGCATTAACATCGAACCTCAACTTTTTACTTTTCTATAATAGTATAAACTAGCCATTTTTATAACAACAAATCAATCTAATCAGTAAAACCCAAAATCACAGTATCATTTTTTTTGCCACCTCAAGCACAAAGTCCAGAAGCGGTTTCCAAGTAGAAACAAAAGTACTTATATTCTTTTCTTTGATCAGAACGGTCAGTTTAGCCATCTCTGTTAACTTATATCTAATTCTTGGTTTCTTGCCTTGCCCTATAAACTTGGAAATATCCCTCTGCCATTGTTTAAATGGAATATCAGTTGAAACAAAAAGAGCATCTTTGGTAAAACATTCATCGTAATTACAGAAATTCTACCCAGTGATAAATATAATTTGTCCCATCTCTGTCAATCTTTCTTAATATCATTCCAGGGAGGCACATAATTTTTTTGAAACAGTTTTGTATTTGTGTTTGTCAACATAACACCCCCAATATTTCACCTTTTTCTCAATCTTAAAACCAGACTTTTTAGTCAATATATCACAATCCTGAGAGGATATATTCTTAATCAACATTGTTGTTTTCTGTTTGCTTATTTTAAAACCTGCTAAAGCCCCAAACACATTTAATTTCCTCATCAAATATTCTATCTTATTTTTTGGTCTTGCAGGAATATAACCAAATCATCAGCAAATGCCCTCAATTTATAAACTTCTATCTTGATGCTTATAGCCATTATTTTCTCATCTTGCCTAATATCTCTGTTCAAAACTTCCAGCACCAATATAAACAGAGGAGACAAGGGACATCCTTATCTCGGACCCTTTTGAATTTCGATAACCATTTTTGCCTGCTGTGATGTATAATCAACCTTGATTCTTTGAATAAAGTTCTCTCCAAAGTCCATTTCTTCGAGCACTTTAAATATAAAAACCCAGTTTAGATTGTCAAAGGCCTTCTCTGCATCTAAGAACATTAGAGCTGCCTGTTTCTCATTATGGTATTGTTAATATTCAATGATACTTAAAACAGTCCCCATGTTATCCCTTAGCTGTCTTTTTGGCAGAAAGCCAGATTTGGTCTTCATGAATATATATGCCTGTAAGATCATCTTTAGTCTTTCTGCCACCTTAACAGGTCATCAGTCACTCTGTAAGGCTCAAGAAACAGTGACTGTCAAACAGGCTTTTTTCTTGTTTCAGCACTGATATCTTCCTGTAAGATGCTCCATCTGCTCTTCCACTTTGTTTTTAGCTGTGCATTGAGCAAGTGTAGATTTATTACTCTCTGAGAAAAGTTGTGCTTTTAAATGCCTTTAACTTTCTGTGCTGCCTTTTCATATAGCGTGTATAACTGAGTGAAAAAAAAGGGACATCTCCAAGACATTTATTTGACTTACAAGATTTTTATTAAGCTCACGCCTTTGAAATGAAGAGCTGTTTTCCCTATGTGTTACCAGGCAGGACTGGGCCAGTGAATGTGTGAGCCCCTGTCTGAGTACCCATACGAAGAAAACTGATGGATTCTGAAGTCTTCTCACATATATTAAAGTCCTTTTTTTTTTTACACAAGTACCTCAGGACAAAAATGAGAGTCATAATCTCACTTTCACATATTTCAGCATGATTTTATATATTTAATTTAATTTAATTTAATTGTTTACACTTATATGCCGCTCCTCTCCGAAGACTCGGAGCGGCTTACAACATATACAAACAGTATATGTTGGAAGTAATCCCAGTGTCTTTGTCAGAACAAAGACCATGGGCCGTAAAGTAATAAATTGTAGAATGCCCCTGCAGCATCTTTTGATTTTGTTTTGTTATGCTGTGCATTAATGTTGCCCAGATCTGAATTACAAGAGCACTGTAGTTCGCTTCTGTAAAAGAGGCCAACAGCAAAAACTCAGTAAACTGCACTAAGGTAAAATGGCAGTGCTCATAAAAACCAAAAGAGTCCCACAGCACTAAGATGCTCGTTATGGCAGATACTTCAGGGGAAAATAGTCTAATGCACCTGTTGTTGAACCTTTTTACTGTCTCCAGTGGAAGTGGGTAACAAATTGTATTCGCAGGTAATCTATCTTTCCAATTAAAAATTGCCCAAGGCAAATGCATACTTAAGTAACAAAGGCACATGATGCAAATAAGAAAAAATATAATTGTGCAGTCAGCATAAATTTGGAAAGTTATAGTAAATGAGAAAGATGTTATTAATCAGCAAAAAGAAAATAATGAGGAAGCCTGATTGTACCGACAAACCCATAACAGCCACTCAGAACCACAAAAGGCTAGATTCTGAATCTTTTTAATCAGATTTACTGTATTAAAAAGGGGGATAGGTTGCAGAATCTTGAAACTAGATATTTGTATTTGAAGTAGTCTGGGAAGGTTGCTTCTTGCTTTCCTGATACATAAGAATGTTCCAGCCCTGTAATATTTTTCAAACCCCTTTTTTCTAAATTCCAAGAAGTCTATAATATGGATACCTTCCACTCCCCCAAAAAGGTCATATCGAAGGTGACCTGTCCATTTTGGTTAATTAAACAGTCACCAAATAGGGCACCAAGTTACATAGGGCATCAGATGTTGAAGAAAAAAAATAAAAATGAACATTTACTCCCTAGATCTGCTGTTTATATTTGAGATTGCTGAATTTAGGGATTTCAGGGAGATAAAAAGGAGTTGTATGACTTGCCTAGAACCCCAGTTGCTGGAATACCCCCTGTGGCAGGCATGAACAACAGTTTTGGACCTCAGAGCTATGCATGGCACTTTAATTTGATGTGCATTTGCAGGTGCACATCAGAGATCCCAGGGGTGTTTATTGCAGCAAGACAGACTAACAGATTCTTGAAACCTTGTCTATATCTCTCTCTGTCCTATCCTAACTAAACAAAATCAAGGTTGGGTTATTTTTACCCCCCCTTTCTTACCACTATAATCTTTTCTGCAAAATAATTATTTCCTCCCCTATTAAGTGCAGGCTCACTCATACCTTTCCCATCCTCAGATCAGTGCTTAATTCCTTTATAGCTACCATCAATTAGCAATGTGGAAACTATGATTTTTTTTCACATTAGGATTGCTAATGTGAGCTTAAATCTACAAATACATAAACACACACACACACAGAGAGAGATGTCTAGCATGGTGAGGTTTGTGTGGGAGAAGGCCCTCCTTAAGAAAGGCAAATTGAGCATTGTCAAGGGTCAGCAGACTCAGCCGGATGCTGGGCATGTCCATGGTGCAATTACTGGGTAAAGCGTGGGATCTATCATTGTCTGGCTATTGAAAATGTCAGAAATAATAATGAAAACAGGTCCAGCTTACTGTGGTAGCCACTATAAATAGGTACCTTTAAATCAAATTGGGTCATCTTTTCCCTGTACCAAACCATGGTTGTGCATTTATAAAATTCTACCACAATTGATAAGATATGAGGGCAATATGAGAATCATCCAGTGAAGATCTATATTATGCTCCATGTGGTATAAGGTGGAGTGACTTGGGATGGTCTACAAATAGTACTATTAACATATAGAAAATATGTTTTTAGACAAGATGTTCTGGCATATGTCTGAGAAAGGCAAAAGTAAAAAGGAGATACAGAGTAGTACACTGAGTTTTTTTAGATTACCTCCTGAATTTAAATGGATGCCTATGTCATTGCTTTCCCCCCCCTCCGATACATGTGGAAAATTACTTTTTATTTACATTATATGTATTAAATAACTCTCAGTAATTTAAATTATTGGGCCAAACTGCTTGATTTAAACTGACAAGAATTATAAACCATACAAATAGGAAAAACATACATACATACCCACAAGTGGGTCAATATAAAAGAGAAAAAAGTGATATTGCTATAGGTGTATATTACAGGCTACCCAACCAATCAGAAGAAATAGATGAACTCTTTGCCAACCAGTTAACAAATGTATATAAGAAACAACACAGTAGTAATGGGAGACTTCAATTATCCAGATATCAACTGGGAGACAAACTCTGCAGTGAACGAGAGATCAAACAGATTCCTAACCAACCTAGCCGACAACTTTGTCATCCAGAAGGTGGAGGAGGGAACTAAATGTAAAGCTTACTGGACTTAATCCTTACTAATAGAGAAGAAGTGATAGAGGGAGTTGAACCTTGGGTGAAAGTGATCACGTCATACTGGATTTTAATATAATGAAAACACTAGCAATAGTAAACAATCCAACCACTGTCTTAAACTTCAAAAGAGCCAATTTTAACAAACTCAGAGATAACCTAGGAAAGATTCCATGGATGAAAATTCTAAAGGGAAAAACAACCCAAGAAGCGTGGGAAACTCTGAAAAATGTGATTATAAAAGCCCAGACTAGCACAATACCACTGAAAAAGAGAAACAAGAAATTCAAGAAGAAACCATATCTGACAAACTGAAAAACAAAAAGGACAGATACAAAAAATGGAAAGAGGAGCATATAACTAAGGCCGATTATCAGCAGACAGCCAGAACATGCAAAGATGAAGTCAGGAAAGCAAAGGCTCAGAATGAACAAAGACTTGCAACAGAAATCAAGGATAATAAAAAAAAAGTTTCTTCCAACATATTAACAACAAGAAAAAAGTTAAGGAAACTGTAGGTCCACTAAAGAGAGAGGATGGCAAGGAAATAACAGGCAACAGGGAGAAAGCAGAGCTGCTTAACTCATTCTTTGCATCAGTCTTCACACAAAAAGGTACTATAGCCCAACATATCAAAAAACCCACTGCAAAAGACAAACTAGAAACAAACATTAAAATAAGCAAGAAAATGGTAAGAGAACACCTATCCGACCTTGAAGAATATAAATCATCAGGACCTGACAGACTACATCCCAGAGTTCTGAAGGAGCTGGCAGATGTTATCTCAGAACCACTACACCATATCTTTCAAAAATCCTGGAGCACGGGAAATACCTGAGGATTGGAAAAGGCCTGATGTGGTTCCCATCTTCAAGAAAGAGGGAAAAACGGACCCAGGAAACTACAGACCAATCAGTTTAATATCAATACCTGGGAAGATCCTAGAAAAGATAATCCAAAAACAGATCTGTCAAAAACTAGAAGCAAACAAAGTTATAACTAGTAGCCAGCATGAGTTTGTTAAAAACAGATCCTGCCAAACCAATCTTATTTCATTCTTTGATAAATTGACTAAACTAATAGAGCAGCAAAATGCTGTGGATGTAGTATGCTTAGATTTCAGTAAGGCATTTGATAAAGTAGACCACAACCTACTCCTTGGTAAGCTAGGAAAAGGTGGAATAGACAATATCACTACCAGATGGATCTGTAGCTGGCTGGCAAACTGTACTCGAGTAGTCCTCAATGGCACCACATCCACATGGAAAAAAACAGTGGTTCCGTCTTAGACCCAGTACTCTTCAATATCTGCATGAATGACTTAGATGAGGGAATTGAAAGGGAACTCATCAAATTTACAGATAACACTAAACTGGCAGGAGTATCCAACATCCCAGAAGACAAATGTAGGATCCAAAAAGATCTTGACAACTTGAAAATGGGCCCTGTCCAACAAAATGAGTTTCAATGTGGAGAAAACCACAGTTTTACATTTAGGCAGGAAAAATCAAAGGTACAAGTACAGATTACTGGCTCAAAACAGTAACTGTGAGAGGGACCTTGGAATCCTAGTGGACAATCAGCCAGCAGTGTGCAGCAGCAGCCAAAAAAGCTAATACAATCCTGGGTTGTATAAATAGAGGCATAGAATCAGGATCACACAAAGTATTAGTACCGTTTTATAAAACCCTAGTAAGACCACACCTGGAATATTGCAGCCAAAAAATATGTTGAGAATTTGGAGGGAACTCAGAGAAGAGCAACTACCTAGGATGATCAAAGGCCAGGAGATTAAAACATACGAAGAACGGCTGCAGGACTTGGGTTTGGCTAGTCTAAAGAAAAGAAGAAATAGGGGAGGCATGACAGCAGTGTTCTAGTATTTGAGGGGCTGCCACAAAAAAGGAGGTCACATTATTCACCAAAGCACCAGAGGGAAGGACAAGAAACAATGGTTGGAAACTGATCAAAGAGAGAAGCAACCTGGAATTAAGGAGAGACTTCCTGACAGTGAGGACAATTAACCAGTGGAATCGTGGGCGCTCCATCACTAGAGATTTTTAAGAAGAGGCTAGACAGTCACTTGTCTGAGATCGTATAGGTTCTCCTGCTTATGCAGGGGGCTGGACTAGAAGACCTTCAAGGTTCCTTCCAACTCTATTCTATTCTATTCTAAGTATAAAAATGTGGCATCTGGGCTGAATTAATCTAATGTGCTCTGTGGATTGCCTTTTAAAATAATTTGGAAAGATCAACTGGTGCAAATTATTGACCACTTTATTGTTTAAGTGCCTGAAACATTTGACATACATATTTTACCAATTCTACTGGTTGCATTTCAAGATCCAAACACAATGCATGTATTGACCTTTAAATTTATAAAGAGTCTAGGAACGAATTGTTTGAAGAATTGCCAACACCTATTAGTGTATCCACATAGAAAGAGTAATATCTGAGGCCCTAATGTTGCATTACAGTAATTAGTACAATATTGTCCCATTAATAAGAACAATTACATTAGCAATTATCCCTCATGTGAATTCTATTCCACTCAGGATTTGTCAAGCTTAAAACATAGGAGATAAATTCTATTATGCTCTGCCTCTTTTTAAAATATTTTCATCATGATGTTATACTTATGATGTGGTTTAGTTACGATATTTTTATTATCTTTTTTGAATTTGCATGTTTGCATTTGCTTTAAGAGACAGCCTATACTTTTTGAACTAAATAAAATATATGGCCAGCAAGTTTTCAGTTTTGAATTGCTATTTTAATGTTTTAGGATATTCCCACGGGGGCTGACAGCTGTGTCACCAGTCTGTCCTGTGATTCTCATCGTTCGCTCATTGTAGCAGGGCTTGGAGATGGCTCCATTCGGGTTTATGATCGACGGATGGCTCTGAGTGAATGGTAAGACAGCCACCTCATTCCTCACAACAGCAAGGAAAGCTTTTATTTGTTCTGACTGGTTGGCTCAGGTGGCGATGCATGAAGTAGGAGCACTTGCCCCAGCAATGTTCTCCAGATTACCATCAGTTGCAAAGATGATTTTTTTCTTCTCCCTTTCCATATACATCTTAAGCTTGGATGAATTTTAACAATGTAGACCTTCCTATATGATGGGTGGGTGGGGGGTGGGTGGGTGGAAGGAAGGAAGGAAGGAAGGAAGCGAAGGAAGGAAGCAAGGAAGGAAGGAAGGACCTAGAAATAAATGCTATAGGTGCAGTTTGTTAACCAAAATATATTAGTGTTAACATAAAAGATAGGGCACTGTTATGTGGATTTTTCCCTTGCCTGAAATAAATGTGTGATGAAATTACTGCTGGCATTAAATTACAGATAAGCTCCTATTACTTTATTGTACAAGGCAGGCTTTAATTACATACATGCAAGGCATGATTGCTGCCTATCCATTTTCTCCTTTGCTGCACCTATCAAGCCCAAGACATAGCAAGAGTACCTGTTGAAATAAGCAGCTACAGGAAGAGGGGTGCCTTAATGTGCCAGCTCTCATTCAGTGGCTTCCACCTCCACTTCTATGGTCAAGCCATCCCAGGAAGCAGATGGTTCTCCTTGTAGCAGATTCGGGATTTTCTCCGGATCTTATTTTCAGACTCTCTCCTTTCACTTGTAGCCGTGTGATGACCTATCGAGAGCATACAGCTTGGGTGGTGAAGGCATATTTGCAGAAACATCCTGAAGGCAACATCATGAGTGTCAGGTAAAAAAAAAAATGGAGTAAATGAAAAGGAACAAGAATCTCTGAATATTTATGTGACATTTTCCTGCCAAAACATTACTTTGGGCACTCTTGTTTGAAAAGCTGCCTCCAGTATTTAAACAGCAGTGAGGTTTGAGCTCTTTACTTTGGCATTTCTGTCCGCCAATTAACTCGGATTCAAAACTGGAATGGCAAAAGAATAGCCTTGTTTCTTAGAACGATGGCTTTTAAAGAAGATTGGAACAAACGCTACTCAAGGTAATTGACAAAATTGTACAACTCTGCAGTTAACCGTCGGTCTTATCTAAGACTGGAGAGCCAAATTACAGATAGTTCCTCAACTTACGACCACAATCGAAGCCAAAGTTTCTGTTGCTATATGAGAAAGTTGTGAAGCGAGTTTTAGCCCATTTGACGACCTTTCTTGCCACAGTCGTTTAGCGAATCGCTGGAGTTGTTAAGATGGTTGTTAAGTGAATCTGGCTTCCCCATTGACTTTGCCTATCAGAAAGTCACAAAAGGTGACCCCAGGACACTGCAACACTCACATATGTGAGTCAGATGTCATGTTTCCAAATTTTGATCATGTGACCATGGGGATACTGCAGTGCCCCTAAGTGTGGAAAACAGTCATAAGTTACTTTTTTCAGTGCTGTTGTAACCTTGAACGGTCACTAAATGAACTGTCGTAAGTCAAGGACTACCTGTATACAGGGAGGACAGCAGTGTTTGTAAGAGGGAGCACCCCAATCCAAGAGAAAAGGCCACCCCTTTCCAAGCAACCTCTTGGACTCTCAAGGACAGAAACACAAGTATTGCAATTGACAAGTCTGGAAGTAGGGCCCAGCTTTTAGGCCTGCTTTCTTTATCCTGAGGAAGAAATCTAAGCTGACAGCTCTCATTTTGAAAACTCCACTTTAATCAGAATTTTTTTCCTGACTCTGAAGTAAAAGAGAAGAATTCGGTAACTAGCCAAAAGAAGTAATTTGTTCATTAGATCTGTAACTTCCCTTTTCTTGAGGAACCAAGGCAACAGACTTGGTTCTCCCTCCAGTGGTTTCCCCACCCCCCGTAAAAGAAACCAAACTGTGAGGTAGGTTGGATTGACAGAGAGCGTTGTCTGCCAGTTGAGCTTCCATGGCAGAGTGTGGCCTTGAACTTCATTCCTAGTTCACTATCTTAACTTCTAGATCACATTGGCACTCACAAATCTTTTGCTAGCAAGAAAGGAAATTAAAAAAAAAGAAACGGGGAGAGATTTCATTGCATGTTCTGAGTTTATTGCTATGAGGAATTATTTTCCCATCTAGCAAATTTTTGTGCATAAATCCATTCCTTATTCTCAATAAATAGGATGTGAGAGCACTCTCTCTATTAAGTGTTCCATTCACGGGACAGCAGAATGTAATTTATTGCCTCTACATTGCCATTTGGTTTTTTTTTAGAGAAGTTGTTCTCTGTAGCCTGGGTTAAAAAAAGCATATAATTCTCTCTGATGTAATATTCCCTGCAACTACTATTGAGCAGCAAATTCTGTCACCCTTATTTTCCCTAGGAAGTACTTTAATGTGCAGGATGTGAAGGTCTGTGTGATAGTTTCCTTTTTTTAGGAATATAATTTTATTAAGACTTTTGATTATAATAGTAAAAACTAATATGAACTAAACTTGCAGAAAGAGATAAAAATAGAAAAAAGAATAAAAACTGCAGGAAAAACAAAAAAGAAAGAAACAAGAAAAAGAAAAGAATTTAATAAAAAAAAGGACATATATAAAGAAGTGACTTCTAACTTCCATCACAATAAGTATTAAAAAATACTCTTCACATCCTATAAGGTTACCAATAGATATCTCTTCATCTCATATCCCATTCCTTAATAAGCAAATCCATAAAGCTTCAATATTTCCATCCTGATTCCAGCAAAAAAATCCATAAAAGTCCAGAACTTAGCCAAAAAAAAACCTTGTCTGAACATGATCAAATAAACTAAATTTATATTGCTTCCTTTTCCTTTTAACAATCTTAATCTTTAATTCAGTCAAATATTGTCATAGGATTTGATTTCTCTTCAGGTCTTCTTTATCCCATCACACATATTTCTTCAAGGTTTCAACAAGCCTCTTTCATAGATCCAATAATAAAACCTACTATCAACCATTTTATTGGATTAATAATTTGTATTTCTCTTTTAATTTTTAAAACTTCAGCCAGTTTCTTTTGTATATCTAGGAAATTATACTTTTTCAAATAATTCTCTTGGATGTCATCTGTAACTCTACTTTCTCTATTTTCTCTGTCTTAATAGATAAAATTTGTTCCACAGCTGTCATTCCTTCATTAGGAGCTTTACTTATAAGTTTTATGGTTTCATGTATTTAATGAAATTTATTTATTTAAATTCAAACACTGCAGGCCAATTAAAAGATGGAGAGGACAGGAGCAGGATGTTAGGGGAGGTAGGATCTGTTGTTAATAGATCAACCACTTCCCTTGTGATGCTCCCTCATCGGAGCCCCAAGCTAACTGGCAGAGCCAGCTCTTTAGGCTCTTACAAAAGGTCAGGCGGGTTGGGACCGACCTCACTCTGGAGGGGCAAGAGGTTCCACAGGGCAGGGGTTGATATTGTAATTACCTATTTGTTTCTGGCTCCATTCTTCAAAGATCTCCCTTAAGGTTTGTAATACAAAAATGTTTTGTGTCATTTTGTAACTCCCAGTACTAACCGATATCAAGAAGAGGCTTGTATGTTTTTTTCCTTCTATTTAGAGTCTTCTAGTGTCAAGTTTCTGAAATCATAAAGTCACTTATCTTGTTATCACTTAACAATAGCCAGGATAGCCAAAATAAATCTGTTTCCTATGAGAAGCTGTTTTTTTATACAGTAATTAATTCCAAAACCTTATAGTAAAAGTCAACACGCCAAATGTATCTAGAGCCTTAATCCATTTACAACTTTCTTACATCATAATCTTATTTATTTTTTTGTATTTATTTCAAATTCTTTAAGTTCTTCAGCTTACAATATTTTTTTTCCTTTTGTTCAAAGTTGAACAAACTCACCTAGTGACTTTTCAGACTTGTTCCTAAGGTCTTTTCAGATGATTAATAGGCAATTTCCAGAAGTGATTAGAAAGTAAGGTTTGCGAATCTAGTGTCCTTTAAAAGACTCTTCCATGGTTATGAGCAAGTTGGCTGATGCCTTCATCTCCCAGCAGTCAAACCCACAGAAAAGTGCTATTGTGCAATCTTCTCATCAGGAGTAGTCATCCAGAGCACATTTGGGCAATCTCTCATCCTCTCTTTATCCAGAGTCCAAGAAACCAGCTACTCACTTGCTGTGGTCATCAGCTCTGCTTTTGCAGAGACATCTTCAGTTCACCATACTTCCTCTGGAGGTCTCTGTGTGGTGGTTGAATTAACCTCCACAGATGCCCTGCCATTGGGCAATTGTGAGAATTTTCAGCAATAGCATTTCTCATTCGGATTCAGAAGGGACTCATATCTTCCTTAGAACCGGGTATGTGTTGACTCCCATGTACTTTCCCTATTATCTTCAGTAACAGGCTGTTCAGTTTGCTTTACCAAAAGAGGATGCAATTCAGGCATGCCGTGAACGAATTTGATACAACAAATTTCCTGAGGCTAAGGAGACCTAAGGCTAATTGATATATAGAAGGGAAAGAATGTAAGCTTTGTGAATATATATTGAATTGGATGTCCCAGAGGATAGGCAAGCTAGAAATGTATTTTGCAAATCAAGAAAACAAGCAGATATGATCACTAGGTTAAATCTGTTGTGATAAGAATCCTGGCTAATACTAGACAAAACCTGGAGGTTTCCAGTGTAAGTCTGCAGGAATAGGAAGAGCTGACTGTCAGCTAATATTGCCTAAAAGACGTGTGACTTAATTTCTGTCATCCCAGGACTAAGCCCCTGTGCCTCGTTATGTACTAACTGCTGATTATTTATTTGGTATACTTATATCCCATATGCTCTCAGCAAAGGCATCCCGTGTCTAGCAAAATTCAATAAAGAATAATGAAAATCCAAATAAATACATGATTTCATGAAACAATAGTCACAAATCAAAAGCAGTTTAAACAGGCAAAACAAATCATGGTTTCAGCATTAAAAACAAACCAAAAAAATGCATAGCCTCTCCAGGAGAAAAGCTAAGCTATAAAAGTAAGTTATTAATTTGGTCTTAATACCGAGGTCCCCAACCTTTTGGGCACTGGGGACCGGTTCTGTGGAGACAGGTTTTTCCGCGGACCGAAGGGTGTGTGGTTTTGTGTGCTTCCTGTATCCCACAGATGGGGCTTTGCTTGTTTGTGTGGACTGGTTGCTGGCATGCCACGGACCGGGGGTTGGGGACCCCTGTCTTAAAACATACTAAAGAAGAGCAGGGCTGAAGAGCGCAGATGTCTTCCACAGTCAGAGGAGGGAACTGGTAGCACACAAGCTGCTCCTGAAAGAGCAGCTGATGCCAGGGTAGCTTTCTTCTTGGGCAGCCTACAGAATTTGGGGACCCCACAGAGTCCCCAAAGACACACACACCCCAAACTGCACAACTGATCTTTCAAGGGAGAAATACTTCTATCTAAAGCAGGGAAAAGCCCTCTCCCCAAATTTGAAATCTGGTCATGCAGCATTTCTGAGCCTGGATGAATAATATAATTTAGGGAGATGTTCCTGCAGTCCAGCCACTATGTTGTGTCAAGAGAGATGCTGAAGGTTCCTTGTTAAGCAACTTCTGACAGTCTGCAGGCTATTTACCCTGTAATCCCGGGAGTTGACATCCAGCACATCTGGAGGTCACCCGTTTATGGAAGAATGGTATAGTTGCACTGAACAACAGCATTTAACATCGTGAATACTGACATTTATTAATTCAGAAGACTGTAAAAGATCAATTAGAGATTTGTGTAAGAGAAAGGTGCACAGAGGAGAAAAACAATAATCTACCACCCCGTCCTCTTTCCCCCTTCCTTCACAGGGAAAGCAAGGTCAGTTCGAACTTCAGAGGTGTGATCTGTCTGCAAGAGACACACTGAGCTGCTAGAGTGTCTGTTTATTCTTATGGGATCTGGGGACATTTCTTTTTCCTTCTACACATTCTGCTTTTATGACTGTAGCAAGAAAGGGAATAGAAAAAGTGACAGCAGTTGTAGATAAACAAATATTGGCATGTCTTTCCTTCTGCCGGTGAAACAAATCTAAAAAGCGGGTTCCTTTGACAACTGACCAAAAAACTTTTTCAATAGGCAAATATTTCATATTTTTTACCCAGTAATTAAGTCTCAAATACTACAGTGACCAGAACTCCTTGAAGGCAATTTGAGAATCTCAGTGTTGTCTTAGCCCAGACATGTCAAACACAAGGCCCAGGGGCCGGATCCGGCCCGCAAAGTGGTTCATGTGGCCCGCGAAGCCATCCTGGAAACAGTGAGGGAACGGCCCCTGCTGCCTTGGCCCTGGCCCAGGCTGGCTGGGAGCCAATGTACAATTTTGTGATGGCCATCTATGCTGAAACACATTCAATCTTAGCTCCACAAGGCCGTCTGGAAACAGCGAGGAACCAGCCCCTGCCACGTCGGTCCCACCACCTGGGTGCATGCTGGGGAGATGTCACCCTTTGTGAGGAATGAAGAAATGCACCATGCCTTGGCGCTTGCCCCGGTCCCACCCCCTTCTGCCAGAGACCCTCAGATCTGTCCCACTCCTGCCCAGGCCCCCACAGGCACCCTTGATGCGAACAGTGTAGAGCTGGCCATGCCCACCCAGTAGGCCACACCCACTCCATCCATACCCACCCAGTAGGCCGCACCCACCCTGGCCACACCCACCTGGCCCGAGGGCAACCGCAATGCTGATGCGGCCCTCAATGAAATTCAGTTTAACACCCCTGTCTTAGCCCAATGAGCCTTTTTTAAAAAAAAAGGGTTGGCAAGTATTTTAGCACAAATGCAGTCTCAAGAGAGTCAACTTTAGTGACAGAATTTGTTTTCATTGATTGTAGCAATGGATGTAAAGAAAATGGCACTAAAAGCAGTTGTAGCTGTAAAAATTTTATTAGAAGGTTTTTTTTCCCCTTTAAGATGGTTTGAATCTGATCTGATTCTCAGTTCTATGCTGCTGGTAAATTACAATCATTAACTACTTCCAGTGGAGGTTTAAGAAGGGCTGTTTAATGAAGAGAAGGACGAGGGGTGACACGATAGCAGTATTCCAATATCTCAGGGGTTGCCACAAAGAAGAGGGAGTCAAGCTATTTTCCAAAGCGCCTGAAGGCAGGACAAGAAGCAATGGGTGGAAACTAATCAAGGAGAGAAGCAACCTGGAATTAAGGAGAAACTTCCTGACATTTAGAACAATTAACCAGTGGAACAACCTGCCTCCAAAAGCGGTGAATGCGCCAACACTGGAAGTTTTTAAGAAGAGACTGGACAGCCTTTTGTCTGAAATAGTATAGGGTTTCCTGCCTGAGCAGGGGGTTGGACTAGATAACCTCCAAGGTCCCTTCCAACTCTATTATTCTGTTAAAATCACCATTTATACTTAAAAATTATTACAGAGCAAGCCATTAATCAGCCGCAAGGCACAGAAAGACTCCTGTGTAGGAGTGTAAAAATTGGTTTGAACTCCAAATGATTTGTGCTTGAAAAGCTGGGCTTGAGATTCACTGCAGGTATTCTAACCATTCCTTCCTAAGAAGCATTTTGAGGTAGAAATGGCCTGAGCCTGAAGAGAGAGATTTCTTTGAGCGTGTGACACTTCCAATAGAATTGAAACAAGCCTTTGTGAACTCAAGGCCGCTATCTCAGCAGTTGATGATATGTATGAAACCCAAATTATAGAGAGTTCCTTCATACTCTGGATTTCATAGGTATCTTTTAGATTCTTTTTTTTAATTGATTGATTGCATGATTAATCTAGTTCCATAAAAGGAGAGAGGAAAGGTTAAAAACACTATCCACACATCTCTGAATCAGATGGAGAGGATGCTGTAGTGTGTGTATGTGTGTTTTTTTTTAAAAATCAAATTATTTCTACCTTTCTACTTGCAATAAGGGCACTACAGATATGATTGCTAAACCCGCTCAAAGTAATGGAGTCTAAAAAACTGACAGGCTGACCCTGGAAGGCCAAATAGATAGCTTTGCCACCACTATTGGCAAAATTATTGGCAGTTTCCTTCCCTTTTCACAGCTGCAGGAACAGTGGATCACAAACAGTTAAAATTTTGTTTTAACAATTGTTTGGTATGAGAAACATGACAATATAGAAATGACATTGTTTCTCCTTGTATGAAAAACTATCCATGTACTTAATTTAGACTGTTTGGCTTCCAACAGGGGCTAACAGCATCTCTCTTTTTTTCTGTTTCCCATACTCTAGTTGTCTTCTTTTCCCCGTTCTTTTATGGTCCTTTCTTTTCCTAACCTGCCCTCACCCACCCATATTTTCTTGGCTCTGTTATATGGAAATAGTCCATCAAGTCTTTACTTGCCTTCTGCTAGAACATTGTTTCTCAACCTTGGCAACTTTACGATGTGTGGACTCCAGTGTTGCTAGCTGGAGAATTTTGGGAGTTGAAGTCCACACATCGTAAAGTTGCCAAGGTTGAGAAACACTGTGCTAGAACGTTGTTTTTCAAACTTGGCAACTTTACGATGTGTGGACTTCAACTCCCAGAATTTTCCAGACGGCTGAGGTCCACACATCTCAAAATTACTAGGTTTGAAGAAACATCTCTTGAGAAGTCTCTAACAGCAGAACCAGGACAGGTAACACCCTCAAGGGCTCCAGGAGAGACCCTCTCCAATCTAAAGAGGTTTGCCCTTAGCAGCACCTTAATGTCCAGGTTCTTGATGTGTCTGAAGAAAAACATTTCTCTTAATGTAAGTGCAAGGAAGGCTGAGGTCAATATTCAATATCCCAATTGTAAGGCTATATTAACAAATCTTGCAAATCTGAAAGTATCTTTTCCCTTCTTTATTTTTACTCTCTGGAAAACTAGGGAGGGTCCCTTCTGAGACACTTCCCACATCCCCTTTTGTTTTTATGGACTGAAATACCTTTGGCATGGTAGTTGTCTAGGTTGAGCGTCTTCCTCCTGTGTCCCAGGGTCATTAACATGGTTGGAGAAATAAAAAATGAAATGACCCATACTGTATGCATTATTTCCTTATAATCAAATGAGTTGAATCAAATATGTTCGTGCTGATTTCTGTACTATCTAGAACTTTGTGGATACTTCCTGAATAAGAGGCTCACGAGGATTAAGGCTTAATTTGATGCTAATTAGAAGTTTCTGAGATGCACAAAGTCTCTTTCCATGTTGGGACAAACTATTAATAGTTACTTTATCTGTCTGCAGTGTAAATGGAGATGTCCGTTTCTTTGATCCAAGAATGCCAGAATCAGTAAAGGTCCTCCAGATAGTCAAAGGATTAACAGCTTTGGATATTCACCCCCAAGCCAACTTATTTGCATGGTAAGATCTAAAGGTTTTCAGCCAAGCAGCTTTTTGTGCCTCCAGAAATCAAAGGAAAGAATTACCTTATTCTTAAAGACACTTCAATTTTTTTTTAAATTGAATTTTTTATTATTAGATATATATTTGTACATGTAAACAAAGAAAAAATTCAAGATAAATGTTATTCAACTTAATACAATCATTTTAAACTTGTAAACATTCTTCTCTCTGTATGTCAAGATTTAACTATAAGCCAGATTAAGCATATCGTATCCGAACTGCAAACATCTGAGTTTTATGTACCTCTTTGTTACCATCTAATATAATCATCTCCTTTTTGCAGCTCATAATACATTTTTATTTTTGATATAAATAATGTATCTTATTTCATTTGTTTTGTGAAGCTGTGTTTTATCTCTTAAAATTTTCCTTAAACTCAGCACCTTCACTTTCGTTCGTTATGGTTCAACTCTTCAAAGAAGCATTTTCTTTATTGAGATTAGTCAACAGCTTATATCAAATCTCATCCATGGGCTACTTGAGTTATCAAATAAAACCATCCCAAAGTTGCACGTTCTATTCCTATACCTGTGGCTTCAGTTGGGCATCTCCATCTTTTACTACAAGATTGTTTTTGGACAAGGTTATGTTGAAAATTCAAAGAGGTTTTTTTTAAAAAAAAAATCACTTAGCTGGTATGAGATGTCTTGGAATCCAGGGTAGAAAAAGTCTGCTCAGCTATTGGAAGATTAATATTGTTCTGTTTTACTTTGCAGCGGTTCTATGAATCAGTTCACTGCGATCTACAATGGGCATGGTGAGCTGATCAACAATATCAAGTATTACGATGGATTTATGGGCCAGAGAGTAGGTGCCATCAGCTGCCTAGCTTTTCACCCACACTGGGTCAGTCTCCTTTCTCATGTCTCTTCCAGAATTGAATATGTTTTTTTTTAATAAAAAATTCTTTTATTAAAACAATCAGCATTGAACATAGAATCTTAGTATGCATCAATCATCATAGCACCTGGTATACAACACTAAGTATTAATCTTTGTAAACGTCTGGTTTGGTAAACATTTTTCACTCCTCACATCAAGCCTCAACTATACGCCTGTTACACTTTATTTGATTGGTGTTTCTCTTTTCTATAGTTTATCCACAGTTTCTAGTCTATCACATATTATTCATCTCAGTATTAGTACAATCTTTTATGATCCCTAACCAAAAATCCTGAGGTAAAAGTTTAATGACCTGAGGTAAATCTTATATATGGACTATCTACTATATCTAGTCTATCACATATTATTCATTCGCGCTTCTGAATTAACTTCGTCTCAGTAATAGTGCAATCTTTTATAGTCCCTAACCAAAGATCCTGAGGTAGAAATTGAATATGTTTTTAAAAGGGGTTTTAAAAGGAGAATTGGTAAAGATAACCAGAGGGCATCGCATTAATTATAATTTTATAATTTATAAATAGCATTGCAATTATTATTTTAATTTTGAGTTTCTGTCCTAGGAAAACTTTGTTCCAAATATACACATACCTATACTAACGGTTCATTTCATCAAACGCCATTTCTATTATTAGATCGGGATTCTCAAATTCTTTCAAGGTTTGATTAAATGGAAAAAACCCCACTCGTTTAACATGCAACTTTTGTGCATTTTTTAAAAAATGTTAAGTAAAACCCAGTCCACAATTATGAGGCCACCTGAACTTGTCAATGTTCCTGATCTTTCAGTCCACCTGGTGCATGTTTTGTTTAGTGACATGGATGAAGCTTGAGCCCACCTCCACAGGAGGCTTTCTATAAATTAGATGAGCTCGTGGCTACCTTGTGTATATGTCTGTTTTTAACATGCCACCTTTTCCCCAACTCTGGAGAGGTTCCTAGCAATTTTCTGGACCTCAGTTTAGAAAAGCAGATAAAGTAGATGTTTCCCTGCTTTCTGAATCGCCCTGGGTTGAACTGTAGGCGTGAGCTTCGCCCTCCATTCACACTGAGACAGAGAAGGAGGGATTGCCTCGGGGCAGGAACTAGATAAACCTGGTGAAACAAACTGCCTTTGATCCTACAGTAAATCCCTTCCCCTTTGTAGGAGGAGGAAGGTTCCTGCTAAGCACAACTTTTGGCCAGATCCTGCAGTTGAAACCCAAGTACTTTGGCCACCTAATGAGAAGGAAGGGCTCACTGGAGAAGGGCCTAATGCTGGGAAAGATTGAGGGCAACAGAAGAAGGGGACGACAGAGAATGAGGTGGCTGGATGGAGTCACGGAAGCAGCAGGCGTGATCTTAAAGATGGTAGAGGACAGGAAGGCCTGGAGGAACATTGTCCATGGGGTCGCGATGGGTCGGACATGACTTCGCAACTAACAACAACAACAGCCTCTACCTGTGTATATAATATACATTTTTTTTCTTTTTGTATCTACAGCCTCATCTGGCAGTTGGGAGCAATGACTACTACATCTCTGTCTACTCGGTAGAGAAACGAATCAGATAACAGCGTGTGACTGCTTTGTCAGGGCTGGACATCTTCTGGCAGGCAAAACCATGCCTCACTTACGATGTACATAGTGAAAATATGACTTGAATGTTAGTGTTGGCTGCTCCTGCTGCTGCTGCTGTGCAACCCCATAACTTGAACATTTTTTTTTTCCTTCCTGACTTGGCTACTGATGATTCAGTATCAGAGGGGAGGGAGAGAAGCGTGGTCTTCTTCGAAGCCAGAACTTCCAGGAACTATTGGAAAAGGAGAATTTAAATTTTCAGTGAGTTCCGCCGCCGCCACCACCACTACTAATGACTGCTTCTCTGGTTGTTTAAACTTCTCAGAAGAGGGATGGGGTTTTTTTCTTCTAAATCAGGAATGAATTCTGAACATACCTACTGTTCCACGTGTTCTTCCTAGAAAGTCTGTGACTGCTACCTGTTTTGTGCCAAGTGCTGCCCTGGCAGTTGCATGCTAGCAGGTTGCCTGATTTGGATAGTCCATGCGTATCTTTCCACTCCGTGTGCCACTGGCCATCTCTGTCATTCCCTGTCCTGCCGGAGACAAGAAAAAAAAATTAATGAGAATCTTAAGGGAGAGAGAGAGAGAGAGAATGTTAATGCTGCAGATAATAGAGTTGGCTGCCACTGTGGAAGGGAAAACAGGAAACTACCCCAATTTCTGTGGTGTTCATTGGAAAACGGGTGTACATCCGAGTAGCTACTTGAAAAAGTATTACAGGGCAAAAGACCTTCCCCTTTTATGCCCTCTCCATCCTTAAGCAGTGATCCTCTGCTCCTTTTACTCATGGTAGAATCCCTTAAGCACAAGAAATGGCCTGCTACCTCTGCATAGACAATAAAGATTTCACTTATTGTACCACTGCCTTAAATCCGCCCTCCCTCCCCAGTTCTGTTTTACGGAAGTGCTATTGATCAGCTTAGTAATGGATGCAGGTCCTTGCAGCAGGCCTAAGGCCTGTGCCCATGTAGAAGTCCTTTCTCTGCTTCAGACACTTGCATAGTGGCAAGCTCTGTACGTGCCCAGGACTTTTATATTTGCAAGGGCACGTGATCACTGCAAAGAACAGTTGATTTCCCATACTACAGATACCATGAACTGGCCAAACCTAAGAGAAATAATCTCACGTAGGAAACTGCCTCAGTAGCTTGAGAATCAGAAGGCCTTTCTTGAATGGTGTGAATTGTGCCTGAATTGTGTTAATTCTTCTGGCATTGGCTCCAAGGCAGATGTCCACAAAGTTGTGGAGAAGCGTGAAAGAGAAGTCTTGCGACCATGAAGAGCAGGGAGCCATCCTCTTCATCTTGTCTGTGATGGAACTGAGCATTATATTGCTTGCAAAATCCACCTCCTTACCTTCTCATTATGAAGCCTGCTTTCTGCATAGTTTGCTAGCTGAGAGCCATTGCCCAAGCTGCAAAATTAGTGATGGAAATGAATAAGTGGTGATTTTATACGCCAGTTTGCTGAGTCGAGAGTCAGCTCTGCTGGAACATTTAATCTTTTCCTCCCCCCCCCCTTGCCATGCCTGTCCCTCCCCAAGTGGCATTTAACTCAGGGAAGGTTAAATAGTTGATTGTGCTCCTAAGCATCAAGCCAGAGTCTGGGATCCATTTATAACTGACTTAACCTACACAATTAAATAAGAATATGATTATTATTTTTTGAGGGGTAACCTCTATCCGATGTGTTTACTTCAAGAACAAGATTCCTCGTGCTTCCTCTCAGCTTGCCTAGCCAGGAACTAAGGCTATGGTAGTCTTTCTTTCAAATGCCATCGTTTTTTTTTGTTTTTGAAACTGAGAGCTGTGCTTTTTTTTTTTTTTTCAAAGATCTGAGATAGTGATCCAATCATGAAGTTTCAGCAAAACTCCAGAAAGCTTCCAGCTTAACAGAGTTTCACTTCTCTATTTATTTTCAGGAAAATGAAAAGGAATAATAAACCACCATACGATTGTAATGTAAGAGTAAAAACAATTAATGAAATATATGTTAATAAAATGTAAATGCCAGAAGAAGCCCTGGTCGTTAGGGTTCCCTGTTTTTGTTTTTTAATTATTTTATTAAAACCATCAACACCAAACATAAGATCATATCAAAAAGCAATTATCATATAACCTGCAATACAACTCTAAGGATCAGTCTTTGTAAACGTCTGGTTTAGCAAACATTCCTCACTCCTCGCGTCCAGCCTCAACTATACGCCTGATACATTTTATTTGATTGGTATTTCTCTTATACATGGTCTATCTACTGTTTCTAGTCTAACACCTGTTGTTCATTCGAGCTTTAGAAGTAAATTCATCTCAGTAGTAGTGCAATCTTTTATGATCCCTAACAAAAGATCCTGAGGTAGAAATTCAGTATCCTGAGGTAAAACTTCAGTACGCCTTTCCAATATTAAAGCAATCAACATTAGATCTGGGCTCATATTAATGAGCTGTCCTCATAAGACCTGAAAAAACAGCTCTTGTATATGGTCTATCTACTATATCTAGTCTATCACATATTGTTCATTCACGCTTTAGAATTAACTTCGTCTCAATAATAGTGCAATCTTTTATAATCCCTAACAAGAGATCCTGAGGTAGAAATTCAATAACCTGAGTTCCCCGGGGAAGGGACGGGGAGGGAGGGGAGCAGATGATAGCTCTCCTTTCTTGGGCAGAAGAGGAGCGAAGGTAAGACCTCTCTGCTGCCTTAACATTTCTGCAATTTCTATTCTTTGACTTCCCAAGTGGGTGGGCAGAAATGGTGTCTATGTATCTACGTGTGTGAATGTATATGTGTGTGTGAGCCTGGAAAAATTGCCTGGCTCCTGATTGCCTGTGATCTACAGCTCGCTCTAGAGAAGAAACAGCAAACAGGGAAAAGAAATGAGTATAGGTGAACCCAATAACT
The DNA here is from genome assembly GCA_034064705.1 of Bothrops alternatus. Taxonomy (NCBI): domain Eukaryota; kingdom Metazoa; phylum Chordata; class Lepidosauria; order Squamata; family Viperidae; genus Bothrops; species Bothrops alternatus. Next base: position 15,856,226 of record JARGCV010000041.1, read on the forward strand.
CCCGATCTCTGCCTGCCTTGACATATCTGGTGCTTGCAACAATATTTCAACCTTTCAGGTGTGGTAAAAACTAAAATTAGGTTTTGGGGAAAGTGCGATATTGAGGAGAAATAGACTACCATTTAGTTTTTGTTGCTTCTGGGAACGACACAATAGAGTTTCTTACCTTTTCCATAGTTAAAAAAAAAAGTATAAACATTGCCCCAAATTAAAGCATGTGAATTTGGAAAAAAAAACCAAAATCAGTAACCTAGTTGAATCTCAGATGAGAGTGCTACCAACTAGGTATGCTTCTTGGTCTTGTATGCAGCCCTCAAGATGACAGAAGTTTTCCTCTCCTTTTTTTTTTTTTACATTTTTTAGTAAAGTATTGCATTTAGTAAGGCATTGGCTCTAAATGTGACTTGCATTCTGCCCTCTCACCTTTACAAGAAGAAGCTACGGGTGCGATCAAGCCTCTGATCACATTTTGTGATGAATATAAACTAGTGTTTTATTTGTAATGCTAATTAAAAGTTTAATGCAGGTAGTCTTGTGTCACATTCAAAAAGTTGGAGAGATTGTAGTTCAAGCACTATTTTGTGTATCATGCTTTATTGTGTAAAGTAGCCCAAGCTCTACTTTTTCTAACATATAAAGGACAACATAAGACATTCCGGTTCTCGTTTTCATATAGAAATTAAGAGGATTGTGAGAATCAGTTTATGACCTTTCACAACCTGATGCACTGAAGATGTGTGGGATTGTAATTCCAATTATCTGCAGCCAGCAAAGTGTGTTGAGAGACAGCTTTTGTAGTCCATCAAAAAGACATTGGGTGAATAATTAACAGAAGCTGGAGCCCAGGAGCTGTTTTGCCATAAGCTAGTCCTACATAGGCTTTTACATCTGTTTTTAAATGCCTCTCCCTTTCTTTAGTACAGTAAGAGTAATACTGATCAAGATTAATATGATTGATATAAAGGTTGCAGAGACCATCAAAGTACTTTGAAATCTCTAAAACTAACATACAAATTAGGGCACAGTTTTCTCTTCCTCAAGATGGGGTGCATTGATATCTCTCCCATTTTATAATAATAATAATAAAGTTGGAAGGTACCTTGGAGGTCATCTAATCCAACCCACTGCTCAGGCAGGAAACCTTATACCATTATCTTTGTAACAACTATGTTACAACAATGTAACAGATATTGGCTGGCCCCAAATCACTCAGAAACATTGACTAAGTGGGTTTTTGCTTGAAACTGACTAGCAGCTTTCTAAAATACCGTTTCAATAGGCTGGGCAAAACATGCTGTGCTTGGATCATTCTGTGTTCAGAATAGCCAGATCTGTGCAAGGACTAAGGCATGCACGGTCTGTCTGAACGTGCAGAATGTGTGCATTTGGAACACCCTGGAAAAGACGAAGCCACCTGTGAGGAAAGAAGCTGGTGGAAAAATTGGGGAAGAGAGGCACCAGCATAAGCCAATCGGATACATCATGGTTGAATTCAACTCTAGCCATAGTCAAGGCAAGAAAGATACTGCCAAGACTGGTGAGCAGACGCACAGGAGTCAGGTGGAAGAGGGGCCCAAGTCATACCAACCTTACTGTACTTGCCCCACAAGACCTCCAGAATCTGTTTTGATTGACACCGGCAACAACTGAGCTGTTTCAGAATTCAATTAACTGAACTCTTACGACCTGCATAGCATAATTTAGTGGAGGGTCCAAATCAAAATGTGGGTTTTCCATCCAAAAACATTTTTTTCCTCTTTCATGCATACTTTCACTCAGGCAATAGGAAAAAGGAATGTAACTGTGAAAGTGAAATCTGTAATAGGAATCCAATCAGTACTTAGGAATCTAGTCTGAATTGGAAAATAACAGATTGATCATGAAGGGGATTTTAGCTTTTTTTAAAATACATAACAGGTAGTCGTCGACTTACGAATACAACTGAGCCCAAACTTTCTGTTGCTAGGCAAGATAGTTGTTAAGTGAATTTTGGCCAATGTTATGACCTTTCTTGCCACAGTTCGTACTGCAGTTGTTAATATAGTAGCACAGTTGTTAAGTGAATCTGGCTTCCCCATTGACTTTGTTTGTCAGAAGGTTGCAAAGAATGATCACATGACCCCTGGACACTGCAATATATGAATCAGTTGCCAAGCAGCTAAATTTTGATCACATGACCACGGGCATGAGGCAATGGTCGTAAGTGTGAAAAATGGTCATAAGTTACTTTCTTCGGTGCTGTTGTAACTCGCAGCAATCACTAAATGAACGTTATAGGTTGGGGTACTGTCTATAGCAGTGTTTCTCAACCTTGACAATTTTAAGGCATGTGGACTTCAACTCCCAGAATTCCACAGCCAGCATTGCTGGCTGTGGAATTCTGGGAGTTGAAGTCCACATGCCTTAAAATTGTCAAGGTTGAGAAACACTGGTCTATAGTATTCTTTGCTTATCAAAAGAAACAATTCTTACCAATTTAAGTTGCAACCTTGGTTCAGTGGTGTTGATACATAAAATGTTTCCTGATCAGAATGACCACAGCCTCTGGATTGTGAGGAAAAGGCCATACAACAAATGCAAAGTAGGTATGCTTCTTAATTTGATTTTAAATCAACCCTGGCCTGGCAAATTGCTTGCAAAGAGTGTTACGAATGGAGGTGCGACAGGATAAAAAGTCTCCCATGCAAATATCCTCAATGAAATGCCACCACAATAAAGAACAAAAGACAAATATGTTTGTCAAGCTTGTCTGAAGCTTTTTAAAATTAATTGACATGGTGATTTGCTATGTCTTACTGGAAGTAGTTACCATGGGAACTATAAATGAGCTCAGTCGGTGGTATAAGTTTTAATCAACTGTGATAACTATACCAAATTACTGATAATTTTAAACAAGAAGCACGCCTATCAGTTACACCGATTATATGTTCGGAGGCTTCGAGTCAGTAACTTGTGGCTCTTGTTCTGGATGGGTAGCAATTGTATTTCAGCAGATTCTGTGGGGAAGCATTTCTATAGTGATTACAGGTGCTCCAATTACCTGTTTATCCTTTGTTAAAGTGAGGGGTACCCAGTCCCCCTAGTTGTATTGGTGTACCCCAATCCCAACTCATACTTGAAGGTCAGTCCTTCTCAGCTTTCCCAATATTTGTTTATTTCACCTCAGTGCTATTAACGCAGAAATAAGCCTATATTGCCGACTTTCCATTTAAATCCCACAGGGGTATAGCAAAGCTAGCCACAAGTTATTTAAAAACAGAAAATATACCTTTCAGTCAAACTTACTTCCTTTTGACTAAAAGACATAGGGGTTATGCTTTCATTACCATAATAAACATGAAATTGCTACTTTTGGAATATGCACCAACTCTTACAGGACAGAGTTTGTATACTGTAGTTCTCAATTTACAACCATTTGAAATTACGATGTCATTTTTTTTTAAAAGTGGCTTATGATCAAATTTTGCACTTATACCATTGCAGCACCCCCCCCATGGTCATGTGATCAAAATTCGGGCACTTGGCAACAGGCATGTATTTATGATGGTTGCGCTGTCCCAGAGTCATGTGATCCCCATTTGTAACCTTCCCAGCGGGCTTCCAACAAGCAACTCAATGGGGGAAGCCAGATTCATTTAACAACTGAATGATTCACTTAACTGCGGTGATTCATTTAACATCTGTGGCAAAAAAGGTTGCAAAATGTGGCAAAAAACTCAGTTAACAACTGTCTTGCTTAGCAATGAAAATTCTGGGCTTATTTATGGTTGTAAGTTAAGGACTAAGTGAATTTCATTGGATAGCCAGGAGCTATCCATGGTGCTAAGGGGATTAACCTAGAGCAGCATTTCTTAAACTTTGCTCTTCATACTCTTAACAATTATGGAGGCCTCGCTAAAAGAGCTTTTGTTTGTGTGGGTTGTAGTTATCAATATTTACCATATTAAAAATTAAAATGGATACGTTCACTGCCACTTCTCACAATTGTTTGATGGTATTTTAATATTGTATTATATTTGAAGATAAGCTGTCAAATAATTTTGATTTTGTGGATATCTGAGAGGATGTTGGAGGACACACAAAGGTCCTTGGACCACACTCTGAGAAACACCGGCCTTGGGCAACTTTAGTTCTGCCTGGGAACATACTTCAATTACATCAAGCCAAAGGATGTATTCATATGGATGTGTTTCAAGGTGAGTTTAAAATACATTTGGTATATATTTTGGTACATCTGGTGGGCTATAGTATATGTGTTCTCTTAGTTATCCAAGAGTCAGCTTCCTAAGTGATCACCAAATCTCTCTGAAGCCAATTTCCACACTTACGAGTGGAATATAATATAATCTTTTATATGTTTCCTCTCTCCCTCCCTCCCCCCTCTCTCTCTGAATGTTTACATAAGAACTATATTAGGTAAAACCAGAAGTCCATCTTGTTCACAAGTCACCACCCAAATGTTTTTTTTAAAATATACACAAAATAGTTCACAGAGGACAAGAGCTTTTCACCCCATCTCAGCCTCTGAAGTTTACAGAGATTCTGCCTTTAAATCTGCAATTCAATCAAAATCTCTAAGCATTACTGTATATAAAACAATATGGAGGACCTTCTGCCTCTTCCTTAGAAAAGTTTGAAATTAAAAAAAAAATACCCGTCTCCAGAAACCTGTTACAATAGTTGCACAATATTCCCTACTTTAGTGGTCCCCAACCTTTCCAGCTTTGCAGACCAGTGGCAGGGAATGGATGTTTCCGTATGAGTAGCAGACAAGTTTGTGCAAGCGGAGCCAAGTGCACACATGCACTTGCCCACCGCTTCTGTGGCCCAGTTCTGAATGGGTTGCAGCCATCTGATCTACTTTAATTCCACTGCATTGTGACTTGATAGAAATGCATTTGTGTTTCCTTTGTTCTTGATGTCTGTATATGATCACATTAATTAAGTCTGTTGGAAACCAGACTCGTATGGCATATCAAAATAAACTATTACTACCAGTATTAAATATAGTATAACCTTAAAACATGAAGCTGTAGATTAGTTCTGAGCTACAGGAAACCAAGATGTTTATGACCTGCAGACCTCATCTATAATCCATGGCAGCCATTTTCCTTGCACAGTTTGACCAATAGGAAAATTAAACTGTTTCTACCTAATGTATCTTACATGCACATCCTGTTTTGCACAATTGTTTCTTGTCTTGTCTTGTGTATCATTACGAAGTAGTTCAGTCCAGAGAACTGCAACAGTCAGCCTTTCATTTTAAAAGATGCTTAGTGAAATATGTCTCTGAACAAATTAAAGAGGGAAGAAATGTGTTTGTGGGTGTATAAACATGTATATGAATTATTTTTAGAAATAATCTCATGTTGTCCCCCCAAAATTCTGAGAACTCTGAAGTGTGTTGAAAAGTCTGTTTAAGAACCCAAACTCCTCTCACCAAGACAGTTGCCAAGACTGATGGGGAGAGAAAGATTATAAAAACCATTCTTAGTCGAAGATGTAAATACATATTGAATATCTAATTTGATGATAAATAGAGAAAAGCACAGGAAAACTTGTAGTATCTCATTTTTTTAAGGTAACTTTCTGGATAAAACACAGCATGTAATCAGAAAATTCTTTTTATTCATAGTTCATTAAGAAAATGTTGGGGCAGTTTCTCTTGAAATATTTTCCAAAGAGGGCAACAGAATCTTTAAGACGCTACTATACTATACTATGTACTCACTTGTGTGATCTCTGAAATTAAAAGGTAATTTCAATTGTTAATAACAGGGAGCTAGACTAGGCCTAGATTCCTGAGTTATGAAGAAATTTAAAGGTTACTAGACAAACCATGATTCATTGGATCACCCTTTCAGAGATATTTCCTTACATAAACAGACAAACAGAATGACCAAACCAGATTGCTCTTGTCAAGGTATACTTGAAGGTAAATAATGGATGGTTCTCTCATGAATCTAAAATCCAAGTATTGCTGCAACAACTTCAGCGTATCTGCCTGTCAAGTACTGTGTGATGTCTTCTCTATTCAATGCAAAAACAGCCTTATCACTCCCCCTCATGGCATACTTGATGATGTATCTGAGGGATTTGATAGATGAGCATATTTCTACACTGAGATGACAACTGAATGCCTCCAATAGTTGTGCATGATAAGATACCACCCACTGAGAACTTATAGTTCGACTTCATGATCTTGCTTGATGTCCTTCAAATCATCCCATTTCCAAAGACCTCCTGTAGACAGCATATGAATTATCACCAAACTTTGTATGCTCACCTCTTACTGCATGTACCCTTTCCCCACATGCTGAGTTTCTGCTATGAATCAAATGCTTCAATACCTAATTCTGCAGTTCGGGATCTTTGACTCTGGTATTTCAGTTTGCACAAATGTACCACAACCTTATCACTCCACAGCAGACAGTGTAAATGAGGCAGACCCCACTTTTGGTATCTCATACTTAGTACCTAAGCATACATCTACGAAAGAGATTATGTGTTCCAATAAGGAATTTCAGGGACAACTTTCTCTTCAAGTTCAATATTCATGCAATTAAATCTGGCCAATCATTTGGGTGCTGATTTTTAAAAAAAGATGCTGGTCTATCCATTTTTTCCAGACCGGCATATATTTTTCATTTGAGTGATCCTTCAGGTGTGCGGATGTTTTGGCCATTTCCGCCAGATTTGTGACTTTCAGGGTCCGTTCTCAGTGGGTGGTGGTTCTGGTTTCTTCCAGTGTTGTCCCGCCGGCGGTCTTGCTGCTGTGATCGAGTTCAGAGTTGGGTTCGTCTCCGGGGTGGTGCGGTCTTTTGTGATCCCTGGCGAGGACAACTGGGGTGGAAATTCAATGCGCTTTTTCGGAGTGGTTTGGGGTGTCCACCATATTTTTCTCCAGAAGGCTTTAATTTTTCTATTTATTGGTGTACTGATCTGGTTGATTGTATGTGCAATACCGGTATTATATATTTAGATTGGACTGTATTGGACTGTGTATCCTGCTAGAACAGTGGTTCTTGACCTTTCTAATGCCGTGACCCCTTAATACAGTTCCTCAAGTTGTGGTGACCCCAAATCATAAAATTATTTTCGTTGCTACTTCATAACCATAATTTTGCTGCTGTTTTGAATCGTAATGTAAATATCTGATATGCAGGGTGTATTTTCATTGTTACAAATTGAACATAATTAAAGCATAGTGATTAATTACAAAAACAATATAGCAATGCTCACTGGAGAAGCTTACTCTTCCTTGCTCAAAAATGTTGGGAGGGAGGGAAGGAAGGAAGATTGAAGGGGAAAGGAAGGAAGGAAGGAAGGAAGGAGAAATGGTTGTTCGACCTCAAATGGGGTCGCGACCCACAGGTTGAGAACCGCTGTGCTAGAATCATGAGACTAAAAGGCACTTAAATCTCAGTGGTAAATAAATAATAAAAAGTGATGGGAGGAAAAAAAGATGCTGTCATATTTCTGGCCAGTTCACATGTGATCATAATAAAAAATGAAGCATTGCCCTACTTCCATATATACATCATGGCTTCTTGACATTGTTCTATCATATATTTTGGTCCACCAACAAATGTTAAAGAGGAGAGGATGCACTTTTTGATGTTTCTAAAATCATCATCATCATTCAATGCATCAGTCAGGCCTCTGCATGTGGTTGATCTCAAAGTAGCTTGATTCATTCAGTTGTAACTCAACCTCTTATCTGTAATCTTAGCAGACATGTCAACCATGTATTCTTGGAATAGACATCCTCCTCTTGGAATGTTATTAAGCTAATTCTCATGATGTCAAAGTTCCGATAGACAAGACCAAATAAATCAGGCTTGAGGCATCCTCAAACAACATGTTTATTGGTTGTTACATAGTATCAGCATGGTCAAAAGTGAAACCAAGTCTGAAGTTCCCTTCAGAAAGCAACAATATTACAAAGTTGAACTTCCCACCCCAGAGCTATGTAATTAGCTATGTTCCCCAATAGAAGAGTTTGGTGGGCTTTCTAACTAAATGCTCCAGCCTCTATCTAACTGACAGAAATGACCTTGGTTCCCACAGGACAATAAAATGTTTAGACTAGTAGAAAATCTTCCATCCCCCTCCCAATCCTGTGGCAACTTAGAATGAAGAAATTGGCTGCAGCCAGATTCGTTGTAGAGTTGACACATCATTCATGATTCAATATACTGTACATAGTAACACATTGCCATTAGATTTTTGTTCATCATTTGGCAATGATGATGCCAGCCATCATTTCCAAGAGGAAATAAAGATATGTATTGAAAGCTGTCTTAGGAACAATGGGACTCAAATTATTTGTAAATCACTTTCCAATCCTTTCAACATAATGTGCTGTGATTGTTAGTTCAGTTTCAGTGTTGCTTGGTATAATGATGGTGACTTAATTGACAATTTGTGCATTAAATCTTCTCTCATGTTCAAATGATTATCTCTGGTCAGGAACAATGACAACAGAAACTTTTGGCATGTCTCAAATTTGTTCTTTTGCAAACTGAAGGGATGCAATGTAGGGGTTGTGTTATGGTACTAATTTCTCCAACAATACAACAGTCTCATGTTGAATCCCATCATTATGGAGTATATCTATTCTCAGTCCTATGCTGTCTTGAGAGTCCATGAAATAATTTGAATACAGTAAATGTGGCTTATTGATTGGGGTCTTTAAATGTCCAATGTAATGACGAGTTTTCCTTTGAATAAACACAGATGGATTTCATCCATTCCTCATTGGAAGGACTTCTTTGTCACCAAAGAATGTCATTTGGAAGAGGCAGTTGTATTGTCTGATGCGCTTCCTGAAGTCATTTGCAATAGGCTCTTTGTTGTTATATAAATGGAAAGGTTCATTGGGTAGAGGTTGAAAATTGCCTATCCTGACCATTACTTCATACAGCAAAAATTGGCAGTTTCTCCAGGGAACAGGACTGTACAACTATGAGGGCAGACTTTGGCCATGGTACCAACAGGGCTTTTTTTCTCATAGAACGCCCAGAACGGAGTTCTGGCACCTTTTTTGGATGGAACCTTGTAGAGTAAGCAAGGTGGGTTGTATGATGTGTGTGAGTTCCAGCACCTTTTTTTTTTTTTTACAAAAAAAGCACTGGGTACCAATATCATCAGATATATTACATTGTGCAAATTGTGCATTTTGCTTCACTCTTTCTCTGTTGGGTTTTGTTGTTGAAGACATGTATTGTCATGTTGAGGAACTCTCTCAGTAATTAGGGTTGGTCACATATTCTTGAGTTGATTTTTCCTTTCTTTCCCCCCCTCAATCATTTCTTGTCTCTTCATTCATTCTTTGCATCTCTCTTTCAGCAAAGGAAAAAAAAGGTTGCTAGTTCAACCTATCAAAAGTAGTATCCTCGGCGGCTTTTCAGCCGCCCGAAGCGTCAGAGGCAAGGAGGGAGACCCGCGGAAGATAGCGGAACCCCCGGCGACCCGAAAAACGTAGAATTGGAAGCAGGATCGCCGGAGGAGACGCGAACAGAAGAAGAAGACGGAGAGGCCGGCTGCGGCCGGCCCGATGACAAGAGGGCGGAAACAATAGAAGCGAGGGGAGAAGACCAAAGAAGGACGCAGCGAAGAAGGAGACGGGAGTGAGAGAAGATCAGGAAGAAGCGGGATGAGGGAAGAAGAGCCCCGGACCTACCCAGCTGGAGGCCTGAAGAAGCCGCGAAGCCGCCCAGCCGCAGCTGAGGAGAGCCAGCCGACGAAAGGAAAGCCACCCAGAGTCATCAGGAAGTCAGGCAAACGGCGGCGGCAGGGCGGCCGGCCAGCAGGCCCGGAAACGCCGCGCCGCACACAGAGCAGGACGAGGACACCAGATCACTGCTGGGGGGGCCTGCCGGCCTTAGGAAGACCCCCGGACGGGGAGAGCCAGCAGGAGGAGAGCCGACGAGAGCAGGGAGAAGACGGCCGACGACAGCGGTAACTCCAGCGGGGGGCCGATTAGCGCATCGAGGGATGTGAGCTACAGGGAGAGCCCAGCAGTGGGGGGAGGACCCTCACAAGACCCCCAGAAGACCCCCCCAGACCCCGAAAAGTCTAGTGGTACTGTACCTGGGGAGGGGAAAAAGATGGAAGAAGTGGAGAACCGCATAGAGGGACAGATTGCAGAGGTGAAAAGAGAGGCTCAAGACCAGTTCACCATGATGCAATTCTGGCAAATGGCATTTACAATCAGGTTCAGAGGGTGGAAAGAGACAACAAACGAAACCCAAGGAGGCCTGCTCAGGACCTTTGTAGGGGCCCTGGCGACATTCCTGGGTAAGAGCACCAATGAGATTGGGTGGCAATTCGAAAGAATCTACAGAGTGGGCGCATGGAGGTCAGTGAACAGGCGTCAACCAAGGGATGTGGTCATCCACTTCGCAACACAGGGGCTCAGGAACCTCATCTCTGTCACTTCCTACAACAAGGCATTCTACATAGAGGAGCAGGAGGTGAAGGTACTGAAAGAGATCCCCCAGGCGATGCTGAGAGACAGAAAGGACTACAAATTCCTGATCAACGAACTGAGATCACGTGCACTGCAATACCGATGGGAAACCCCAACAGGGGTGTCACTTTTCTATAGAAACAAGAGATTTTACTTGACCTCGATCCAGAAAGCCAAAGACTTCCTCGAAAAGGAACTGAAGTCGGGAAGCCCTCAACCCACCGCGAGAGAAGATGCAGATGGACCACTGGAAAGCGGGAGGGATCGAGGCCAATGAGCAAGCCGCGCAGAGGCACAGACCGGGGCAGTGGCAGAGGAAAGGAATGGACCACCTCGAGAGGCGATGGCGCAGAGAGCAGAGGGCAACAAAAACAAGGAGGCAGAACAATCTACAGAGGACAGGCTACCAGGCTCCACTACCAAACACACAGACCGGCAGAACAAGACCCCACAACCCAATATGAGAATCAATCCGGATATCATGGGAACGAGACCAAAGAAGACAACAGGAGGAATAACAGAAGTGGTCTTGCAAGAGTATCCTACAACAGATAATGGCAACTAATTATTTGACCTGGAATGTGAACGGACTGAACTCCCCGCAGAAAAGGAGAAAAATACTCCACTACCTGAACCAAGGTAAAAGCGATATAATCTGCCTACAAGAAACGCACATCAGAGCAGCAGACCAGAAATATCTGATCAACTACAAACTAGGCGCGCACTTTGTGGCAGCGGCGCCAAGAAAAAAGAATGGGATTGTTATATATGTAAAGAAACATGTAAAGGCTAAGCTAATAGAGTCTGACCCCCAAGGTAGATACCTGGCAATTGAAATAACACAAGAGGACAAGAAGATTCTAGTAATGGGCGTATATGCACCAAATCAGCAACAAGGCAAATTCTACAAAAAGCTACACAAGAAAGTAATACAACTTAACTACAGATCTTACATTATCATGGGAGACTGGAATGGGGTCATAGAGACTGCTCTAGACAAAAAAAGAACTGCACCTAACCCGCAAAAACACTCCAAGTTGCCTAAATCCTTCTTTGATATGAAGGAGGACCTCGAACTGACAGACGTATGGAGGGAAAGGCACGGCAAAGAACAAGAATTCACCTTCTTCTCTGGCAGACATCAATCCTTCTCCAGAATTGACTTTATATTAACTTCTAGCGACTTGCTAATTTGCCTAAATGCGGTGAAAATCCTACCCAAGGTACTGACGGACCACAACCCTGTGAGGATGGAATTAAGACAAGGCTTGAAACAGAGGAGATCCTGGAGAATTAATGAAAACCTGTTTAGACACGAAGAAAAGGTGGCGGAATACAAAAATGCTATGAAGGAATTCTTCAACATAAATATGAACAACGGAACACCGATAGAAATGATCTGGGACGCCAGCAAGGCGTACATGCGCGGGATCCTCATGGACATGAATAACAGGCACCGTCGCAAACAAGAACACAAAAGAAAAGAGTTGGAAAATGAGATAAGTAAAAGGGAGCGGCTATTAATAAAAAGGCCAGAGGACAAAGTCACCAAAGAAGGAATCAAGATCTTAAGAAAGCAATTTGACATGTTGATGGCAGACCAAGTTGCAAGGAATATACAATATGCAAAACATAAGACATTCTGCAAGGCCAACAAACCGGGCCGCTGGCTAGCCTACATCATAAGAAAGAAACAGAAATCCCGCATAATTGAAAAGATAGAATACAAAGGCAAGGAAGAATTCCGACAAAAAAACCATCAAGAAAGCCTTCACAGAATTCTACTCGAGACTATATGCCGAGGAGAAGACACAAGACAAAGAGATAGATGAGTTTCTACAAAACGAAAAGATACAGACGATTACCGACATGCAAAGAGAGGCCCTGAATGCCTTAATCACAAAGGAGGAAATACACTCAGCGATCACACAACTGAAAACAGGAAAATCGCCCGGGACGGATGGGATAACACCGACCTACTACAAGCATCTCCAGGAAGAGATGTTAGAACCCCTCAGAAAGCTATTTGTCAACATTCAAGAAGGAGGCCAAGTCCCACCATCCTGGAAAACAGCCTACATCTCATTAATCCCAAAGGAGGGGAAAGACAACGCACAGCCCGCAAACTACAGACCCATCTCACTACTAAACACGGACTACAAAATCTTCACAAAAATTTTGGCCACTAGACTAATGGTAGGGTGTCAGGCTTCAAAGTAAACATATCAAAAACAAAGATGCTAGTCAAAAACCTAGACAACAAAGCAAGACAGGACTTGGAAAGAATAACGGGTTGCGAAATAGTCATGAAAGTTAAATACTTAGGAGTGGAGATAGAATCAACAAATGCGAAATTATACAAGAATAACTATGAGGCGCTGTGGAACAAGATACAAGCAGACCTGGAAAGATGGAAGACACTACGACTATCTCTGCTGGGCAGGATAGCAGCAGTTAAGATGAACGTATTGCCAAGATTTCTATTTCTCTTTCAAATGCTACCCATACTCAAAAGGGATGTGGATTTGGACGACTGGCAGAAGGACATCAACAGATATATTTGGGATGGCAAGAGACCGAGGGTGAAACTAAAAATCATACAGGACACAAGGAAGAGAGGGGGACTAAAAATGCCTAACCTAAAGCTATACTACTATGCAGCGACGTTGGTGGCGGTGAGTGACTGGATCAATATGACGAATGATAGAATACTGAATGTTGAAGGGCATGGTCTACTATTCGGCTGGCACGCATACTTAGTATACGACAAAAAGGCAGACAGAAACTTCAAGGAGAACCCACTACGGATTCCATTGTTATGGTCTGGAAGAAATATAAACACCTCCTACACGACAAGATTCCCATCTGGACGATCCCCGGACACGCAATAGGGGATATGAACACATCCCAAGGGCAAGAGGTGGTGCCCTACAGTAAACTTGTACTGGGAGAAGAAAATGGGTTCCTCTTGAAACCCCAAGCAACGCTAGCAAGCAGGGGAATAGGGGGTACCTGGCTATCATATATACAACTGTAATCAAGGTGGCGTAAAGATAAGAAGAAGGGCTTCTCCCGGACCGACGAGAAACTAATTGAACAGATTAGAGAACAGGGGATCATGCACATCAAACGAGTGTACAGCATTCTGATAGAAATGGACTCTGAAACCGAATTAGTCAAGAGCTGTATGATAAAGTGGGAACAAGACTTTGGGCATTCTATCGCCATGGACACGTGGGAGAAAATTTGGGTGAGAAATGTAGAATTTACTAAATCGCAACACTTAAGGGAAAACTTCTACAAGATGTTTTATAGGTGGCACCTCGACCCGAAAAAACTATCGCTCATCTACCCAGACTCCCAGCCCAAATGCTGGAGGTGTGGGGACGGGGAAGCTACCTACTTTCATGTATGGTGGACATGCAGAAAAATCAAAGCCTTCTGGAGGAAGATATGGTGGACACTCCAAACCATTTTCACAAAGCGTATAGAATTTCTACCTCAAGCTTTTTTGTTAGGGATTACAAAGGATATCACTACCTCAGAGACGAACTTATTTCTGAACTTGATTACAGCAGCGAGATTGTTGGTGGGACAGTACTGGAAGAATCCAGAAATACCGCCTATTGAAGAATGGACTGTGAAAGTAACAAACTTGGCGGAAATGGCGAAAATATCAGCATACTTGAAAGGTCGCTCCAATGAACAATATTTGACAGACTGGAAACAATGGATAGACTATATCCAAGAGAAACACCAATCAAACAAAATGCATCTGGCGTTTAGCTAAGGCTCGACGTGAGGAGGGAAGAATGTATAACAAATCAAATGTTTACAAAAACTAACACCTAATGTTGAATGTTTATGTTCTATGACTAATGCCTCCTAACACGATCTTATGTTTAAAGTTGATTACTTTAATAATGAAAGAGCAGACTGAATTTTTTTTACCCCAGGTTATTGAATTTCTACCTCAGGATCTTTTGCTAGGGATCATAAAAGATAAAATGTAACAGACATATAGTTGAGGCTGGAAGTGAGGAGTAAAGAATATTTACCAAACCAGACGTTTACAAAGATTAATACCTAGTGTTATATGTTGTGTTCCATGATGATTGCTTATTAATATGATCTTATGTTTAATGTTGAATACTTTAATATTGAAAAAGCGGACTGAATTTCTACCTCAGGTTATTGAACTACTACCTCAGGACCTATTGTTAGGGATCATACAGGTTAAAAATGTAACAGGTGTATAGTAGAGGCTTGACGTGAGGAGTGAAGAATGTTTACCTATTGTTGTATGTTACGTCCTACGATGATCGCCTCTTAATATGATCTTATGCTTAATGATGATTACTTTAATAATGAAAAAGCAGACTGAATTTTCACCCCAGGTTATTGAATCTCTACCTCAGGATCTTCTGCTAGGGATCATAAAAGATAAAATACAACAGACATATAGTTGAGGCTGGAAGTGAGGAGTAAAGAATATTTACCAAACCAGACGTTTACAAAGATTAATACCTAGTGTTATATGTTGTGTTCTATGATGATTGATTATTAATATGATCTTATATTTAATGTTTAACTACTACCTCAGGACCTATTGTTAGGGATCATAGAGGGGGAAAAAAATAAAATAAAAATGTAACAGGTGTATAATAGAGGATTGAAGTGAGGAGTGGAAAATGTTTACCAAACCAGAAGTCTACAAAGAATAATACGTAGTGTTGTATATCAGATGCTATGATGTTTGATGCATACAAAGATTTTATGTACAATGCTGATTGTTTTAATAAAGGAATTTTTATATATATATAAAAAAAGTAGTATGGTAGAAGACAGACTAGGAATACAAGTCAAAACTGGCAAGAAAATGGTAAGAGAGCACCTGTCTACTCTAGATTAGTTCAAGTGGCCAGGACCAGATGAATTACATCCCATATATGATTTCAGAACCACTGAACAAAACCTTTCAAAGCTCCTGGGATATGGGAGAACTGCCAGAGGACTGGAAAAGAGCTGATGTGCTTTCCATCTTCAGGAAAAAAAAATGGATCTAGGAAATTACAGATCAGTCAACCTGACATTAATATCTAGGAAAATCCTGGAAAAGATAAGCAAGGAGCAGATTTGCAAGCACTTAGAAATGAGCCAAGTTATTATTAAAGGCAACATGGATTTGTTAAAAATTTATCATGTCACACAAACCTTCTTTGATAAAGCGACTAAACTGATGGATCAAGAAAATACTATGGCCATATTTTACTTAGGCTTCAGTAAGGCTTTTGCCTCTTGATAAGATTAAAAAAATGTGAAATAAACATTACCACCAGATGGACTCATTCCCAGCTGACCAACTGCACTCAATGTGTAGTCCTCAATGGAATTACATTCAAATGGAGAGAATCATGCAGTGGGGTACCAGAAGTCTATGTCTTAGGCCCAGTATTCTTCAATATCTTCATAATTGATTTAGGTGAGGGGATAGAAAGGGAATTCATCAAATGTACAGATCATACCAAGCTGGGGGGAATAGCCAGCACTTTAGAAGATAGACTCAAGATAGAAAAGGATCTTGAGAGACATGACCGCTGGGCCTTATCCAATAAAATGCAAATCACTAGTGAGAAAAGTAAGTTCTTAGGCATGAAAAACCAAATGTATTTCTATAGAATAGGTGATACCTGACTCAACAGAAGTGACAGTAAGAGGATCTAGGTGTCTTAGTAGACCACCACTTAAGTATGAGCCCAGCAGTGTGCTGCAGCTTCCAAGGCAGTTCTAGGCTACATCAAGAGAGGGATAGTATCAAGATCACGTGAAGCAGTAGTACCGCTTTATACTGTCCCGGTAAGACCATACGCGGAATACTGTGTCCAGTTCTAGTCACCAAAATATAAAAAAGATGTTGAGATTCTGGAAACAGTGCAGAGAAAAGCAAAAAAGATGATAAGGGTTCTGGAGTCTAAACTGTTTGAAGAACAGTTGCAGGAACTAAGTAAGTCTAGTCTAATGAACAGAAGGACTAGAGTAGTAGTCTTCCAATATTTCAGGGGCTGTCATAGAGACGAGGGGGCAGAACAAGGAGTAATGGGTGGAAATTATTAAAAAGAATTAAGAAGAAATTTCCTATCAGCGAGAACAATTAATCAGTGGAATAGCTTGTCTCCAGAGGTTGTGTGTGCTCCATCACTAGAGGTTTTCAAGAAGAGACTGAACTGCTGTTTAACTGAAATGGTATAGGGTCTCCTGATCAAGCAGGGGCATGGACTAGATGACCTCCAAGGTCCCTTCCAACTCTGTTATTTAATGTTATTCTAAAAACTGAAGCAACCACAACTTTCTCAAATTTCAATCCCCCATGTGTCATGGATTCCAGATTGTGGATGCATTCTGTGAATTAGCCTAATTGAGGTTACCTTGGTTCAGAAATGTTGCCCTGTGGCACACCCTTTCACCCAGGTAAAAGTCTTGACAAGATGATTAACCATTGTGTTTTATGCCAGGAAACGAAGAGTTTTTCAGTATAGTTAGAATATGAGAAAAACCTCATATTCATATTATGAATAATATCTTTTATCTAATTGTTCTTTAGTGTTTTTCTCTTGTGCTTCCTTTTTATTATCAATATGGATAGAATGTTTATTGTTTCTGGCTTCTTCCAAATATTTCATCTATATTTATAAATTCCTTGCTTCATCTCTCTCAGGAACACTTGACAATCGACTATTTCCTACATATGTAGGAAGTGTGACAAATACCCATGTGTTTATTTTGTTGTGTTGTGCAGTTCTGCTTTCAATCCCGCATCACATTCATGGAGTGGGAACGTTGCAGATGTTTCATCTTTTTTTTTTAATAAAAAATTCTTTTATTAAAACAATCAGCATTGAACATAAAATCATAGTATGCATCGATCATCATAGCACCTGGTATACATCGCTAAGTATTAATCTTTATAAACGTCTGGTTTGGTAAACATTTTTCACTCCTCACAGCAAGCCTCGGACGATGAGCTGGAATTTCTGCATACTGCAAATCAGATCCATCCAGCATGGCTTGGGCTCAGAATTAAAGTTGGTAGCCCAGAAAGATCTAGAAAATAGAAGACACTACCCCTTTCAATTTAAGAATCTCCAGAAGTAAAACTGGGTAAGCCCTTGCTGCCTTACCAGCAGAGTGCAAAAAAACAGGATTATATGGAGATCAGTTTAAGGAAACTTTCACACTGATCTGCTGCTTTCCCAAGATATTTCAACTCAGCTAATATAATCCCCAATTTATATAACCATTTTTCTCATTATGGAATAGGTGTCATCCATCAGTCCTTGAATGAACAGAATATTTGCAGAAATATTTACAATGGAACAGTCAAAGTGATTGGTAAAAGAATTCTAGACAAAATAGCAAAATAATGTTTCTCAGCAGTCTTGAGATCAACAGTGCATGAGCAGACCAATGAGAAAAAGCCTAACAAAATCTTTTCCCTGTTTGGTCATGAAATATTTACCACTTTTCATTTTGTCAAGTTTATGACACATAACTTTATGTATATATATTCAATATAGTTTCTGAACCAAAAAAGGTTATTTAAAAAAAGTTTCAAATTATTTCTTAAATTAGGTATGTGACAGTCATGTGATGCTTCATCCTGGAAGCATTATTGCTGAAAAGTAGAACAGTGCATGGAACTTTAACAGAGGAATATTACCTTATTTATTCACTAATAACTAGCAAAATGCATATTTCCTGAGAAAAGAAGCAAAGCAGCATTGATAGATATTTTCATCAGCTGAATTTTCTCAGTCAGAATCCTTTAAAAACAACCTTTCTAATAACTTTTCATGGGCATTAGAACTTGCACATTTATTGATTCAAATCAAGTACCGGTATTTGGAATCTTGTACAAGTTTAATCAAAGCCTCACACTCAGGCACTCCTCTAAATAGCTCTGTCTTTCCCCCCTTCCCCAATCTAGAGCCTGAAAAAGAGATCCAGTTGTTTTAAAAGTTGACTTATTCTAATCACTTTCTGCTCAGGCAGGAAACCCTATACCATTTCAGACAAAAATGGTTGTTCAATCTCTTCTTTAAAACTTCCAGTGTTGGAGCATTTACAACTTCTGGAGGCAAATTGTTCCACTGATTAATTGTTCTGTCAGGAAATTTCTCCTTAGTTCTAGGTTGCTTCTCTCTTTGATTAGTTTCCATCTGTTGCTTGTTGTCCTGCCTTCAGGTGCTTTGGAGGATAGCTTGACGCCCTCTTCTTTGTGGCAGCCCCTGAGATATTGGAACACTGCTCGCGTGTCCCCCCTCGTCCTTCTCTTCGTTAAACTAGACATACCCAATTCCAGCAACCGTTCTTTATATGTTTTAGCCTCCAGTCCCCTAATCATCTTTGTTGCACTAAAGAAGGAGTTGTGAAACTCCTTTAGCCATTTCAGCAATGGCCTCCACAATGTAATCCTGAAAGATGCTATACTGCTGGAAGCCTGGTGGGTGAGCCCCAAGGGACCACCTTTGGCCAAGACCTATAATTTACTAACAGAGACCCAGTTAAAATATTTGGTCTCATTGTTAACTCTTAGCCATGATGGCAGCTAAGATATATATTGGAGTGTACTGGTTTACAGCTCCTGCACATATACTACAATATCTGTTTCCTTAGGCTATGTTTTTGATTTATTTATTTTGTGCCTTTCAATCAGTTGAGTTCTGGCAATTGCCTGGATTAGTCCCTGCAGTTTTCTTGGGAAGATTTTGGAATTGGTTTGCCCTTTTTCCTAGGTTTGAGAGAGAGTGACTGTCCCAAGGTCACCCAGCTGGCTTTGTGCATCTGATGGAACTAGAAGTCACAGTCTCCCAGTTTCTAGCCTGGGGCTTTAACCACTGCATCAAACTGCCTTTGTGCTTTTAATAATCATGGTCAAAGGTAGCACACATTCTATCCTACTCAGCTCATGTGAATACATATGCCATAACTGATGGCACTGCCTACCTCTTTGGGCCTATTCTGGGGCAGATGTGCTGAAATCCAAAGAGGTCTGAAAAGTTATCATCAAAATAACATTCTCTCTCCACTAGCTTTTATTTTCTAATAATTGTTTGATCAAATAAAAGACTGTCAGGTAACAAAGGGCTGTAACTAAATATAGCCTGGCTTGAAAAATCTCTAGTGGGGATTTGGACCTGTCACATTTTTCTACCAAATGTATTATTTACTGTAGACAGAAAGTGGAGTTTATTAATAATTCTCTGCGTGTGTTGTTCTACTGATAGGATATTTCTTCAGCAATTTGTTCTTGCTCCTTGGCTGACTTCAATAAAAATTGGATTTTCTGTTCTTTGCAAGCAGGAAGGCATGCATTTTAGAAGAACAAGAACAAGACTGACTCTAGAAGGGAAGCATCTGTATTATGGCGAGACACTCTGAAAAGAATGCAGGGGGAAAAAAGGGTGCCAGCTCTCATGCAAGCACAGCCCCTCTAATATTCTTTAAAGCAGGGGTGTCTACCTTGGCAACCTTAAGACTTGTGGACTTCAACTCCCAGAATTCTGAGAGTTGAAATCCACAAGTCTTTAAAGTTGCCAAGGTTGGATACCACTGCTTTAAAGCAACTATTGTGTCCAGGGTCTATGCAAAAAAAAAAAAAATGCTGTATCCCTTAGCAAAACAAACTGAATTGGAACCTGACATATTATGGATCCTTAAAGTTACCTCTGGACTGTTTTTAGCAAGTGTCCCTCTGTCCCCCAATACTGAACTTTTGTTCTCAATAACCATGCACAGCCACTATCTGTAATTCTCTAGCTTCTGCACCAAACGTCTACCCAAATGTTTAATGAACCAAAGAGTGATTTTCTTCCTGGCAAAACATCATTAGAAATGAAATAGGGGCTTTAGGTGCTTCCAGAAGAAAGCCAACTATTTATGAGGTAAACAGTCACCCAACCCTTTCCAAAATAGAAAACTAAAGAAGGGCGGAGCTATCCCAGCTCATATCTTCTGAAAGTAAAGTCTGTTTCCAATAAGCTCTGCTTTTGCTTTCTCGCCAATTTTGGCATTTTCATCGAAGGAACCGGAAGCAAGTTCACCCCTTACTGAAGTGCTCCTGTGAGGAAAAGCGTTTGGTTTATGGATTTGGGACCAAGACTAAAATGCATTAGTGAAAAATATGCTTCCAATTTTTCTCTAAAAACAAAATCTGTATTTCAGATGAAGTACTGTATTATGCATTCAACCAACAATTCTCTTTCTAGTTGTTAAGGCGACCATCTGGTTCAGCTAAAAAGTAAATTGAGGAGACAGAATTAGAATTCCAATTTTTTTAAATTATTGGGGCAGGAGGGGGAACACAGACGGCTTTCACAACGGACTGTTAGAATCCATCAACTTTGGCTTTAAAAAAAGGGCTCAACTGCCAGGATGCAGTCCCGTTTAAACCATTGAAGGAGGCTAAACCTAAAATTAAATGTATATGTGTGGAAATGGTTTCCCCAAAGAGTCTTACCATCTTTCACCATTAAAATATATACACAATAATGAGCATTTTTCATATTATAGCTCCTCCAGCAACACTGCCTGAAAACTAGAATTCATGGGTGCAATCTATTTTCATTGTTCAATGGACCCTCGTGCAAGATTTTAAACTGAATTATTGTCACCAGGATTTTAATCACTGCTTTGAAACAGAATGTATCGATTCCTTTAAAGAAAAGAATACCCTGCAGTTATATGCAGAACTGAAAACCAAGGAATGGTTTTAAAAGAGCTTACGAGCAGAAAGAATCACTTTGCAGAGAATCGGTAGAATATTTTGTTAACTTCCTGCTTTCATCCAAAAATGACATCCATATGTTTCACAAATCCCATTTAGCTTACAGGAATGCGGATCGTGTTCTAGGAAAGGATGACCTTGTGCATAAGGAAACCATCAGTAAAACCAGTGCACCGTTAGTGGTACCATCTGCGGGACTCAGGTACTGTCTCTGTATGTTGCATGAACTGGACCAGCACATGATTGATCGATTTAGACATCATGTGTTATATCAATGCAATAATTGCATTTCTATCCCAGCTGTAACTCTCAGCAAGGAAGCTGCATGAAATATTGATTTCCTATTTGCTTACATCAATATCCTATCAAACTGAGGCTCAAAGCAAGATTTTCTGACTGGATGGACTAAACGAAGACATGGGGGAATTTTAAACTATCATTTATATAAACGTAGCCCTGCCTCTGAATGTTGACTGGTTAGCAGAGAGCAGAGAGTTCAAGTAGGAAAAATGGGTTCAAACAACAACCCCCCCCCAAAAAAAACCCATGAACCTCACTGGGATGATCTGGGGCTAGTTACAACATTTTTCTAAGAATAAATGCCAGAAGTGGGAAGAGTATATACAGCCTCAGCTCCTTGGAGGGAAATTGAAGTAATAATAAGTAGAATAACAACAACAACAACAACAACAACAACAATAATAATAATAATAATAATAAAGTTGGAAGGGACCTTGGAGGTCATCTAGTCCAACCCCCTGCTCAGGCAGGAAACCCTATACCATTTCAGACAAATGGCTGTCCAGTCTCTTCTTAAAAACTTCCAGTGTTGGAGCATTCACCACTTCTGGAGGCAGGTTGTTCCATTGGTTAATTGTTCTAACTGTCAGGAAGTTTCTCCTTAGTTCTAGGTTGCGTCTCTCCTTGATTAGTTTCCATCCGTTGCTTCTTGTCCTGCCTTCAGGCGCTTTGGAGAATAATTTGACTCCCTCTTCTTTGTGGCAGCCCCTGAGATATTGGAACACTGCTATCATGTCCCCCCTCGTCCTTCTCTTCGTTAAACTAGACATACCCAATTCCAGCAGCCTTTCCTTATATGCTTTAGCCTCCAGTCCCCTAATCATCTTTGTTGCTTTCTCTGTACTCTTTTTAGAGTCTCAACATCTTTTTTACATCGTGGTGACCAAAATTGGATGCAGTATTCCAAGTGTGGCCTTACCAAGGCATTGTAAAGTGGTCTTGATTCTATCCCTCTGTTAATGCAGCCTAGCACTGTGTTGGCCTTTTTGGCAGCTGCAGCACACTGCTGGCTCATATTTAAGTGATTGTCCACTAGGACTCCGAGGTCCCTCTCTCTGTTACTACTATTGAGCAAGGTCTGAAGATTAATTAGAAGCCTTTTCATGAAATCAACAAGATTAGTTCTTTGACCCTTTTTTCACTGGCCAAATAATGGCCTTCCTGTTGAAATAATAGGTTGGAGACCAAGTCTCCCATTTCCCCATAACTGAAGCAGGTGGTTATTGCACAGGTGCAAGGAAGGAGCTTGCCTAAACTATCTAAAAAAAACCCCACGTCTATGCTCCTTCTACTTGAATAAAGGGATAGGAATAAATGCGTACAGGTTAAATCTTTAGAAAATAGAACCACAAATAGAATATCAGGAATTTAAATATCAAGAGTAAGCATGAGACTCTTCAACAGAGTACAGTGTGAAGATTTGAGGAAACTTGGCTTGAATTCTCTATTACCTGTACTTGTTAATGGCACCTTTAATCTCGAAACATCTCCAGAGCCAAATATTTCTTGTCGCCTGAAAACAGCTTTTCATCCTGAGAAATGCACCATATTTGGTGTCATGGATCTCAACAGGCCATCCGCAGCCTTCTTACAATTTTTTTTAAGGCAGGAAACTAAAATACTGCACTGTATTATTAACTCCCTCCTTCTCCCAGATTATGCTGATTGTCTTTAGTCCCAATATTTAGCAGCCAGCTGAATAAAAAAGAAAAGGCATTTTCTAGGCACTCAGCCACAGGGATAGCGTAGAGTGTCTTTCAATAAAACAGACCGGCAGTTTGTACAAATCTATTCCGCAGGTTGTTCTTTGTCCAGTGAAAATTTTGCTCTTCTCACACATTGTCAAAAGTTGAAATTTCCCAAATCAATTTCTTGGACTAAGGAGCTCATCTGGGCCTCTGCATGCTTTCAGCTTTAGTTAATTAACTTAATTTTGTCAATCAGTTGAGATTTAAAATCAGGAGGAACACTAAAGACCTATTGTCATGATACATTTTTCTACAGAAAAAAAAATGATTAGATACCGCAAACTTTGGATCTTTTCACTGTTCTAGTGGATATTGCTGAAATATAATACTACAGGTTGTCCTCAACTCATAATCGTTCATTTAGTGACTATTCAAAGTTACAATGGCACTAAAAAAAGTGACTTATGACCATTTTTCACCTTTGCAACATCCCCATATTCAAAATTTGGACTCTTGGCAACTGCATGTATTCATGACGGTTGCAGTGTCCCAGGGTCATGTGATCACCTTTTGCAACCTTTTGATAAGCAAAGCAAATGGGGAAGCCAGATTCACTTAACCATGTGACTAACTTAACAACGGCAATGATTCACTTAGCAACTGTGGAAAGAAAGGTCGTAAAATGAGGCAAAATTCACTTAACAACTGACTTGCTTAGCAACAGAAATTTTGGGCTCAATTGTGGTTGTACATCAAGGACTAGTTGCATTCCACATGCAAGTCAAATCCAGCATATTCATAACTGCTAAATTTAAATGTCATTAACTCTGCAACTTTCGGTTATTAAAACCACACTAATATATTTTTTGCACCTGTACTGCATTACTCTGTATGGTGATGGAGATATTTGTTTGTGAAATTAATAGTCCTGGACATGAGTAGCTGGTGTTTTCCTTTTCAAATAGTCCTTGAAAGCCAGCAAAAGCAGTGGTGCTTCCGAGCCTCTCAAAGAGGATTTTCTCTTTTAAAAAACTGCAAAAAGAAAGAAAGAAAGAAAGAAAGAAAGAAAGAAAGAAAGAAAGAAAGAAAGAAAGAAAGAAAGAAAGAAAGAAAGAAAGAAAGAAAGAAAGAAAGAAAGAAAGAAAGAAAGAAAGAAAGAAATGGCAAATAAGCCCTGGGGCAACCTCATACAATTTTAAATTTAAACTTGTTACTCTGAAATCTTGTAATGTGAGAGAATTCCATTTCCATTTAAATCAAATCAAATTGGGTCCCTAACTTACAAATTAGGATGAAATAATATATCCATCTTTTTTTGATAGACCAGAGACTAATATCTGAGATCAAGCACTGCTCTTGATAAATAATGAATTTTCATACAATGTCAAAATTCACAATTCTCTAGCCAGAAATATCTTTTGAAAATAAAGGCCCTTTCAAATCCTCCTCCTCCTCCTCACTGTTTTCCCTTCTGTACTTACAGAACAGATTTAAGAGAATAACAGAGTTGGAAGGGACCTTGGGGGTCATCTAGTCCAACCCCCTGCTCAAGCAGGAGATCCTCTACCATTTCAGACAAATGGCTATCCAGTCTCTTCTTAAAAACCTCCAGTGTTGGAACAACCCCAACTTCTGAAGGCAAGTCATTCCACGGATTAATTGTTCTAATTTTCAGGAAATTTCTCCTTAGTTCCAGGTTGCTTCTCTTGGTGATTAGTTTCCATCCATTTGCTTCTTGTCCTGCCTTCAGGTGCTTTGGAAGGCAGGACAAGAAACAACGGATGGAAAAATTTCAATTAGATGGATGGATAGAAACAATGGATGGAAATTACTTTCAGGATTCTAGCAATGATATTTAATACAACTATCTTTTGGCATGCTTTACCCACGACATACCTGTCTGAATACAGGTATTGATTGGTTCTTGGAGGTGTGATGATACCAACAATGATGAGTACCAAATATTTTTTCCCGTAAAGAATAATGTAGTGAATCTCAAGGCAGCCAATACCAACAAGATCTAACTTGTGCATTGACTACCAAATAAACTATGAATATTGGGACAAATTTTTCACATTAAAAGTCACTGAGTACCAAATCTGATGGATTTCAAAGCAGTTGTGTACCAAGATATCACTGTATTTGATTCTGCAAGGAAAGCTCTCTTCTGCATCCAGCCATTGGGGAAAGCATACTACAGGTACATATGGCTGTGGGAGAGGACCTGCTCTGTCATCTTGAAAGCCCTTTCTCAAAAGCCAGCCCGGCTTGGCCACTGCCTACTTTTTGATACCCAAGAAATATTTTAATTAAATCACGGTGGACCTTTTTCACGATTCCAATGGGGAAAAAAACTACCCACGTTCTGAAGGACACTGACAATAGCTGTCTTAGTGGAAGATAGAAAGGCAAGAGGGAAGCAAGATTACTCCAAAGGAAATGCAAACATAATAGAGAGTTAGTAGCCTTGGCTGAGCCTGAATTCTCTAATTCTGCACCTAAAAGTACCTTTTTTATTGAGCTTTAGAGATGGAAATATTTTATTAGCGTTTTGTTTCTCTTCCCCCTCAACAGTCTGTGGTTCTAGCTAACCAAAAGGAGGATCTAAAGTGTTACATGAATGTATAAGTGGGAAAATCAGCTCTGGGAAAATATTTAGGAGAAGCAACCATGATATATCGTTGCTATAGAGATTACCCAGTTTATATCAACTTTCATTGCTGCACAGTTCTGCATGCAATATTGGTAAAGCTTATGGGCAAAGGATCACAGTTTCTTTCCTGCACATTACCCTAGTCAATTGCAACCAGCTTCCAATTGAAGCTAATTTGAGATACATTCTCTGTTCTATCTGCACTTAGTGTCTCAAGCCCTTGATGGGCTTTTTCCCTAGGATGTAACATGGTTGCTTCTGCCTTAGTCGACAATTATTTTTCAGCTTTGTTCCTCCCTTCAGTGCAAGCAATTCTCTGCCACCTCCTCTGGTTTTTCTTTAATACCAGTTTCTATTCCAAATTACAAATATTGTTGCTTACCATGTGCTCAGCAAAATAGCATTTTAAGCAGTTATTTTATGTTCTAGTCTAGTGCAAGGATGTCCAATCTTACCAGCTTTAAGACTTGTCAACTCCAACTCCCAGAATTTGCCAGACAGCAGTGGGAGTTGAAGTCCATAAGTCTTAAAGTTGCCAACTTTGGACACCCCTATTCTAATGGAAGAAGCATGGCAAGTATCCTAAACTTGATTTCCATCTGCTACCTGCTCCTGTGTGTCAACATTCTTGGATAGCTTTTCTCAAAATAAAAGAAGAATAACAGAAATAACAGAGTTGGAAGAGACCGTGGAGGTCTTTTTGTCCAGTCTCCTGCTCAGGCAGGAAACCCTATACCATTTCAGACAAAATGGTTGTCCAACCTCTTCTTAAAATCTTCCAGTATTGGAGCACGCACAACTTCAGGAGACAAATCGTTCCACTGGAGGAAGGAAGGAAGGAAGGAAGGAAGGAAGGAAGGAAGGAAGGAAGGAAGGAAGGAAGGAAGGAAGGAAGGAAGGAAGGAAGGAAGGGTTTTGAAGGCATTAAGAAGCAGGAAAAATCTGGTAGTAGCAGAATCAGATAATGCTGAATGTTTTAAACCCAGCATGTCCTTTCTTTGTGCATACATATAGAGATCCCTTATAGCCAGCATATGTCCATACATGAGTTGCTGCTGAGGTTTATTAGTTGAACATATAGACACTGAAAAGCTGTTATTGTGATTTGCTCAAGCATTTTATAAGACCAGCACAATCAGTGACAATTTTAATATGAGATTTATATTGGCAGATAGGCAGGGAGTAATCCACAGCTTTTGACAACTAATGCTAAGCAGTAGGCCTAGCAATGGCATGAAGGAAAACTGTGATGAAGTATCAAATTTCTACTTCTAATTTTGGGTAATAAAGACAAAAACTTCATTGTTCACTTTCTCTCTCCTACACATACAAGTACAGCACTTATATTGTCTTTTCCTACAGATCTATTCCACTTAGATACTATGCTAAATGCTAGACAGGTGAGACCATTTAAAGGAAGTCCAATTTATATATTATTAAAATTCTCACGTCTGCAACCTTTAACTGGGTGAAGCCAGTGCAGGATAAGGCAAAACCTTTCAACCAAGGTACTTCAAATGGGCTAACCTACAAAATGCCAGCACCCTTGACTCCCATGGGAATGAAATTTTGCGAAGTTGCCCTGCTGTTCAGTGCTGCTGCTGCTACTGCACTGCCATGATCTTGTAACCCCCGTTGAGTGTTTCCTGACACCTTCCCACAAGTCGGTGGAGAAGGCTGGGAAGCTTGCAGGAGAATGTCAATGGGAAACCTTGCAGGCAAGGTTGCAAGTTGCTCAGGTAAGTTCCCCACACCCACACAATCTCTGCAGGCCCTCTGGGTTCATGAATATATCTGAAAGGATGACCTAACAGGTCACAGGTTGTGTAGTACAGCTTCAAAATGTGTTTTAGTTTCTATGATCATCATCATCATCATATAATAATAATAATAATAATAATAATAATAATAATAATAAAGTTGGAAGGGATCTTGGAGGTCATCTAGTCCAACCCCCTGCTCAGGCAGGAAACCCTATACCATTTCGGACAAATGGCTGTCCAGTCTCTTCTTAAAAGCTTCCAGTGTTGGAGCATTCACCACTTCTGGAGGCAGGTTGTTCCACTGGTTAATTCTTCTAACTGTCTGGAAGTTTCTCCTTAGTTCTAGATTGCTTCTCTCTTTGATTAGTTTCCATCTGTTGCTTCTTGTTCTGCCTTCAGGTGCCTTGGAAAATAGCTTGACTCCCTCTTCTTTGTGGCACGAGTTCCCCAAGGATGCTCTTATGCACAGAATGGGCATTGGGTATCTTATATTTAAATCCACATGTATATCCTTTCAAACTCCTTTTCCATTAGCTTCTTACATGCCAGTAATTTAGAGCCCAATGCAGCGTTAACCTCCATCCTACAGCCACATTGCAATATAAATAGTATGTCCTTGAAGGCGTATTGTGTGCTATGGAATAAATGTCTATTGAAAGACAGATTTTGTTATAACCTAGAATTATTGATAAAGAAAAGGTATGGAAGGTTGCTCTTTCCAAACCTTCCTTTTGTACCATGATTTAATTTCAACCAAAAATAAATCAAACAGCTTCCTATCAGAGGCACTAGATGTCATTATTGCTTTAAAGGAGAACAGTACCAGCTAAGAGGGGGAAAAAATGCAGGAAAATCTTTGGAACAAATCTCCTGCCCCTGAGAAGAGATGTGAAACTTGGGAAATGTCCTAAGTTGCAGCTGCACAACAGCTTCACTCCCAGGCTAAGATTCCAGTTACACAACTATGTCTTGCAGCCTCAGATCTGTACATCTTTCACCTCAGCCCTATGAGTGCCATTAGGAGCTAAAGCTGCTTTTCTCACTCATTTAGAATGGACGAAAACAGGCCACAATATAACACTGCATTTGGGTGGAAGAAAACACTGGCTACATTTTTGGTGTTTACTGACAACTGCTTTTATTGCAACTATATAGAGCAAGGATGTTTAGCTCTACTTGACTTTCAAAAACCAGCAGCTCCGGAGCCACATGTGGCTCTTTGAGCCTTCTCCTGCGGCTCCCAGCCTCACGCTGTTCTCGGACAAGCTGACAAGCTTATTGGGCAGGGTTCTTGTGTTTGCTGTGTCTCAGGAGGAAGCAGGAAGCAGCATCTCTCTCTCTCTCTCTCTCTCTCTCTCTCTCTCTCTCTCTCTCTCTCTCTCTCTCTCTCTCTCTCTCTCTCTCTCTCTCTCTCTCTCTCTCTCTCTCTCTCTCTCTCCCTCCCTCCCTCCCTCTCCCAGAGAGCCAGCCCAATAAGAATGTGTGTCACTTTGTCGGAGAATAGCATGAAGCCAGCTTGCCAGGTGAGCAGAAGATGGGAGGGGGGAGAGAGAGAGAGGGAGGGAGACAAAGAGAGGGAGAGAGAGAGAGAGAGAACTCATGCACAGCAGCCTCTATTTCTTTTTAATTAAACTCTTCAATCAAGCTCCCCCTCCCTCGTGCGCATATGTGTGTGTGTGCACAAGTTTTGCGGCTCCCACTGTTTTCTTTTCTCTGGGAAATGGGTCCAAGTGGCTCTTTGAGTGTTTAAGGTTGCTGTCGGCAACCTTGGCTCTTTTATAACTCGTGGACTTCAACTCCCAGAATTCCTGTGGCTCAGGAATTCTGGGAGTTGAAGTCCACGAGTCATAAAAGAGCCAAGGTTGCCTACCCCTAGTATATACCGTAATCTTTTCTCTTGAAACTTCATCTCAAACAACCCACATTCTTACCAAAGAGTAATTTGACTTTCTGTAACAGCTTGCCATGTTCAATAAAGAGAAGAAAAGAATACTCAACTTCCCAAATCTTCCACAAGATTTGAATATGGCCACTGGGTTGTGCTGCTGATTTCAAAAATTAAACAGGCAGAGAATATATCATAAGCTAATTGCAGTCCAGCCAAGCAACAGGAGAATGGAAAACATAAAAGAAAAAAAAAACAGTGCCTTAACCCTATAAAGTGTAGCAGCTTCTGGACTAGAAGAAATTGCCTCCTGTACATTCCACAGAGAAAAAAGTGGGAAATTAAACTGGCAACTCCACCCAGTTTTCAGGTGTTTAATAGACCCTGCATGCATTTGTGGGGCATTTTGTAGAAACTATGAGCTGCTCGTGTGAAGACCACGTGATCTGGATGCTTTCCCAACAATTACAGCCACCTATGCTGGTTGCAATATGAATTTTCTATAGCTCTGTTCTTACCCCAGTATAGTGCTGTGCAGTTAACCCAGTTAGCGCTATGCGGTTAAATTTCTTTACCCCGCCCCTGCCACTGTAGCATAAAATCTCACTAAGGGGATTAAAACAGGATTCCCCATCCATTTTCTTCAAGAAGAACCTGGAATCTCTTAAGCTTCCATGCCAGGAGACTACAGGCAATGCTCCAATAATCCTTTTCCACTGGCCAGGCATGGCACAGGCAAGGCAGCCAATAAGGCTTGGGAACTGTGTCCCATGTTGCCAGACCTTGACAGTGGTTTATGTATTGGAGAGACTTGCTTCCTTTGTAAGTCTTTCTCCTGAAGGACTAAGTGTCCCAAATAGGTTGACGCCACACTTGACTGAGCGGTGTTAGATTTAACCCGGTGTCTAACTGTGTCTGTTTGAGCGTAAATTTCACATCCCCAAAATGGATGGACTAGATCAGGGGTAGGCAACCTTGGCTCTTTTATGACTCGTGGACTTCAACTCCCAGAATTCCTGAGCCAGCCATGTTGAGGGGAAAGGGGGAGGTTTCCAAGCTGAGCCATGCTGGCTCAGGAATTCTGGGAGTTGAAGTCCACAAGTCATAAAAGAGCCAAGGTTGCCTACCCCTGCACTAGATCAATTGCCCCATTGGGAGAATTTCTCCAACATATCCCCACTCAGCCTATTGTGGAAAGAAGGCATGTGTGTTTGTCAGGGAGTAGGACATGACTGTCTCCTTTCAGCCATACCCCAAATTGCTCATATCAGTGTAGAAAATCAAGCCAGACAGTTTAAAAAGAATCAGGGATCGTTGGGTTTTTTTTTTAACTTCTTGAGTACCATTAAGGTCAGGTTGATTTTAATGTTGCTGTGAAATTTATTCAAAAGCTGAGAAATTAGGCATTGAGAGGGAGAATGAGGCAACCGTTCCCATGGAAGGAAAAAAAATAGCCTTCTCCCAAGCCCTACAGAGCTGCAGCATCACAAATCACAAAATGGAAGCTTTGTGATTTCAGCTACAGTGCCGCTAAGCTGGAAGAAAATCAGCTTACGTGCCCAAAGAGGATAACCTTCTGGGAATAACATGGCAGAAATCAATGCCAAGTTAGCACAAAAGCCCTGTGAGGACTTTTCCAAAGTCCAAATCATAAAGAAGAAAACATAGGAAGCCCCTTACGGACCCCTACCGGATTCTTCAGCCTCCTCTGACATTGGCATGCAGTGTTTTTAACACTCTAGAACAAAACAAAACAAACTGCCTATTCTGGGCATAAATGCTAAGACAGCTGAATCCTTCATTTCCATACACTTAGGGTCATATTTCAGTTTTGCCTTAGCACAATGTATGAAGTCTTCTATCGTGTTTATTCAACAAATATACTTAATGTTATGAATGAACTACCTTCCTAAAATTTATGCAGCACTTATATCTTTGGTAGCATTTTCTATCTATCTATCTATCTATCTATCTATCTATCTATCTATCTATCTATCTATCTATCTATCTATCTATCTATCTATCTATCTATCTATCTATCTATCTATACACACGCACACACTTTCTGGAGATTGTGCCTACACACACAATCAAATGTAGACACCAGGGTAATATAAATTCTGTGCAGTACATATATCAGGTTTGCATATCAATAGGTTATGCATAAAACATTATGGGAAGGGCACAATCCCTACTTGATTGCTGAAAATCAGCTCTCTCTGGAGATTTCAGCAGCTGTGCCTAATTATACCCAAACCTTTCTGCACTAACTATAAGAGCTAGAAACATGTTGAGGAAGGATGAATGCTGCATCCCAACTTAACTACGTGCCCTATCACCTGTGCCTACTATATCAAATCACTGAAGTGGTTTAGACTTCCAAAGAGTCTAGATTCTAATGCTGATTTCTTAATTCAGTTGTCATTTCAAATTCATAAGGAGTGGGAAAAAAATCAATACTAATGAACTTCTGTTACAAATCTCTCATATAGCAAACATTCACAGATCTCCTTGCCAAACTGAAGAGCATCTTATCGGTACTTTTTGAGTATATTCGTTTATATAAACTTACAACTGTTTTGTTGGCAATTTGACCTGGTCCAGAGATCCATTCTTGCCAGGAATAGCATTGCAGCAAACTTCAGTCCTGAAATGCTGCATGGAAGTTTTGATGGTAAGCCTGTAATGCCATCTAGCGAGAGAAGATGTCCACAACCTCTGCAGAGCAGGAGAAACTGGATCCCGCTTGATGATGCATCTTATTATGTACAAAAAGGGTAATTCTAATGCTTATGAAAAAAACTTGTGTAAAATATTTGATTGGTTTTTTTAATACATGGAATGTTATGAATCAGATAAACTTTCTAGTACTGTCTAAATTGCAAAAGTAGGCAATTCTAATAAAGGTATTATTTAGCAGGTAATTCTGAATTTGTCCCTTCTCCTGGACCTAGATCAACACAGCTACCTTGGCTTTCTATCTGCTTCTATTTACAGTCCCAAAACTGTTCCCAAGTCTGCTTCTTGAGGGGATATTATTCACATTAAAGACTCCTGGAATCCAAAAGGACTCATATAAAATGCACAATAACAATGCAACATTAAAATATTCACAATTTAATTTTTTATTTAAAATGTAAAAAAAAAATCAATGCAAAATATATAACACAATCAAATCTGCACAAGATAGTATTATGGCCCAAATGCCTTCCAGAAAAGATCTATTTTGAGGTGCTTCTAAAAAGCAGGCACTGGGAACCAATCCAATGTCCACTAGGAGGCTGTTCCAAAAGACCAAACTGCTATTTAAAAAACACAGCACCTCCAAATGTCAATGGAGATTCTCAGTCATCCAGGTCATGGTTGTCTCAAAGGTGCTTTTTTCACAACTGGACTTCGTTGTTTTTCTTTGAAGACATTTTGCTTCAAAAGAAACTTCTTCAAAGAAAAACAACAAAGTCCAGTTGCCTCGTGAAAAAAGCACTTTTGGGACAGCATCAAACTGGGTAGTCCAATTCCAAAGAGAGAAAGCAGGTAACTTGGCACAAAGCCACGCAGGGCTTTAGAATTAGCACCAGAACTCTAAGTTTCACCTGTAGCTGATTGGCAACCAGCACAGAGTCCTGGAAAGAAATGCTATTGCAGAAGATATGAAGGAATAATTTAGAAGTCCAAAGATTATATAGTCCGGAGACTGAAGAAAGAGTGAGGAAAAAAAATCAAAACAGCCTTGCCTTGATTTTCTTGTATAAGATAGCAATAGCACTTAGAGGTATATAGCCTTTACAGCTCTCTCTAAGCGGTTTACAGAGTCAGCATATTGCCCCCAACAATCTGGGCCCTCATTTTACCAACCTCGGAAGGATGCAAGGCTGAGTCGACCTTGAGCCTGTCAGGATCGATCTCCTGGCAGTGAGCAGTGAGTTAGCCTGCAGTACTCCATTCTAACCACTGCGTGAGCTGTAAAGAGAAACTTAGGCAGCTTTCAAGATGAATGTCATCCCTTCAAAGAAGGTCAGATCAAGAAACAGACTCTCCTACTTTGTTGGTGTTGGATAAAATAATGGAATCTTTAAAACCTGTTTCTCTCTGGAGGTCACTTCCATTGTACGCTGTAGGTTCTTTTGGATGGGAAAAGAAAAAAGTAACCCTAGTAATCCTAGGTGTCCCAGAGATCCATTTCCCTCTCTGTAACCATCTAGATGCATAGAGGGGGGTGTATTTTTTAAATACATTCTTCACTAATCAATCTGAAGAGCTGGCATATGATAAAATGGGAACAGTATTTAGACAGCGTGGGAAGTACCAGCTGTTAACTGAAAGCCTCCTCCAGGCTTCATTATATTCATATTGGTCCTCTTTCTTATTAATTTTGGGACAAATCCTCTCCTTGGTCTGTAGTTAGCAGGCTCAATAGGAAGAACAAAGGACACGATTTCAATTATATGTTTCTGTATTTCAAATCTTTTCTTCCCTCGGGCAAGATTATTATATAAACCGGACTGGGCACCTCTGAATTTACATGCAAATAAAATGTTATCCCTTTCTCTGCATGGGTTTCAATGCTTATTTCAGTGTAAAACATAATCCATTGAAATTGTTGGTATGGAAGGGGTTTTATCTTGGAAAAAATGATTTCTAGAAGTCGAACAACGCTGTGCAATCATGTAACCTGATCATAGCTTGTGTAGTGAATGTGCTTTGTATATCAGATTCCAGATTACACTTATAATGCAGCTCATCACATACACAAACTAAGAAACCCCAGCACATTCCTCCAGTGGAGAATGTTTGACCTGTTTTTTAAAACATAGAGGATTCTGCAGAAAAAAGCTGCATGAGGAGTAAGGTTTTCATCTCAGCAGTTTCTGTGAACATTTGCTATCTCCAAGAAGCTGGAGAAATCCAGACTGTAGTAAGCTACTTTTTGGTATTGTGCTAAGTTTCATATTCTTTGTCTCACTATACAAATTATGGAATTAGGTTTTTTTTGTTCCAGGTTGTGTTCATGAAGACGGGGGTTTTTTTTTGGCCAACTGTATTAAAAATTTTCCAATCTGTCTTTGGATATTTTAGGTAAAGTGCTCTTTATCTGTAGGAGAAAATTATATATTCTTTTCAAATGTTCTTTAACTAATTTGAAAGTTACTGTATTTTTGTAATCTGGGGAGCTCCATACCGAATGTGATTTTAAAGATTAAAAGGACTTTTCTGCATTTTATTGTTGTTTTTTCTATTTGAATTAACTTTGATTTTGTTTACCTTCTGTGATATTGATTTGTCTTTCAAGGTGTGAGGAAAGGAGAGCTAATTCTTCTAGCCACCGCTTTTATGCTGCATGCCTAGGAGATGGCACTATAGAAATTATTTCAATGTTTGCATTTTGATTTTTTTGTGAGAGCATTATTTCTTTTGCACTCCAGGTTTAAACTGTGGACACAGGCGAAGCACCTTAAGATACAAGGTAGTGGTAGGATCTTCCAAGCTGCTTCCCCGAACCAGGAAGCAGAATCAGGGCATGAAGCCCCCAAACAACTTCTGAGAGAGGAGATTTATACATTCCTACCCTTTACCTTGCAGGTTTCCTGGATCGTGTTTTCTCAGAAACTATAATTAAAGTGAGGCTTCCTGTTATGTGATCCAGCTTAAAATTGCATCAAAAAGGAGCACCCATTGGAGGGACGGAATAAAATCTGCAAGATGTTGGAACAGGGTCATAATCCAAAGCTCTGATGCTTTTGTACATGAGTGCCACATAGATGCCTTTTCAAATGGTTCAGGGCATCTGCTATTTGGCAGATTTTGACTTCCCTGCAGATTCCACTGGCCTTACACTAATACTGAACGTTAGAACCACATTAAGGTTGGGGTGGACTGCATGTCGGACAAAGATCCATCCAAATAATATCAAACCAAGAGTGCTATTTTCCTGTCTCCCTTCCCACCAACTAGGCTTTATGCAGCCGACATGCATTTGATTCACATGGAATAATTTTGTTTTTCGGGTCTAAACCTTACAAGAAACTAGGAAAAGCCACCCTCGCCTGCCTCTTTCCTACAAAAGTTTTGTTTATTTCTGGGTAACACTCAACCACAGCTATGCTGCTAAGCCTGAATCCATAATCAACTGAGACTAACGAAACCTCCGACTCTTTCACAGGGAAAATCTTACAAAAAATAAAAATGCAAAGAATAAAGGACGCCCTAAATTAGAGTCAGGAATTGAATGCATGCGTCATTTGAAATGATCAATTGCCAATCACCTTGCCTTCTCCGACAAAGAAAGCAACAGCCACCCCTACCCCTCAATATACCGAACTGAAGGCGAAGCTACTCCCCTATATACGGTAAAAGTGCACGGGATACATCACTTCCTCCCCAAAAGGCGGGAGAGAGATTCTTAGAGAATCGAAAGTTGAATCCTACCTCAGTGTGCCAGTAAAATCATAACTTGTCCCGGAAGTGTGCTATCCCCCCCCCCAAAAAAGGTGGAGAGTCTTCCTCTGCATTTTCTTAAGTCTGCGACGTGAGTCCGCCGTCAATTTCGCTCCGAGTCTAGCGGGTCTCGTTCTACCAGAATAGAGCCTCGGTGGCCTCCGTACTGAAGTAAGGAACGGGTGGGGCCGATGTAGGCCAGGCCGCGCGGGCGGGGCCGGGGCGATGGGGAATCTGTTCGGTCGCAAGCGGCAGACCCGCGTTACCGAGCAAGATAAGGCCGTGCTGGTGAGAGCGGGGACAGGGGAGGGGGTTGCGGGAATGGCAGGCTGCGGCCGTGCGCCGGAGGTTCAGGGGGCGTCTCTCGCATCAGACCCAGCAGGGCTGCCTTTCCTCCGGGGCATAACTAGCAAGGCGGAAAAGGAAGCGACTTTTGTTCTCCTTTACGGAGGCGGCGACTTCATCCACTGACTTCCTCGCCGTCCTTTTCCACTTTTTTTTCCTCTCCCCCCCCCTTTAAAAAAGTCTGTGTGTGTGTGTGCGCGCGCGCGCGCGTGCATGCATGCATAAATGCGGGCGCACCACCTCTGGGGTCAAGATGCCTTTTTTTTTTTTTTTGTTCTTTTGAGGGGTCCTTGGTGCTGTCTGGTCCTTGGTTGTTTCCTTGCAGACGTTTCATTATCCAAACTAGGTATCATCATCTTCATCCATCTAGCACCGATGAAGCTTCCTAGTTTGGGTAATGAAACGCCTGCAAGGAAACAGCCAAGCTCAGACAGCACCAAGGACCCCTCATTCCAGTGTGAGTTACAAATATTCTCCTTTATTCTTTTTCTTTCTTTGGTGTGTCAGTGCAATAAGGCAGAACACGTCAACCAACAGTTTGTTGTATAAAATAATAGTGTGTCTTTGTATAAAATAGTATGGGCTAACAAGCTGAATGTTGATTGCACTTTTGGCCCTAGGCACTTGGTGGGAACACAGCCATACGCCAATGGCTGATAGATGGGTGGAAGTTCCCCTGACATTGTATGCTGTCTGGATTTGGGAATCCTGGTTTGAAGGCTTGTTTAAGCCCAAGTGTTTTGACTCAAATCCTACATTGCAAAGCTATGACAGCCTTTTAGATGATTTTAAAAATATCCTGAGGTTGCGGAGTCCTTTTGAAGTTGGAACTGATGTCATACTTTCGATGTGTTATAGAGTTGTTCTGAATGTCTTGAATGTTAAAAAGCACAAGATGCTACTATTTCAATAACATGAGATAAGTTGGAAAGCAGCTTAACTCAGAAAGTGAAGAATATTTTGAAAAAAGGACATAATATGTAGAATGGAGAAAATCTACAAGTTGTAGAAATGCATAAAGTAAAACGCAGATCATTGGATAGGAAATAATGGATTTTTTCCTCATATTTTTGTTAAGGGAAATCTCAAACAACTGGTCTTTGTTTGACCTATTATATTCCAATTTCTTAATCTGGAATCTTTTCATATAGTTACTTAATGTCCACTAAACATATGTAAGAAATTGAATTCGTATCATCCCAAGCCAATGCATTTATATAGCTTTGTATTGTTTCTTACAGTGAGATTCTTGTTGTCATTTAGTGAAAGTTTTCAGCAGAAATATTTTCCAATCCTACCGGGATTGGACCTGGAACATTTTTACACTTAATGTATATGCTGTGCCATGAATCACAATTCTCCATTTAACAAGAAAATCTAAGTGCCTTACAGTGGATTACATTATCAGAATGTTTCATAACACTTCAGAGTTCCTTCATTACTTTATGAGGAGTCTTTTTATATATATCAACAGCTTTCAGTGCAGATTTACTTACTGTGTTGAATTTGTCAACAGAGAAATTGGGAGCCACTTTCACTTTTGGTTCCTCCATATTTCTATATTAAAATCGCCATTTATTTGTATTTATTACATTAGAATTTAAGTAGATCACCATTGTTGGGCGTAATTTAACTGAAGATATTACAACTGTATACAGAATGGAAAGAAATGTTGGAATAAAATTAAATACTTTTGTAATAAAAAAAATCTTATTAGCCAGAAGAGGGAACCTGTTACCTTCAGTGGCCATATATGAAAGGAACTGTGGTGTAACAGTATCTGGAGGATCAAATTTTTTATTAGTGAATGAATAGTAACATAAAGAATTGTTCTGAGTGATACTTCAACTTACTATTTCTAATAAGGCACCCTTATGACTTTAAATTCAGAAATGTGTGAATGCCAGGGGATGGCAATAAATCTTACCATTATTTTTTTTAGTATTTTTAATATATGATTTATAACAATGAACCAGTAGCAATGCCTTGACTTTAATTTTGCACAGCTTAATTTTCAAATCCAGTTTTAACTTTCCAGTCTTTTTCAGCACAGTAGGTTGGAAATCAAGATTACTGGGTTCACAAGTATATCTACTTAAGGAAGAAAAGATTTCTTCTAGTGATCTGTTTGTTTTCTTCTCCAGCAACTAAAACAGCAACGAGACAAATTAAAACAATATCAGAAAAAGATTTTTCTACAGCTGGAGCGGGAGAGGACTGTGGCTCGTCAACTACTCAGAGATGGCAAGAAAGAGTAAGTCACTCCTGGATAGAGTTTGAGCTTACCGTTATTTATTTACATTTATTTGTATCCTGCCTTTATTATTTTTACAAATAATTTAAGGTGGCAAACATATTCAAATATACTTTCCTCCTCCTATTTTCCCCACAATAACAATCCTGTGAGGTGGGTTGGGAGGGAGAGTGACTAGCCCAAAGGCACCCAGGCAGCTTTCATGGC
Source organism: Bothrops alternatus (assembly GCA_034064705.1). NCBI lineage: Eukaryota > Metazoa > Chordata > Lepidosauria > Squamata > Viperidae > Bothrops > Bothrops alternatus. Next base: position 15,895,013 of record JARGCV010000041.1, read on the forward strand.
TAAGGCAGGACTTGAACTCACAGTGTCCTGCTTCTAGCCTGACACCTTAAACACTACACTAAACTGGCTTTCTTTATCATTATATTTCAATACAGCTTTAGCCAAATGATTCCCAGTTTCAGCTGAAACATGCTCTCCTATGCTTTCTAGTTATCTGCTGTGTATAGTGGAGACTGTTGTTTGGCGTGTCCCAACAATCCCTTTGGTTGTAGCCTTTTCAGTAGATGTCCTTAAGTTCCAAAAGTTAATGAAAAACTTTATCTTTAGGAGAGATTGTATGGTATAATAGTTTTTCTGCTTGTAATCATTTGAAGCTATGGTGTTTTTGTGCTATTTTCTGAGGCTTTATCTTTCTAATTTTTTATTTTTTCATAATAAATGCTTGGCAGCCAGTGCAATTTAATCACTGTAGTGCCGCACGCTTTTAAAACATTTTAAAGGGTTAAAAAGATATCTAGGGGATAAGTATATCAGTTTTGTTGGCTATAATGATGAAAAATAAGACTTGTTTGACAAGAGGCAATAATTCAGACTAGTTCTGTAACTGACCTGTATGTCTTTGTTCCCCAGAGATTTTTAGTTAACGTGTCAAGTTATCAAATCCTGAAATAAAAGTTTTTTTTTTATTGAGCTCAGACGAAAATGGTTTGGTATAATATTTTTTCTAGATTTGCTTTTTCATCCACTCCTTTTTTTCTCCTTCTAGGAAAGCCAAGCTTCTGCTGAAGAAGAAGCGTTACGAAGAGCAATTGTTAGACAAAACTGAAAACCAAATTAGCAATTTAGAACGCATGGTATGTGGGATTGGGTTTCTGAATTGCATCTGGTCACTTGATTTTCAGGATTTTTGAAGTGTGGCGTACATGTAAGCTTCTGAGTTTAGTTTAATTTACTTTTAATATAAGAGGATTTCTTTAACTCAGGATTCACATTGGCTCTTATGGGGGAATGCTGTGGTTTAAACTTCCTTTAGGACAGCGGTTCTCAACCCCGACCTGTCAAGCGCCGCGCATGCGTGGTACTACCCCCTGCGGTGCGCATGCGTGGTGCTGCCCCCTGCGCCGGCCGAGGTGTAGGCCGCCGCCCATTTGCGGCGGCGGCAGGCAGGCCCAGGCGCTCCTGGGCGGCGGCGGCGGTGCAGGGCGACCACGGGCTGGGCCACCAGCTGGCCCAGCCCAAGGGAGGTAAGACACCCGCCGGGCCCCACGCGCGCCAAAAACCCTCCCTGTGCCCGCCGCTGCCCCGCTAGCCTTACCTTCGCGGGCGGCGGCAGGCAGGCCCAGGAGCTCCTGGGCGGCCGTGGCAGCAACGGCATAGGGCGACCACGGGCTGGGCCGCCAGGTGGCCCAGCTCGAGGTAAAAAACCCTCCGGGCCCCACGCGCGCCAAAAACCCTCCCTGCGCCTGCCAGCCTCCCACCTCCCACCCCTGGCCCTCTTTTACTTACAGTTTTAGTAGTTGCTCAGCAGGGAGGGGTGGAAACTTCCAGACAGCTCGCCTTCGCTGCAGACAACTTGCAGCACCGTTTGCAGACTGGGACTTTTGGCGGGCTCAGCAGGGCAGAGACAGCCTGGACAATTCCTATTGGCTTTTGAAAGCCAATAGAATAAGAGGGAGTAGGACAGCTAAGGAAAAGGGGGAAAAATGGCGGACTGCGTTTGGCGACCCCCGTGAAATGGTCGTTCGACCCCAAATGGGGTCGCGACCCACAGGTTGAGAACCGCTGCTTTAGTAGGACTGTATATACTCACAGATAAGCTGACCTTCAAAATTTATTTGAAACACATGAAAAATAGGTCACCCTCAGATAAGCCAACCCTGGAATTTTTAAGCAAATTTTTAACCAAGATACTCCTAAGTATTTGATTGCTGTTTGTGTAGTTGGGCCGTGATATCTTTAAAAAATCTGAGCTGTGGTTCACAGGTAAGCCAAACACAATTTTGGAGGTGTATTTTGATACCTAAAATTCTCAGCTTATCTGCAAGCATACATGGTACCCCTGCTCTGGGCACAAGTATATATTGCTTGTCTTGAGAATAGAATAATAACTTTGAACAACATTAGTTGCTTTAATGGTCACATAATGTTGACTGAACTGTCCCTCATTCCATCTTTTTTTGTTGCTCATCCAGCCTCTTATCAAACTTGTCACAACTGTAATGTCCTTGCATTTTAAGGAAGGTTGATACTATATACGTTCACGTGTTTGTGTGCCTTTTTGCAAGAAAACAGGAGAGATAGATGCACCAGAAATTAATTTGAACAACTTGTAACCCTAGTATTTCGGTAGACATGGATTCATACAGAGAAATGATATAACTTAGATTTCTCCTGCTTTTATTGCTGTCATAGCAAGATTCTCATTTACTAAGGAAATGCTACTTATTTTGCTTGGTGCTGTACTGTCCATGGATTCTGTAGACCAGATGTGGGCATTTTACACATCCAGTGCTTTGGCTGTCACTGTCTGGCCCACAGGGTTTTGTTTTGTTTTTCAATTTAAGTATGTCCATGCTTCCATGGCTACACATCTTCATAGCCCTATTGGTTTGGTCCTCCACAACAATCCCAGTTCCTGATATGGCTCATTGGGAAAACTAATCGCCCATTCTTACTGTAGACCATCCAGGTGTACAAAATGTCCACCAGTGAAACTGGCTGCCACAGCCTGCCTTCTGTTCGCTAGAACTCTTCAAACATTTTCAGGTTGCTTTCCTTAACCCTTATGGATAGAACATGGCAGTCTGTGATCCTTGTCTTCTCTCTGACAGGTGCACGATATTGAATTCACACAGATTGAGATGAAAGTGATTGAGGGCCTCAAAATTGGCAATGAATGTTTAAATAGAATGCACCAAGTAAGTATGACTGGAGCTGCCTGCCTGCCCTTTCTTAAATTGCAACCCACTGACAGTCATCTTGTTCATGTAAAATTATGGGATTCTCTTACAGGTTATGTCAATAGAAGAGGTGGAAAGAATCATGGATGAAACCCAGGAGGCTGTAGAGTACCAGAGGGTATGTATGGCTTGCATGGTCCATTCTGTAGTGCTTGGTGTAGTAATCAGTGCTCAGTCATTGCAGGGTGCAAATATGGCTGACCGCCTTCTCAGCGTTTATTCTTTTATACAGTTTTCCAAGCAGCAAAGGTTTAACATGGCAATAGCGTAGCAATAGCATTTCATTGGTTAAACTCCTTATCAATCCTTAAGAATAGAAAGCCAGGAGGCCCAAAACAGGGAGCAGTTTGCTGCCACATCCTGTTGGTGTAAGCTAGCTGATATCAGGCAGGTGAGGTCATTGTACCAGCCTGGGGTAGTTTCCCACATTGCCATGGTGATGTGTAGGGATGAGATCATGTAGAGAGAAGAGGCACTGGAAGGGCAATTTGGAAGGGCAGTTTGCTGCTCATGACCTCTACCTGGCCCCTTTCTCTACATCTCACTCTTTTTTGTTTTGTTAGACGAAACATCGTCTAGTACAGTGTTTCTCAACCTTGACAATTTTAAGGCATGTGGACTTCAACTCCCAGAATTCCACAGCCAGTTGAAGTCCACATGCCTTAAAATTGTCTAGGTTGAGAAACACTGGTCTAGTAAAAGGATCATAATCAGGAGAGGAACATCCTTGCAGTTGTTTATACAGGGCCAAAACTTGACCCTGAGGCAATGTGGGGGAGAATTTGGGGCTAAAAGCTCTGATGCATATATTGCAAAAGGAAGGAATACATTGCACAAAACAGCACCCACCAAGATCCTAAAGCAGTGGTTCTCAACCTTTTTCAGGTTGAGACCCCACTTGCCCCACCCATGCACGCTGCGACCATGACCCGGGTGCGCGCATGCGCGCGCACGCAACGGGTGATCCGCGCATGCGTGGGGCGCATGTGCCGAAAAAAAAATAAATAAAAAAATGGCGGACCACGACAGGCGGATCTGTGCATGTGCAGCGCGCGTGCCCAAAATTTTTTTTAAAAAATTCAAAAAAGAAAACCACAAAATGGCGGACCGCAACGGGCAGATCCGCGCATGCGGAAAAAAAAATTAAAAAATCAAAAAAATTTAAAAAAAAACACAAAATGGCAGACCGCGGTGTCTGGCGACCCCCGCGAAACGGTCGTTCGACCCCAAATGGGGTCGCGACCCATAGGTTGAGAACCACTGTCCTAAAGTATCAATTTTCAAATCAGAGGCCAAATTGTGTAAAATATTAATCTGGTGCTGGATGGTTCGTGAATTATCACAAATAGTGAAACAACACATCCCCTCAAAATTTTCACAACCCAAATGCTGACTCAGAAGCAAAAAATCGATAGCAGCGCGATTTTGCAAAATGGCTTTTCTCAAATCTTGCAGCTCAGGGTTGATTGCTGACATAGCTGAAGAAGTAGCATTAATTGTTTTTGCTAAATTACATGCAATAGCATTAATGTTGAGGTGAGCACGAACAGCAAGTCCTGACACACCCACTAGAGACATAGCCAGTGCTACACATTCTGCTTTATTAAGTAAGGCTGTCTCAGAGTCACAAGTGCTGTTTAGCGTGACCCCACGTCGAGAACAGTTCGAGTGAACTTGTTTGGAAAGCAAAACAGGAATCAGCCGGCTGAGGCAACACTGCGCTTCACTAATATTAGCAGGAATACAATTAAAGGTTTCTTGAGCACATGTAAAAAAACATCTTTGCGGTAGCCAAACATGTCCAAAATGAAAGGAAGTCTCTTCAAAAGCTGTGCAGCTTAAAACAGGTGAGCTAATGCGATGACAGTGAGGTTTTTTTACTTGAAGAAGTACAATTCACTATTTTTGCACATGTTATATTTGCAGGGATTGCTACCACCGGGGTGTGCAAAGCAATAGCGTCGGGGTGGATAATAAGCAGTAACCCCCCATCTAGATATAGCCTTATAGTTAAAGTTCCCATTGAATAAAATTCTGCTACAGTCAGTGAAGTTTTGAATTACTGCAGAAGGGGTGCAAACAGGGACTAAACATGTAGGAAGCAAATTTTCCATGTCATACGTTTCAGATAAGCAAGAGACATCATTTTGTGTGATGTTAGCCAGCTGCACCCATAGATTTTGCTTCATTTGTTGCTCGAATGATTGTTTGGGTGGGATGACAGTTGCTGTTGTCCAAGGGCAGATGTTAACGATCAGACACAAATGATGGCTAAGGAATTTGCAGTTAACCCCGCAAAAATGGCAGCGCACAGGTTCTCAGGGGTCAAGTTCGTTACATCTCCCCACGTCACTGGCTGACTGGCATGCCAGGATCGGATTGGTTGCTGTGCCATCTGTAGAGTCACCCTTGCCATTTCTGGGACCGGGTCCAGGGACTGGTGCCACAACATCCCTGGCTGGCTGAACGTAATGTGCTGGAATCCACAAAGGTCCTGTAGGAGTAAGCACAGCAGCATAGCCTCGCCCCCAAGTGATCAGAGGGACTGGTCCCAACCATGCTTTGTCTGGTAAAGCCCAATAATATACCAGAGGTGGAGGCAAGCTTGTTTTCTGTTGGAAGTGTCTCTGATAAGTGGTGGAATTTTGAGTGGAAACATTCAATTGGTGTAATGTAGATAATACTTTTTTAACATGTTACCCATGACAAATTGGGTACCCTAGATCCGTTCTTTTTTATTTGTTTGTGAAAGCAGTTTTCAAAGGACCAATTAGCACGTTTCACGATGGCTTGACCCGTGGAATTATAGGAAAGACCATGAGTAAAAACAATATTCCAGGTTGTGTAAAATTGCAAAAAGGCTACTGAAGAATAGGCTGGCCCATTATCAGTTTTTAAGGAAGAGGGCTTACTCAGCGCTGTAATGGCCGAAAAAAGATGAAAAATAACATGTGAAGCTGTTTCCCCTCGTAGAGGTGGGGGAAATTGTTCCTGAATAGGTATCAATAGATAAATGAATATATTTCCAGGAAGCCAAAAAGAGAACATGGGTAACATCCATTTGTCATAGTTGATTAGAGGCAAAACCACGGGGATTAGGAAGACATAAAAAAAATTAGGCCCAGGAAGGGAGGAGTAACTACATATATGAGAAATAAAATATAAATGCTTTCAGTCTTGTAGCAGCTGCTGTAAAGGGAAAAACAAAGTCATAAGATTGGGGTCGATCCTGGGTGTGATGTAAGCACCTGGAAGATTAAAAATAAGTTGGCACAAATAATGAGAGTTAGAGATTAAGTTAAAAGGCTGTTGAGAAAAGGTGTGGAAAGCTAAAATAGCAGCAGATAATTCTGAGCGTTGTGGTGAGGATTGCATTGCAGTGTAGGACGCTTTCCAGGTATGATGAGGATCCTTGTAAGCAATTGCTCCTCTCGTTCGCCCTCCATCGGAAAAAACAGGAGCTTGTGGCAAGGGAGAAGGAGAAAGCAGTGGGCGGACAGGAAAGGAAAAGGTCATTAAACAAGCAAGTCAAGGATCTTTAGGTAATTGATATGAAATAGAGCCAATATAGTCAGTTAAAGCACACTGAAGAGATAAGTTATTCTGAAAATAAAATTGAAAATCAGATTCTGAGATAGGAAGAACAATATTAATTAAATCGGTTCCATTTCGATGGCAAGCTCGTGTGCGTCCTAAAGTTATTATTTCAGCAACCACCTGGATAAAAAATAAAGCATTTTGGGATGGGGTGTGGGGTAAGTAAAGTCATTCAATACAATATATTTTTTATACTTCTATCACAGTTAATACTCCAGTAGGTAATTTACTAGTAGGAAAAATCAAAAGTGTTACTGCCAATTTTTGTGTGGAATTCTGTCCACAAATTGAGTACTCATGATGTCATTAATTTGTTCAACCGTGGTAAGTGCTACAGGTGGAACTACAATGAGATCTCCAGGTTGTTTTCCTTTGGTCAATAAATCACATAATGGACTGAGCAAATTTGCAGGCAAAGAAAAATATAGACAAACCCAATTATAGGTGTCTTAACAATTGCTGTAAATTGACCAATGAAATAATTTTGGGTAGGCTCAAACGAGGAAAAGCTGGGGCAGAATAAGATTACAACATTTTATGCCCTAAATAAAGATAGGGAGAATGCAACTGTATCTTTTCTGGGGCAACTTGCAATCCTAAATCATTTTGTATTTCTGAAAGCCAATTAGATTGTATCTTTGGTGCTCCAATTAAAATATCATCCATATAATGATATATCAAAGCCAATGGATGACGTTTGCGAAAAGGAGCCAGTGTTGCAGCGACATAAAGCTGACATAATGTGGGACTGTTTAGCATTCCTTGTGGCAAAACTGTCCAGTGATAACATTTATTAGGTTCTGAATGATTTATTGGAGGCACAGTAAATGCAAACTTTTCCTGAGAGTGGGCATCCGATTTAATCAAATCCCATTCAGATGGAAACAAATTGCCAGTAAATAAGTGAAACACTTACAAATCTAAGCAAAACAATTCAGAGTCAGTTCTTTTGGTTGGTGGATATATAGGTCTAACTAAACAATTTAAACTAAACAATTTTCCTCCAAAAAAATATTGTCCAACAATTACTGTTTCCTCTTTCGAGTAAAAAAATTGCAAGCCGAACTGCAAGAGTGGGTATCAAATTTCAGATACACTCCACCCTTCTCAAATTGCAATTCTAAGCAGAGGGGGAAAAAAATTTAAATGAACAGTTCCCCCTTCTTCTTTCTGTCTCTCTCGCTCCTAAAGCAACACAGCCAGCAGAGAGACGAAAGAGACAGGAAAAAAAATCTCCCCACCAAAAAATAGTTTTCTCTCCTTCATGTGCATTTTCCATAAATTCTCTCACACATCCTCCATAGAACTCTTTTTATGCAAATACTTACTATTACTTTTCAATTTACTCTACAACAATAAAACCTGCAATTTACTATTTCTTTCACAGCCTGGGAGAGAGTGGGTGGGGGGGTGGGGTTTGAGGGCTAACACACACTTAGGTATCAACAAATTAATTCATTCAGTTCCGTGCTAACTGCTTGCATAAACAATTCCACATACAAATATTTTGTTTCATACTTTTCTCCAGGCAAACCATTTATTTTTTAATAAGGCCTTTTGGTATGTTGTTATCAGAGAGGGTTTTGACCCTCTTCCAAGTCTTGGAAATAATACAGAACAACACAGACAAACGTATATACACAAATACTGTTAAAACAACATTTATTTAAACATATGACTTGTCCTGCAAGAAGCGAGAAAAATCATGAGGTGATTCCAACCAAAAGTGGTTTTTTTATAGGGCCCTTTAATCATCTCCTTTTTTCCCCTCACCATTCCAAGCCCAAGCATAATGTTCTGGGTGGCCACACAAATATATATCAACATCAACACAAAGTACCACCAGACATTGTCTGACAGGGTTAAACTTAATAGCCACATGAAGTTTCAAAACATTCCAATTGTTCAAAACACATTGCAGAAGAGTACATTTTGTGTTAATTTATGTCTTTAAACTACTCTGACATTCCCCTTATTATCTTTTTTCTACTTCAAGATAGTTCCTCTAATATTTTCCTTGTGGGTGTGTATGATGGCTGGGAAGAAGCAAAAGAATTAGCTTCTTCAGAAGGAGCTGGAAATCCAATTAAAGATGTTTCGAGAGGGAGAAGTTTTACTTGGTTGTAATCAGGAGGGGGGCTGGTAGTTAATTGCTGCCCTTCTGAAGCATCTGAGCCATAGTTTTCCACTGCCCGAGGGCACTGATACCATTGATATAAGATCTGTACTGGAGTCCAAGGTTCAAGATGTAAAGTATGCCTTATCTAAGGGCAATGTTTCCCTACCTCATCCACCAGCTTCCTTACCACTGAGGGGTCCCATATGACAAAAGTGCACTTAGGGGTCTATTCCAAATGATAGTAAGTATGTTGGCTGTTGCTCTTCCCCGGAGGGGGTCCCAAACATCCCTGTTCAGCAGCCAGCTGTAGTAATCAGTGCTCAGTCATTGCAGGGTGCAAATATGGCTGACCACCTTCACAGTGTTTATTCTTTTATATAGTTTTCCAAGCAGCAAAAGTTTAACATGGCAATAGTGTAGCAATAGCATTTAATTGGTTAAATTCCTTACCAGTCCTTAAGAATAGAAAGCCAGGAGGCCCAAAACAGGGAGCAGTTTGCTGTCACATCCTGCTGGTGTAAGCTAGCTGATATCAGGCAGGTAAGGTCATTGTACCAGCCTGGGGTAGTTTCCCACATTGCCATGGTGATGTGTAGGGATGAGATCATGTAGAGAGAAGAGGCACGCAGGCGTTGGAAGGGCAGTTTGCTGCTCACGACCTCTACCTGGCCCCTATCTCTACATTTGGTGCAAAGGCACTCTCTCTTTATTACTTGCATTCCACCATTTCACTCCCTTGGATGGCTAAGGTACTTGTTTACATGTAGCATAAAGTACCTTGCCACATTAACCTGGAAGTGTGTACAGTATTGAATTCATCCTGAGTATTGAAGCTGAGACTGAAACAAATAGATGACAATTGTTCATATTTTTATGATGTCAGTGATGGAACTGAAATCTTGGAGATCTGTTAACAGCATGGTGTTCATCTGCCTTTTTTCTTTGCAGCAAATAGATGAGATTTTGTCTGGAAGCCTCACTACGGAGGATGAAGATGCTATTTTAGCTGAATTAGATGCCATCACTCAGGTAAGCACCAATTGTCAAGTCAGGGAATTAGTTCAGGAGTTTATTTTGAAATGGCATCTTTTATGAGGAAGCAGCGTTTTCTTCCAAAATATTCAGGTTACAGGTGGTCCTTTGACTTAGGACCACAGTTGAGCCCAAAATTCCTGTTGCTAAACGAGGCAGTTAAGAGAATTTTGCCCCATGTTACAACCTTGCTTGCCACAGTTGTTAAGTGAACTACTGCAGTTGTTAAGTTAGAACCACAGCTGTTAAGCGAATCTGGCTTCCCCATTGACTTTGCTTGTCAGAAGATCACAAAAGGTGATCACATGATCCCCAAAGACTGCGATTGTCATAAATAGGAGTCAGTTGTCAAGCATCTGAATTTTGATTAGAGATCCATGGGATGCTGCAACAGTCATAAGTGTGAAAAATGATCATAAGTCATTTTTTTTTCAGTGCTGCTGTAGCTTAGAACGGTCACCAAATGAACTGTTATAAGTCATTTGTATATGAGTTATATCATTTGTATTAACCTTCTGAATCTTCAAAGGATTCATCTTGATCCTTCAAGGTACACTTTAAGTAGAAGGATAGATATTTTCCTTTTATTCATTGATTTTCCCAAAAATTGAGACCACTCTTCCAGCCACATAATTCCCTTCTTAGAAAATTGATCCTTCACTCTGGGATAATTAAGCTTTATTTCCACAATAGGTATGCATTCATATGAGTGTGCCAGTATATTGCATTTTGTATTCATGTTAGAAATAGATGGGAAACAGCAGCTAATATTAACAAAAGTAATAACTTATTATGATCTTGTGCAGAGAGGAGGCCAATAAATATCTCACTCCAGTAAATAAAATTTAGGGTAGAAAATCCTAGTTGTTAGGATAATAATGATGGAAGTATATATTAAGATGAACTGGGAAGATATTGGGAAAAGATTAGGGAAGATATTGGGGATTGTAATTATTTTCATACATTCAAAATTAAGACCTAGAAAAAGTGTGGTCCCTCTTAAGATTAGATGCTTTTTCAATTCTGAGTCTACTTTACATGTTTTAACTGACCAAAGAAGAAGTTTGCCATAGTAACAGCAAAATAAGTGCAGTCTTTAACGCTGATAACATATTTCGATCAGTCTTTATTACCATAAATAATGAACTTTAACCCAGAACTGTAAGCATTTTTATTGGTTGCTGGTAGAACTTAGTTCAAGAAAATTCAAGTAGATAATCTTGTGGTAGTAGTATATTTATTACTATTATTTTATTCTTTGGGTAATCCTTGACATGACTGCATACGTTTTAAATTGGCTTTGTGTCTCTGTATTTACCAGGCCCACACTAGAAGAGAAATAAGTGATTTGCAGAAAATACAAATTAGAGTTCACTTTATATCCTTTCTTCTTACTGTGAGCAAGAAAGAAGGAAACAAATAATGCCTTAGTAATCTTCTGGTTATTCCTTCTTACAAGTTAGGAAGTTCCTGTAGTTCTTCTATTGTGGTGTCTACCAGCAGTTTCAGGGATAAAGGAAGGGGTAGTATCTCAGGGACCATACATTGTTACTTGACAGAAAATGATGGCTATGTATCTGATTAGAATTATTATGAACCCATAACTATTAATTTGAGCAATCCAATCTAAAACATCTCTGCTTGTCCCACACTTCGTGGCAGTGTAATCAACAACCAACCAGCTGTGGGAAATTTAGAAAAAAATTGAATAGTATTGACCAGGAAGTCCAAAAAGACAATGGCTAACCATTGCTGCTTTGTTGTCAAGAAAACTCCTATGTCCATCCCCATGCAGTCCTTGTGAATTGAGCTTTATTCATTGAAGAATCCATAGCTTCCCCTAACCAAATTAATCAGAATTACCCATCAAAGTGCTGGCGGCGTTATGTAAATAATACAGGCTCAAAGCTTTAGAAGTGACAGACAGATGGCAATGTAGTTATTTCCTGTGCATTTAAAAGTTCTACAGTAATATAAAGTTGTTTCCTGTCCGTGGAATATATGTTTCACAGGAACCCCCCCCCTTTTTTTTCCCCTTCCAGGAACAGATTGATCTTCCAGAGGTTCCTTCAGAGCCTCTCCCAGAAAGGATTTCAGGTAGTATTATCTGTTTGGAGTTTATCCTCTCCTTTTGATATTGTCGTTGTGTGCAAAAGGGCTCTTGATCTTGGCTATGGCTAATAAATACTTCATTCAAGACAGGCATGAAATCTACAGAACATTCACAAACGGCTCTAGGGCCATTTATAACAGCTTGTATCAAAGTTCACTCTGTGTTCAGGCCCCAGCCAGTTATTATATTCGGTGCAGAGCTTCAGAGTTTGTAGTCTTATGTTTGTATTGCTTGCTGGTAATTGTTTGTAAATTATCTTGAAAGTAGGTATGGTGTATTAGCCCAGTATTGACAAAGGGGAAGGCTAAAAAATGAGTGAGTTTTCCATTTATATTCGATTTAATTTGGTCCTGGGCCTTCTACTCTTTGGAATCTCAGCCTCTGAACTACTTTTTTGCACTAGCTGTAGCTCTTAACCTATTTTATACTTTTTTGCACTAGCTGTAGCTCTTAACCTATTTTATACTTTTTTGCACTAGCTGTAGCTCTTAACCTATTTTATACTTTTTTGCACTAGCTGTAGCTCTTAACCTATTTTATTGTTACACTCCATATTTCCTCTGAAACTCAAAGGAGCAGCGTGGAGATCTATTGATTTTATCCTGCTAGCAACCCTTCTAATATGAGAGTGTCACCACAGCCCATAGTCACCTTAATCTTTATACTATATTGGGAAACAGACATCATAAGAGGTTATTTTTCACTACATTATACTCAAGTGCAGGGGTCTTCAAACTTGGCCCTTTTATGACTTGTGGACTTCAACTCCCAGAATTCCTCAGCCAGCGTGCCTGGCTGAGGAATTCTGGGAGTTGAGGTCCACAAGTCATAAAAGAGCCAAGTTTGAAGACCCCTGCTCAAGTGCTTCTCCCTTTTCAAGCATAGAGCATAAACTTTTAAAAGTAATTATTTATCTAGAAACTGTTAACTCTTTTCCTATCTCTTTCCTAATTTTGAATTGCTACAAGAGTCTAAATCTAGAATCTCCAATTAAAAAAATAAAGTTACTTCTAATCTGTGTTTTAAACATCTGGCTCCTGTTTTTTGTTCAACTTGTCTTTTTTTCTGAAAGCAAACACTGAAATGTAAAATGAGTGGTGCTATAATGAATTGATAGAGAATGAAAGTTGGAAGCAAGAGTTGTGCAAAAAGGATGAGAACAGAAAAGTAGGGCCTTGATGCTGCCTTGGATTTTATTTGCAGTGCAAATGTAGTGTTAATCTATGACTCATTAAAGCAGCCACATCTGATTTCAGGATCATGTAGCAACAGGGGAAGGCTTCTCTGCACTAGTTGCCGTTGTATGATCCTGGAAAACAACACAGCTGCTTAAATAAGTCATAAACAGATGCCATATTTGCACTCCTGCATATTCTGAAGCATCTCTTGCAAACTGAATCTATACTACAAGATGTCAAACTATCACATGCACACTCTCAAACCAGTTTTCAGGTTTTTTAGCAAGTTAATTGTAACAACCATGCCCAGAACCTGGTGCTCTCAAACATAGATTGAAAGCACGTGTATTTAGAATTGGTTTTGCTTGGACCAGATTGTAGTCTGCCTAAATGCAATAGATTACAACTGAATCTGGACAAGCCAGATGGCTTAGTGGTTGGTGATTGGGAGGGACTCTCCCTCGATTAATGTTTTTTTTCCCTCCTGAAGGAGTAAATCTACAATTTGTTGGACAGGCTCTTGGACCTTGGGCCATCCTTGAATGCACAGATCAATGAAGTGGCCTAGAGCAGTGGTTCTCAACCTTTTCCGGGGCTCGACCCCGGCCCGCATCGCGCATGCGCGGCGCGACGGCCCGCATCGCAAAGGGAAAAAAATGGCCGACCCAAAAAAAATAGCCGACCCAAAAAAAAAATGGCGGGCCCGCATCGCGCATGCGTGGTGCGACGGCCCGCATCGCAAAGGGCAAAAAAAAATGGCCAACCAAAAAAAATGGCGGACTGCGGTGTTTGGCGACCCCCGTGAAATGGTCGTTCGACCCCAAATGGGGTCGCGACCCACAGGTTGAGAATCGCTGCCCTAGAGCATTTTTCTAACCTGTATATGGTTTAGTATTTCAAACCTTTTCTGAAGAGATCGTATTATTTTTGCTTTGCTTACTTATCAAATGGACTATTACCACATGCCCCGTGTGAAGGTGCTACGGAGGCGAACTGGGAATGTTGTCAGATTCAAATTGCAGTGGTCATATCTCTGTCAGATATATCTTAAACAGGTGCATGTGACACATTTCCGGCTAAGCTGCCCGCCAACAAATTTTTGAATCGGATTCAAGGTGCTTGATAAGTCGATTCTGAAAGGCTTGAATCCCACCGTCCTCTGAGTTGCCTTCTTCAGATAAAGACCCCTGTACTTGCTACTCTGGGAAGAGATTTATTTGGAATCTGTGATGTGGGTGAAGGCTCCAGTGCTATGAAGCTCCCTTTCCCTGACGGTTCTGCTGCTCCTTTCCGGCATTTTTGGAGAGGAGGAGGAAATGGAGGGAATTGGAATCTGTTTTTGCACTTTCATCTTTCACCAGAGGCTGCATTTTGATCTGTTGTCTTTAATGTTGATTTCAGATTGTTTTGTTACGGGGGCAGGGTGGGTGGGTGGGAAACTGTACGATTATTTTTTTTAGGATTTTACAAAACTGTTATAATATTTTGTATATTTTGTCTTTAGTACTTATTTGCGGACTGTATCATAGGCTGGCTCTGCTGAGGGCATGCCGTATATCAGGGGTTCTCAACCTTGGCAACTTTAAGACTTGTGGACTTCAACTCCCAGAATTCCTCAGCCAGCTTTGCTGGCTGAGGAATTCTGGGAGTTGAAGTCCACATGTCTTAAAGTTGCCAAGGTTGAGAACCCCTGCCGTATATAAATATGATAAATAACGAATATTTAAGAGACAGCCAACTATAGAATATCATATGTAAATATATAGCTCTTCCAGCAAGCAGCAAGATCTGCCTTTCGTTTACAGACTTTATTACATAAGCCTTTCCATGGTTTGACTAATCCTTCCCTTAAACGGGTTAGACCTGGGAGGATAGCTCAGAATCAGAAGAAAGCGTTCAGCGAAAGTGGACAGAAGAATAAGCTTTTCAAAACAACCACAACATTGCTCTGCTTGTGCTACAGCCGCTTACATTCTGCATTCACAGTACGATTAATAGTAGCACAATATAGCCCAGTTGATTGGCATGTTCTTCTATGAGGGTCTGTGCCTTGTCACAGTAGCTCTCTTTTAAAAGACATTAGGTGCCCACTGGGAGAATATGATTTATCTGCTGAGGCCAGAATCGAAGAGCACACTCATAATTAAGCACAGCTTCTCCAGAAAGATTGGCGCAGGGAATGGGGAGGTTTGTATTTGAGCAAGCAATGTGCCTTGTTTGTTAGTTAACCTTGAAAAAGCTGGTATTAATGCAGCTCCTGAAGCATGTAATGGCACAGCACACATATCTGATCATTCTGGAAGAACAGAGAGGAGTTCACCATTCACATTGGAAGGGAGTGTTTGTAGAAGGAGGAGGCAAAAAAGAGCCTGTGTCTGAGTTCCTGAAAAAGTTGTTCCGGGTGTGGGTCAGTGACAGGATTGCATAAACCGCTGCTTAGGATTTACAGGCTCTAAAATCCTTCAAAACCAATAACTCCTCCCTCTTTGTGTATCTTTTTCCTTCTCCACAGAAAAATCGCCCATCAGAGTCAAACCAAAGCCAGAATTGATTGCTGCATCTTAACTCCACTACCTGCGGGGTATCCCTGCAATGAATCTCGGAATCCCAGCATGTCTGGGGTATTATAGGAGGCCTCCCTGCTGGCATTCGCCAGCCATACTGGAGCAGGGTTTTCTGCACAGAATGGAAGCTGTAACTGGTTAATGTTCCCATATCAAGGTTATTTTGTAGCGTGCACACTCCTCTTTTTTTGTAACTTAAATGGGATTAAAAGGTGACTCTTAAACCTTCCAAGCCAAATGCTTTCTGCGACCAGATTTCAGCTACAGACCTGCCTCAGATGCCAGCAGAGCCTCGCTGTCTCTCGCTCTCTCAGTTCCTGGCACACGTTGGAGCATGTTGCCACCGCTCGGCTACCCAAAGGAAAGAACGCCTGTGGAACGTCTTGGCCTTCCTCTTGACTCATTTCACCCTGGCTTTTCTGAAAGGCTGTTTTCCTTTTGCAAGGATGGAGTCTCCGAACTTTGTTAAATCTGTGGGTTTTGTGCCAAGATGGGAGCATCTCTTCCATTAGTAGTTCCAGCTTCTTCTGTTAACTGCTAGTGGAGATTCGAGAAGTTGATTCCATGTTGAGTATGCTCTTGAGGTTAATGCGCTCATAAGCCTGGGCACTGGGGGATAATGCAAGGCTGATGGGCTCATTCATTAGAAGAAAGAAGTCTTGTTTCCTGCTGGGGGGGGGGAGAAGTCTAAATGGCTTGCTAAGGGTTTGTGTTTCATATGCTTCCCAGACTGTCTGCTTTTTCCTTTTCCTCCGGAATCCCACAGCATGAAGAGGCTGAACACGAGTTCGGCTTCTGAGAGCTTCTCAAAAACAAATGAGTTCAGTCATAGCAGAGTGTTTTGTGATGGCTCCTGCCCTCCTCAGCTTCATAGATCTGGGCAGGTGAGCAGACTTAGAAAATGTCCCTTTTGTTTTTAATGACAGAGCCACTTGTCACCTTCATTCTTGAGTTACTAGGTGGGCTTAAGAGCAGAGTAAGACAATGCCACCCACATGGTTCTCCTCTCACAGAAAACCTGTATGTCCCTTCAATTTCCTGAATATAGGAAATTGTTAGCACTATAGTTAACCCTTGTAGGCTGGGCTATGAACTGAATAGACTTCCCTTGAGTGGACAGTTCATATGTCAATAATACCCCCATCATGTTATACTGATTTTGAAAGTACTCAATTTACCTTGGGCTGGTAGTTAAACCATGAAGGGGACTAGAAAGTTGTTTTGCTTGTTGCCAGGTTGGACAAGATATGGCTGTATTTGCATTGTTCGCCAGAGGGCAGTCTTGCCCTAAGCTCTTCATAACTACGACGGAAGGAACATTGAGTTGTGTGTCTTAACCTCTGAATTGCTCCAGGAAGGTTACATTGATTTCTTCAAGCAAATGGCAAGGGAGTACCTGAAGAAATACAAGATCCTGCTCCAGTGATGTCCTGGGTATCGTACAGATGGGGTTTCTTAAAGGGCTTTATTAGACACACACACACACACACACACAGTTTACAATACAGCTCACTGCCTGGGGAAATAGATGGGAGAATGCTTCTGCTTTTTGCTTGCCAGTAAGAACAGAAACGAGAAGAACTAATGAAAACCAAATCTGCAAAGCCCACAAAGAGAAAACACTACTGTGTGCCAAGTGGCCTTAGAGAACAGGCTTGGACTTAGCTAAATTGCTTTGTGATTTCCTGATCGATACTACTCTTGATGACTCAGGTGGAATTAAAAGTGTTGTTCAGCCTCCAGGAAAGTTCTGTCTTCTCCATTTGCTGTACATGGCCATAATTTGGCTGAATTCCTTTTGGGGAGCTCCTTAAAACAGGGAAGGTAGAAGCAGGGCAGATAGCGACAAGTTTCAAACACCTCCATCCTGTAAAGTCTTGTTGCGAACCTTGGTGAGGAGCCAAACTCAATACTGTCTTTCTTGGTACCTGAAACGTTGATGATACCATGAGTTCCTAGTGTTTTTCTTACAGCAGGAGACTGACTTAAAAGGTGAAGAGAGATTTGAAGTATTTATGCAGAAGAAATGAATGAATGGCTCTCTACATTCTAGGTATGTATATCAGGGATAGAGATGTTAACATACCCCGGAGCTTTGTTACTCTGAGGTATGTTAATAGGGATAGCCAACATAAATTTCCTAATTTAATAGCTTTCTTTAGAGGTCAAATCCGGAATGCAAAGCAGGGCCTACATAAAACTGCACCAGTCTATCAGGCCTGTTTCAGAGAGGATGATAGGCTATGATGTATTTTTCACAAAGCTTAGGTGTGAACCCAGGTGCTGGGGTTTAGAAACCATGGTTTATAGCTTAGTGCATGGTGGCTTATACAGGAATCTAGGGTTAACAAATTTATATCTCAGATTGAAATATGAGCTCAACCCGTGTCTTTCAGTCAGACTAACTCCAATGCCAAGGATTTATGTTCTGGTTTAGTTTTCCCCAGTGATGGGCAGCCCCCCAAAAAGAAACTTAAAGGAGTTTCCCACTGGAAGGAGTTCAAACTGTAGCAGAGGTTGTGCAATAGACATAGCCCTCAACTTGGTCCTTATCTAGAAGGTACCTCGCCTTGTCCTCAAGGACTTTACTGCCTTTTAAACTCCAGATTACTTCAGCCTCCCTCCCTCCCTTGCTCAAAGCCTACACACGCCTTTCTTTAGTGGAGCTATTCCTATTCTCCTGGGGGGTGGGGGGGTAACTGCTTGTGGAACTGCTATAGCTGTCTATCCCTGATGTGGTTTCTATGCCAACTCAATGCAATCCTGGGAGTAGGAACAGAGGAATTGATTTAACAGTGATCAGTTTAGCAAAACCAAAAGGTTTCCCGCCCCAGCTCTATAGATAAGGTTCTAAGGTTCTAATCTGTATTCTGATGGCCTGAAAAAGATTTAGGTTTTATCACAAATACTTGTTTGATCATTTCTTTCCCCAGAGAAGCTCCAGCCTTCAACTGAAGGCAGCTGGGACTATGTTGCTTCACAACTAATGCAAAACCTGAACTACATTATAATTTGATCTTTTTAGTGACGTGCCATGATCTGCAAACACAGCATTCCCGCCATGATGTACCAACCACAGGGGCAGAGGGCGTACTAGCCTCCGGTTCCCTATCTGTCCCCATAGACAGGTTCTTTCTCAGAGATCCTGGAAGAGGTCTGGCTGAACGTTTGCCCAATTTTGTTATCTTAGACCTTCTTGTCTATATTTCTCACTCTCTTCTCATTACCTTCATCACCCTGGACTTAAATTCTTCAGTGCTGTGAAGTGATTGGTAAGAGAATGTATACGTCAGGTGTTGGCTGTGTTTTCCAGTTAATCAGAGAAGAAGAAAATACTGAAAGGTTAATTTTTATTATCCATTGTCAAAGCTGATTACAATCAAATATTAACAAGTCTTTAACTCTTAAAATCCTATCCGGTATGATAGAAACCGGAGGAAAAATTACGAAAGTTGGCAAGCCTACCTCAACCAGGGCACGTCCCTCCTAATAATAGAACAGAGTGTCTTTTCTGAAACAATATTGTCAAATCCCTTGGATGATGATGATCTTAATGGATAGGAATCTTCTCTCAAGTAGTCAAGGTGATTGGTGTTTATGAAAGCGGAAGTAAAACACATCTCAAAAGTTATTTATTTTAGTGGAACTTACATGCTGCTCCCAATCCAGAAGTGGGTATTGGGACTAAGGTTATTTATATCTTGAAGGTTGAAAATGACAATCAAAAGCACATTGCAGGAAATGCAATCTTTTAAAGGAGAATGTGCAGAATTCAAGAGATGGGTTAATGCTGTTTATAGATCAGTACCACTAGTGGATTCTCCATCCAACCATGCTGGAGAACAGTAGTTTCTCCCAAGGATGTTTCCATATAATGTTTCACAGTGCTATATTATAACCCTTGTCTGCTGGCACTGCTACAGCTAGCTTTGCCTGCTTCCACATAAGCCACTACTGTATTCTTCTGGAATCTAAATGCGGATGGATGGTACTGGAAAGTTGACATTTTGGTTGATCTCAAGAGCTTTACTGAGATGTGAAACAAGGCAGGGAGCCTTTTGTGACTATCGGAGACATGAAGAGCAATTCCTCATATCTGACAGTTTTCTCAGTAATAGGAATGGAATTGATTTTTTAAAAACTTGGTTAGGTTTTCATACTTTTGATATACAGGTAATATACAGCTTTTTCATGTAACCTCACTTCATAGTTATGACAGTCTCGGAAAAGTGAATTATAATCTATCCTCAAAGTTACGATTGTCATAGTATCCCTCTTGCTCATGGGATCACAATGTGGGCATTTGGCTGCTTGCATTTACAATGGTTGTATAGGTAGTCCCCAGTTCACTTAGTGACCATTCAAAATTACAATGGCACTGAAAAAGTGACTTATGACCATTTTTCACACTTAATGGCTATTGCAGCATCCCTGTGGTCACGCGATCAAAATTCAGATGTTTGGCATCTGATTCATGTTTATGAC